>OX637275.1:5688339-6888339 GCA_951799465.1 Leptophobia aripa | reverse complement strand
CAACGCACTCACGAGCTCCCAGCCACGTGAGTGCCTATGAGCGGCGACTTCACCATTATGGTGGGTCTCCTGCTCGTTTGCCCCCTCTACCATATAAAAAAATAGTGTGGTCGTTTGAACTTTGTAACTTAAGTTGAACTGCGTGTTATGTTAGCAAATTGAGTATAGAACAAACATAATATAAAAAATATATACAATTTCATATTTAAAATATATTATACAAGTAATCAGGTATGATGCAGCCTTGCGTTCGTTTAATTCTAATATACTAAATGTTCGTCAAAGCGATTTAACATATAAACTACGCAATTATGGCTTTAAAGCGATTGAAAATTGATGTTGCGCGTTTTGATTTATTCACATTAAAACCTACTCGTGGTTTTACGTTTTAATTTTAACATGAAATAAATATTAATGTATGTATAATTCATACGAGTGATTTGAGTATGCTAGGATTATTTCATTCCAGTATAATTATGATAACAGTGTAATTTCTTTTCAACTTATTCATAGGATTTTATTAAACGCGTAATGTAAGGACGCATGAAGATTCAATAATACGATTTAAATACATGTGATTAAGTATTGATACCAGAGCCAAAGGACCCCTAACTATACCGTACTTTCTAATTCAGTCTTTGACATTCTGAGCACACAACCACATATTTCTTTATAACATTATAAAATCGTTTTACGATGAGTAAAGAATCGTATTTAATCATATGCTATGCACAGATCGCGCACTTTCTACGCAGTGAGTCAATGACAAGGCCATTGACCTGAGTGAAAAGCGAAGGCTTTTATACGCGGATTTATTATGTTTATGAATACTTATAACCATTGTTTGAGTTTGTATACTTGTGGGTACAGTTAAAGTATTCTTAAAACTATTGAGCAAAAAATATTTATATTTTTTTTATTTTCATATGTTAATATGGTTATGGGAAGTTTACTTTAATACTAACTATAGTTCCTGTGTACTGTGTACACACAAATTTCTAATAGAGGCTAGCTCAAAACGAGATGTAGCTTATAAATAAATGAATGTCATACCGAAAATCCTGGAAGTAATATTGTTTCTCCAGCACCATTAAGCTGAGCATCCAAAATAAGACTTAATAAGATAAACTAATACAGACAGTTAATTCTCAATATCGTTATAATATTTGCGAGGTAAAATAACTAATATAGCAATGATAGAGAGCCTCCATTTGTATTCTCACAACGAATTTTTTTTCAGCTCGTGGGACAATAACCCAATTTTACTTATAGTGTGGCGATTTACTGGTAAACGGTAAAAAAATATTGGTTAAGGTATATATTGGCCAGGCAGTATTTGTACCAGATTAATCCGCAGAACAAGAAGATTAGGTGAGCAGCCGTGGCATCGAAGCCGGTTTGTTATAGATCACTAAGTAACTATCACAGCCAGCTTTGATGAGCACGACTCCACCGGATACTACACAAACGTCACGAAACATTTCTCGAGCCTAGCCAATCAAAGCGTCTGTGAAATGTCACCGTCTTCATATCACAGCCACTTTGATGTGGTCGGTTTATTGAGACCCGAAGTCACTTGAATCATGTTCCAGTATCAGCGAGTGGTCAGTGGCCTATTCGTTAAAATGGTTGTGGAATGCTCCCGTCATATCACAGCCACTTTTGACGAGTTGGGCTGCGCGATAGAACACCGTTGTATAAGGATAGAAGAAATTGGGTGACGAATGGTATGCGGTGTGTGTTTCTCACAAAGTGGTTGTTATATGTATGTAATCATATCACAGCCAGCTTTGATGAGCGACAAGCGCTATACAAACCAAGCCAACCGAGGAAGTTATGATTGGTCATGGAGACGCAAACAAAGTGGTTGTGACATGTTGTCCACATCCACATATCACAGCCAGCTTTGTTGACTTCTCTGTACCTACATTTCACAATCAAACATACATGAATATTTAAAGCTGTATTTTTATTGGGTTATATTTGGTTTATATTATAATGGTTTTTTTTTCTATATTACAGGTGATGGACGTGATGATCAAGAGAAGATGTTTGTAAATACATATGAGAAATATATATTTTAAATTTATAAACGTTTTTTTCATTGATATTGAGTATATATTTATATGGGCCAACAGAGCAACCTTGAAGTGATAGAAAAAGGTGAACCGGACATTCCTCTAAATACATATTTAAATATGAATATCTACAAAAGATTGACTGATTGATGGGATTTCAGTTTTTTTCTGTAAAATCCATGCCTTTGTTCAAGTACAATGGGAAGTATTTTCACAAATGCTATTTTTCAGTGACTATACGGAAGTATGACTTCATAAAAGCCTAAAATTTTTGTGCGGTTATGGTTTTGAATACTTATGCTTTTATAGTACTGCACTCTTGCACTCTTGCTACAGTATTGCACTCTTAGACGAATAACATGAAAATATATGAATATACAAAATACCTGTCTTTAATTTAACCTAATAATACTAAAATAAACAATAAGAATAAAGAGAAAGTTGGGGTCTGTTAGCTATTTACCATTTTTACCTTAACATAATAAGTCAAGCAACATATTTCGCCTGTGGACAATGTGTTCCATATACCTGTATTTCAGGTTCTCATCGAAAACGATAAATGCAAAAACTAATGACAACATACATATTGTTGTATTGAGATATAATAGTTAGTTAATTAAATATTTAGAGGACAAAGATCCCTTTAATGTGTCGGCAATTGGCTCAGCATCGGGACAGTTCAATTCTTGAGTAGCCTTACAATGCTTTGTTATTTTAATTGTCAGTAGCACAATTTTGTATTAATTGTTTATTTTAAAAGAGCAGCTATCGAGTTTCTTGCCGGTCCTTCTCAGTAGATGACTGCCTTCCGAACCGGTGGTAGTGTAAAAATTGACGATTCAAATGTGTCTTTATAAAGACCTACTTGAATAAAGATATTTTGTGTTTGAGTTTGAAATATAAAATGAGTAGAATTCTCGCGTTTGAATTTGAAAAAAAGGAGGATTGCAGAGTGTCCATCTACGAGTATTCGAAGTTACACAATTTTAAGAAAATATAATTTATTTACACAAAAACAGTCCTAAATAAATCGAATTTTGTATGTCTAATTAATTCCCCAGCTTAATTGAAACACTTAGTTTTTACGCAATCTAGTTACGGGATTGTATTTCTTTGGGTGCAAATTCCTTTATGTTACTATCTTGTTGATGATTGTGTGGGATGTGATGGCTGACACCAACAATACCCTAGTACGATTCTTTGCCGAAGAAACTTCTAAGTACGCTCATAAAACATAGTATACATTATAAATCAATTAAGTACTAATTTAAATATAAAGGTATGGTAAGAGCCTTTCTTACCCATTTTTTCTTTGAATACCTTTAGTTCCTTTCAATAGCCCCGCCTCTTGTAACTCATTACAATGCTGTGATCTTAAAATAAACTATCGAGCATTTCTTAATTTTTTTCATAGTACTTGTGTCGTTTAACTACTTCCTTGTGAAGAATATGTATAGTCAATTAAAAAGAGCCAATGAAACAACAAAAGTAAACAAATTACGCTCTCAGCTCAACCTAAAATGATCCCATTTTATCTCATCCCACCGGGTTCGATAGGTCGTTTGATAAGCGTTCAGTGGTTACATATTTCCAAATTGGCAACTATTAAGGGTTTAAAACATAAAAGTTCAACTAAATAATTTCGTACGCTTCGTACTTTGTATTCTTTTGTCTTTATTATGTGACTTTTCGTTCTGTTCATACATTACAGCTATTGTATTGAACAAGACATCCAATCAATTAAAATGCAGTATGAATGTCAGAAGAAAGTAACACATTTAAAAATCCATAATATTCTGTGAAGAATGTAGGAAGCCTATATCCAATATTGACCATTTTTTTTTCCGAGGTGGAAATGCATTTCCGCATTCCCTGGACCCAAAGGATAAGGGATATGTGGGACTTAACCCACGCTGGTGTCTCTGCTTTTCAGAGATGAGGTGGGCAATACCCACTAAAATCACAAGTAAACCTACAAGACCGCATTGAAAGGGCCCTGGGGTCGCTTTCGAACTCAACCAGGCACCCAGCGGCTGCTAATGTAGTTGTCTACATCGGAGGAAGAAGGCATACCTTCTACGCTTTCCATGTCTCCCAACCCGCAGTGGATTTGTGGTGGAACGCTCTCTCTCCCGTTTAGCCGCCTCCTTCAATAAAATAACCGTCTCGCAGAAAGATGCCACTTTTTGCCTTTGCAGTATTTTTTTTTGATTATTCATATCTATAAAGAAGTTACCTTCAATAATTCAATATATCATGTGATATATGTATAAATCGTCTTATTGCACGGGTCAAACTTAACATCATCAATAAACATATTTTGACAGAAAGCACGAAGGTGTGGTCGATTGCTTTGTAAAAAGCATAGACATAGATTCCCGTTAATAAAAAGAGCTAACATTTTTTTTATGTAAAATTTAATATAGACTTTTTACAATACACGTACATATAGGTATAACATCTATATTCCATACTGTAGACAAAACAATTAAATAGTGATGCTCAACATCATATATAGAGCTACCGGTTATCACTAAAAGATTTAAAGCTTAAACAATCGAATGACTAAGGAAACACGGTGACTCCCCCACACAAGAACTTAACTAAGCGGGATTTTTAAAAAAAAATTATTTGGCTTAATATATTTATTGGACAGAATCCGTTTCGTTATAACTTAAAGTATTGTTAGAAAGCATATTCACGTGTGTGTGTGTGTGTGTACCCATAAAAAAAATTAAAGCTGAAATACTTACAGATTTGAATGACAAATCGATTGATGGCGTCATCAATTTCTATAAGCCGCCGGCTATCCGTCAATTAGCAACGCATTCCGCATTACACTGCACATTTGTTAATGAATGTACCGTGTATTTATACAGTTGAATGACGTGAGAAGATCTAGCCATAAAAATAAACGTGACATTTGCATGTCACAAATGAGCAAAAAATTTTAATTACACAATGTTTTTTCTATATGCAATATAAAAATATTAGTTTGATATGGGCAGAGTTATATCAACACACAGTGTACTGTGTAAACACAATATAACGACACTGAAGGGACTGTGCGTTTTACGGTCGTTAAATGGAGTGAAGGAAAATCATTGTATGGAATATTAGCTAAACCAACGAAAGCCAAAGATTTCGACGCTTTAGTTGTCTGTCGTTAAATCGAGTGACGTTACATGGAGTGTATACTGTATGTCAAATTGGAGACTAGCCGATCAAAATCTACATTACCAACTAACGTTTACATTGCGTTAATAACAAAATCGCTAACCGCACAAAAATTGTAGGTAATCAATTCAAACTTAATTATTTATATACGACATAATAAATGCTACATAAGACATCAATCGATCCGGCCTAATTGTATTATTACAAAAATATCTGTCCCCAAAAACGAGAAGTCCCCGTACATGAGATTCTGGAACATTACCTCTCAACTGTCAACATTGAATAAAAAAAAAAAAAAAAAACACAAATAATTCAAACGACACAACTCACAACAATTAACTGGGGCATACATCTACTATACGATAAATTTCACCACCTTAGGGCTAAAATTTGTAAACACTTGTCGATTTATGACATAAGATTTACATCTAGACTTATACACCTATGTAATTTCGTATGACCACAGAGACATCTAGTATATTCAAATGTTCAGATACTTTGCGTGAGAGTTTTTTTTTTTAACAAGGAGGCAAGAAAGCCGGCTTTGAGTTATGTCACTTCTCATTTAAAGTTATAGCGATAAGTATCCAATCTGATTACTACTAATGCGATATTAATTTATATACAACTGAAAATTATGCAGTTAACTTAACATGATCCAACGGTTAAATCAGGTTTTTTTTTAGTTCTTAATGGAAGAATAGTTGAAATTCCTAAATCTTAGGCTTTAGGACATTGAAGACTGAACGTATTAACTTTAAGCAATTTAACTTAAAAATAAGTGGCAGTTTGGTTTAAAAGCATGATTTTGTTAAAATTTTCATAATTTTAATAAAAATTAACGCAAAGCATACACAAAAATGCAATAGAATTATTGGATAATATACCGTTCAATAAGCTTATAATAAATAAAGTTAATTTACTGTTGTCATAACATGAAGCTCTAATGACTAGGAGAATTTTCTAATACTTACGTATTTTCCAAAGGGTTCATTCTCAAAATTTAGAACGAAAAACTATCTACATGCGGTTCTTAAACAGAACTCAGTCTCGCTTACAATTGTGTGATGCGAGATTTAAAAAAAAAAATGACAATTGACTTTTTAAATCGTTATTCCCATATAAATACCTGGTCTTTGAACCAGAACCAAACAGACAATATTGACACAGTGTCCGAAAAATTTTCATCTTACCAAATTTGAATAATTTTAAAAAGGGGGTTTTTTTTTTGTTGTAAATTTTGTCAAATTGAGCGTTCAATAATTCGTCACATCAGTTTATCAATCCACCAAAAGATATCTAACGATAAAACCTAGCTGATACGAAATTGATACGTTAGGCCACTAAGGGGCGTAATTACAAATCCATGATACTTACAATTGGTTCAATAATTAGACTTAATTAAAATTTTAAACACAAAGATATGATTACAGGCATTTACAGAATATACAGTTAAAAATTACCATTAGCGATATCTTGACCTTTCATAGAGTGTATAGGTGAGACGGAAACTAGCGACGAATTATTTGAGTCGTGTGCGATGAAGTGCGCCGCCTTGAAGTCGAATGGGGATTCCGTGTCCGAATCGGTGACGTCTTCGGCGACGTCACTGCCATCCGGTCAGATGACCTCGCGGCGGATGTTCAGTATCTCGCCACGGCACATCGGACAATCGCGAAGCATCGACGTACACACAGAGCAGAAGCCCCTGAAAATTATAAATAATCAATATTACCATTTTGCCGACAACACCGATTAAATTGACTTTTTTCTTTATATATATATATAAAGAAAAAATAAAATATATCAACAAAAAGAATTCCAATAGTTCCTGACACTCCCCATGTTCATGGTCCTTCGAGCCGTATCAAACGGACCCCGATACGCGCATAACAATTTAAATTCGTTTATCGATCCGTTTAAAACTACCATTTATAGTAAATACGTAACCCAAGAACCATCGAAAGCGGATGTCATGATATAACAATTTTATTTTTCATTCTAAAAACAATAAACAAATCGTTATACTAAATCATGGATCAATATACATCGCGCGTTATATTAGTCATCTATTAGTACACTTTCATCGCACGACCGCTTACTACGACGAACAACGCACCGTTACGTCGATGGTCAACGTTCACTAACCTGTGACCGCACGGTTCTAGTACGCAGCACGCCGTGTCATCATAACACAAAGTACACGAATCCTCCTTGACACTCGAGTGACGAAGTCGTTCTAAATATAGACGTCTGGGTATAACCTGAAATGTCAAACAAATAATTAGTGTCCTGTACGGAGAGGCGTCTCAGGTGACATCGAGATCCAATACAAGACTGCTTATTAAGATTATTCACACAGTGATTAATACATAACGTATATAATAATATATCTAGGCATACATATACACTACAGTCTAGTACAATTGACAATTAATTAGATTTAACTGTATGTAAACTTAGTTAATGTGATGTTCAAAAGTGATTGTTAACAATCCTAAATAAAGAATTAATGAATTGATACATAAAAACTTACTAACCCGTTACTAACATAGTTTTATATCGCTTTTTTAATTTAGCTCTTTAACTCTTAAATGTATCAGTTATAACTGTGTTGTACCAAAAATATATTATTAAAAAATGTTATAAATTTTTTATTAACTCGTAAGTGTTCGTGGGTATAAAAAACCTAAAAATGATTGATCAAAGCCCATAAATTCTTAATTGCAAATTGATGGGCTTTACATAAAAGCTTCATATAATATATTAAATTTGAGATTCAAAATGTAATAAATGAAAATATTTTTTTGAATGTTTCTCAACGTTGCGTGTACCGTACAATATTCACCTTTTTTTGTTCATCCGTTAACTGGCCAAAGTCATTGAACGTAGCGAACATCCTATCATCGGGGGCATACTGGAACGGTTCCTTGCCAAAGTTGAATTTACACTGTTGATACGCCATGAAGCTTGCAGCGGCAAAGAAACCATATCTGAAAAGCAATTTAAATATTATATAACTTTATTCTATTTTATACCATATCACGGGTACAAAAAAGACACTTTCTCGGTAAGAAAATAATACATTCTAGCAACTTGTTCAATGTCCCACAGACTCAGTGTCAATCAGGACCCACATCCATCAAAGACGTCTCCACCTTCGAACAGATGTTCTTCTATTATATAGGGCCTTTAGTCTATAATAGAATAATCCAAATGTCACGAAACTGTAAATACTTTACTGCGACAGTTCTACTTTCTGTCAACGGAGAACCTCCTCTCCAACCTATCATAATGATAGATACTTATCTTATTGAGGCTTCTATCAGCATATACCCATAGACACGCACACATGGACACACACGCGCACGCATTAACACACAGGCACACACACTCTAATTAACATGCACGTGTTATATGTATATTAATAAGGTACATATTAATATACTGATGTTACATATAGTGAGACGATGTTACAAAACGTATAATCATATCTTTATATATGATTATACATGAATTTGTTAAAACCTCTTTTGTGAAATAAATTCATTAGAACCTCTTTGTGGTTAAATGAATTGATTAGAACCTCTTTTTTGAATAATGTTCGATAGCTTTTGTTATTTCGGTGGTAAGTGGCCATTCTGGGTCCGATTGGCAAACGAGATATTCCTTGATTGTACTTTTGTAATTATTATTAAACAGTTACTTTTAGTAAATATAACTGTTATGACAATGATTACTGTGTTTGGTTGATATTGCTTATTATATATGTATTATAATCCTGACAATAGATAATTAAGCATAATATATAATATATATAAGTACTAAATAGTTAATTATTATAGAAAATAGTACAACTATTAGACAAAATATATGTAACGCTAACACACGCACAAAGCACATTGGAAGTGACTGGACACCCTCAACACAGAAATATCCTAGTGTCCGCTTTATTGTTACAATAGTTATATTTTATAAATGAAGTATTTTGCATTTGTACACCACAAAAAGAAAAAGATATATAACAAAATTACAGAGGCATCCTAAAACACGTTGGAAAGAAAGAAAATATGTGTACTTGGACACACACACACGGCACACACAACATCACAATAAATTATAAGTACAATAGTATTTTTAAAATTAACTAAAAAATAAACACATTGCATTGTTGCAAGTGCCGCGGGCGTGCGCCAAATCGGGTGCTGCTCAGGAATTGTGTGGAATATAGTATTACACACCACTGATTTTCAGCAGCCCCCAGTTGTCGCAAATCGCTGCACAGCGCCAAGTGTTTAATTGTAAAAAAATTAAATGGAAACTAAAAGTAATAATTAAATAATAAAAAGGAATGAATACATGTTATATACACAGTCACAAGCACAGAAACAACAAAAGCCACGGGAGGAAATACAAAAAAAAATTAATCTATAAATTAAAAGTTACATACATAAAGTTAACACAAACACAATAAGATAATTAAATAATATAAGCACTTGCTATACAAAGGTATTGTTTAAGTCTTCTGATCTCAAAATAAAACCAAGACCACATTAATAATAGGCATGAACTAAATTAAGAAAATTTTTTTTTTTTTATTGGACGTGCACTTAGCGCCACTTAACAATAATGAACATTAGTTATTTATTTAGTTTATTATTTTAAGTGTAGCTTTGTTGGCATGGCCAAAACTTGACTTAATTCAAAATTCAATTGGTCAGTCTATAGGATCATTGTGGATATATATTTAAAAAAACCGGATGTAACTTTATAAAACTGTCACAGACCCGAATCTCAGGCACAATACATTCCTATAAATGATTCAAATCAAACAAAACCAATAATTTCCTGAAAAGTATCCCACAACCCATCCCATTTGACACATACCCGTGGACATTGCAACAATGCCCAATATAATTTAAAATAGATTAATGTATATATTCTATTGAAATATTTTTTAATTGACCTATTGTGTGTGTCCTAATAAACGTGTTTTCCTTCATTCCTTTCTTTCTTTCTTAATTATTCACATCCTTATAATGTATAGATTAAAATTTAACTTACTTAGTAGCTTCAAATATCTCACTACAAGTCGGTAGTCTTATTCCATTCATAGAGAATATAACCTCTTCGGTGGTCAGGTCAATGAGACACCCCAAAACATCACCCGGAGACCATGGTTTGACTGTTGTTATTGATGTGGGTCTCGCGTTATACCACACCAACTCTCGACAACCATCGTATGATATTGAATAAAGATCATCACCAATACCAAAACCCTCCTGAAAATAACACGTTTGTTTGCAATTAATCAAGATTTTCAATACAGATATTGGTTTTTTAATATAAACTATTTTGTATCTGACTCATTTAATTTAATTTGTCTAAGGTTATACATAACATAGACAAACTAATGACCATTGCACAATAAAATCTTCTAACTTTTATTTTATAAAAAAGCAAGGAATGTTCAAAAATGGCACATTAAACCCTAAACTTGAATGGGCATTAAATAAATATGTATTCCCTGTTCTGTAATTGATTATTTTTGGTAGGTATAATTTCACAATTAAATATTTCCAAAACAAAGAATCGAGGCCGAGCTCCATATCTTATACACTTCTTGATTTATTTTTTTTGACATAAGTATATGTTTCCTCAAATGTGGGCATGGGTCATAATTGATTTAAGGTTCTATACAATGCTATAACTATTGTATACCTACATATATACATACCAATTAGCAAAGGTTGTATCAAATAATGTTTAATACCATTTAAACAATTTAAGCGATGAAGCCAGTCCATAGTCACTTCAAGTATCGATCATATCAATTTTCAAACAGAACTTAACACCTCACTGAATACTCACATCACTTAAAAAATGGCTGTTCTTAGTTGCCCATCCAATTTGCATAACACCTGGTGTGACAACTGTAGCTTCGTAGTACCAACATCCATCATCAACTTGGAACGTACAACGGACACTCTCAAACGAATACGAATCGCATCGCGCTTCTAATCCATTCGGTGAAATTTGTAAGTATTCACTCACGTCTTTGCAATTTAATATTGCGTTAATATTCGTCATATCAACTACTTCGTATGAAAGCTGTCTGCCTTCCACAACAACTGAAAAATGGAAATATTCATTTTAATGTTATTATAATGTAACACACGGGTTAAATTGTTAATAATACTTACATAGATTATCTAAGGACCAGCTAGCACAGAACCCTACTTGTCTCCATATATAATCGTCACTATTAGCAAATTTTTCTAGATCCAATAACGGATTTTCACCGCTTTTCTCCAATTTCTCCTTTATAACTATTTTGTTTTCCATAGTATGCGCAAACTTCTCCAACACTATTAATGCAAACAGACAAAGACACGGTTCCCGGTGATCAACCTGTAAAATGAATATCTTCTTGATTCACTATAAACAAATTACTTTATATTTATTTCAATATTTAGCAGCTTAATAAATGAAGGATTTTATTTACACCAGTTTCACAGATAATATCTGTTCCTTACAATATGAAGTAACAGTTTGGTAGCACTTCAAACCCTCGCAAGGTGGTTTCATAATACTGCCTACAAAATAATAAAAGTTCACCTGTCAACTTACTAGGAAGGTATATAGGTAATCCAAAGTGTTTTGTGTGAGCATTGCTATACTGTTAGGTCCAACCAATTTTTCAGCTAGAGATCCAAGTACAATACATATATTACGATCCACTCTTACATTAATTTCACCCTGTTTAGCTCTTTCACTTGACAAACCAAACAGCTCAGTCACCTGTAAAATATTTCCACAATCATAAGATACAAAGAAAGAAGTAAGATGAAATTAAAGCATGATGGCTGGATTGCCATAAATAGACATTATAGAAATTGTGCGCAAAAAGCGCCTTGAACCAAACTAATTGTTAAAGATAGTTCATCTTTAAGACATTAAAGGAGTTGGCGGAATGTAAAAATAATTTACTACCGCCGAAGGTTCTTTAAAAGTAAAAACTACAAGTATTCGTTTCAAATTTGGTTTGATTAAATAATTTTTTTTTGGTTTCAAAACATAAAAATTATAATAATAAATAGTTCTACATCCCGTTATCATATTTTAACTAATCATACTATACCAAATGGTACAACCTGTATGTAGATAAAGGATGTAGTAACACTTTTCTTCTTACAAGGGACATTGCTTGAAAAATGATGTTGTAGTTCATGAAGCGGTGATTCTAATGTGTGTTATAGGTGAATATACAGCAAATTTGTACCTTTACAACTGTTTCCCGTGATGGGAGTGGACAAGCATCCAATAAAATTGAAATTGCTGTTGGTCCAAATGGGTTTTCAATTGGGATCACATTCACCATTGAAGTAATCATCTGAATCCATCCTTCTTCTTTATCTGCTATCAGGTGCAGCTTTACAAGCGACACTGGGGATTCTTCATCACTGTAACGAAAGTATAGATCTTGTTTCACAGAATGCCTTTACAAATGGTTAGAATTTGGAAGCAAATCACATCATAACAATGGCTATAAATAATTGCAACAGTGCAGCTTTGCCATTGAGCTAATGGTAATATCAGTTAAACAACATAGAAACTATTAATTCTATTGTAATTTGCGAAGTTGAGCAACATGCATTTATCAAATGTCATGCAGTTGTTTCACATTGTTATAACTATTTTAGTCTGTTTCTGTTCTGTTTATTTCACAAAGATCCAATGTGCCTAAAATAAATATTGCAAAGCAAGAAATTATCTTCTAAATGTATGTATTATCATTTTATATACACATGTTTGTAGTAGCCGCACTTAATAGTGACATGTTAAATGAGTGCTCTACACCATAAATTAACATATTCTAAGAATGCTCCGTCAAGTGCCAACCAAATAAGTTAATGCAACATGTCAAATGACATCTGGACGCCACAAATTAATATTGTATAGGAAAGTTTAGATTTAAGTTCCGTTAAAGTGTTTGTTCGAGACATATGAACGACACAACATATTCAGCATCAAGCTGGTTCACTTGTATTAGGTTATCTAAGTATATATAGGTTTAATAAATTCGTTTTTAAGCAATAAGTTTTTATTTGCTACCTCTGGTGGCGACCAACATAATAAAAAGAAACATTTGCAATGCACACATATTCATAGTTAAAATGTAACATAGAACCACATAAAATCATTCGCATAGTGTAAATGCGCAAATTTATAAATTAAGTTAACTGTAATTCAGTTCTAGGAGCATATTGTCTTAATTATATCTATATAACTAAAAAAGGTATTCTAACACATTAAAATCAATATAAAATATAGTCAAAAATATCAGTTACTTACGTGTCTACTCTTGCAGCTGCCACTTTTAACATTTCAAGAACTAACTGATCAACTAGATTAGGATCCACTTTTGGTGATCTTTGCCTATGCTCATATTGTGTGTTTGCACTCAGTGTAGTTGGGGAAGGTGCATAAGTAAATGCATCTGGCACAGAATTTTTACAACAACAGTCACCCATAATCTACAATTTTCATAATGGATTAAATAAAATACAGTTGATTGTCTGACATAAATTGTAAAGAAAGACTATCTTACTGATTATAATGTTTGGCTGAAGTCACACCATAGCGATACCTTTCTTACAGCTGTTGAACAAATACAATAGTTATAATACACTTCGAGAATTATAGATAAATTAAGTAATTCATAAAAAAATACGAACATCTTATTGTTTAAAAATACTTATGTTATAAGCGGTAACAAAGTCTTTATTTTGCTATAAAAACAAGTCCCAAAATCATTTATAGAAATGTGAATGTATAAAAAATGTTTTCAATTAAGCACCTTTAATTAAACTAAACCACAAATTACACAGAAACACAGCTTTGCGTACATATTGGAATTTTTATTACTCTTGCTTTCAACACACTTTAACACTAACCAAAGAGAACAGAATAACGACTCATCAAAGACTAACAGTACAGTCTATCACAGATTAACAATTGTTTCGACCAAAAATATATAATAGAGCAAAATTATTTTACTTTCAAAATATAACTATTTTAAGGTTTTGCTCTTTATAGAGTAGGCATAGCACAGTAAAAAACAATCTGATTCCTTTTGCTCTAACATCTAAATTTGTCTTTAATTATTCGTTGATCGCGCAAGCAGCGTTAGTAATTCTGGGCACCGGTTGCCAGCCTCCGCCAATAATAAAAAATCCGTAATTTCTCAAGAATGAACTTTCTTTTATTTATTTATCAGAGTGAGTAAAAGTGAATGATATATTTATTGCTTTTTCTAACCTACATATTATGTTTGTGCGTCATAGTTTATAAACGAACTTAAACAGAAATCGTGGAAGTCATGTCGAAAACAATTATACTCTGGTAACAGTGACCCCGGCTTTTTTCTGGCTAATTGTTTATTTTTTATGAAAATGTTAGTAAAATTAAAGTAATATATTATATTTATCGACGACATTTTAATTACTATACGGTGTAAATATTTAATCTAATTATATTAAAATAAATAAAACAAAAATACTGTCTCTTATTTAGTTTATCTTTGATACATAGTTTACATACCCTATTTCCTGAGTGTCTACATAAAAGAGAAAAGGGATCACCACACCTAATAATACAAGTTTTTAATTAGGATATCAGATACGCTACAGTCAGTCTTTGTAATGAAAGTGAAGCGTTTTTATTATATATTCATAGACAAAGTATTATTATTGTTATTTTTCATAGAAAGATTTCTACGTTAACTCAGTGCAATTGTTTAAAATTTGCTTGTAACGTTTCTATAGAAACAACTGGATCCAATTTACACAAAATCATTTGAAACAATTGCACAATTATAACCAAGTTTTGCTGAACCCACTTTTAAGAAAACAATACATACCTTTCGTTAGTTTTCCAGGAATTATGTTTCTAATTATACATTCATACAAACTTGATCGTGTAACATAGCTTATTGACTAAGTATTACTAGGACACACTATCGAAATAGGTAGTGAATTTTATTCGTTTAGACTTTCAAATTCAAGGGCATATATAAAAAAATAAAAAATACGCTTTTTAAATCATTATAGCAAATATACTTTAAATAATTGGACAAAACAGTCTAGATATATTTAAGATTAACAAGTAATTCATGACTGGACTAGTTTACTATTTCTGTCTGATGTTTGAAAAATATAATATAAAGTAGATTAAATAGAATCTAGAAATAATATTGAATACCAATACTACACATTATGTTGGCGCTAGTGACATAATTTAAGACGATAACATGAATTTGGCATTATTATGAGAAGGTGCTTGGTTGCTTGTTTTCTGCTATCTCGATGTTGACCAAAATCTCCTTAACCTTATCAACGTTTTCTTCTGTTTCCGATGTGGATGACCTGCCACTGCATCATCATCCAAGGACTCAAGACATTTTCTCCGTCCCACTGTTATTTAAAGCAACGTTGGTGTAAAAATAGAAATTTCGTTGCGAATCGAACCTCATTTGAAATATTCTTAAAAATCGTGAACTCTCAGAAGCACAGCTAACTTTCACGCTTCCACAGCTGATGGTGACGCCAGACTTTTGTGGAAATATCAGTGATTGTTGAGTAATATAATTAACACAAAAAAAGAACTCGACAGCCAATTGCTAAGCGCGCCACACGGTGATCATTCCGAGAACCTTTTTGATTAAATATTCGACAAACAATTACATTATATAGCTATTATATAACTTGTTTTGTTAAATGTATCCAATTTCGTAAATATCTTTTTAACTACATGGTATTAACGTAAGGTTTTTGATCATAAAGTTGTTTAAGAAATTTTCAAATTTGCAAAAGTTTTAATAGCTATTGTAATGTTACGTACGTGTTTAAGATTAGCCATTTTAATTTTGATGGTATATTTCAATTATTGAAATTTCTACAATAATTATGAATGCTGAATACATTTATAAAACCAAAAACAAGTTCCATTTTCAAATGCTCATAAATAAAAACTTCACAACTGTAAAAAACGTACAATTATTTAATTTCAACGTTCATGAAAGTACAATTAACAATCACCTCACGAGACACAAGTCATTATTAAACTTTTTAAAAGTATATTTATTTAAACACAATTAAATGTTAATAAAAACAGTATTGCAATTTATGTAGTATTAAATAATATTGTAATTTTAATATATCTTTCGTACTATATATATTTTGTATATGTTTAGATAACTCTTTAGTACATTCTTTAGCTTCTAGCCGTAGTCCACTCTCACTTCCATTAGTTTTTCCTAAAATAATAGATAACTCACGTTTGCACCGGCTTTTTTAACAAATCTTGGTCATATTTAGCCATTAGCCATATTTTGAATTTAATGTTTGCCACTCAATATTCGAGTAAGATGTTAGTTCCAGAAAGCTTTCTTTAGAAACACCGTTTTATACAACACAATTGTTTGTAAACTCAGTGTTTACGTTTAAAAACAAATCTACTAAAACAGCAAATTTTGACAGCCTTCATTTTGTTTATGGGGCTTGTGTCTCAAACGTCATAGCGTTTGAAACATCTTGAAAATGTGGTTCGTCGTGGCTCGGTTTACTGGACCCTTGGTTTAGCGGGTGTGGTTTCAACTCAGTGTCGCGTTGAGAAAAACGTACGATCGATAGGCGGGCGGGCGGTCCGCTGCAGTCGTCGTTAGCACTCGGCACAACAATCGCTGTCGCTCTTAGACTTAACTGTCGGCTCTCCGGCATTCCGCCGATCACACGCGTCGTGAACACACGCGACGATGCGCGGCGAACGCGCCGCTCGTGACACGCGGCACAACAAGGATCACGAAAATTTAAAATCGTCACTTAAAAAGGGGAATAAATCCAAAAAAAATAGAGTAGTCTTTGACGAGGGTGCAAATGAGTTCTTTGATGCGGATTACATTATTGTTGTCCGCGATGAATGTGGATATTCTGATGAGGGTGAAGGCGATGAATGCTCGGGTTGCGGTGCTTGCGAACGCTTCCAGGAGCCTGAGCCCGGTGCCCTCAGTCCGCCTGAAGGATACAAAGACCTGGGGCTATTTAACCGCGACGGCACTTTGCGCGAGCAGGCTTGGTGGGAAGCGGGAGATGTTGTTTTGGTTGGAGAAAGATCGGGCACGGTTTTCACCCCGCAGCATCTGCAGCTACTGCGTCGCCTGCAGAGGGAGAGAATGATGCGTTCGTCAGTTTGCGCGGATTGCGAATCACACACAATACACCAGCCTCTCGGTGAGTCGCCTTTTAATCTCTTACAAGGACGTAATCTCTCGCCCGTTACGTCCTCAAGTATCATGTCCCCGTGACAACATCAAGTACATCTTATTACAACGTTTTCATTTGAACTAATATATTAAGCACTTAATTAAGTAGCCTTGATATAGGCCGAACATGTAACAATAGTTTTTAGACGAATACATTTGATATTTCAATCGTTATAATGCTTTTGCGACTGTGAGCATGATGTAATGCTTTGCGAACATTTTTGTTATATATGCTTAGCGTGTTTGATACGAGCAAAGCGATTAGTACAATTAAAAAAAAACAAATAAAACAACGACTTTTACATTAAACATTTATTCCTAAGGCCAGACAAAGCAATTGACCTGATTCGTAATTTTACGTACTTATTTCATTACCAACGCCGTCACCTATATTTAACCGAATTAAGTTTATGATAGATCTCTTAATAATGTTAATAAAACAAAGTCTCTTTCGATAAATATATTTTATAATCATGAATTTTTAGTTAGACACATCGGACATTGTTTTGATTATATTCTCATACTAAAACAAAACACAAATGGTATTTTTTAAAACATCTTTCAATAAATGTTGAGAGTTAGACATTGTTGTATAGGGGACATACAATGTTATCAGGTGACATCATTGTATTTATGTAGTCACCGTACATACAGAAATATATATATATATAAAAAATCCATATACATAATATACCGATAATCACCATTTGCTTATTTGAATTCTAAATATATATTTCTTTCACATACAATCGTATCAGCGATCCCTTGTGTATGTCACTTCTTACGAGGGTTCAAAAATAAACCAATCTGAAATGATACCCACAACAAACTCAGCTGGTTAACTATCAACTAAGCGTGATCAATGTTTTAAAAATATACTTATCCCAGCATTTACTTATAATAAACATTAAACTGGTAATGTTAACAGTACGAAGTATTGATTGTTCAAATTTGATACCTGAATCAATAATTAAAACGTCAGTGTCAAGTGACGTCAGCCACTAAAATAATTACTTAGTCTGTGTGTTTTAATGATTGGAATCTCTAAAAATGTCCACACTATTTAATAAAATTCACCATATTATAGTTATAATTGAAGCATAATTTATTTTGTTAATGTATTTTCCCTATTAACGGAAAAGTGACATGTCACATAACATTATCTTTTGTAACACATTGCTTAAAACTTGGCATAATTCATTTTATTGCTTGATTTTTTAAATATTTTTTTTAATTAGGTAGCCATTTAATATATTTCCGATTCTATAGTTATAATTAAAACGCGCGTCAATCGTTAGTCGGGGCATATGATAGGTAGTTAATATTCGGCTATTTATACTAAAGCAAATAACAAGAAAATATCTCACAGAAAAGGCTACTTGGAAGCCTGGCGTTGCAGGTGTACGCATAAAAACAACAAGTCCAAACGAATTTATCCGAAACGTATTGTGCTTAAATTGTGTCTCAATCAAAATCAAATTAAAGTTAAAATATTGCGGTATAAAAAGCACACTTAAAATCACCTTAATTTCTGTTAATTTTCGCCTCATTTGCCAATATACTTAAATGACATAATGACGCTGACATGACCGCATATGTTCCCGTTTTGATCATTTTATATCTCGTGAATACATTACTCATATAAAGTTTGCCTAACTTAAAAAAAGTTTAATTTCGGAGTCTCTTAAAGCAAGCAGTACGTAATAAGGATTGGTTGAATGTCCCGTGAAACTTGTTCGTTTTCTCAACAACCTTAAACTTCGACATAAAGTATAATGAACTAGCAAATAAAATATATAAGAAGTAAAATACCGATGTTACCTATCTTTCTCTCTATATAGAAATTCTTTAAAAAAAAACTAAGACTCAACCTCGCACGCTCACTCACACAGCAACACCATTGCACACACACACACACACACACACTTAAATGCTCGTTCTCCACATAATATACTCCACTTGTTCATATGTATATTTATATATTTTTATTTATTTAATTCTGTTCGTGTTTTTTTTATTGTTATTGTTTTTTCTGATCTTAGATTCTACTTCCGGTTTTATGTTTTAACCTTATTTTGGCTTTATTTTTAATCTATTTTTATTGTGTAATTTTTTTTTGATAAGCTGTATAGGTTTAAGAAATAAAAAATAAAAAGTAAATATTGTTATTATATTTGTGAAATATTTGCAGAAGTGAAATTAACATTGAGTACATTTTCCCCAGTGAAACCTAATAGCCAATGCAATCCCGATTTTATTATAGAACATTGTCAAGTGTAATTGTCATTATACTTGACATTAGCAAGCTAGACTTTTCCGTTAAGGATGAGGATCGTCGCTTCTTACATGGCATGGAACAGACATTATCGGATATAATAATTCTTTATCGTTCGTATTTAAATATAACATTGTAGCTCGTTATAATCCGATATAAATTGTATCTAATGTAACGGTTCAATTTCAGATATTTATCTTTTCTTTCCTTTTTTATTTGTGGTATCAAAATTGAGACACATCCATAAGATTTTATCTTGTTAGACTGCAAAACTCTTTTGTACAAACTACGTTCTACGATACAAGTTTTAATTGGAAAATATAATAAAAAAAACAATAAAATGATAGAGCAATCAACTCGGTTGTGTATTTTCCAAGAAATAGTAACTTTTAGTCTCGTATATAAAGAAATTAATAAAGCTTAAAGCTTTTTGAGAATTAAAAAGAGTTCTAAAGACTACCGTTTATTATAAGTCCAAAGTGACAAACTTTTATTACTCTAATCTTATAAAATTCACGACTCTAATAGTAATTTGATAATAGAAGGGGTGGCTTGTAAACTGTGTAACTGATATGTGTTTTAATTGTTCAATTTGCAACCATTGATTGAATTGAATACCATGTTATGACCATATATGTATATGCGATGAACGGCTGGCATGCATCGTATGAATTTCATATCGTGTTGATACCAAATAATTTACTATGTAAACTCATATCTGTTCTGTAATTATCGAAACGATCTTTTACCCGGAAACATGGCATCAAAGGATATAAATTATCAGAGGTTTTCGTTAAATTTTGAACATGCTCGAATTGGAAGCTGTGTTCGTTCATTTGAGGTTTAATGGACACGAAAATAAATTGTTGTTACGAATAGTTCAATTTAAGACTATGAACTTAGTTTTACAAGAGGCTTTTGTTGAAAAAAGTACTGTACAAGTTTTGGCCGGTAGACATAGACTCGCATATGTGTGGCCGGTTTTGGGTCTAGATTTAAACGTTTGGCCATTAGCTGACCGCAGCACTGGTTACCCAAGTTAAATAGTGTTACCGTTGACTTTATTTTAACTGAAAGTTATTTGAATTCAATATTCCTAGAAAACTTCTAAGCCTTAAAGAGCATTGACGACAACACTCATGTGTAAGTATTACTGATATTTTAATGCCACGATCTTTTACGTCGAATAGGATTTATTTCACGTCTTGGAAATATTTATTTCTTTACGGGGATACTGGAATATAACAAGAATTTAAGCAGTAGAATTTATATTTTTATTCAGTAAAGTTATATGAGGCCATTTGGAATTTTACTCAAATCTAAATGACTACGTCTGTTCGTAAGCGGCAAAATGAAGAAACAGATGTTATAGTTGTAAATATTTTGCGTATATAGTTTATCTTTTTTATATTAAATTAACTATGAAGTACTTATATTTCTCATTGCATAATTATCTATTGTCAGGATTATAACATGTTTTGAAATATTAATATAAATACAATCATTTTACCACAGACATAAGAACCATCGAACGTTATTCAAAATTATTTTAGTCAAAAGAGATTTAAATGAATTTATTTATCAAAAGAGGTTTTAACATACTTATGTTTAATCATATCATTTAATAATATGATTATAAACTCAAACTCAAACTCAAAGTATCTTTATTCAAGTAGGTCTTTATAAAGACACTTTTGAATCGTCAATTTCTACACTACCACCGGTTCGGAAGGCAGTCATATACCGAGAAGAAGAAACTCGATAGCTGCTCTTTTAAAATAAACAATTAATACAAAATTGTGCTACTCACAATTAAAATAACAAAGCATTGTAAGGCTACTCAAGAATTTAACTGTCCTGATTCTGAGCCAATTGCCGACATATTAAAGGTATCTTTATACATTATATAACATCGGTTTACTATATGTATTAAATAATATACTCATACAAATAAGACAGTCAGCTTGGTTTTTTTATATAGTGCAAGACGCAAACCATGTAAAGTATGAGTAAAAGCATACAATAATGGAATAACGTTAAAATATTTACAAACAACAATGTCATTGATATTTATTTATTTATATTTTATCCACACTTATCGTATCAGTGCAGCGTTCGCTTTCGACGTCATTTTTCTTAATATATCTAAAGCTACGAGGGTCCAAATCCTGTCTGAGATACCCACAAATTCAGTTGCTGTTTTTCAAATGTCATTGTCTCAGCATTAAGGTCGACTCAATCACATGACTTATACTCAAATAGTCCTTTACACTATAATGCAACTTAATCAACATTTTTCGTATACAATTTCCAGAGAATGACTAATTTGATTGAATTGAATAGAATCATTTGGCGACATTGGTGACAAATGGAAGAAAACAATCAACTTGACTGTGACACAGAATGTAAATTAGAAATTTTGTAATCCTAATGGGCTCGAACACTAATACACCTGACAAAAGAATGCATTAAAGTTTCATTAAAGAAGTTGTATAAAAGTATGAAGCGACACCGTCTAGTCTAGTCCTAGGACATTTAGGTTTGAGGTCATTGCCCTCCGTAACATAAGGTTACCGTCAGAAGTCACGCTGGGGTAATGCACTGAGTGTATCCATTTCTGCCCTATGTATTAGTGCGACGATAAAAATTCAATATTATTTCGCTTATGAGATATTAACATAACTTATATAATATATGTGACAAATCTAATAATATTATTTTCAAAATTAATAATATTTTTATTCGCATGGGTAACTATGGATCGTCAAAAAGAAAAAAAAAAACTCTACATTCACTGCCTGTAGTGCTGTCCGCACTACAGGCAGTGAATGTAGAGTTTTTTTTAAGAACTAGCAAGAAACTATCCACCACTCCTTTAAGTTGCCAAGTATGTGCAGCTCGGTTGTAAAGAGCTGACCATGCGCCAGAGAATGTGTCAATATTGGTGGGCATGACGAAATAGGAGCACACTCTAATGTGAGAACAAGACGCAAACATTACACCGAGACTAAAAAATTATTAGCATAGCAACACATATCAAGTTTTTAAGGATACATCGAGTCGGCATTATATTTTCTGTCTATCTAGTGATTTCATATTGCCGTGAGTGATTGAGTTTTCCTTTTGTCATTCGAACATTTGTCCTAAAAAATTGTATATAAAATATTGCTTTTACGTAGTTATTGGTAAAAATAAATCGGTCTAATTTCTCTCGGCTCTCACAAATTGAATTTTCTGGGTCAGCGATTAATGTTGAATTAAGGTAAATATTGGATTGGATTTTAAACCCGACAAATTGCATTGGCTTAGATGGCCGTTAAATATTATTATGTGGTACTCTCAGAGTTAAAATTAGTGGAGTGTTTTGAATTCGTAGATCTGTATTGTTAGAAGGTTTTGGCTTTTTAGGTTTATAAAAACGTATACACGAAGAAATGTCCTAGGGTTAAATTTAATATATTTTATTTAATTAAGTATGTATGTAAAATATAATACCCAATTTCACTGTAGTGAGTAGTTGAGCTTTCGGCGCCCTAGTTTTTGATCTATTGATTAAAATGCCATAAGGTTAGGCTACACATTTTAAATGCTATCTCCACAGCCCCGGGATATTATGGAGTTTTCTGTTTTGAAATATTCTGTGTTCTGACACTTTTATCACAAGGATATGTGTGATGGCTTTTTTATAGGGATTTTTTTCTATCCCCTTAACCAACCAAGTTTTGTGTGAAATTAGCGGTAAGGAGAAGGAATGAGAGACAATTAAACAATTATATTTTCTCAGGAAAAGTCCATTTTTAATAATTCTGCATAGATAGAGAGGCTCCGGCAAATAACCTCGCCGTACAGATGAAGTGACTTTGACATGTACTGTCTGCATAGGATTGCTCTTGAGACGGATTTGCGTAGTTCGTTGGCCAATGATAGAATTCACACACCGAATGTTTTCTCTCGATTTGTGATTTTATTTTAATACCTAAGAAAAATGTAATACACCTTACTGTATATTGACCTTTTAAAGAGTATTCTGGTTGAAAAGGCATACTATACAGTTAACGAGTATTTAGAGGACAAAGATCCTTTTAATGTGTCGGCAATTGGCTCAGCATCGGGAAAGTATAATTCTTGAGTAGCCTTACAATGCTTTAGTTATTTGAATTGGTCAAGTAAGCAACTTAATTTTATATAAAATGTTTGTTTTAAAAAGAGCAGCTATCGAGTTTCTTTCCGGTTTTTCACCGTAAATCTTTCACCGTCTTTATCAGACCTACTTGAATGAAGATATTACGATAATATATATCACGATTTTTATGTTTAAGATGAGATAAGGATAAAATAAAATATACGCTTTATTTCTAATTGTACTACGTAAGTATATATATTTAATAAGCCTCAGGCAATATTCCAATATTTGGTATCGACATTTATATCATATATACATATATATAATTTGGAATGTAAGACTATTAGAATAAATCCGCAATTTAATAGCAAATTCAGTCTCAAGTGGAGTGCTGTTACCACGGACGTCGATGAACTAGTTCTTAACAATGGTTCTGCCTTGTGTTGTATATTTCCAGTGCTACCACACATCTTGGGGAGTGTTGTTCATACTGTAGCTGAGTTCCACCAGTGGACGTCGAGGCATTATACGAGATTCCATGCGTACCACCTTAACGTTTGGCATTCCTCACCTCCTGTTTTTTGTAGACGGTTTTTGCCGTCACTTCTGAGAAATTAGCTGCGAACGCAAAGGGCATACCAGTTTTTTCAGCCAGCCAGGAACAAGTCTCCATGTTTGTGAGCATCGTAGGTGTCATGGGCGGCGGTTAGCACTTCACACGACCTGCCTGCTCGTTTGCCTCCTGTTTGATGAAATATCTAGTACAATAATCCAATGAGCCAAGTCGCGATCAATTGCTAGTTAATCTAATAACAATGGATTTAATGGAGACATATTACCTATTCAGACTTTATTAACGCTGCTGGTTTAATTAAGCGTAAAATACTATGTTGACGTAATCAAATTAATATATATAAGCATATGTATATTAATGAACACACATGTTTTTATTCTGATATTTGTGTAAATTAACTTTGCAACATTTTTCAAGTTTTATTTATGATCATAAACCAAACACAGCATTATAGAATACTTGTAATTGCTAAAATATATTAAGAGAGCCTTACATATATTTTTTATGTGTCGAGACTCAAAGAGAGAGTCGAGAAAACAACTAAACGGGCTTAGTAGGCCCATAAAAAACAAAAACATAGGTTTGGAAAACAAAACATTGGTTTTCCAAAGACTAGCTTAGAATCCCGAACACACTGTCACCACAACAAGAGGGCACCCCACTCGAAGCGGTATCTCTGCTCCGATTGGTCGATGGAGAAACGTAAATTTAATCTTAAACGATTTAAACTGAGACAGACTAAGAATGAAATAATATTAAGATTTTTACAAAACATATAAAAAATGTAATAAGTTAAGCAATGAATTTAATGACGCGATTTGCAATCGTTTAAATGTTTCATTAAATTCAAACTATTCTTGTTATATAATATATCGAGCCAATTACAACATAAACTTGTAGCAGACAAGCATGTGACGGAATAATTTAATGATATATCTGATTCCATGTACCATCAAAGGCATCTGAAATTTCATTGTAGCATGCTCGCCGCATACCTGGTGTTGATCATTTAACAGTTATTCCATTAATCAAATGTTTGTTTACAAATTTATTGAATGTTTGGATTGTTAAGGTTATTTATTGCATTCAACGTTAAACCGACGGATACTGAAAGTATTTGATCGACAATGCGAGTGGTTAGTGATCTCATGAATTTTTTTGCTACTGTATGTTGGTAACAACTGAAGTCGCACGTCAAAGTGTACAAGCAATGTTGCCATGCAAAAGATTTTTTTTAACAAATTGAGTCGTATCAACGACTTTACTTCATTAATCAAATCAAGTGAACGATGTGATACATCTTGGAAAAAGGGATGAAAACACCTTGTACGCAAAATCTGCGCGTCTTAAAAAAAACCTGTAGCGTCATAATCTGTAGCAAATTGTTTTCCCTACAAATATGCTTATTAAAAGTTTTGCTCTAAAATAAAAAAATATATATATATAAGTTAAAAAGTAACATTTTTGTAAAATGTATAAAGAAATATTTGGAAAATTATAAAATGTATAGAGAAAATATGTAACCTAACATAACCCCCCAAACACGTCCCAAAAATAAAATTTTCTGCCTCTAATTAATACTTATTTCTGTCCTTATATTGTAACATCTCAATTGTCTATTACAATCGGCTAAGCCTTTTTTTTTCGTTTAATACTCCTTTGCAATTTTACAATTATCATCAAAGTGTAATTGATAACACGGTACATATTCAAAGTTTCAAAACTATATCAAACACATAAATAAATAAAATGCAAACAATGCAAATCTAAAATAGGTAAAACTAAATTTTCCTCAACGGAGCGTAGTGAGTGCCGTTCAAAAGATTCACTGCATTGCAGGTATTTTATTTAACAAGCGATTGTTATAAACAATAAACGTATGGAAAGTATTTTTCGTTTATGTGGCCGGTCCGAACAATTATGAAAATCATCAAGTATAATTTTAAAGGCCGGCAACGCACTCATGAGCTCCCAGCCACGTGAGTGTCCATGGGCGGCGACTTCACCTTAGTGGGCCTCCTGCTCGTTTGACCGCTCTTCTATAAAAAAAAAATAATAAAAAAAATAACAGGCCTTTTTTGTACAAATGAATTTCCGCCGCAATCAAATTGTTTTTTTTTTTTGCCCTGGACGAAAGTTTTGGACGGGACTAAACATTGTGTAGCCCTTAATGTTATAATTCTTAAATAAATAATGAATAAACAGTAGAAATACATTTAGAGGATTGTATGGAAACCAATTATTTACCTTTTTACTCTATACTTGCGAGGAGGGCTTAAATCCTCATATCACTCTTGGGTGCCGGCTGCGTAATTCATTTATAGTATTGATTTTTATTTATTTTTTGAAATTGGAACGTCTGCTTCCACTTTGATATTGGTATTTTGTCACCATTATTACTAGGTTTTTTTTAGTTATGTTAGATTTATTTTAGGGAAAAGGAGGCGAAGTTGAAGTCGCCGTCCGTAGACACTCACATAACTCGTGAATGCGTTGCCGGCCCTTTTAGGTTCTTATAGCTTATTGCTTTATAGTTTTACTACTAAGTAAGACGTAGTAACGTAGGTACGTTTGCAAAAACTAAGTACATGACTACAATATTATGAAACTAGATTTAAGTTAGGGCATATTGGAAAGTATTGCCACCTATTTACCTAACTTATTAAAAAGGAGCTATACCTGTCCTCTTTTCTCTTTTTTTAATTTTCAAATATTGCTGTAATGGTTAGCATTTTAAAATTGATATTGTAATTATACGAAGAACGGGGCATTCCAAAACACAGGTATCTTGTGGTTACATCACGGCGAACTCCGGTAACAAAATTGTTATGTTTATGTAAATAAAATTTATATACAATTTAAGCTTTGTTGTGTCATTTTCTCGTTACAATTATACAAAACTCAGATTGAGTTTTAGTTAGTAATCAATTAAAACGCACGAAATCAAACATTTTCTAACTAAAACTTTCTAAATAGAAAGTCCAGAAATTTAAGGCTTACTGCCTTATACGACAGTATTGTACGATAAACTTGTCAGTAAACTTATAAGTGCTAAGCCTGTTTAGAAGTTGTATATTTGTGCTAAGATAAAATGAGTGTCTATGGGCGGCGACTTCACCTTTATGGTGGGCATCCTGCTCGTTTGCCCCCTTTACTATAAAAAAATATATAACAGGAGACACGCAAACGATCGTAATGTATTTGATGATCACATCAGACAGTTCAGTTATTTGGGATGGCTGCGCGCGCATCTTAAGGTTTCCCATCCGCTGAAGGGCCTAGACCATTAGTTTGATGCGTCCGCTATACGCTACCTCTTGTAACAGATTCGTTTTATGCAATATGAATAAGTATACTCGTGCTTCTTATTCGTTAAATGCCCGTGGTGGTCGCCCGTTCTACGAATATTTATGCGATGCTAGAGTTGAGTACTTACAAATATACGCTTCGTTATAATAATTTTATATGTTTAGGTACTTCAGGGGATAAATGTAAATAAAGATGTTATTTATGTAAGAAATAGTCTTATATACCCTTTAATGAAAGGTGTTTCAAAATGTCCGTTGTATTGAAAATTCGAATTGATATATGACTTTTAGGGTTTGAGATTTTCGAGTGATTTTTTTCTCACCTGCTATATTTGAGGTTAGAGTTTTAATAATGTAAAAAATTCTATTAACGATATTCAGTTGTTTTTTTTTATTTAGGCTAGACAAGAAAGTTGGAAACTTCATAAATTCCAGTCGGTTTTGAATACGAGTCCCGACTGAAAGAAAATTCGATTCGCCGAATGAATCTCGCGGAAAAACCGCCCACACGAGCGAATAACAATGAATTGAATAGGCGTAAGCCGATCCGAGCTAAACTACCTAGGAATAAGCGGCATTGTTTAACTTTACCCACAATTGTCTCGTTTCCTTCAAATTAATAAAATATGAAAAACGATTTCCACATGACTTTTCTCACGCCACAACAGTGTCCTAAACCTAAGCTTAAAGGTGACTAGACTGACTAGTATCACAATGATGACACATTCTTATACTCGCTATAGTTTTAACGTCTACTGTGCAAACTGCGATCATAGCAATATTAGCAAAAACAGCTCGATCATGAGTCGATCTTCATAATTATTAACCCATGATTACGCGAGCTCTCATGCAGAACGTGCGACTGTTTTAACAACAGGAACTACAATTAGATATTCGCCCATGTGTAAGTCAAAGAAATCTCTATAGGACTAAAACGAATTATGATTTTTTTTTGTAATAATATCTTTCATTCAATCGAGAACTGTAATTTAAATTTTGTGTAAATGACATTGTTATTAACGCATAGAAGCAATTACGTTATTACAAAGTGACAGCAGACAATTATTGTTAATCAGACAACATTAGGGTTGTCCCTCCACTATTGCCATCGTCAAACACATACCCATTTGTTTACAGACAAACCGTTCAATACTACAATATAGACTTTTCACAATTATTTGACTAAATATATTAACTATACGACTTAATTAAACACATTAAAAAAAAACTAAAATAGATGAAGGTTTCGTCCCTGTGGCAGAGTATCCATAATGCTGGTGGCATTTTCACGGTGTATCACGATACTTTTATACGTTGGGCGAGAAAAGCATCATCCCTTGGGTCACCGGTACTGACTACCAGCCGCCTATTTAATTCATTTATAAACGCCTGTGCACTCTCTAGACCTTAATTATGATTAATAGTTTATTATGTCATAATTTGCGAGTCTGAGTTTTAATATTATAGAATCCATTAACAATTCTTACAGCCTTTATTAAGGGATATAACTCTTATTTTATTTTATTAAATTTGTCCCCAAGCATCTTATGTGCTAAATATATATTAACAAACAATAATCTTATAAGATAATAAAACAAGGTATTTAAATGCCAACATCAACCAAGTCGTCCACATTCACAATACTATTACACAATATTATACGATCTTATCGTGTGTTCTTGTTCTAAAATTGTTTATCTGATTTAGCACTTATCTATAAGGACCTTGCACTAACACTACACCAACTTGCCTTGACGTTCACGTGATGAAGAAGTCTTCTTTCATCTGTTCGGCGATCCCCTTAACGCTAATATAACCTTGCCTTGGAAGCGTGTAATCTTAATGTTTCTCTTGTTGGTGCAGCCCAAAAGCTCTCTATCATAAAGCATTTTAAGCTAAAGAATTTGTTGAAAATATTATATTTGGCGAGTGAGGTGATGCAATTTGCCGAACCGGTGGTAGTGTAAAAATTGACGATTCAAAAGTGTCTTTATAAAGATCTACCTGAATAAAGATATTTTGTGTTTAAGGCCACTTTAACAATGCACCTAAATCTTATTGTAGGTTTCAAGCGCTCCGTTATAACACACTACGCCACGCTACGAACGATTTGTTGATATTGACGTCAGGAAAACGTTTTGTCGTATTACGGCCATTCAATCCAGTTGAGCTTCTAGAACATTCTAAAGGCACATGGTGTTGTGCTTTGTGCTTTTCATGGACATCGAAAAAACCAAAGAGAATTAAATATGATGAATGTCCGTACAAAATTGCCAGCCCTAAGTGTTGGCTTGTTCTAAATTATTTCAAGGCTACATTGTTACGCGCAGTTAGCTGTCTTTATTGAATAAGTTTTATTTGGATAATACTAAACGTTCTCGTTTGGATATCACAAAGTAATCTAACTTATCAAACTTGTTATACACAATACTGGCCCAAATTGAAACTACTTAGAAGTTATAATTCGTAATGTAGCGAGCTATACATCATTCATTCGTTTATTAAAAGTTGTATTTGTGATGTAGTAGTATTAAAAATGATAAATCTAAGCCGTTTGTATCATATATGTTACCTTAAACAGACACGGCCTTTAATAAAATACTGCTAACTTAATTTTATTGTTTTTCACTCGCGTACAGCGTTTATTGCGCTTCACTCTCATTGATTTTACAAATGGAAATATTTGACGTAAATCGAATGATTCCGATGTGTCCAGTTCGGCTTTCATTCTGTGTTAAATACCTGATAGTGTGAACTTAAACGCCATTAAAATTTTTATTTATTTTTGTCACGCCTTTTTTTTGCATGTCGGACATTGTTCATTAGATTTACGTTCAGTTGCACTGTATATAGCGTTTTGTAATCATATTCCCCCGACTTTTTTATTTCAGTTCAGCTTTAAACTTACTCTACTAATATTTTTCCTTGCGTTTGGCAATGCAATGAAAAAAAAATGAGGATTTTAAATATGTATTTACATACGTTGCATATAAAAAATTGTTTAGAAACATACAAGACGTCAACATGGTTGCTTTCATCGAAAAAATTAGAACTTGAAAAGTACTTTTAATATATAATAAATTCAACCAAGATTAAAAATTAACTAATACATACACGGATTATGTAAACGAGTACATGAATAGTGTAATCCCACTAGAATTACAAAGTTGCTTTAATTATATCAACAGTACAATTTCCTTGGTGAACCGTAGACTCGTGATTAACTGTCGAGGCTGGGATAGATTAACTAATGTGTTTGAGATAGTAATTGTTAATAGAGGGCAGCACACATTTTCCCAGTACACATATTCATCCATTGGACCATATTCTTCGGCATGAACGATACAGCCTAACATAGTTAACAATGATGGGGAAGGTTGTCAGTAGAAGAAAGAAGAAGAAGTCGTGGTTGCGGAATATTCGGGAATGGACCGGAATAGACCACTGCGGAGCTATTCCGCAGAGCTATGGATAGAGAGGCTCTCGGGAAGCTGATTGCCAACCTTCCCTTAGAAGAAGAAAGATAGTCAAATATGTATTCAGATTCGTAGATACACTAAAAGCTTAAATATGGGTACTCTACCAAAAAGACCAAACTTTTTAAATTTATTGAAGTGTTGTTTTTTTTTCAGTTTTATACCTTTATAATTCTCAATATGCAATTGTTCAACAAATTATTGATTGGATTAATTAGCCCACTTTAATATTTTAGTAATTGTAATATTTTGCTCAATTTTGAGAGAAGCCGCGTGCTATAATAATGAAGGATGAACACGCCAACAATGAATTTACACCGTGTTATTGATTTTAGTACGTAATTCGATATTACTATGCATGAGTAATTAAATAATTTGTGGAATATTAGTGCAGTAACATATTATTTATGAGAATTACTTTGCTGTAGGATTTTTATGCGGGACTTTTAATATTCCTGCTACTAATAAAGTATTATATTGCAAAGATTCTCATATAATTGGCTTAAATACTGGACAAGTTCTGGCTAATGAGAAAGGATTATATGAAGAAATTTTACTTCGCTAATGATACACTTAAGACGGATTACCATAATCCTTTATTAAGGCCATGTTTTTTCTATATAAAGATAGCGTTAAATCAATTAACAGACGACTTTTAGCACAGTTGAAAATATATACACAATATAATTTTCCATGTTAAGTTAATGTAAATTCATAAAAATGTTGAATGTTTTAATATAAAATTAAAAAGCTTTTTGATATATCAAACGATTTTGGCATAGTTAAAGACCGTCGTCGGTTAAGTTTCAACTTGATTTAATCTATGCTTTAAAAAGATTTTATTGCAGAGCCTACCCTCTTAAACGGCAGCAAGCTATAAATGTAAGCCTCCTGGCGTTGTCCATGGGTGGTTAGCACTTTACTCAAAGTGTCCCGCCAGATCTTTGCCTCCTCTTATAATATAAAAAGGCTATAAATGATTACATATATATATATATATATATATAACAGTACGTTTACGTACCTTGCGTTTTATATAATTATTTTCATTTCAGCGGAAACTATGTAAGCAAACGTAAACATAGATCAAAATTGAAATACGACAGGGTTTACCATTACACACGATGGACTATTAAGATATCAATTGAAAAACGGTTTCTTTCTTATTAATAAATGCAATTCGCGGTTATTATTAAAAAGTTGATACATTTCAATATTTGTAATATATAGAGATTTTTTCAACTCATTTATGCCGCGGTTCACATTACAGAATGGAATTTACTATAAGCCTGAATATTTTTTTATAGGTATACAACACAACTACGAAGAGGAAGAGGGCAGCGACGGAGATCGTGAGCTAAGGCCGATAGCACGCCGCACCGGAAAGCACATAGCAGCTGGCGAAGAGAGACCGAGGATCAATTCTAGCCAACAAACTACCCCTATTGAAGGTAAGATCGGTTGAGTATCGCAAGATTAAACTCTCCGGATTGTATCATTATCCGGTTCATAAAATTAACCACCGTATTAAGTATTTATCACAAAATACAATACCCCTGTTTTATGAATTTTTTCTTGATGTCTGTCGTTCCACCACTGCGCGTTTCGTGAGACATTTCTTACCAAGCACCACCACGTTGTGGTACCAGTTGCCCGCCACGGTATATCCGAACCATTACGACTTAGAGTGGTCCTTCAAGACAAAAGCGGACCAATCCCTAAAAGGCCGGCAACGCACTCACGAGCACTCAGCCAAGTGAGTGTCTGTCTATGGGCGGCGACTTCACCTTTATGGTCGGCCTCCTGCTCGTTTGCACCCTCATCTATAAAAAAAAAGACTACGATCTATGTATGTCATGGTTGGCGATGCTTTTCATATTCATAGCAGTTAGTCTCTTCGCATCGGAAGCTTTTATAAAATTTCCTATTTGCGTCAGGTTATCGTCGCGTCAATGGACATCAACAATAATACAATTTAGCACACAATCAGTTGCGAGATGCTTTCAAGGAGCGTGCACGTTTTATAGTGTCCGAGGAAATGTGAAGCATTTCGGTATTTTTGCACATTTCACGTTCAGCGATTTATTTTTACAACTCTTCCTCACGTGATATCATCTTTCGTATAATATTGTGAATAAATAAAAGCTACGCACCTTAATGCTAAATACAACCGGTTATTAACATTCTTGCTTACATCGGAATTTAATATACTGATTCATTTGTTTGTAACATACGAAATTTCAAAATAAACACAATAGTATATGAAATGTCAAAATGAATGCATATATTTTCTCCCTATTTATGTCATAGCGAAACAGTTAAACTTGGGGCCACTAGCAGTTTACTCCCTGAATGTAGGTGACATTCGTGTTAAAATAAAAAAAGAAAAACTTGGCTGCCGGTAAAAAATTAATTTACGCGGATCGCCGCAATCGACTCTACGTGACAAAATCTATTGTGTGTCCAAATAGCGTGTGATATTATTAAATTTGAATACAAAGAGATTTTTTTTACTGATAGTGTAGGTTAATTTTATATGGTTAATAACTGAGTAAAAACTACCGTGTCTTATGAGGATCTGAGTCTGAGCGTGAGTATGCCAGTATTGAGGACGTACGCATGCATGGAAGAGGGAACAAATAGTTTGTTGTTATTTCATACCGATATATTAGTTTCGTCACCATTCTTCTATTGACTTTTGCTATATTGGGCACTTGAAGTAATAGGTAACGGTCCAGTGACTGCTACCTATTACAAGTTAGGCCACTATGCCCTTCACCCAGTATGATTTGGACTTCCCTTTCAGCTACTTTTCTGTTAAGAGATTTACTACCTGATAATGGCTTTTGGTGCTTGTTTTTTTTTAATTTCTGGGAGGGGCACATATATTGCGGGCCAGCCTGCTAAGCAGTGGTCTATTGCGTTTATATTGAAATCTAATGTGGGATTAGAACGTATGTAACGGATTCACTTGAAAAATATATTATATTTGCTCGAACAATTATATAACTTTTCCAATGTAATAGCATTATTACGTCTATGCTTATGTAGTATGTAAAGCCTCTTAAATATCTATATTTATAGTAGATTATATGAAAATGCCTGTAGCGGATGCTTTGTTTTTATTTTATTTTTCAAATGGACTAAGTGTTCCTATAAAAATGATTTATGATTTTCTTCTATACTGAATACACACAGCATTTTAACAAAATAATTATCAAACAATTCAACGACTAAACAGTAGTACTACAGTTTTGGTGGTTTGCTTGTTTATTAAGAGCTCAGTAGACAACACAAAAAAATATCAATAACGGTACCTTGGAAAATTTGTTGTTTAATTTTAATTAAGTACAATTACTCCAAACTCATTTGAAAAAGATAAAAAGAATGCGCTTTTACATAATAAACTTTAAAATAAAGTGGATTTAAAAATTTAATTGTAAAGCGAATGATGATTATTAGAAATTACTTAACGGCTTTCAATCATTTAATATGAAATTTAAACTCCAGAATTTTTTTAGGCAATTGTTAATATAAAGAAATTTCTCAAATAACATATCGTGTTAGTGTGATAACAAAAAAATTACGATTGGTTCGGCGACAAACGCGTGCTTTCTGTTAATATTAACTTAATACCTCACTTAATAATTACAAGTGAGAAATATCTGTATAAAAACATTAATATATTAATGGTGAGATATTAAACAATAAATTGTCCACTTGTTTTAGTATATAAAAGCGTAATTACTGTAATATATTTCTAAATGTATACACGATATTGGGAATGAAAAGTGAGCAACTGAATAATATAATTGTCGACTAACTATACGCGCAAAAGACTTTATGAAAAACGAAAGGCGGTCAATGAACTTTATAAGGTATAATCATTCATTTTTTTAATCAAATGATCAATCAATAGATAAACATTGAACGTCACTCTTGTCCCACTCGATTTTTACAAATCCAAGAGAGATACTTTTCCTTTGCTTTTTTAATGTCTCAGATCCACGCGGTTTTATTTTAAATGAAATAATTGGTTGTATAAAGGGTTAACTCTCTTTAAAAAAATATTATCTCTCGCTTATGACCCATTGGTAGTACTTACAACCTAACATAACATCATAGAACAACATTTTAAACCGCTTAAGCCGAGAGAGGTCGCTCCACAGGTTAACTACGGAATTCAGACTAGAATATCTTTCGTCTTCGATATCTTTGACTTAATGGTAAACTATTTATTTATTTAACACTTTATCGCACTTACACATTAGAAGCAAATTACATTAACAGATGTTAGAACATATAAGAGCAACGGGCGGCCTTATCGCTAATAAGCGATCTCTTCCAGACAACCCACACGATAAAATAATACTTAAAATATAATAAAACAGGTGCAAAGGGTGCGAAGTATACAAAAAAAATAAAAAATAATAATAATACATAAACAAAACACAATATACAATACAATAAGAAAAACCGAAAAATATGCTAATTTAAATCTAGAATTATAAATAATTATTGTAGACAAGAAATGCTTACGAAGAAGTGATTTATAAGATGATAGTGATCGGACAGGATCGGGAAGTGAGTTCCAAAGCTTTATAGCGGACACTGTGAAGGAGTTTCCGTAAAAGGAGGAGTGGTGGGGTGGAATTTCGAGGATATGTCTGTTGGAAGAGCGCAGATTGTAGTCGTAGGGACCCATAAATTTGAAACGATTTTTGAGGTAGGACGGAGTTTGAGGACTGAAGAGGATAGTGTATAAGATATATCTATATTTTTTCCACATAGAATCGTAGCAGCGATCACTTGTGTACGTCAATTACTTATATCTAGAGCCACGAGGGTTTTAAGTGGTCTGAGAAGATACAACTTGGCTCGTTATTTATTATGTATTTATTTGTACATTACTTATACGTATTAATATTTAACTTGTATCATGTCTAAATCGCGTGCAGTTCCTAAAATTAATTATGTTTAATACGTGTGTGGGTTTCCGATAATATATATATTTGTATTATTTATACATTTAATGTGTGTAACTGTTATGTTTTTCCTAAAATAAAATAAAATTATAAAGTCATGCTCTGTATAAGGATTTTGTTTGACTAAATACAATATAATTAAATACCCAAATGTGCTTCTTGTTCTCAGTTGTATGATAAAATTAAATTTTTCTCGTCCGTCTACATTGTTACGGACGGTAAAACAATTAAAATTGTTAATGAAAATTCTATAGAGCTTTTGAAAAGCAATGAAAATTAACATTTCCGGAACAATGTTATGGCATCTTAACCAAACGTTCTAGAAACTTAAGTTGTCAAGGTTTTAATTAAAGTTAGAAACGCTCTCCATGCTACCTTTGTAAAATACAATCAACAAATTGTGAGTCGCTCCGTTTTTGTTCAAGATCCCATTAAAGTTATCTGTCAGAATTTATGCATGAGCAAATTATACATTTAAATGTATCTATTTATTTACTTGTTTTTATGTAAGAGGTGGCAAACGAGCTGGCGGTTCACTTCGAGTGATACGATAAGTGCCGCCCATGGACACCTGCAACGCCAGGAGGCTTACAAGTGAGTTGCCGGGCTTAAAGGAAGAGGAACGCTTTTCTTGAAGGTCCCCAAGTCGTAGCGGTTCGGGAATACCTGCGCTGGCAGGTGGTTCCACAAAGGGGTTGGAGGGTTGTGCGCGGCAGTAACTGCCTTAAAAAATGCACAGTTGTGGAGCGCCGGGCGTCAAGGTGGTACGGATAAAATTGCGTATTCTGCCTTGATGTCCGGTGATGGAATTCAGCTGCAGGTATAGTTCGAACAATTCAAGTAATCAAGTAGATACGACCAAAGGCGGGCCACTCAGCCACTGTATGACTGGGTGTCATAGGCATGTCTATGTTGGCAGCCTGCAGGCTGTAGTCATTTGTCTCCCTGCTCAATCATATTTTGGTGTTTATGAATCGTTTAGGAAAAATATCTAGAGTATAAAAGTTATATATTTAAATATATTTTTATTTTTTAATGAAGTCGAAAGTAAAGCGATCATCGTTGTGCTGATATATTATTTTATCACATAATGCGGTAAATTTCAAAAGTAGAAAGAGCTTTTGAACCTTGAGTTTCGTTTTACGAACATGCCGATCTTTATGGAATACGAGTTAGTTATTACGCTCCCTTGAAAGAATAATGAGGATTTACAATATATTGAATACTTATGATGCCAATATTGATTTGGAATTGTCTTTCCGACTACATGAAAGACATTTCCCTAGCTTTAAGTACCCTTACTGCGTCTCGTTTGTTTGAAAATTTAAAATGATTGCGTTCCTATTATATAAATAAATTGAAAAAAAAATACTAGCAATACACAACATAAATTCAATTCTTGTACTGTAATAATATTTTTTCTACATAATTTGAATTATAATCGAACTAAAAGGCCGGCAACGCATTCACGAGCCCCCAGTCGCTAGTGAGTGTCTATGGGCGGCGACTTCACCTTTATGGTGGGCGTCCTGCTCGTTTGCACCCTCTTCTATAAAAAAATCTACATAACTCTAAGTAAACGATTTAGCTCTACGGATATTCTCTTACTTTTGGAACTCGCTATGTTATAGTTATATCATACGTATATATAATACGTAGTTATATAAACAAGTTATATAATAAGTTATTATATTACTACATATGAATGTTGCTCAGTAAAAATTCTTACACAAACATTGAGCTATACTTGTAATTATCGTTTGCCTACTTAGAAATTCGTTCCTGTTACGGAGGGTGTGTCATGATAGGGGTTGTCCTTGACCAAAATAACTGGGTCACAAATATACGTGTTCAAGTACTGTATTTTATTTTAATCGTAATGTGATATATTATACGTGTTTGGAAACATATTTAATATTAAGATATTAACATATTTATATATTTGCTATAAAGACTCAGCGGCAAAATAAACCGGTATGATAAGAAAGAAAACAAATTGTATTTTTCATTACTGTTTCACAAATATATTTATCATAGCATTTAGGGCGACCAATTCCCAAGCTTTCATCGTTCAAAAAGTCCTTTACACTATAATAGGACTTGTTCAGCAATTTTTGCTTAATAAAGTTTTACAATTGATTAAGAGGCAAATTTGGAACATCATCTGGGAGTTTATTGAAAATTTTACAATTTTCCAACAATTAATTACTAAATGGTCGTTAATAATGAAACAAACCGCATTGTCTCATAGTCAATCAATGTTTCAAGGAACAATCGGACTACAGTTGAGATAGAGTGATTGATAATGGAACAATTTGCCAAGTGATCCGTGTATGCACGTGTTGCAACATACAATTTAGCAATATAAACGTTTATTCGACGTTTTAACCCTGAATTTGCCGAAGACCAATTTCCAGGAATTAGCCGGATATTCCCTCTCATATAGAGCGGATAAACTGTGTATTCGTGCTTCAAATGTAAGTAAGCTATTCCATTTTATTTGAACTGTAGGTGATTTATGAGGAATATTTATTTTAGTGAAGTTTGTGAAAATAGTATTCCTTTTTTGAAATTTCATTTTTATTGTTTTGTTTGGTCATTTCTGTTATAGTTTTATCGATATAGCTTATATTTTAGGCTTGGGACGTCTTAGAATATATATGTTTGTATATATATATATATATATATAACCTTATTCTAACGTCTGACGTAAAAACACTGGTTCAAAAGCTTTAGGCGAATTTTATTTTATTTGTTATTTAGAAGCTAGGTCAAGATTCACAAATGTGAGTTTTGAGAAGTCTATCAGCTTTGCCCTCGTAATTGTTAGTATTTTTAAAAGGTTATTTGTACACATTAAACATGAATATAAAATAACTAATTTAAAAAAAAAAACTTTAATTATAGTGGGAACATTACGTTTGGGTCAAATTCTATTCAAATATTTACCCATGATATATAATGTTAGTTTTGTATAAAAGGTAGACAAACTGCCGGCGTTCAGAAGAGCTGTCATTAAGCTTCAACCATCCAAGGGTATTATAATCTCCGTAAAACACTTTTGGTCACGTTGTTCATTTAATATCGATTGTAATAAAGAAAATCGTAGCTGTAGTCTTCGTAGCAAACTCGTAGCAAACCCGTAGTCCTTTGACTTTAGACATATTTGTATATAGACTATTATACTTAAATACCAAATAGCGTTCATACAAATGTTATAATAGTATTACGATTTAAAGTTAGAATAAGAATAAACAGCTGAAGTATATACATATATAGAATATCTGTTTAAATTGGATTATTCCTTGTTGAATACTTTTAACAGAACAACCAATCCCTAAAAGGCCGGCAACGCATTCACGAGCCCCCAGTCGCTAGTGAGTGTCTATGGGCGGCGACTTCACCTTTATGGTGGGCGTCCTGCTCGTTTGCACCCTCTTCTATAAAAAAATCTACATAACTCTAAGTAAACGATTTAGCTCTACGGATATTCTCTTACTTTTGGAACTCGCTATGTTATAGTTATATCATACGTATATATAATACGTAGTTATATAAACAAGTTATATAATAAGTTATTATATTACTACATATGAATGTTGCTCAGTAAAAATTCTTACACAAACATTGAGCTATACTTGTAATTATCGTTTGCCTACTTAGAAATTCGTTCCTGTTACGGAGGGTGTGTCATGATAGGGGTTGTCCTTGACCAAAATAACTGGGTCACAAATATACGTGTTCAAGTACTGTATTTTATTTTAATCGTAATGTGATATATTATACGTGTTTGGAAACATATTTAATATTAAGATATTAACATATTTATATATTTGCTATAAAGACTCAGCGGCAAAATAAACCGGTATGATAAGAAAGAAAACAAATTGTATTTTTCATTACTGTTTCACAAATATATTTATCATAGCATTTAGGGCGACCAATTCCCAAGCTTTCATCGTTCAAAAAGTCCTTTACACTATAATAGGACTTGTTCAGCAATTTTTGCTTAATAAAGTTTTACAATTGATTAAGAGGCAAATTTGGAACATCATCTGGGAGTTTATTGAAAATTTTACAATTTTCCAACAATTAATTACTAAATGGTCGTTAATAATGAAACAAACCGCATTGTCTCATAGTCAATCAATGTTTCAAGGAACAATCGGACTACAGTTGAGATAGAGTGATTGATAATGGAACAATTTGCCAAGTGATCCGTGTATGCACGTGTTGCAACATACAATTTAGCAATATAAACGTTTATTCGACGTTTTAACCCTGAATTTGCCGAAGACCAATTTCCAGGAATTAGCCGGATATTCCCTCTCATATAGAGCGGATAAACTGTGTATTCGTGCTTCAAATGTAAGTAAGCTATTCCATTTTATTTGAACTGTAGGTGATTTATGAGGAATATTTATTTTAGTGAAGTTTGTGAAAATAGTATTCCTTTTTTGAAATTTCATTTTTATTGTTTTGTTTGGTCATTTCTGTTATAGTTTTATCGATATAGCTTATATTTTAGGCTTGGGACGTCTTAGAATATATATGTTTGTATATATATATATATATATATATAACCTTATTCTAACGTCTGACGTAAAAACACTGGTTCAAAAGCTTTAGGCGAATTTTATTTTATTTGTTATTTAGAAGCTAGGTCAAGATTCACAAATGTGAGTTTTGAGAAGTCTATCAGCTTTGCCCTCGTAATTGTTAGTATTTTTAAAAGGTTATCTGTACACATTAAACATGAATATAAAATAACTAATTTAAAAAAAAAAACTTTAATTATAGTGGGAACATTACGTTTGGGTCAAATTCTATTCAAATATTTACCCATGATATATAATGTTAGTTTTGTATAAAAGGTAGACAAACTGCCGGCGTTCAGAAGAGCTGTCATTAAGCTTCAACCATCCAAGGGTATTATAATCTCCGTAAAACACTTTTGGTCACGTTGTTCATTTAATATCGATTGTAATAAAGAAAATCGTAGCTGTAGTCTTCGTAGCAAACTCGTAGCAAACCCGTAGTCCTTTGACTTTAGACATATTTGTATATAGACTATTATACTTAAATACCAAATAGCGTTCATACAAATGTTATAATAGTATTACGATTTAAAGTTAGAATAAGAATAAACAGCTGAAGTATATACATATATAGAATATCTGTTTAAATTGGATTATTCCTTGTTGAATACTTTTAACAGAACAACCAATCCCTAAAAGGCCGGCAACGCACTCATGAGCTCCCAGCCACATGAGTGTCCATGGGCGGCGACTTCACCTTGGTGGGTCTCCTGCTCGTTTGCCCCCTCTTCTATAAAAAAAAATTGTATGTCAATAAATCATTGGAGTCGATAAATTTTAATATAGCTAAAAGTTAAATAAGCTAGAGAAAGATATAGTGAATTTAAATTTGAAATTAAATAAACAGATGGTGAACGCCGCTGAACCTATGTACGTAGTCTTATTTGACGAAAATGTTTATACAGAGGTCATTGATGAAATGGATTTGCATATTGCCTTTTCAGCCTAGTGCGTTTAATCGTCAACGTTTAACTCCGGTGGATATTAAATCCAATATAGAATAAATTCAGCAAGCGGAGCGGAGCAAAGTTAATTGTCAATAAAGTATATTTTTATGTTGTCAATCTCAGTCGCCAAGTACTAAATCTGATGCAATTTTTCTGTTTACTTTGAATTACTTATATATTTCTTGTTATTAGTCGTACACTCGTACGTTTATGGGATAGGTCTATCGTCTTGACGACTTTTTTTCCCTTGTTCCGGTGAAACCGGTAGTAGTCCTAATCGAGTCGGTCCATCGCGTTGATGTTAACATTCGAGCATTTCCCCGTCACACGGCCAGCATCGATTATTGTAACTTGCCCAAAATACTTTAGTATCCATATCAGTAGCGAGAGTCTTTTCCGTATTTCAAGTCTGTAAGTATCAGTTCGAAAAGCCTTATACATTTACTGCATTGGATAAGAACTAATAATATTATATTATTCAGGCCACCATCTATCTGGGGCAGTCTAGTTAAGTAATTAATTAAAACCTACTTTTAACTTTTATTGTTGTTTCTTTCATTTCACGAAGCCATCTATATACTGATAGTAATGGTAACTGGACTATTTTCGTCTCTGAAAAGGATTCGAGATTAATTTATTAGAGTGCAAGGATTTTCAATTTTATTAGCGTACACGTTGTTCGATGGCCCTTGACGTATTATTCACGTGGGTTTATAGTTGGATTTTAATTGCATACCCTATTTTTTATTTCATTCCAATTAAAAAAAAAACCATGTTTTCAAAGCTTCGATATTTATGTGCCAGTTGGATCGCGATTAACGCCAGCTTGTTGATGTTGCCTGTAGGCTTTTAATAAATGGACTATCCATCGAGGCATAACAATCCAATATGTGTTAATATTGAATGAATGAGCAATAAACACACCGACTTTGTGGCGTCAATCAGCGCATCGGTTTCCTCAATGTAAATAGCGAATAATTATTCACACGAGAACAGTGTACAATAACAACATAGGTTGTCTAACGATTTGTATGTAAGTGGTTAATACAATCCTCCAAGCGAATCGGCCTGAGATATTAATCTAATTCAATACTAGTATTAAACTCTAGACTTACACTGGATTTCCCGTAACTCACATAGACCGATTGACTAGACGTAGGAGAAATTAATTTCAGGATCGAGCTGCTAACACGTTTATACAGCACAGTTCAGTACACATATTTACTATATTGCTGTTAGAATTGTGATTTGACTAAATTTATTGCATGGATTTCAATTCGACAAAATTAATAAAATATTTGAGATGAACGATGAATTATGAGAATGATGTAATTATACGATTTTCTGACATTATAAACTGGTGTATATTAAATTCCTGCAATTTATTATTTTACTGCATCTTGAAGGCACTGTTGTAGATAGACATGTACGTACACGTGATTACTACGGACGTGGTGGTTTTCTCATAATGGAAAGGTTTCTCGTGTAAGAGTAATTGCTCGCATTGAAATAAACTTGAGCAAATACTCATCAATAAAGGTGTGTTTAGTTTACAGCGATAGTCAGCTGAGTTTGTTGTGTGTATCTTTTCAGATCGATTTATTATCCACCTGGCCGAAGTAAGAAAAACATTATTATTACAAGTAACTTATACGACGTACTTACCGATTAAATATTTTGGCGTCACACAATCATTTTTTTTATTAATAGCTTCTAAAGCGTTCATTTAATTTGTATGGGAATTTGAATAATTTTAATCTGTAATTCAAGTCCAAGCTGTATAAGTCAGTGATAGAATACTGAATTTAATTGTCATAGACATTATTGTTATGAAACCGTTAAAGATAGATAGATTTTGTATCGATTGTACAATTAATAACTCATCTCCGGTAGTTTACGCAACAGCCTACAGCGTACAGCTATCTCTAAAACCATGAATACGACAAAATTTAATTTCAATATAATTAACATTTATACCCAAATATTGTTATATCAAGAACAAAGGCAGATTTCATGTAATTGTTCTAAATATGTGAATTGGTGAAATTTTGAAATGATATTCACAAATAGAATACCGATAACATTCACTCGATAATTAAATGCATGTTTATGAAAATCTCGGCAAAGTGAGATGCTGGTTTATGTTTTTTGGTCGAACAGGTGTTAAATAATCAATTTTATTTAATGAAAGTTGTTTCTATACGTTATTGAAATAATTTTCCTCATCCCATTACTAGATATATATAGATACAGGATCGATTGAACATATGTGTCTGAATGATTAAATAAAAAAATATAATATATATACCTTTCACGGTTAATTCGATTGTAAGTGATATATATAGCTTTATAGTTATTAATACAACTACATTGTATTATCCATATATATTACATGCATTTTATAATTCTAGATTGAAATTAGCATATTTTTACTTAATTTAATGTATGTTGTGTTGTGTTTTGTTTTTGCATTATTTTTTTCATTGTATACTTCGCAACCTTTGCACCAGTCTTATTGTATGTTAAGTATTCTTCTATTGTGTGGGTTTTTTTTATAGAAGAGGGGGCAAACGAGCAGGAGGCCCACCATAAAGGTGAAGTCGCCGCCCATGGACACTCAAGTGGCTGGGAGCTCATGAGTGCGTTGTCGGCCTTTTAGGGATTTATAAAATTGTCTGGAAGAGATCGCTTACTAGCCATAAGGCCGCCCGTTGCTCTTATATGTACTAACATCTATTAACGTCATTTGCTTCTACTGTTTAAGTGCAATAAACTGAAAATAAATAAAAAATAAACATGTATGTTCATCACGTTGACTGTATCGAACCCGGGACCCACTGGTCGTCCAGTATGGTAACCATTGGGCAACGAACGACATTATCAATGTTATAATATCTTCAATCACTAAGTATTACATTTTGGATCGTCTTAAACGTAAGTGATTCTATGCCTGTTCGTACGCGAACAAGCTGAGAAGAAGCAAGAAAATCGGCTTGGTTGATATATTGCAAAGTTCTAGAGATTCCCAATACGCAGATTTCAATTACTCTGTTACCATTGTACTATCTTTAGTTACGGTACTTATATCAAACTCAAACTCAAAATATCTTTATTCAAGTAGGTCTTTATAGAGACACTTTTGAATCGTCAATTTTTACACTACTACCGGTTCGGAAGGTCATCGACCGAGAAGAACCGGCAAGAAACTCGATAGCTGCTCTTTTAAAATAAACAATTAATACAAAATTGTGTCACTGACAATTAAAATAACAAAGCATTGTAAGGCTACTCAAGAATTGAACTGTCCCGATGCTGAGCCAATTGCCGACGCATTAAAATATCACAAATGTTATTCGAATTCCATTAGATGGATAATGTAGATGTGATAGATGATTAATGTCGCTATTAGTAGAAACGAGTTATCGTAATGCAGTCTCCTCTTTTATAAAGATACGCCACCGGTTTTCCACATCCTTTATTCATTACAAGTACTTTGAAGCGTTTCGTTTTCAAAATATGATGCTCAATTGGAATAATAATAAGCACAAACAATTGGCTATTGACTTTTCCAAGTAGGTAGATTGATTTAGTTAACGTAGATCCGTAATGTTTGTGAAAATCAAATAAAATAAAATTGAGTAGAGAGTTTTGGACCGTGGGGTGCAAGTGCACAGGCGCTTATTAAGGAATTAAGTAGGCGCCTGGTAGTCAGTATGGGTGATCCAAGAGCTGGTACTTTCCTTGCTGAGCGTATAAGCATCGCGACACAGCGAGGAAATGCCGCCAGCATTGTGGGTACTCTGCCACAGCGACCAAACGTTTCAAATTTGTTTTAGCTTTGTGTTTTGTTTTATTTTAAGTAATTAGTTAGGATAATATTAAGAATATTTTGTGAAAATCTAGTTGTGTCTTTGTTATTTTTATCGTGACAATACCGCAAAAATATTAAAAATGTGCTTTTAATATGTTTCCTGTAAATAGAGCGTACATTTCTGAATAGTGTAATCAGGGATGTACGCCAATTCAGATTTTCATCAAATTACTTCCTACGCGGACGTCATTTGAATGTATCCGAGTGGTTTGAACAACAAATCACGTGAGCGTATCAAAGTGGTATCGGTGATTTATATAAAGATTTTTTAGTAACAAGTATTATACAAATAAAATATACTGAAAAGTCAATAAAACATCTAGTTTTTTTTAGAAAATTTCTCTATGATCCTCATACTATTTAAGAATAAAGAATTCTGCAGATTGATGGAGAAACACCTCTAATTAAAAAAAAGTAATTCGTACTCAGTACATTATGTCGTTACTACGTTATAATAAAAACAGCTTTTTGTTACATACACATTAATATTTTCGGCGTAGCAGTTAGCATTTAAAAATTGCTAACGTAAATGTTATTATTCTCAGAAAGCTTCCTTAAGCTTAACGTAACCGATAAGACACTGACGCGACTAGGGTTAATAGTTTATTTGTTGTTTATCAGGAAAAAGCAATCTATTTTTGTTCACATGCTCTGTTTGTCCCTTTGTGTCATCCAAAGAGTTTCAACGTTACCAAGCTTTTGGTATATACGCGTGATGAGTTCCATTAAATATATATATATATATATATATATATATATATATATATATATAATATAAATGAGCAATATATATGTTATATATTGCTCATTTATACTATTATAAGTTTTGTTCGCTTTTTCGCTAATGTGGTTAATCTAGAAACTAATACTTCATATTAGGTATTAAATAAAACAAGTATAAACGTGTAAAAAAGATCTTTAAATTTTTAAAAAAGTAATTCTGTCGGAATCTTTCGGTATATTGTCGGCCTTTTACTAGTACTAGGGCTCTCTTGTAATATGAACACGTGAATTAAATGGTTTTAACCAGTATTGCAATTGAAAAATTATCAGTTATCACATAAATAAAGTCCAGATTTTAACAGATCAAGTTATAAAACAGCGTGCGTGAGCAAAGCCATTTTGAGCCGTTGGTCAATATTTGCCGGTCCCACCTTACAAGTGTTAATTTCCATATATACCCTAACCTTAGGTGTTTATTCTGATGAGTGGTTCAGTCACCCAGAACACAGAGTGTTGCCAGCCAACGCCCAAATATAATGTACCAAAATAGTTACTGTAAAGAATTAATGGTTTTCGTGGCATGTTAATAATAAATAATTAATAATAAGAATCCTCTGCACTCCGTTCTCCTGCACTCAACAACATACCACGTTTAATATAACGGTCAATATACTACATACCCTTAAAGACAACGAACGTCGGAAAATTGAACCAATACTAACTTTAATATTAAATGAAGATTTCAAAGCTCACCCATCAATTACAAATGGAATATGATATAAATTCTGAACCAATACCATTTTAATTAAGTGTTCGTGTATTTGATTGAATGATAATTTTATTTATTCGTACTGTACGTGTGTATTTATTATTCGTTGATAATTTTAACAGAAAATTATTTCTTGTTTAATATTGTGAATTAATTTATATATTACTTATGTTTGTTGATATCAAATATATAAGCTTATAAAATCATTGTCAAAGTATTTAAAAAAAAAATCATTTTATATCACGTTTGATATGATATAAAAATGTAATCTCTGATTTTCCCTCTTGTTCATTAATTTTGTAAATGACTATTAGTAATTACTGAACTATAATTGGTTGTATAATGTAATTAACCTACTCGAGAACGCGTTAATAATCTGCAAAACGTCTGTAATTATCATCTGTAAATCATATGATAATATTTTCATTTGATTTTGATAGGCACTTGTAATTATGTAATAGAAAAGTGCGTCCATTCCTTATATAATTGTCTTTTTAGTTCCCATATAATTGTTTTCTGTGTATACCATATGTTTCTTTATCTTTTATGTTCTTTTTTTGTTAATATATTTAGCACATAAGATGTTTGGGGACTGATTTAATAAAAAAAAATAAACAAAAGGCCAACAAACGAACTAATGAGATCAATAAATACACTTTTTATAACGAGTTTTTTGTACGAACGGAACGTTACTTATCTGAGAAGTGTATGAGTGCATTTTTTTTATAGAAGAGAAGGCAAACGAGCAGAAGGCATTAAAGTTGTAAATTCTTAACTTATTATTTAAATGACCCGACACTGACCTTTTTGTCATTACATAATACCCCTGAATGTTCGCCATACAGAAATGTACTGAAATTTTGCCTCACCTTCTTTCCGGCGTGTGTAATTTAAGTCTGGGTTTAATAAGAACGATTACTCAATGCCACATTTTTTTTAACATCTCATTTTACACATCGACACTTATTAGAATCATTATTAAGGGATAACAAGTACGTGTTCCTTAAATTTTTTATTTAGCACTTAACACTTAAGGATACACACTAAACTTATTCAAAATGTTTTTCCATTATAGTCTTAAAAGGGTCAATTGATATCCCTATTGCTTTTATATGACCCCTTCGTATTAGCGTACTTTTGTTTAAAACAAAATAAATATAATTGCGTATTAATCTAGTTGTTTTAATTATCGCAAGTTTACTGAACGCGACGACCTTAACGTTAATATGTATAACTGTATTGTTTATACAGTTCACGCAATAATAATACGCACTAATGCCGAGAACTGTCGCAATATGCTAATGCATTAGGACGTCACGTGACTGGATTTAAATCCATACATTCGTTCCGTTCAATTTGTGTTCCATTCTGTATTTGTATTTTTTTTTGGTTTCATATTGTTTCCACATCTCTCTCCTAAAGAGCATGTGCTTTTTTGTACGTTTAGAAATATTTGATGCGAACACCGTGTTCAACATAGACAGTCATACGCTTAGCAAATTAGTCAAAAAGCTCTTGGTATATATGTGTATATATGAATGCATAACTTAGAATATAATATTTATTTAATACACAACACAAAACTTACACAAATTTAAAAGGTTTGGTATTTGTGGCAGAGCAATGCTGGCGGCATTTAATCGCTGAGCGAGAAAAGTACCAGCTTATGGACCACCAGTACTGGCTACAAGGCGCCTACTTAATTCCTCAATAAGCGCCTGTGCACTTGTATCAAAAGTCCTAGGTCAAAAAGTCTACTTCAAACGGAAATCAAAGTTTTATGTACAGTTCTGTCGTTTTAATAGTATGTAAAAAGAAATCCGATTCCTTCGATCAATCTGTGAACGCATATATTTTTAAACATTTCTAATTTAGTATTTGTTTAAGTGAGGTTCAAGTCTGAAGGGAAAAGGATAATTATTATAAGCTCTTGAGGTATTTTAAAAGGCAATATATCATGATTAGTGTTAACGACAAACAGTTAATACACTATAGTTTTACAATAGTCAAGTTTCCCTTTGTGTTTCTACGTTCAACAAATTAAGCTTGTTTGCCGTTGACAACGTTCACAAACCAAAATCTATCGTGCCGTGATTGGGTCATAAATATGCAGATCTAGCTCATGTGTCGGTTCATAGTTGCTCGCACTAACATCATCAAGAGGATCTATACTAGGTGAAAATAATGATTGTATAATTATTAAATAAACACAAAATATTCTTAATATTAACCTAACTAATATAAGTAACTTAAAATAAAACAAAACACAAAACTAAAACAAATGTAAAACGTTTGGTCCCTGTGACAGAGTACCCACAATGCTGATATAATTGTATCAGTATTTTAATATTTCTCATTTTTTATGTATTTATTATTTAAAAAAAATATATTTCATAGAAACCTATAAATATAGTATCTTTACGTAGTTCAGCATGTATAGTAAGATCTATAGTTGACTAATTATTCAATTAAAAATGACTGATGTCTGATATTACGATAGACATTGTTGTGCAAGACACCTAAACCAATTTTATAGATTAATGCGATAACTCAAGTAAGAACAGACACTTCATCGTGGATAATAGCCCATTCACCTGAGTATGCAAGACCTAAAAACATCGCTTTGAACAAAATAATCTGTACCGAGGCATACTGGCATAGTTCTAATGATGAAAACAAAAGCCTGTAAAAACTTCCCAACCATTTTACATAGAGCTTCACGGTTCCCATCATACGCGTCCTAAAACAGCTACGCGTGGAATATTAGCGGGGGGCGGGGCGCGCCACCATTAACTGGCACATGAAAATTTGTGATGAAGGAGCTTGGCGACTCGCCAATTTTTATACGCCATCGCCATGTTTTTTTCACATAAGAAATATTTATGTCCTACATCAGTGATTTCATAATATTTTACATTGTACACACAGCATTGTAAGACGATCATTTTCATTGAGGAATGAATTTTTGTTACGAACACTCTGCATATAAACAATTGTTATTGGCCTGAGCATATTTATATATATATAGATTGATCTATCAACTATATTGTCTTTTAATGTTTATTTTAACTTGAATCGAGAGATTAGATCCTTATAAATACAATTATATTATATCCAACCCATCCAAGTAAATTCAAAGACTATAAAAATAACTTTTGTTTCAGAATGTGCTCCAGATATTATATGCATAGATGAGATCCAGCCCGAGGTGCAAACGGCGCCTCTAACGAGTGAGTACATGTGTTTTCAGACAATATTCTTGTGGATAAGTGACACAATGTTTCAATTTTGTTCTATAGTATATATAGTAATAGCTTAAATCAAAAAATATATATATTAAAAATTATTAAAAAAAATCGGGTCTACATTTACTGCCAGCTAGCTTACCGGCCGTAAACCGAATGAGAAGTACTGGCAAGAAACTCTCCGCCACTCTTAACTGGTTAACCGATTCCGTAGCCGTCATTTACGCAAAGCTTTTGGGTACACATTCAACGTCTATGATTGATTGTAGTAAGTGATTCTGTGGATAATGCGCTCTTCAACACCTACTTCATTCATTCATAATATTAGATCTTATATTTCACAATTAGAATCAAGTTTTGCGTTACGTATTTGTTATTTATTTAACATGCACGTTCCTAAATACATGATAATAATGTTAAAATACAACAATAAAATGCAATTAAATAATAATACAAACTAAAAACACATGTGTAAATAAAAAATACAAATTGGAATCGAAGGTAGCCAGCACCAGCCGGCGAAGACTTGAACGACGAAAAATTTAATTTATGTATTAACGCTACGATGTAATTAAAATGTAAAATTGTATGCAAGAAAAAAGCGTGATTTAATATCAAGTGTTGCGTATAGTTTCAATAAATTGCATATTTTTTATAAAAACTATTAATCAATTGTATAGGCGAAGAAAGTGACACGGCAGATACTGAAGGGCGCGCGTCGCTAGAGAGTTCACCGCTACTACAACGACGCGGGGGCATTTTGAAAGGCGGCAGGCTTTGGAAGTCCCTAGACAATGATAAGGAGGGCAGTGAACTGGTAATGTCATATAAGATATAATTACTTACTTACGTTTTATATGATTGTTTGTTTTAATTTTAATTTGTTGTTGTTCATTCACGAATGAATTCTATCGTCAAACGAAACAAAAAATATCGTAAGCAAACCTCAAGTCTGAAGAAATCACATATTTCTTATTTAAAAAAATCAAGAACGATATAATGTTTTATATAATTGATAAAAAGTTTTAAGCATTTACGATAAATTTGGATTTCAATTCAAAAGTTACATCTCAAAATTTTTGAGATGGAGATTTTATTAATTGTGTTCCATTTAATAAAGACTGTAGGTAGTGTTAAGGGACACTTGCTACTTTTAAATATTGAAATCAATAGGCTAGACATAAATAACTTTATGAAAATGGTCTAGATTTATACCAGTATTGAATAATAGCAAAGTTACCTTAACTCACAACAAATAAAGATATCAAATCATATCATTGAGAAATAAAAATGTATTTATCGTGTACAGTTCGTAGAGCTTTTGCGAATCAAAACTCAGTATTTATTTATACTTTTGTGTCATACAATTGAAGTAGAAACGGAAATGAATCTTAGATTTTTTGTGTAATAAATCGCGAACAGTATTTTAAATAAAGCTTTCAATTGAATATTATTTATCCAACATATATTTAAAAAGGTAATCAAGATCCTTTTGAGTTTTTCATACAGTATACGTGTAAGGGAATTATTTTCGTGAAGCTTAATGCAAAGCTTTTACCGAGTTTATGTTAGTATATGTAACTTTTGGGAGGTGTTGGCTTTGTGTAATTATTTTGGGTAGAGATACTGTGAATGTTTGGGACTAGTAATAATTAATAAATGACTAACATTCCAAAGCCAATGAGAGTTTTGGACCTTGAGGTATCAGTGCATAGTTATGCTTATTAAGGATTAAAGTAGACGCCTATCAGTACCGGTGATCCAAGAGCTGGTGCTTTTCTCGCTCAGCGTAAAAGTATAGCGATACAGCGAAGAAATGCCGCCATGATTATGGCTACTCTGCCACAAGGACCTTTTTAAGTTTAGTTTTGTAGTTTGTTTTGTTTGAGTTACCTTTTATCTATATACAATACGTGTATAATGAGAACAAAAAAAAAACTAAGTTTGTTATAAATGTATATTTTCGAATACAATATAAATATTGAAGTCGCACAACTTCTCGACGTTGGAAACTGAAAATCTGACGTAGGGTAGTTTTACGTAGTATTGGATAGGATTATGTTTGGTTGTAGGATATAATTCTCATACTAGTGAAACGTGTATAAGTTCTGCGGTTTTATATCTGTTACTTAAATGTGGACTCAAAACTATCTCGCGACACTCTGTGGGTGATTATGTATTAATAAATTTTATTATACCAAACTTATTCCTTAATAGTATTTATTTCAACAGAACGATGATCAGCGGTCAACAACTGCCAGCGACGAGGACGGGTCTGTCACACCCAGATCCGTACGATTCGTTGAGCGTGCAAAAGAAGCGGAAGATGAAGAGAAAATCAAAAAGACTAGTACCGGACAACAAACTCAGAATTTGGATGAGTCTACACAAAGGGAAAATACCTCTACGCTTAAGTGAGTACGCGGTCAAATGAGTTTGATAAAAGCGTTCAAAACTATTGTCATTTAATCTAAACAAATTTTTATTTATTTTATAAGCCACACCGTTAACACAAATATAAACACAACCAATACAAGAACACACAAGACATGTATGTGCATAAACCATAGGTATGCAGAGAAAAGAAAAAAAAAATTCAAACAAAACAATTATATACACAAATTTATACACAGAATAAAATTACACCTACCAAAGAAGAAAAACAAAAAATGAACGTTTTGCTATTGGCGAAACAAGATCTGTGATTTTGTAATAAGAACTGCGAATGTCTGTCTGTATACCTGTATTTCGTTTCAATATTTTTTTTTGTATTAACATATATTAACTGTAGTTTATAATCACCGTTATATTTGCATTGTACTGAAAATCGTTTACAGATTGGAAGCACCGCTAATACAAACCGGGAATGCATCCAAATCCAATTCAGCCGTGCAACAACTATTCAATAGTAATCGACCACCACCGCCCGCGATCGAACCACAGCTTATAACATCAGAAACGCTACGGTAAGTCAAATTGCGATCGTGTAAGTAAACTAATTTCACTTTATATTTAACGACAGGGTTCCGGTGTACGGGAAGTTGTTACGTGTAACTAACAGCTATTTTCAACAGGAAATTAATGGCCTATTGGATTATACTTATTTATTTTATGATATATGTCCCCAAACATCCTATGTGCTAAATATATTTAAAACAATAAACTTATGAGATAATAAAACTAGGTTTACACATAAAACAATTAAATGGGAACTTGAAACATTATACATAAAAATACGAAAAAGATACGACATACATGTGAACACCATCAGGATTGTTTTTTTAAGGTGTTTAAAATGCTTCTACGAAAGAAGGTAAGCAGAGAGTCGGCAAAAACATCAACCAACTCGTCGACATTCACAGTACTATTATAAAATCGACACAATCTGTTTACAGGACCTTGTATTTACACTGGTCGTATCTACTTAGTGTTTTTAATATTTTAGAGAATGTTTAGTTTTTTTTTATATAGTAAAGAATAACTATGTTATATATCTGCGGTAATCGGTTCTTTTTAGTTATTTATATTTTTAAATTATACTTTTTTTTAGATTTTATTGATTCTTACTAAAAATCAATAGTATAAGGCTTCTTGTCGACACTGGCAGAGTATTGTTTCAATTAAAACCAATAGAACTGTTTGTAACGTGTATTCATTCTTCGCAAGATAATTACAATTGCATCACTTATATTCAACTACCATCTGTAGCAACTGATTAACAAAAACTAGATCCCTTCCCCAATAATAATCTCGAGTCGCTTACTCATTCGCTAGCGTTGCCCATTTGTCAAACATTTACCAACCATGAGATTGAGAAGCTGTCAATTCTTTTAGAGAACAGATTACAATTAATATTAATCAATTTTGACCGTCGTATCTGTAACGAAATATATAATAACAAATATTAACTTCTTTTACTAATCTGCAACGTAATTTACCATATGTGACCCGCCTGTTCGTTACAAACTAATAAGGCCATGTATAATTGTGATTAGTCAACGTAAATAACTGAAAAACATTAAGCTCTCGGCCGGACTGCCAACATGTACGAAGCTAGGTCATTTTTAAAGAAATTTAAATATTTTACTCCAGGTCGGGTTTCTCAGCCACATAATTATGTTTTTAGCAAAATTTGTCAATTAGTGTTCTTCTATTTTTTAGGCTAAACTCGATGTTAACAGCTAAGCACACACACACAACATGCACCACACATCTCATAAGTTCAACTGTCTCAATAATAAATATATAATAAAAAAAATCTTTAACATTTTAAAAGGTTTATACCTATTTGTTAACATTTTTCATTTCATCAACTTGCGAGTCATTAACCCTGCTCCGTATTTTCAAAGCTGTCACATGTATTGGATGTCTAGACCAGGGATGATTTTATTATCGACGCACCAATCAAAATAAAGTTGCACGTGACAACAAAACATAAACCTACGCTATGGTATATCCATGATGCTGAACACTTTGAGATATACCTACCCTTATTAATTGATACTATTGAATTAACTTAAGTTTAATAAGACCGATTTAAAAATAACATTTTAGACATAACATTGCATATGTAATTATTTCGTAATTTACTCTAACGATTATTTGATGTTTTTTTGGCAGAGCCTGGGACGCTGGCGTGAGACCGAAAGCAGAGGATACCGCTGTACGGCGAGTAGCAGAAAGTAATGCTATAAGATGTTCACTTCTCCGTACTGAAGCTCGAAAAAAACAACAACCTAAGGTGAGTCATAACCTTTCTATGTGGGCATTGGTTGAATAGAAATCGAAGCAGATGTTAATACGTACCTTTCGTATTTATCATACGTTAGGGTGCTACACAAATTACGAGATCCCACTCCTAAAAAAAAATAAAAAAAACACAAATTACACCAGCTTATTTACTAACACAAGGTTATTCTCTAACGTCCGTCCGTAACGTCTGCGTACATTTATCCGGCTAATACAATACAATATTTAAAACAAATGCTCTAAAACTACACAATGATGCCGCGACCCACCGATCCATGAGCCAGTTTCGCCTATGCTTTTTTTAAAAGACCATGCTTCTTGTCCATATCACTGTGGTAGCCATAGAAACTTTTAATTTGTATAATAATGTATATTTTACATACTTTAAACTAATTATAAATATAGAACGCTGTTATGTATTATCTGTCGCTATCAACATCATTCCAATACTACGTTATTACTGAAATTATAAAAGGATTATGTGTGCATCAAAACCGGATGCTACATTGATTACAACATCGATCATCGTTGTTTAACGATATTTCAATCAACCTTTTGTTATATGAACGTTATTCAAGCCAATGTTAATTGTCATTACAATTACACTTAATTTTACTTAACGTCTATACAGGGGCGGCTCCAGCTCTGGCTCTAGCTCTAACCCTGGCGCCCCCTAGCCCTGTCAACGCTCCACCCCCCGTATAGTGGGGGGCGCAAGAATTTTGCAAGCTATTTATATCTGTCATATCATTGTGGTACCATGATGGTCCATGATGATGCTCTTAGCTGTTCCGGGAGCGACGTGGCACCGTCTGAGACGGCGGCGGCCGTGTGCATTGCATACCCTGCATTATAGGTTATGCCCCCCCCCTGGTCCTATAAGGCAGAGGGTGAACAACTAGGAAGAGGAGAGGTGAGAGTAAATAGGGTTCTGGCGCCATAATGCACTTCTATGTCGTCTGAGACGAAGCTCTTGATTAACTCTACAGGAATAATTCCGGAATAGTATAGGGTCGCGACAATATTCAACTCAGAGTATTAAGATACGCAGAGTATTAATTTTATTGGTGCAGGACTTATTCAAGCCGGTTTCTGCATTGCGACGGATTAAATCTGCAGACAATCAGATAATTCTTCAAGAGAATTTCAGAAAACCTTTGATAGTGCAATAAACAAAGCAAAGATGCCACTAAAATTGTTGCAATGACTCAGGTCACATTTTTTAGGCAACCTCTTTGTGACAGTCTTGTAGAAGCGGCTGGCTAGTCCAGAACCTGAAATGAATAGCTAGATAGGCGTGGTTTGCAACATGGTCGGCCACATCCGCTTACAGCGATGACTTGTGTACGTCAATAATTTTCTTATAATGTATATACCCGAAACAAACTAAGCTCAGAAGCTAATTTGGAATATCATTTACAATATCGCGACAATGAATGAATTGTATGGAGACTACTGGTTGGCACAGAGTTCATACTTTATTTCTAGTGTAACGCAATCAGCATTTTCAATATATTTATCAAAATTATACATAAAAGACTTTCGAACATATTGAGTATGCACTGGAATTATATTAATTTCTTTAATTCGTTATAATTGTATAATTCGCAACCGTTCGTAACCGCACAATAAAAGCCTTTAAAATATTAATGATATTGTTTGTGTGGCATGAGATAATTGTACCGATATATCATTTTCGATCTTTGTCGTGTTGAAATAAAACGTGAATTCACGAGTTTTTGTGAGAGTTGAGAGAACAAAAAACATCGCTCGCTGCAAACCTTCAGAATTTATGGAATAAAGTTTTTTTTTTGAATATTTTTCGCTATACGTGAGCTGTTTGACGAAATTTTAAAGCATTATTTGTCTTCATTCCGAGCATTTTTGCTTTAACTTTTATATTGAAATGCATTGTTCATAATTAATGTATATAATATACAATATTGTGGGGGTTAAATGAAACTCCAAACAGAGTTTAATACGTTCCTTTCCTATTTATCAGACGTTAGGGTGTTACACAATTTACACAAGCTTATTCTCTAACGTCCGCCCGGAACCGTTGCGAAAATCTATCTGCCTTATACAATACATACAACTAATGTTCTAAAACTAAACAATGATGCCGCGACTCGCCGAGCCCACACCGCGCTGACCATTAGCTTCAGCAACATTTGGTTGCCAGCTTCACCTCATCATGCCTTATCTAAAAGACCATGCACGTTGTCCGTAACAAATGTATGTACAGCTTGTAACAAGCAAGCTCCAATCAATCACTGTTAATATGATAATAAACTCGTTGTCCTCAATACTGGAATTAAAGGCTATTGTTTTCGTTTTTATAACATAGTCCCGAGGGCAATCCAGGACTTATCAATTAATAAATTAAAATCTGTCATTAAGCAGAAGTTGAAAAGGCCTACTATGATAAAAATTAACAGGAATACGGCTAGTTGTTCAGGTCCATAAATTTCATTTTAACTAGGTGATTAACACTGCCGTGAGATAATTGAATAACACTACCATAAGAGGTCAACCCTACTGATTCTCTTGTGGATTCTTCTCAGCTGAGGTAGCGGATCCATGTAAACTTAGCTTTGACGTTCATAAGTGGTTGTAAATGATATTTGAAATAAAGGATTTGGATTTGACAAGAATACATATATGAAATAGTGGAAAATATGGCTACGTAGCTTACTTTCATCTACATTTCAGGTTTGCAGTATCGAAACTTTCAGCATTTCTGTTTCATATCAAAGAGCTTTCACATTATAAAACTAACGGTTTTACAGTTTGAAAATACTAAATTATAAATGCGAGGAACAAAATAACTTTTCGTTAACATAATTCCAAACTATTCCGACGTTTTGTGTGCGCGGATCCTCATTTAACTGACATAATACTAATTACACTGTTAAATTTCATTACAAAATTAATATTTAATAGAATTTTCATCATACCAACCATCGAACGTTGTTAATATGTTTAACTATAGACACATTTTCAAATGAGCGTGTACAGATTTTGACAATAAAATATTAACAGTTATATACGATATAGAACTAGTAAATTATACGGTGGAGCAAAAATGTATGTTGTGTTTTCTACCCTCTATAAAGAAGAATATAGCATTACTAGCTGATCCCGACAAACGTCGTTTTACTAAAAAATATATTAAAAAAATGTCTCTAAAAATAGATGTTGGCCGATTCTCAGACCTACTCAATATACTCAGAAATTCAGGAGAATCGGTCAACCCGTTTCGGAGGAGTAAGGGAACGAAACTGTGACACGAGAATTTTATATATTAGATAACTTTAAATAATCATTTAATGACTTAGCGTTCAAAAATACTATATACCAAAAACAGTTACTGTTAAGAATAAAATAATTTCATTTGAAAAACCCTTTTCTTTGCCATGTTTATATCTTTTTAATATACACGACAAATACATTATCGAGAATTAAGTGTTTAAAAGATTTTATAAATATTATATACTATCCTCTCAATCCTCAAACTTCGTCCTATCTCAAGAATTACTTTAAATATATGAGTTCCTATGACTATATCATGCGTTCTTGCATAAGACGTATCCTCAAAATTCCACCCCACTACTCATTTTTATTGACTGTAAAGCGTATCCTCTATAAAGCTGACACGCACTCACTTCCTGATTCCGTCTGAAAACTATCCTATTTTGTAATGTGTTTGTTATTATTTATATATTTACTAGCGGCAAACGTTGTTTTGTCATAAGATTACAAAAAAAGTAAGGGTTGTTTAATGCGACAATAATCGGCCAATATTCTCTAAAAATATTGGCCGATTCTCAGACCTACTCAATATGCTCACGATATTTCATGGGAATCGGTCAAGCCGTTTCGGAGGCGTACGGGAATGAACATTGTGACACGAAAATTTTATATATTAGATATAAGCTTATTTTTCATGTGTTACTTACGTAACCTCTTGCCTGGTGCAAAATTTCAAGTATTCTTACATTTTGTGGGTTGCCTGGAAGAGGTCGCTTAACGAGGTACGGCCCGTCGCTCTTATATCATCTAATATTATTTAGTTCTACTGTTTTTTCCAACAAAGTGTGAATAAATAAAAATAAATAACGCAGTGGAATATAATGGTGGTTCAATTTATTGAGGTGCCTCACGTGTGGTAAATAAATTTCAAAAGACGAAAAGAGGTGTGAAAGCTTTGGTACAAACGGATTTTCTCAATAACTGTTTCACTGACATTTTCGGTTTATTCATTCGCAAACTTTCAAAATAATCCTTTTACAAAAGTGCAACTTTATTATATTTTGTGGGCCAAATGTAATAAAAATGTATATTATCGCGCGTACAATGTGCGCATTATCAATAAACTCGTAAATGAGGATCAGGGCCTTCAAGATAGAGCGTTCCTCTCTCTTAAGTGCTGGCAACTCACATGTAAGCCACCTGGCGTTGCAGATGTCCATGGGCAGATTAGCACATCACACGAAGTGACCCACCTGCTTTTTACAAATTGTTCCAAATTGTTTTAATAAATTCAAGAACTTTATTTAGCAAATATGCAGGTCCTATTTTAAAAGACTATTTAAATTAAAAATAAGCTTAATCACCCCAAATTAAAATTGTCCTTATCTCAGGGACATTCGTAAAACTGCTTCACACTTAAAAATGATAGTTAACCAGCCCAGTTTGTGCCTTATCAGACGGGATTATATTATAACCTTATATATTTTATATAAGATATAAGTAGAAAATTATTGTTGTACACATGTGATCATTGATACGATTCTATGTGGAATTAACAGAATTATACGAAATATTTTATACACTTTGATTTAATATCAAGTGTGTGATTCATTGAATAAATTCCAGTATATACTTCACCAATGGTCAGGTAATATTGATTTTTATATATCGCGACTAAGTAAAAATCTTGTATTACCCGAGTTAAGTTTAACATATCACAACTACGTGAAAGTACCACATAAATGGAAATTCAAGAAATATGCACATATATTTATGTCGGAACAACGGACGAGAAACACGACACTTTAACATTTCAAATTGTGACTGTATTCCAGACGTTCTTAATACAAAAAAAAAATCACTAAAATGTGAAACACTTTTTAATAAATTCTTCCTAGATACCGATCTATGCGCTTCTACTTAACTTCTTGGATTAATTTGATATTTTTTTAAATTATGTGTATTTTAGTTATATATCTATTTTACTTTTTGTTTAAATGTTCCAGCCATAAATACTGAAAGGCTTTACTAAAACTCAGTGTTGAGGTAACAAGGCTTCAAGGCAAGTACTTCGAGAGTACTAAGCCAGCCCGCTTGCTATTCACATTACGTTTTGTTTATTTGTATCTTTCATTGTTATATTTTCTATCATTTTAAATACAATTAAATAGTTAATTCACCTTCAAGTATTTCACTATTACTTACCGCTTTTCTTTAATTATCTATGTTACCGTTAGTTTGCGGCAGTTTAATATGAATTTTAACGTATTATTCTCTCTAACGGTAACTTTATAAAATACGTGCAAGATAAAATATATTTAAGTTTAAATCATTAGATATTAGATATTAGATATTATCATGTTCAGTAAAGATCTGAAAGCTGACATCGGAAAAGTGTGTGTTTCTTTAACTTTACAACTAAAACTTAAAGGCACGACGTGATCCGTCTTAAGTTTTTCGATTCATTATTATCAATCGTTTTGCACATAAAGTTATTTACTAATAGATAGTAGTAGTACTTTCAAAAATTATTACTATTTTAAGCAACTATTGCTTAATAGGTCAAACAAAACCTTTTTGAATAGTGATTCATGTACTGGTATTGGTCTCTTATTAAGGCCTATACATATACATACTGTACTGTAAATATTAAGGACCAGATATTAAAAATATTACAAATTTTGACAATGGACAGTATAAAGATTGGGCGTCCTTGTGTATGTGGACCGCCGGTTCTTCTTATGAAAGCTTGTACAGCCACTAGATTTTATAAATGATATGTTTTATTTACGTAAAACGTAAAACATAAAACTTAAAATATACTTATAACCTAAAAAACGTGGTGTATTTAAACCAGTTTATTCCAAGCTAACGTGTAATGTTCTAATACGAAAAGTTTAAATGACCTTCCATAGTAAAAGTTCGTTTTTTCAACTTCAACGATGAATGTATATGTAATTACGCTCTTCGCGCCGGAGAATTCTTGAGGTTTGTCAAATGATTTTGTCTCGTATGAAATATTTTAATAGCTGATGGATACTTGGAATAGTTTTTAAATAAATATAAAAATATTTATTATTGTAATTAAGATCATCACCAAAAATAACCAAGGTGAGCTTTTTGATACTTGTTCATATTGGTCGGGTACGAACAGTCTCATTAGATTAAGGACAATTCGTAATAGTCATATAAAAAAAATTCTCCTGATTTTTTAATATTTTGAATAGGAAATTGAATTCGTAGTGTATAATGACTAAATCTATCCAACTCGCTCTTACACTAGATAGCTTGTATACAGATTAATGTACTGTAATTAAATTGCTGGTAAAGTAAAACTAAAGTAAACTAAAAGTCTAACAGAAATTTTATGAAATATTTATATTTAATATGTTTCAAAGCAAATTGCTTCTGATTAACTTTGATCTATGACGTATGTAAAACGCGATATTAAGCTCATGGGTTATATACATATATTACCTCCATCGACGCAATATTTATTTTGATGACTCTGATTTTATTCTATGACTTATTATCACCGTTTTGTACACTATGTATAAACTCTAACTCAAAATATCTTTATTCAAGTTGGTCTTTATAAAGACTTGAGTTGAATCGTCAATTTTTACACTACCACCGGTTCGGAAGGCAGTCATTTACCGAGAAGAACCGGCAAGAAACTCGATAACTGCTGTTTTAAAATAAACAATTAATACAAAATTATGCTACTAACAATACAAATAACAAAGCATTGTAAGGCTACTCAAGAACTGTCCCGATGCTAAGCCAATTGCCGACACGTTAAAGGGATCTTTATATACGAACGAAAATATAATTCAGTTGGTAATAAGTTTAATTATTAAATAGTCGTATAATGATTTTGTTATTTGAATTAGTCATGTAACATAATTTTATATGAAATAATTATTTTAAAAGAGCAGCTATCGAGTTCTTGCTAGGTCATCTCGGCCTTGCGAACTGGTGGTATTGTAAACAAAACTCCTAAGTGTCATAAAGACATTTCTAGTTTGGGTTATGAGTATGAATAATAACAAACTAAAATAGGCATGAATGAAAAGATTTGTTAATTTAAAATGTATATTAGTCAGTATTTATAGAAAATGTGGTTTGCCCTAAAATTTCAAGTGATGCGATAAAGTCCCTCGTTACACGGTGAAATTTTAAAAGATTTTCTAATTACATAAGGTATTTAAACAATACTTTAATTTTATTTTGTTAGATGCGTTCACATTTACAATTAATTCTTTTTAGAACATAAAAGGTTTTTAACCTCGTTAAAATATCATTGAATTGGTATTGTCATATTTAACGCGTTTCCATGACCTGTTCTACTTTCCACAAGTTGTTATCTCTAAGTATTTTCTCTACCTCTTTATCGTTAAGTTGAATCTGTGGTTACTGGCCCTAAGTATGCTACCTACACTTAAATAAGGAGACCAGACCTTCTATAATGTGTTTTTGTTAACTTGCCTGTACTTGTTCAGGAGTTGAATTCTTAATTTGAATTTGCGCTTTTTATTATCTAGACAACCTTTTTGATAGTCTTACTCTTTGTTTTAGTATTAAGAATATATTTTTTAAATATCGATGTTATTTCTCAAAGGTTATCTGTAGCTCTGAATAACACACACGGATTTTTTTGCACTTCAATTTCATCTCAAGTCTAGTGGGAGTATAAATGCATCTCGTCCCGCTCTAAAAATATTTGCTCTAGTTATTTAAACAATTGAAAAGTATGATGACTAATATTCATAAATTTGTTAATTAGATTAATTAGATAAGAACCTGTACCAATCTATATCTTGATATATTTTCTTTATAAGATATACATGCATTGGTACATAAATAACGCATTAGAAATTAGTCAGTTAAATTTAAGAATATTAGTCATCATACTTTTTAATTGTTGAATTAACTAGAGTAAATATTTCTATATAAAAACCGTTACACGGCCACACTCAAGAACGGCATATTTCTGCATTTTGCATAGAAAGTATTATATGTTATTCATTTTAAAAAATATAGCAGGCAAACATGTTACATAACAAAACACAACTGACTTCTCTTTTTTATTATGACAGCTCACGTTAATAAAAAAATGTTATAGTTCATGGCTTCACTGAAGGGCTGATCTAATAAAAACCTGAATAATTTGTATTAATTTAAATATACTAAAACTGCACATTAATTGACTGTTAGCTCGTAAGTTAATAAAAAAAGAAAAAAAAACGTCTAACGTATCTACAAATAGCGAAGGTCGTAATTAAATCTAAATATTTACATATTCTCCGTTAAGATGTGGAGCTCTTGTGGAGACGGTAAAAAAGAGTTTAGAGTACTCTCTTTTGTAAATATATACACATAGACTCTATATACACGTGTTTATAACAAGTATATAGTTAAACTATTTAGAAACTACTGCAACTGATTCCATATTATGTGAATAACTTTCACGGAAACAGTATAAATCAAAGTCAAATAAATAAACTTCAATTTGTTTCTGTTAGCAACAAGAGGGCACGTCACTCTCTGAGAGAATACGACTGCTAACTTGCGATGTTGAGGACGAAGCAGAAGAGCAACGATCATCACCAGCTGGTGCAAGTGTCGATAAGTTTTCGACAAGCGACAAGTCCAGCGACAAATCTAGCGACAAGTCGTTCAACGGTGTTGACAAGAGCAACGAGAAGGCGTTTGGCAGTGGCTCATCGAGTTCGTCGTCGTCGACGTTGTCAGCTCCCGTGCCGACTCGGCAGCGTCCGCCCGACCTGGGTGACGTACACCAAGAACCACACAAGGTATGCAACACTGCATCTCAGTCACTGACTGCATTGCTTAGTTGAATAATAATATATTAAAAAAACTTTAAATCTAACATTTATATTGGTAACTAAAGTGGAATAACAAACTGAAATACTAAAACGAATAAGTATAACTTAAATAAACTAAAATACATTTAAAAAGTTTTGTCATTGTGAATATAATGCGGGCGCAATTTCCTCGCTGTGTCGTTATACTTATACATGCGAGAAAAGCATAAGCTCTTGGTTCACTGCTACCAGACGACTACATAAAACTTTAATAGGCGCCTGTGTACTTGCACCCCAAGGTCTTAAAGGTACAAAACCAAAGTTGGAGTAAAATGTAATTAGTTTATTTTAATTATCATTTGTCTACAGTAATTACATAACATGATAAACATTATTGAATTGAGAATACATCTGTCGTTCTCCCGGTAAAATCCGGCATTTATATTTTTTTAACGGTTCAAATGTGATTTAATAGAGATTCTTTCTGTAACAAGATCTACATATATGAGTGCCAAGTTTAGTTTTCTCTCTAGTTGTAATTCAAGCTCATGATTTGACTTGGCACTTCGTTCGTGCAATTCACATAATAGTATACGCTTTTTTTTTGAAACTTGATTCAATACATGTTTTTGGTTTGACTTTGTCCGACCTTAGCCCCGACCGGAACCGCGTAGACAATTCCTCTCAACGCTCGCACCTCTTACGGCGTGCGTGGGAAACACGGCGCACCACGAAGGCTTCTACTATGTGGCAATCGGAGACAGAAGTACCGCTTGCTCCAACACTGAGCTGGATCTTCGGGAGACTAATGACGCACCCGCACCAGATGTCATCGCGGGCACGCCTGGTAAATGTATATATTGCTTCTTTCTAAATAACGATTAGACACATAACTAAGTTAATTATTTTTAAACTTCACAATCATGTTAAACAAAAATTCTAAAGATTCAAATTCATACGTATGAATCGTCAAATAGATTTATCATGATTGATGACAAATGACTCCACAAGAACAACGCACGAGACCTAACAAGAAACTCTCCAGTCTTTTGTATCGCCAAGCATGTACAATACGGTAACCTTATATAATAGTGTTAGTAAATATTGCCCTTGTTAAAGTTTAATTGTGTTATAACCTATTATATTTATATACTAACAAAGCATACTACCCGTAAATTCCTCACGTTTCTCGTTAAAAACAGGTATTAAACTGCCCCACGTTGATGCAATTATAACCATGAGGCTCTAGTTTATTAATTTATTAAAATTGTTTAAATTTACAAGAGCTGTTTCATTATTGCTTGTTGAGTTTTTGGTTTTAGTTTCGTATAAGGTTAGAAGAGTTGCCTTTTCAATAGAACAGTGTCGGCTCTCAGTTTCGACTTCTGTAACAATAGAGGTGGAGTCTTTAATTAGAAATGTATCCCTAAGTTACCTATCATTATTACGAAGGTTTGATATCGAGTAGATGAATTAGAAAAGGGTCTGAATGTAGGAATTATCGATTTATTTAATAATACATATTAATAAAAATTAATTGATTTGTAGTCTCGGTTAAATTGAGAAAACTATTATATAGTTTTACCCGAACGAACCATTGTAGAAAATCGTAGATGTTTCTTGGAAGCTTAAGTCTTTTTATTTGTTTTTTTGTGAAACAATCATTTATCTTTATAGCATACAAACGCGATATGAAATCAAAGTGTTAAGTTTGTTTACAAACATTATGCACGCTTGTAAATTAAAAATTTTCGTTTTAAAATTGAATTATTAATACCTTCCAAGTTATGCGGAGTTTGGTGTAAATACAAACGTTCTGTAACATCAATGTCAGAGAGTTTGTTTCGTCCCTTGATTTGGGAACAGTAAATGTAGACTAGACTTGTTTTTGACGATTCATAAGTGTGAAAAAAAATTATTGTAGGTAATACAAGTTTTTTTCTTCACGGTAAACCGACTGAATAGCTACTAACTAAAAATAATAACAAATAACATAACTACGAACCTGTTTTTGAAACCTATTTGAATCAGTATAGCTGAATTGAATTTGCTAAAGTGCTTGGTGGCAAAGTTTTATTTCTTTATTAACTGAATTTAATTTGTTACATAATGAAAATAGCTCTTAAAATTTCCCGTTTTGTCGTATAGCATGATTTGTAATCAAATATAAACACGTGTTCAGTGTATTAATTACGAACTATTTTCCTATGATTCATCTTAGAAAATAAACGTATATTCAGTTTTTATTAAACAGTTAGAATCTCATTTTGCATAAACGAGAGGGTCGTTTATGCAAATGCTTATAAAGTTATATTTTTACAAAGTTGTTACAACTTGGAATGTAAAATTGCATTAAGTTAAATGGATCGAGAAGTGTATTGAAACTAGCGAAACTAATAACTAACTTGGTAGCATTATTTTTTTATCGTTCAATTTATTAATTTGAACACATAAATAAACATCTCGGCATGTGGGCGGCGTACAGCATTTTACTCGGATTTTATTATTTATTTAAAAAAAAGAACATTATACATATCATATGTAATTCACAAAACAATTACTTAGGAAGTAAACAATATTTATATATACAACAACAAATAAGAATAAAAACACCCAGCACCACCCGACAAAATATTCAATAAATATATCAATATTATATTTATTAACAACTTCATTGTTCAGAATTAACCCGTTCGCCTCTTTTTTTATAAATAGAAGCCGGTTACCTTTCGTATTTTTACATTGCGTAAATCGTTGTTAAATACTGAGTGTCCGCATTCGCTTTGTTAGCAGCTTAAGAAAAATCACCGCATAAATTTCTATAGAAATCTCTAAACGTTCGAGCCGTTAAATACTGAAATGATTCTATATGCCATTGCCATTTTTAATCTGTTTTCCTTTTTGTTATTATCAGTTATCATTGATGATGTATCTTGCAACACAGTTGATTAAAGCGCTTAAATAATTTAACACGAGATTAAATTCACCAGTGGCCATTCTGTATTGAATTTTTTTCCAGCATTTTAAACCAGACGTATAATAATTAATAAATTTGCGATTAACTTATACACATACATATATTAATCTGGATATATTAAAGCCGTGGTTTTTTTTATATATTGATGAGATCCATTTGTAGGTGCAACGGAAAATGATGATAGCCTCGCAGCGTTTGCCCGGGCATCTGCACCCAGGACAGAGAGATTACGTCAGCGGTACGGCCAAGATTCTCAGCCAGTCAGCAGTGATGATGAACACGACGATTACGGTATGATTTTATTTTAGTTTGGTTCATGGGATCCATGTAGATTGACAACGATCCGTGTTAAAATTTTAACAGTTGGATCCATCGGATACCTAAATGTAATACTGAGTTGTGCGTTTGTTAGTTTTAGTGACTAACAAAATTGTTCGTTAACAATCGTATCAATTTATGTGTTATTTTATTTTATTTTTTATATATTAAACCTATACAGGTTATCAAAAAAAGTTTACACAAAAAAGTAGATTTAAACTAAAGCCAAAATAAGGTTAAAACATAGAACCGGAAATAGAATCTAAGATCAGAACAATAACAAAAAAAACACGAACAGAAAAAAAAAAAATAATATATACGAGTATATACATATGAACAAGTGGAGTATATTATGTGAAGAATGAGCATTTAAGTGTGTGTATGTGTATTAGTGTGTGCAATGGTGTTGCTGTGTGAGTGAGTGTGCGAGGTTGAGTCTTAGTTTTTTTTTGAAAAGTGTTGATATTCACTAGGTTTCCACCGTCGGCCTGCGGTTAGAGGGATAGCAGTAAAGCAGCAGTTAGGTGCATCTGATGACATTTTGCTGCAAATGCAGAATGAATTACAACCAACACCAAGTTCGACTCCAATGCAAATGCCTGCTGCACACCCTTGTCAACGGACTACGAGCGCAAACTACGCCTGGCCATATTACTCCGAGGCAAATCTTAATTCACGTCCCCAGAGCAGAGCCAGTGTTCATACGAACTGGTAAGAAATTTTAATTAAATGTATCCTTGTATATTCTTGTATCCTTAGAGTAGATAGATAGATCAATAGAGTAAAGACCGCTAATGCCTTTACCACGTTAATCTATTAGCTTCGTGAACGCCGAGTGCTTCGTACCACAAAGCAAATTAGACTTTAACACCGCTCAATGATTTGTATTAACACATCAATATGTGCTTCAGTTAAGATTTCAGTTGTTGTCTAGACAGTTCGTGTCTGGTCATTGTCACCAATTAAGTGATAAAAATAAATTTCGAGGATCAACGATTGTGTAGTGGGTTTTTATATAAAATTCAACGTAAAGTTGAGTAAAAGTTTAATTGGCTTTTAATCTTAGTGCTTGGAAGTTCTTTGCGTTTGTGAGTGAATCCATAAAATATACTGGAACGAACGAACATTGGGACAACTTTTCCGAGTATCGAGAAGTTTATTATTTATAAATGCGACCCGTTAACAGATGGGTGCTAATTAATTTATTTATTATGATAGAATAAAATAGATGCTGTTGTTAGTAGATACTTGGTTGTATAATGGTTGGTGATATATTGAAAATAGTAATTATAGCTACAACATTAAATGGGTCATGACCTCGTCATATACATTTGATTTTTCTATTTATTTATAGACAGTAGGTGATCAGCCTTCTGCGCCTGACTTGTGTCCTCGATTGAGAGAGACATCGGTTTTCGCACAATATTTGCCTTCGTAGATGCAGGTGTTAGGGAACACAGGCAGAAATATATACTGGTGTTAGTCAGTATAGAACGCAGAACCTTGATCTGCATTTTTTATTGCTAGCAATTTTATTTTTTGGAAGTGTTTGGGGTGTCAAATTTTGTAAAAAGCATGGAAAAGTATAAAATGCATAGAAAAAATATCTTACTTTTTATCTTATAACTTCTTTAATTATTAATTTAGAGCAAAAAGTAAGATAAACATATTTTGACCTATACTACGACTACAGGTGTGTAGTTTTGTCAAACAATTTGCTACGAATTGTAACGTTACAGTTTTTTGTATTTTTTTTTAGTTTCTAATATATTGCGTAAATATGTTTTCACCCCTTTTTCCAAGATTTTGCCCTTTTCCCAACTTTCCTTCAATTGCTTACCATTTTTTTTTCTTAAATCCATACAGCATATCAAAAAAGTTTACACAATAAAGAATAGATTAAAAACAAATCCAAAATAAGGTTTAACATAGAACCGGAAATTAAATCTAAGATCAGAAACAACAATAATAAAAAAATACGACCAAAAATATATATATATACATATGAACTAATAGAGTATATCAAGTGAGGAACGAGCATTTAAGTTTGTGTGTGTATTAGTGTGTGCAATTGTGTTGCTGTGTGAGTGAGTGTGCGAGGTTGAATCTTAGTTTTTTTTTAAATGCGTTGTTTACGTTTTCGATGTTTTGACTGATCTTCAATCAGTGAGAATCTCCACCCTTTACTAAATTACATTATATATGATGTACTATTAATTTAAGTAAATTTCTTTGTCTCCCAATGCCCTTAATCATAATTGTTTGCTCAGTGTGTATATGTTGATATTACCAAACTAATTGGCTCGAGGTTGCATTCGTGTTGCTAATGAGAATTCTGATCGGTTAATAATTTTTCTACCTAAAGTCTGTGTTATTGAATTTGTATTTATTATTTTTACTATGACGACTAACCATTAGAGTTTCATTGTTAGTCCAGTTAAATCACGGTATCCAAGCCGATTTCTTGCCTTCTTCTCAGCTTGGTCGCGTAAGAACAGGCGTGGAGTCATTCTGATTTAAAAATTCAAAAGGATCCTTTTCAATTTGCCTTTGGCATCATTGAGTTCGCCCGGAAGGTGGGCTCTGGGTAGATATCTTCACCGCAATGCAGTAGAGAAGCCACAACTATATATATGGATATAGGCCGATGCTCTCCAATGTAGGCAGACTTGGAAGACGCCGCCGCAGAAACCCATTGAGACTCTACTGAACTCACAATTTTTCCTTTATTGCCAAGAGTGTAAATAGTATATGCTGAGTAGAAAATGATAAGCAGGAGCCCTATTCATCATACGAAGTTGGGCTCCTGCTTATCATTTTCAGCTCATACAAGAAATAGGTACGGGACGCTGGACGTAACTGTGTACCACCCAATGTTGGCTCTTAGTTTGTCAACCTAAGTGGTCTCATCAACCAGACCTCTCTATTACGTAGACGTAATAGACAGAATATGCGATGTGTCTTAAGGGAGTCTAAAAGGACAATCGTAGGAGGGCGCGTGGACAATGCTTTGCAATTACCTTCACCATCCCTACGACTCGTTGGGTTTCTAACAAATAAGTTAGGGTTTAAACATATTGCAGGTCGACAAAATCTTCAGATTACGTCACAGGCCGCCAATGCAACACTACTCCAGTTCCACAGCAACACACAGATGCATGCTACGCACACGCTCAAAGTATGGCCTCGTACACACACTACCAACAGCACCGTCAACAGCAAGACAATATGTACAGAAATAATTGCTCGCTTTATGCCAATATTGGGTAAGTTCAATTTGATACATAACCATAATTAAGAATACATGAAATACCCAGATTGTTTAAAAAGGACTCGTATAATCTAGAAAAAAATACCAGAACATTTTTAACAAATTAAAACAAAGTCCTATACAAAAGCATGTAACGGACAGTGTTTTAAAATTTAGCTACTTTATAATTTCATAACAAATCATATGATTTCATTGATGGCTGTGGAAATAATAAAAAACATTAGTATCGTCCACCTTCAATAAGCGGAAGTATATACGTCTAAGTGTCTATTTTCATTGTAAATTTGAAAAAATAATTTTACCAAATATATTCCACACTATACAAACACTTGTATGGAATATAAAATTAAACCGTTGTAGAATAGAATGTCGTTTAAGACAATGCTCGCAGTTCTATGTATAAAGACATGTGTCTTATCTAACCGCGCATTTATACAATATTTTATTGAATTCCATTACTAGTTGCTCGGATAGTAGCCAGGAACTTTATAGCTCTCAAACAAGTTCAGAACAAACTTCACCGGTGCGGTCTTCTTCTCGATGTAGAAGGCCGGAGTCGCCGCCGCCTATCAGAACTCATCATCAGCTACTCTACGTGCCATATCCAAATCATTATCATTATCAACATGACTACGCCCAGCAATGGAATGCTAATGACTGTAAGTTAATAAAATAATTATTAAGCGTAAGACATTTAACGTTAAGCTGACATGGAAACGTATATAATCCAAATGTATGTAAATCAAGTTAATAATTATTTTTCGCTAAGTGCAGCTAACCATGCAGTAGCTTTGTGATTATTACGAGCATATTCTTTCTGACAGATAGAAGTTATTCGTGACAGAACTTTCTTTTCATAAGCATTGGACTGATGGTAAAATATTTATAGATGGCCGCATGCATTCCTACTATCAGCAACAGACTCGCAGCGGAGCCAGCACGCCTCAGCCGGTGTCAGCGCAGTCGCAACCTGTCGCTGCTCAACCGCAGCGGGCACATTATACCCATCCTTTACAGTTACAAGTAAGCATATGTTCTTATTGTCATTGCTGGAAAAACTATACAGTTGTAATAAAAATTAGATTTTATATGTGTAAATGCACAACGAAGTATAAAATGTTATATATAAAATATATTACAATAATAAAAGAAAAACATTAACTCAAACCCTTATGCAAATAATTGTATATTATTTTAATTATGTGTTTTCCTAAAAGTTGTTCATAAATTTTCTAGAATTTTTGAAAAAGTTTTAAAAGTTAATATTGTTGCTTTTATAACAGACTTTATGCCCTGCCCCGGCTCGGTACAGAACTGTGCCCGCTCCCCAGCCTGGTGGAGGAAAGCAGATGATATGTTACTCAGAAAAGGTAACTAGATTATTAGCCCCACGGATTTGAATGTGCGACCTAAGAGAATCAAAAATATCTTTGTTCACATAAATAACTAATTTATTTTGACGATTCATAAGTATACATGATACTTAGGAATTGTCAAAATAAAAAATTGTCTCCTCAATTGAAGTTCTGAAATCATTCGCACGCCTAACTGGGGTTACCTGGCCATAAATAATAGTGATGTAATAGATAAATACACATTTTCACAATTATATTGGTATATATATAATTATGATAAAGGAGCTATTTTAAAAAAACCATTTAAATAATAATAAACTAACCAAACCTTACCATTCAGGACAACGAACTTGAGATATATAGAACAAGACGATTTTTTTAAAAACCTTATTAAAAAATTAGTACTTTACTAAAAACTAGTATTTTACTTAAAACTGTTAACACATATATTTATTTATATGTAAATTCATTATATCATCATTTTCACTTTGTTTATTTATGTTAGTGCCAGTAAACTGAGATTTGGTGTTAAAATACTGAATTTAAAAATACGCATTACGTGAATTATTTGTATTAAATTCAAGCATAAACTCAACGCGTTTTATTAAATGAAAGATTGCTCTTAGCAAAGTTTTATGAATGTTACAGGGTTAATTTAGATAAAAAATTGATTTTAAGCTTAGTTAGCTTACTTTTTTTTGGAACACATTTAACATTGAAGTATGTGACAACGCAAACTTCACTCGAGACAATTATTTAATTTCTCATAATAAAATAATAAGCAGTCACTAACTTCTTATGTATACGAATATATACTAAAGTTTTCATAACACTCAAACAAAGTTGGAATTCTGCGAGTTCTTAAGAAATTTCCAATTTATTTTGTTATTGTATAGGTTGTAAATTCAATATTTAATTTAATTCAATAAAATATGAGTGACGGCCACACACATAAGCGCGTATGTTATATTTTAACTTAAAAGTGAAAGCTACTCAAACTCGACCATTCCGGTTAATATTAAACTAGCAAAAAAACATACTTGAAAAGTTTCTGAAAGTTTTGAAAGCACGTGGCCGCGTCGGCGCATTAATAGCATGGGCACATGTCCTTTCAACCACGTGGGTCTAAATATAGAAATATCCTAACACTCAATTGAATCACCGAACACCTAACGTCATCTATACTTCCTGAATGCAGTGTCAATTTAAACTCTGCCATACTTCGGCCGCATTTGATCCCTGCATTTTATTGCACAGACCATAGATGGCGTACGTATACCTGGGAAAATGGTGTTTAAATTCAATAAAACACGTCGCTACTAGTTAGAATAGAAACCACTAGAACCACGTGATCTTATGTTGGTAATGTCAATCGTGACAAATCAACAAAATAAATATATTGTCAGCTTGTGGTTCGTTATTTAATTTATATGAGCGATATAACTAAACTGTAAATAAAATAATTACAGGTGGTGCCTCCAATGTACCAACCAGCACCGGGATCGCCATCTAGGGTGGCTCGAGGTGCACCAGAAGGAGCTCCGTCGGGCACAACAGCAGCGAACGCCACATCGCCAATGACAGTTCCTCCCAACCCGATATATTACGCTATGAACGTCTGATCTAAATATTAGGTAAAATGCGCTAGTAAACCGCGTAACTCATATACCAAAGCTTATTCTTAAATTCTTTACAAAGTTTTATTGAACTTTCTATAGTAGTCTTCGATTCACGTTTCTTAAATGAATGATGATGCATGACTTCCATCCAAATACACCACTTACGTAAGGTGATGTATTAGGTTTATATGTGCACGGTAGTGCGGTGATTTTGATTCACGCAGCCCGTCTTCTGGCCTCCTCATTCCTATACCTCTCCTTTTATTTATTCGCTATATTGTATAGCTTTCTGGTGTAGCTGTTCATCCATGGAAGTTGATCGACTTTAAGTGATCCATATTCTGGAAACAATAATTATGATAAATCTCTTCATTTACAAACAATTCCGTCTATTTCCAATACATAATCCAGATGATGTATCGATAAATTTGTGCAAGTAGAATAACATTAACGATTGGTATGTTTTTCAGACACATGGGAATATTATCTAGAGTCGACGAAGCATTGATGCTGCCGAAAACATTCAGCCGAAGATGATTAACGAAGAATTGTTTTATATTGTATTTCAAATTATAAAACCAAAGAGTTATATATAAGGAGATTGTTTTTTAATGTTGTGTTAACGTTTACCGAAATTCATGTCTCGTCATTTTTAACATATATTTTTCTGTAGTTACCATACTTGAAATTATTGTCAACGGCCACACTGAATGGCTCCCGTAAATCGGTTACACATGAAAGTCGATATCAATATTTATATTAAGTGTTTTATTAACATTACATTTCTTATTTAATAAGTTATTATCTATACCCAATAGCAATTAAATTGCTTACGTTGTTGATTTATATGATTTTAAATTAATTTGTAAATTCTCTACATACTCTCTCTCCATTATTCTCCTTACGTGTGACATTCAAACAGATGGATACTGTCTGGTATTTAAATTAAATCAAATTATTCGGCGTAATTCAAAAATATATATTTTTTTAGAAACCAAAGGGCGTATTAACTCGGATCGTGTTTGTTCAGTGTGAATTAAATTCTACGATTATGTTATAATAAATGTATGTTTATAATATTTTAATTCTTAAAAGGCCTAAAATTATTAACGCCACATTGCTTAGTCTACTGTAATTGAATTTTAATACAAATGTTTCTTAATTTAGTGCCAAAGATTATTAAAATATTAATTATAGGTGTAAATTAATCTTTCGGCCTATGAAGTTGTTAGATGTAGTTAAGTGTTATATTATTGATATTTTTTATTTAAGAACGCACATAGAACATATTGGCTTGGGAGAATCAGTATTTATTTAAATGAACGCCATGCTTAATATTTAACGAAATAATTATTCATACTTTAGTGAAAGTCTTATGGATATAAAAATAATTCTATAAAAATTTACTGTTTTTAAGTTTGTACAGTGTCTGTTAATTGATTTGATCTAATAGATGTGATTCATAATTATTGGCAAATTTATCGGCAATTATCGCTCTTATTCTTATCATATCTTAATATGTTATTATATCCAGGTGTGGAGCACCTTTAAACTATAATTTAAGAGGTCGTAGACAAAATCTGTATTCATTTTAAAATGTTTTTAAATATTTATCATAGATAGATTGTTTAAAGATTAGATTTTCGCTTGAAGCAAATTATATTGTGGGGACTATTTGTGTAGGTTATTTGATTAAATAATCGATACGACTACTTAGTAGTAATTCATTTCGAATGCCAAATAATTAAGTTTTATTATTAGCTAGGGTTAGGTTTTATTTGCATAAGTAAATTTTCTATTTTAATTTGTATATTCTGTAAATAGTGTTATGTAAATAGAGACGCGTTTAAAAATAATACTTAATTGCTTATGTATTTTTTCTTGTATTAATAGATTTAAGTTTTGTTTAAAATGCGTTCAACGAAAGAAGATCCCACAGACGTAAATATCACCCTTGATCTATAGCGATGACGGAACATATAAAATATTGTCCATCTCTTTCTATCTAATTTCTTTCATCTGCCGCACGGCTCAGGGCTAGAAACAGCTCAACATTGAGAAGGTCATTTGATTTTATGTTTGACTAAACATTATTCGTTATTTTGATTCTAGTTTTTGTTATTTGTCCCTATAAGGGATGCAAAGTGGGTATAATTAAGATAGACAGAATAAACAAATATACGTTCAAAAATAATTAAATGTTTCATAATAAAATTTAAAAAAAATTAGTACTTATTTAACAATTATCAAAATATAATTTATTTTATATGCAAAAATTTAGCGTAAGTAAAATGTTTGCGATACATAGGTTATGCAGGCAGGTTTGTAACCTCTGGTGGTCTACTTTCGAACGCACTATAGTTCTATTTTCACCGTAGCCGGTGGGAATCCGTCCATCTGATCGTTATTTCGACATGGCTTCTTCCCATCACGTTAAGCTTGGCAAATTTCATTGAACTAAATTCAAATATTTATATATTATTTATTTAGTAATAATAATGTTAACTTGTTTTGTGAATATAATGCATATCAAGGCGCTACAGCCCATCGGTGCTTTGACAAGTTGAGCAACCTCCAACCAGTCCTATCTTGTGCCTTTTGTTTTAATAGTGGCCATAGATTGCAGATCCTCTAACTGCGTAACTCTACCCAGCAGACCTGCCCATACGGAGTAACCGCGATATTAACTCATATATTTGACCTATGTGTCCAGCCCATTGTTGCATATGAACAAATGCTCGTATGATTACCATAACCCTTACAGCATTTATGGTGGTCTGTGATTGTAAATCTCCCTTGGCCGCCACATACGATCTAGTTATATATAAAAGAAAATTCTTGAATATTATTTTAATCAAATACCGACGAGTAACTTGTATTATTTTGTTAACCTTTTGCCAAGCTATATACGTAATAAAGACTGAGCTTGTTCTAGAAGCCTGCAGCTACGGTGATTAGACATTTCAGATTATCCTATGTTATAATATTCTGCCTCGCTGTTGGATAAGTTTAATAATTCAAAATTTAAAGAACAACATCTATATATGACTTTTGGACCAAGATTTTCACACAGACTTTAGAAGTTTTGTTGTATTCATGTTTAGCATATGGATTAATAAAAATAAATAAATAACAATTGAAACGGTCGCTCGTGCTTTTCACTGTTTATGTGTAAATATATAACTGGCTGAACGATAATTTTTCGTATTGTCAAATGAAACTTGTCTTTTTATGTTGACTGTACAACATCCAAGCTTGCGATGTGTTAAGTTTTCGTAAAGTACATCCATGTGATAACATCAAAAATTAATTTAAGACTTTAAGCAATTGACAATGTCGTTTTGTTATTCTATTAATAATATCTGTTTGTGATAAATAAAATATGTTTTTTTTATTTTTATTGATACTAGTATATATTCAATGAATTAATTTCTGTGTTAAAATGTAGTAAATGCGATTTTTCACCAATTACTGTGTGATATTCTATGAATGTAACCATGACATTGTGTCTATGAGAAATCATTGTTGAATGACATCATATAGGGCATTGAAGTTAACTCATACAAATAAAACATTCAATTGAGTTTTAGCACACTTAATAACTGACACCACACAACAATATTATCTCGAATTGAAACAACAGTGAAGCGTTCAATTGTACTGATTTTTATGGGTACAAAAAGAAAGCCCCTTGACGACTTTGTGCTGTCGTTATTAAAATTTGATATTATATATAATAATCAGTAGTGATGATGTTGTGAGTAGTATGGTGATTTAAATAAGTTTCTAGTTGTCTATTAAGCATTTTCAAAAAAAAAATAATATAAATGTAAACGTTAATATTATGTGGCAAGCAAAAAGATAATTTAGGTTTAATGGACGCGATCCATTGAAATTTGTAACTTTCAAAAAGTTTAGATGACGATAAATTAACCATCTTGACCAATAAGTACATAGTTTGAGATATTATTATAATGAAATGCGTTTTAATCGTCCGAACACAGGTAATATTTTAATACAAATAATGTTTATAGAATGTGTTTAGAAGACCACAGTTTTATTAACGTAACGTCTATTTATAAAAAGGCGCATGAGAAGCCTTTTTATTTTCTTTTAAGGCTTAAATACAATACTTATTATCTATTGTAGTAAAACATTTGTGAATTGGTATATTAGAATTGAATATATCGATTTACGTGTTCAATATAATTTTCAAACGAAAGTCTTTTTACCCAAGACGGTTTTAACGCATTCGACAGGGGTGTGAATTTTCAAAATTATAATGTCTCCCAATATATTCTTTAATACGAAATAGAAAGGTTGCGGAAATTTTAGGACAAAAAAAAAACTATTTTAAATATTCAATTATCAATTGCTTTGTATAGTTATAAGTTACATGGAACATAATGTTGACCATTATAGTAAATGTTACTAGATTTGGTTTAGTTAAAGTGAGAGTGGTGTGTGACTTAAACGGACTTCGATAAGCATAAAATTGTATTTTACGTTATGACTCTCTAGAGGTAAGCAGATAGATTTTAATTAAATACACAATTGTAACGTGCTGTTTTATTGTATTCATGCTACATCACCTATTAAACATGTTCAAGTCATGTTCGTTGCATATGGACACACGATAGTTGACTAAAGCCGTGTCGCGTCGGTTCTAAATCTTCTTAAACTGAATCTATTCCACAGATTCTGGCTATCCATTGGACGGTAAAATAGTCTTACGAGCAACTTTTGGAACGGTGTTTTGAAACCCCAATTGGTGGAGACTCTCTCCGGAGAGATACTAAGCATGCTCCAAACGCGTTTGACTGTAATTAGCTTACTGGTCCATTCGCGAATATTAGGTAACGATGACTTTTTCCTTCTACTAACCTTCCTTCGGCGACGTTTCTCATAATTAACAATTGCATCAAACTGTAGCATTCATGCCACAGACATGCCTCAAGTAAGAGATCTTCCTGTGTTTCACTATGAGCATAAGTGGTTTGTCAAGAGTTCCGTTCCCACACTTTAACGATGGTTACCTTCTGAGACCAGTTTTTGGCCATGCGTCTTTACGCCCATACTGGCGAAAGCCTCAATTCGTTTACGAAGATGTTCTTTTATGGTTCAATCCATATATCCGTGCAATATATAACCAGATATAGCAGTGAAGTAAACTGGTCCGTATCTCAAACTCAAAATATCTTTATTCAAGTAGGTCTTTATAAAGACACTTTTGAATCGTCAATTTTTACACTACCACCGGTTCGGAAGGCAGTCATCTACCGAGAAGAACCGGCGAGAAACTCGATAGCTGCTCTTTTAAAATAAACAATTAGTACCAAATTGTGCTACTGACAATTAAAATAACAAAGCTAAGGCTACTCAAGAATTGAACTGTCCCGATGCTGAGCCAATTGCCGACACATTAAAGGGATCTTTGTCCTCTAAATATTCGTTTACGGTATAGTATGCCTTTTCAACCAAAATACCCGCGTTTACGCGCGTTTTAAATTTGTCGGAAGGCAATTTGGTTATAAATGATGGGACTTTGTTATAAAAACGTATGCTCATACCTACAAATGACCTTTATAACCTTGAATTTTGACCTTAAAAACCTTAAGGAACCTCATGGTTTATGATAAATTACACACCTGTTTGCTTTATTAATAAAACTTAATTATCAATCGCCCTGAATTGACTGTATTGGTTACATTAAATAACCAGTGCCGTCTTACTTTTGGAAAGCATCATTCAAATTACGAAGACTTTTAGACAGTACTACGGACAATTTCAATACTCCTTTTAGGCAGATTAATAAAATGAGGATGAAATCTCGCCTCTGTCATATGCCGTTTAGGAGCATTGTTAAAGCACTAAAATTCTTCAACAAGTTTAAGCACCTTTACCTGAATTTGATCTGGACCCGCAGCTTTTCCGGTTTAAGCCATCAATAATGCTCTCCTAACTTAAGTCCCTCATATGTATTCTACTCAATACTTCTCTTATATAATTTTCTTCTCGTCAAGATCAAAGGCTTGCGTCTACAAACTGGTGCATAGAGTTCTTTCTTCCAACCAAGGCTCTGGTCTTTTTGTTTTTGTTATGAAACACTTCGAGACGGTCACACCTTTATTATACCGGGTGTTGCGGGCATAAAAGGACCTTACCTTCTTACAATAAAAATAAAGTAAATACTCTTATCGCAGATATCTGCGATGGAATATCAGATGCGGGAGGGATATTCCTGTTTTGCTGTTTTGTTTAGTTTCGCATTTAATTATATATATATCTAAATAATCGTCTATGAAAATTTAATCGTTTAATATTTCAAGTTATTTATTGAGGCATATTAAGTTTTTGCCTACCATAATAATAATAATATTCATTTATTAAGTAACCAAGACTCATTAGTGTTAGTAGGTACAATTATTTAAACAAAATGTGAAACATTAGGGCATTACACACTGTCTTATCGATCTACTACCATGTTCAGGACAGTCTTGGAGCTGCCCCGCACCCTGTCCATACACTAGCATATGACTGCATAGAAGCAGTCTACGTGAGCGTCTGCAAACATTCCTGATGCGCTAGAGAAGGCAGGCAGCCATAGTACGGCATGTACATAATTTTCATGACAATTATTGTCGTTAAGGGCCACAACACACATGCGACTTTTAGCTTCGACAATCGGCTATTTAGTTACTCATTAGGAACTGAATGCAGCGACCACGCATTCCACAGCGTACACTTAAAAATTCCACACGCGGCGATTAGTCGCTTTTAAGAACCTCCTCATGGTCACGGTCTTAATAAAACTGCACCGCTGTTTGCTGTCTTTATAAAACGAAAATAGTTATAATATATTAGTTATATTAAATAACCAGTGCCGTCCTACTTTTGGAAAGCATCATTCGAAGTGCGAAGAGATGAACCAATAAAACTCTCCCTTCTCGTGTTGCCAACCCAGAATCGGAGCAGTCGCTGAGATGCGCGAATCCGGTACAGCGTCCGAATTTAACCTTGATTTAACGAAACAGTCGTAAAACCTACGATTGCTGATGCTTAAAGTCGAATGTGTGTTGTAAGCCTTAAGGCGAGATAACTAATATGCATTTAGATACATACGTACAGACAGAGCTTTGCATCTGACATTATCATACGTCGGCTGTGATAAAAAGTTGTCATAAATCGAAATGAAAAATTACTGACTGTTTTTTTAGACTAATATATGCGTTTCATATGATTTGTAAACACTTTATTTTCTAAAGTATATACTTAACATTAGAAATTAAAATTTGAGTATGGTTCTCTAGGGGGCTCGTTGGTCATGATATCAGTTGAAATTCCAATATTACATACAAAAAATAATAATAAGTATTTGTTGTACCTTAGGACAAAAATCAATTAATATTTGTCGTCATAACGTTTGCCAAGTAGCTTCAAACACGTGAACTTTCAGATAAAGATGACGCAGTTGATGCTCTTTCTCTTTCACAGCACGTGTTCACGTGTACCTGCGCGTGTACCGTAGTGATGTGTCAACTTACAATCCAGTTTAATCGATTATTATTAGCGATTAATTTCATGTAGAAAATATTCAATATAAAACAGAATTTGTTCTGGTGATAAATGTTAAGGTAATTAAGTACTGAATTATACTTGTATGTGTGTTTTTGGTCTGTGTAGAGTCGTTCATTACGATCCTTATTGAACTGTCATGTATACTACTGTCATAAATCCAGTCTTACTTTTACTGCACATAATCGGACAATCCGACTCGATTGTTCGTTCGTTCATCACTGTTTAGTGTTTACTACGTAAACTCATTATGATTAGTTGGAAAATTGGAGACGGCGTTGAATTATAAAAAAATATAACAATATTATCTAACTTTTATCGAATTGGTTTAAACAATTCAGATTAATATTAATGCGTTTTATATCGTATTTATATTGGAGATCTGTAAAAGTTTTATCCGTATGTTCATTATTGAATAAATAACAATTTAAACGCCTAATTTAGGATGTTTTGTGTTTTTTTGTGATATCGAAAGACTATTAAAAAAAACTGGCTGGCAGTAACTATAACAAACATTTTTATAAAATAACAGTGAGAGTTTTCAGAACTTTATTATTATAATAGAGTAATCAATTAGTGTTAAAATCTCTTGTCTCCAAGTGCTACAATGGAACAAATGGAATTCAACATGTTAAATGGTGAGTTTTATAAATTTTCTATTCTAATTTAAAAAATGATTGAAAAATTGTTTAATTTTTATACCATATAAAATAATTATCTATCATTAAGCTTTTTTATAATACCTATAAAAGATACAATAAGTAAGCTATTGTTTTTCAAAATCATAAATATCAATATTATTAATTGGAATATGTTAAGGTACTTAAAGTTTCCATTAACATATATCAATACCAGGAACATGTGCGTAATATATCTTAGAATTGTATGGAAATTGTATTTTTTATGAAAGAGTGAAATAATACCACTATGCGTTCCATAGCCCAAATAATTGCTTTGCTGAGAAAAAATCACTTTGCATGCTACTCTATAATGTTGATTATGTTTATTTTTAAATCACTTAATATTTAGAACATACACATCTGTGTGTTTGTCAAGGCCAATATCAAATAAAATACATAAAAATAAAGCAGAATTATTAACAGAACCTCCAAATTCAAAATGGCACAAGCAAATAATAAAACACCAAAAGTATTGATGGAGCAAATCTCATCTATATTAATAAAATCATATCAGAAAATGATACCAGTGTTTTTTTTCCAATATCTAAATATATGTCTATCTGTATACATAAAGATATATATACATACATATCTTTCTATGAATCTTCATATTATGAAGCCTTGTAACAGGTGAATAGACCCTACACTAAAATACTAGATCACATTGAAGAAGTAACAGTGTTTCTGCATTCGATAGGGTCCCATTATTTTTCTTATAGCTTATGCTAACTTAAAATATTTATAAGGTCCAGTGATGTGTGAAATGTTACATATTCTTGTATTGAGCCTATATAAATGTTATGTAAGCTGTGCGTAAAAGCTTTTTTATATCATTTATTTTTTTAAATAATTCATATTTTTAAGTAGATTTTTAAGTTAGATCTTTATTGATATAAATATTAAGAAGATTGAAACTATTTGTTTCTTGAAATAGACTCAGTTATTGTACATACTATCATAAATGAGTTAATAAATTTAAAAAAATTATAGAGTAAAGCGCTCTTATGTAATATAATAAATATTTGTTTTCCTTAAAAGGTTTTTTGGTTAGATTTTTAGTGTTTATTTCCTGATCAAAAATAACACAGTAAGAATCTCCACTTTGTTGCATTTAAAAAAAAAAGATTGTAATCAGACATTTTTCAATAGTACCTATTGCTTGGCGAATTGAAATTTTGCTATTGCGAATAATTCTTGTGAATAATAAAAATATATAAAACAAATAGTATGTTTCAAACACTGCTTCTGGCTCTTATAAAATTTTAACTATCAGTTTATAATCTCTAGTATTAATTAATTTTTAAAGAGCTGCTTAAATTCTGTAAACAGAATGCAGAACCTATTGAGATTGTATAATATTGATGAATAAGTTTTCAATTATGAAATGATATGAATCAATTCAGCAAATTAAATAGACTTGACATGTCGTTTAACAGTAATAATAGTTGATCCAGAACATCCTTTCAATAACTGCTTATACATTGTATGGAGTTAAAATCACTTGTGACCTATATTGTTTATCCAATTTGTTGCTACAGCTAGAGTAACCACTTTGCAGTGTTGAAACTAGCCTAGAAATATATTCAAGCCAATAAATTCTAAACCATAAAAATATTTATTTTATTAAATTTCTATTTTTAGAGTCGGAAAGTACAAACAATATGAATATCGATAATATGGATGATTCGGAAAATACTGCGAAGATATCCGATTCGGCTTATTCAAATAGCTGCAGTAACAGTCAAGCAAGAAGGTAAGTTAATAATAATTAAATATTAACAATAAATTAAAATATAACTTGTATTAGTTGATCAGTGTGTCCTTTTGTCGTTAAGGCATTCTCCAAATTCCACCAAATATCCAAATTCAACCGTATCGTATTCCTTGGTCAACCCATCTTCTAAATTGTTGTTAATTAAATAACAATAAATAGATTTTATTGTCGACGACGTCGGTGCAAGTGTTACGTTGATGCAAGCCGGGTTCGAACGCACTATCCAGGTTCACGCACACGCTTGAGCCACGGCTCTTAAAATTTAGACATGTGCAATTGAATTAAACTTTGGCGTAGTTATATCACATTAGTGAAGGAGCTACGCAAATGTATAGTTCACAAATGCAACGCAACGCAAAAAATAGTTATTCGCTGATTATGTGTATTTCCTAAAGTGGGAGTGCCATGCTGTAAATTAGAGTTTTAAAGTGGGAATGCCATGCTGTTACTTAGAGTTTCAGCCGAATGGGCAGGCACAGCCAGAGCAATACCACTCTCTTACAGAAAACCGGCGTAAAGTGATACAATTGGACTTAGTTCATTTTGTACTCGGGTTTCGTCCGGTGAGTGAGATCTTCCGGTGCCCATCCTTTCCCCTCCCCCGTCCTCTTCCCCTGCCCCTCCATTTCCTAACTTTCCTTTAAAGGCCGGCAACGCACTCACGACCTCCCAGCCTCGTGAGTGTCTATGAGCGGCGACTTCACCTTTATGGTGGGCATCCTGCTCCCTCTTAAAAAAATTCAATCAAATATTTGGGTGAGCACTTACTGGCGAACTGTTTGCAAAAACTAAAAAAAAAATATGCAAGGATCTTATTGTCTGTTAATGATCCTTCAATTAATAACAGACTAGCAAATTGTTTTTTTTTATATTGAAAGTTCAGGCCATCATTTACTCAAAAAAATAAATATGACGTGATTTTTTAGCCGAAGTTCGCACTCAACGCATTCAGGATCTCATACCAGCGGCAGCAGTGGATATGGCGGAAAGCCCTCCACATCTGGATACTGGTATGACATTAACTTTAATAAAAGCTCTCATAAATAGCTCCGACGATCTATCTACAACACATAGTTAATTGTCAAGCTGAAGTTGCATTTATTTTATTGTTTGTATCAGTAGCAACAACTTTAGCCAACCGTCAGAAATACGTTCTAAAACGAAAAAGAAGAAGAAACTAGCTGAAACTGAGGCTGTAGTGATTCAAGAAGAGAAGCAGATCATTCCAGAACCCGTACCTGAAGTGCAGCCAATTGAAGAACAATGCATTGATGGTGAGTGCTATCAAATTAGTTAAATAGATCGTTCTTTAAGAAATATCAGTCTAGTTGTTTTGTTTTATTTTAGGATACATTATAATTTTTCTTTGCTCTAAGTTTGTAAACTGTATTTCTTGAATTATAGTGCTTTCAGTGTGACCCGATTGTAATATAGGTATGATATTTTGGATGGCACAGAGCAGTTCACCAGGACGGGTTAAAAAAAAACCAATATTTGGCCAATGGACGGTATTCCGATAGTTAGGTACTTTTATTTTTCATGTAAGTTGTATTTCCATGTCATATTTTCTGTTTTATAGCAATACTTTAAAAGGCAACTTGGCGTTTGAAATTCTTAAATCAATGCCAATCATTTTTATGCATAAAGCAAACTGTAAGAGAGATTTTTGTACTTTTTATTATTTTTTATAATAAATCTAAACAAGCAAGAAATAAGACATCTTAAGGACTTATGTACTATGGATGGGTAGGTGAAATTACACTATATACAATCTACATGGTAATGCGATTATGAGGACGTAATCTTTTCCGATACGACTCATCCTTAATTGTCATTTACAAGCTAGAAATCTCTATAAGAGCTTGATTATTATTAAATACACGTAACTCTGTATAGTTTCCGGATCCGGTGTTAATTAAATATAATGTGTCTATGCAGATGCAAGCTCTCCGGATCCCCAGCAAATGCAGTTAATGCAGACTGAACATATTGACTTAACGACAATAGACAGATGTAGTACAAAGGATAAGGTAATAAATATAAATAAAAACCAGTTTTTATATAATGCGAATAATGTGAGATTAATTAGTAGAAATTACTAAATGTCATTTTAATTAAGCAATTAATGACCGATTCCTATTTTTAAATGCTAGAAAAACATTTGTAAGCTGAGTATCTTGTGGTCTTCTCAGATTTATTTTGGACCCTCGTAGCAATATGAAGAAACAGATTGACGTACACAACTTCGCTGATACGATGTGATCACATCTTCAGAACATATACGATTCTATATGTATAGAATATAAATTTTGAATAATTTCTTTAAAATATTATTAAAGGCAAACATCGTAATGAAACGAAGTTTTAGATCCAAGGATCGACATCCACAGAAGGTTATAACCCCATGTAGGGCTGTTTCACCTTATATTGGTTCAAAATAAAAATGTCTGTATGTATTTGCATTAATTATATTTTCAGATCAGTACGTTCAATTTCCCGGTGCACACCCAACTAAGGACTTTGGTAAGCAATGTTACAATATTGAAATTTATAATATCGGCGGCTCTATCTTTGGGAATTAACCGTAAACTTTGTGTTCTTGAATTACGTTGACGTTGTACTCTTCCAGGATGGATTTTCCTGTGTCATATCTATGCAAGACGGCGTAGTTATGTACACCACACACTCGATTACAAACGCGCTGGGCTACCCAAGGGATATGTGGATTGGACGATCGTTCATTGACTTCATTCATCCGAGGGTGAGTTAATTTATGCGTTTTTACCATTTTTTTTAGAAATAATTGGTCCTCCAAGGCCGGCAATGCCGTGCGCACCATCTGAGCGTCGACGACTTCCGAAAGAATTTTTTTTTTAAATTGTTATGGGCTTTTACAAAAACACTTTATTAGGTTTGTTCTTAAAGGTATTTTACAACGTATGAGTTTGGAAGTTGGATCAGGAATGCTTGTTGAGTGGATAAGGATGGCGTATTTAAAGGATAGATTTAGGGTAGGGGTTGTGTGACGGGAATAAACAATAAAGACTTATATCTAATTATAATTAGGCTTATATGGGTATGTAACAAACTTTATAACTCATTTAAGTCTGGGAGTATTAAAAAATTCTTAGTCGATTTGATGGTGAATAAATATGGGATTTAATAATATAAATCTTGTTGCTACTTTGATATATACTGATTAACCTGGTGCGCTGTACGAAAGGTGCAGATGGTGGCCAGTTTACGGATTACGGTTGTACTGCCGGCCTATATTCTCTGCAGTGTACGTGTATAGAGAATAAAACTATAATATTGAATTTCAGGATCGGAACACGTTTGGATCACAAATAACGAACGGTGTTGCTATCCTGAAAAATGTTCACGGTACGCTAAAAAAAGGTAATTTTATATTAACGGGTTTTGGTGTTGCCACATCATGGGTCTGTTTTGGGTTTCTAAAATTTATAATTAACTTTAGAATAAATGATTCAATAGTATAGGAGTATTTTTTTTAAATGCGTTACAGATGTATCAGTCGCTCGAACGGAAATCACAAATTTTAATTAATACTTTTCTCTCATCTCGTCCTCATTGGTCTGGTAAATTTTTAGACACAACATCTTCACAGTGGTACTTAATTTATTTTTTTTTTGGTCTAGTGTAATTGGATTTGCTGAAATCCTTTTTTTTGGTTTTAAAAACATATTTATATTTTAATTATTGAATGCTTGTTTCAATAAAATCATATTGGTTTCATGTAAGTATTCTTTTCTCAAAGGGACCAACACTCTATCCACTATGGTTTGCCGTATCCGCCGCTACCGCGGTCTGTCAAGTGGTTTCGGTGTAAAGACCCGGACTCTTTCGTTTATGCCTTTCCTTCTGAAATTATCCTTCAGAAATATATGCGATGAGGAGGGCGACGTTATATATTTACTTATGCAGGCGACACCGTTCTATTCAACATTTAAAGGTATTGTCAATTTCGTATGGTTCTCAGATATTTTTTTTTATATAACAGCTAAGCTTTAAAGCTAGCTACGAACGAAAATGTAGTTACCGACATGACTTGTACCTGACCTCCATATGTAACATTGCTACAACAACACTCATATATATCTTATTCAAATAGGTAACTATGGTACACTTATGAATCGTCAACAAATAAGAAAGTTGTAAAAAAAAAAGCCGACTCAACATTTACCAGCCAGTTCCCTAATCAAGGGCGTATAGCGGACGAGAAGAACTGGCAAGAAACTCTCCGGCACTACCTTTAAATCTCCAAGCATATTCTACAGTACGGTTGTTAAGATCTGCAACCATGGACAAGCGATTGGATCAATATATATTCGTATATTATATAAAAATAATAATAAATCTTCACTATCATCGGTGGGCTTAGCGAAATAGGAGCACAAATTTACGGTAGAGTGAGAGCAATGCAAATAATTCAGGAAAAGTAAAGTTCGGAGTGTAAATTAAATCCAATATAGTGAATGATTCTGTAGTTATTCATTCCGGTCTTGTAAGGTGTCATAATTATTTTAAATATCATTTTCAGTTCCGAACGAAATTGTGTTGAAGGCAGTGCCGTTTGTGATACGCCATGCTGCAAATGGTGATATAAAGTATATAGACCCTGAATCTGTACCGTATTTGGGATACACACCTCAGGATATTATAAACAAGGACGCACTTAACCTGTACCATCCTCACGACCTTACATATTTGAGACAAGTGTACGAAACTATTGTTAAAGAAGGCTTTATGCAGAGGTCAAAACCATACAGGTATAACATTCATACACGTAAATTTTCTTAGTGACAGGTGCACATATAGTCTGATAACGCCTGGTAACGATAAGGCCGCCCGTTGCTCTTATATGTACTAACATCTATTAACGTCATTTACTTCTACTGCTTAAGTACAATAAAGTGTAAATAAATAAATAATTTATCCGGATAATGCATAGACTATAGATATTGTGAAGCAAATGATTACCATGTTGTTTTAATAATAATCTTGTATTTGCAGAATGATGGCTCAAAACGGTGATTATGTCAAACTCGAGACTGAGTGGTCCTCGTTCATAAATCCGTGGTCCAAGAAATTGGAATTCATCATAGGGAAACATTTGCTTATAGAAGTGAGTGTTAATATTTATAATTCAAAAATTCTCATCTGTCAATTACCATTTTTTTTGTATTGTAATTGTCGGTTCCACGTAAACATGTATAATAAATCAATTTAATTTTCACCTCATCATTCATACGTTTAGGTTTATAACATGACATTCTTTTCAGGGGCCGAGTAATCCTAATGTCTTTCAAAGTGTTGAAAAACCTGTGAACTTCACTGAAGAAGAGAAGGAGACGGCACAAACCCTCAAAGAAAGTATTATAAAGATGATGAATGAGGTAAGAATTTGTATTATATAGATATTTAGGGTTCACAAACAGTATTCAATACATACTCAATAATATTAACATTATAGTCGAAACGTGGTTGAGCCATGCCAATGTCGGCATTTCATGTCTTGTATTGCTTATTAAAAATATATCTTGCTGCTTAATTAAAATAGATTTTACTGCGTTTTTAAAGAAGATTTTGTTGTATTATTAAAATAGATTTTGTAGCATTATTAAAATAGATCTTGCTGCATTATTAAAATAGATCTTGCTGCATAATTAAAATAGATCTTGCTGCATAATTAAAATAGATCTTACTGCAGAATTAAAATAGATTTTACTGCGTTTTTAAAGTAGATTTTGTTGTATTATTAAAATAGATTTTGTAGCATTATTAAAATAGATCTTGCTGCATTATTCAATTAGATCTTGCTGCATAATAAAAATAGATCTTGCTGGTGAAAGTAAGTTTAATATTACTTTTAAGATACTAACGAAACCAGCGGAAGCTGCAAAGCAACAAATGACCAAACGTTGTCAAGATTTAGCCTCTTTTATGGAGAGTCTAATGGATGAGGCCCCGAGGACTGATGATGAAATCTGGCTTGACATAAAGGAGCCTGATAGCGCTTATTATGTGAGTATTGACATTTCAAATAGAAAAATAAAATACTTAGTAAGATTACTATAGGATATAAAGGATAGGTTTTTTCTGAAGAATCTTACTGAATTGTTCTTTTACTTTATCAATATCAAAGTTTTTTTTTTATTTAACTGCAGTTTTTCAGGGATTTTATGCACTAATTTTAGTTAATTTGAAGGTACACGTACAGTGGGCGTAGTTGCTAGATATAGTTTCCTCAAAACCTCATAGGATAGTTTCCCAGGGCGGCGTTGGCTGAAATATTATTGTATAGTTATTTCGGAGAATGTATCGAAAGGTAGTCACATGCTCTCTAAAAAAATAACATTCAAATCATTTTATTATTACCAAAAAATATATTATATGTAAAAAAATGGATTATAAATATGGACAGCATTGTGGGTACTCTGCCACATGGACCAAACTTGTTAAACTTTTTAAATTTGTTTTAGTTCTATGTTTTGTTTTATTTTAAGTTACTTATATTATTTAGGTTAACGTTAAGAATATTTTGTGTTTATATAAAAATTAATTTTGTTTATTTAATAATAAAAAAAAAGTTAGATAATGTATTTTATTACAGGACTTTTCTGTACAAGAGCGCGATTCTGTAATGCTAGGAGGAATCTCACCGCACCACGACTGCAGTGAGAGCAAATCGAGTGCCGAAACACATATAAGTTTCAACCAGCTGAACTACAGCGAGACTTTACAACGGTTAGAATTACCATGGCTAAATGTCGTTGCAGTGTAGCATGCATTTTTTTTTTGTTTGTTAATGATTACCGTAGAAAACTTAGTTTTTTTAACAATTGACGTAACTATGTTTCGGTAATAGAATCCGCCGCTTTGTTAGGGTTGAGCGCGCCTGCGTCACGTGACCCCAAAATAAAAGGTGTTTTTTTTTTTAGGTATTTTGACAGTCACTTACCGTACTCTGAATATGGAAATGTAGAAACCGCTGAGAACGAATCGCCGTGTCAATCTAACTCTGTCGGGTAATATTTTTTTTCCAATAACAGTGAGAAACGCAATTGACAGACTTTGTTTCATAACAATCCTACTCATACATCAATAGCACTAAACAAATCGATATTTACGCGTCGACGCGGTCCTTTGTCTTATCCCATCTGTATATAATATATGAAGGTTAATTTTAATGGAATTAAAGAAAATCGTAATATTACAGTACGTCTTTTATAAAAAAAAAAAAAAAATAATTCAATTGGTATATAATGTTAATTGGATTCGCGGTCCGAATGTCCATATAAACCGGCTATTGTGTCAATGTCAAAGTAGACTTTGAAAGGTACGGTGGGCCGTACAAGTTTCGTGAGCACATTTTTTTATGTTTATTAAATAACTCGCACTTGACTTTGCTTACGTGAGCATTGGTATGTTTTTTTTTTGTTTGAATTTACACACGTGGGTATTATATGTTTTATGTTGTTTACAAAATTGTTGTGTTAATGGGAAAAAAAAAAAGAAAGAAACTTGGCAAATTATGTACGAGACGTTATCACAAGATAATGTTGTCGATAAGTTTTATTCCTTGGTTCGAGAAGGCAGTGCTGGGTTATTACATATGAATGGGTTATTATATATAAAAGGAATACGTTTATTTTCAGCCACTTGTCACCAATGGGCGTTGCTGATTTTGGCGATATGACCAGTTCTTGTGACTCGAGTGGGATATTATTGACCTGTCCCGTCACCCTGGGAAATTACTCGTCCATCCGATTGACAGAATCTGCGTTAAATAAGTGAGTTCATTACTTGATTGGTACAAGGGGTGTTAATTAGAGACAGATAAACAGAGCACCAATCGGGATTGACTTGACCAACTGTAATGTATGTATATTATATTAGATAGGCTTTTTCACATTTATTTATTGGAAAATTACCACTTTATTTATATAAACTTTTGCGTGAAATTCGGGATTCAAATAAGCATTGTTTTCTGCTACAATTTGTCTCCATTATAAAGGCTTTAATTCATATTGCCTCTTTCGTAGATGTCATGGTCCTTATTGGCGAAAAATTCTAATAATCGATTTTCACAATCTTCTCTTGATAGTAATTTCTTATCGCTCAGGAAGTTTTGCAATGCGTTTTGAGAAAAAGGTAATTATTGCTTGGTGCCAGGTCCGGACTATATGGTGGATGCATTAAAACCTCCCAACCAAGCTCCCGGGGTTTGGACAACAACACCTCTTCTGTTGGTCAATTCTGGCCGCTTCTGGTCAATCGCTAGTTTCAAACGGTGTCGAATTTAGTGTTTGGCCATACGGAAGCAACTCTTAATGAATGATTCCTTTAAAGTCTCACCATATACGCAGTAGCACCTTCCTGGCCGTTAGTCCTGGTTCGGTCGCCGTTGGAGCTGCTTCACCACGCTTCCACCATGATCGTTTTCGCACGACATTGTCTTATGTTTAAGAAATGGGTCGATTTCATTCCGTTTGATCAAAGCTTCGCAAATGGAAATTCGATCCATTATGTTTTTCGTGTTAATTCGTGCGGCACCCAAACATCGAGCTTTTTTTTGTATCAATCTTTCCGCAAATTGTTTTATGGTCGATATTTAGCTCCTAGGCGGTTCTGCGACTACTAAAATGCCAGTCAACTTCGATTTTTTCTATGATTTTATCAACTTTTTCGACTACGGGCCTGCTGAACTGAACCTGACGACCTGAACCGACGAAACCAAAATTGCACATAATTAGCTGTTACCGTATCAGCACCATAAACACCATTCACACTTTCAGCAGCCTGGCTTGCATTTTCACCTTTGTCAAATAAAAACTTTAAAATATACCGAAGTTTCTCTTCGTTGGTTTCCATTTTTAAAGGCCTGTAATTCACGATAGAATAGAACAAGCGGGAAACAATTGAAAGAGTTTTTAGTGTGAAAGATCACCTTCACGACAAGCATAAACTTAAAATTGTTTGATAGATAGATAGACTTTTCGACATATCGATCACAAAAGCCACCTACCGAGAAAATAATGGATTTCTTCTTCCCCATCCCATTATATTGTCTCTTTTTATTTTATTTTAGAGAAAAACCAACAGTTACACACTTACATTGAATATATAAATAATACAAATAGATAATTCTTATATGTGAAACCCACAGCGTTTTTCACGTACGAAAACAGGATATTTATTTATTTGGCACCAAATAAATACTGTGAGTTTCTACACAGTTCATTATTTGTGTGAATTAAAAAATATAGCAACACATGTGTTATATTAACAGGCATAACTCGGTCATGGAGAAAGAGTTAATGAAATTGCACAGAGAGATTAAATCAGGGCACAAAGAAGACAGGAAACAGTCCTCGAAAGAATCGAGAATAAAGAAGAAAGAACACCTAGCGCGTTGTAACGCGTCTTTTTTGCCGACGTCTGCTGGACCATCCACTATTGAATCTGGGGTAAATTTATACATTAACAAAATATTCGATTGCAATATAAATAATTGAACATTAAGAGAGACTATAACGTGATAAGTTCTTTGTTTTATAAGCGATTAAAAACAAAACGAACACTGTTTTAAAGATTTATTATTGAACCGAAAATATATATACATGTACTCATTAGGGCGTGGCACCAGATGTCGAAGTAGAAGGATAAGTCTTACTTTTTAGCTACTAACTTCTTATTTTTTTTTAATTGAGGGCAAAAAGTAAGATAAAAATATTTGTAGGCAAAACAATTATCTACAAATTGTGACGTTACAATTTTTTTTCAAGACGCATAGTTTCTGAGATATTGCGAAAACAGTGTGTTCACCCCTTTTTCCAAGATGGCGCCTCCGGCCACCATTTTGGTGGCTTACAAGGGCGCCACAGACTCGTCTTAAAAATAAAATTGCCTCTAATAAATACCTAATTCGGTCCTTTTCTTACATTTCAATGGATTACTTTTTCGTTTATTACTGAATCTTTATGTGCATGTAACGACGACCTTTCAGCCGTTGGGCCTGAAGCGCGCTTCAGTCCGCAATTCAGATGGTAACTGCAAACGATCAAGCGCAGCAAAGATGCCAAGACACCATGAAGACACTGATGAGGCTCGCCCTGTGACCTCGACTAGTAATGCCGTTGGTATGTTATTTCTTACACTAGACGCACAATTGTTCAAATACTAAGTTTTAGAGCAGTGGGTACAGAGTTATAAAAAAAATGACGAATAAAGAAAATAGTGTTAGTCGAAAATTTTATAATTTTCGTAGATGGGTGAGAAGGTTGTGTGGACGCTGTCATAACGTTAAAAAGTGTTTGCGATAAAATTATCGTGCGCTATTAATAATCTTCCCATTTTGTTTAAAATAAGACAAAGGTGACTTAGATGGAGATGATGACGAAGAGGTGATTAATGTGACAGCATTTTTTGCATGGTTGGGGCAGACTGTTGATAGGTGTTTCGGTTTTCCAGCATCGTCTCCAATGGTTCCTGCTGTCGACATGAATGCATTCCTTGGTATGCAACCGCAGATGTCTTTAATGAATCCCGTAGCCGCAGTTTCAGGTTAATATTAATAGTTTTAATTTAACCACCCCCCCCACCCCCACCCCTCCCCAGAAATAATTGTTTACACGAGTGGAGATGACGGTTTATAAATAGGTTTGAAGTCCAAACAAACTTAATAACAATATTTTTAATACGAACTTACATTTGAATTTTCAGGCGTGCTTCCGGTATGCTATGTACCCACGACCCCACAGCCGATGACAGCCAATTCGTTACAAAATGAAAACACAACCAATCCGTTATACCCTAGTAAGTTACCATTTTCATTGTGTAATTATAAACAAATTGTTTGTCCGGGTAGGCTTAGTTGGTTTTATATACCTGTAGGCCTCCGACAGGGCCGATACGATCGGACCAAGTCCCCATATACAGAAGCTGCTTTGCTCGCTCCCTTACATACCGATAACTAATAAAAAAAAAAAAAACGTATACATTTGCTTCAATATGAAAGATTATGTATTAAAGCTCGTTTTTTTTTTTTTTTTTTATATAATTACAGTACCGTGTGTATTGTACGGTCAGCCGATATATACATCACCGATGATGTACACACCGCTCAACACTCAAATGCACCAAATGCAACTTATGCAACAAATACAACAGATGCAACAATTGCAACACATGCAAATGCAACAGGGAATGATGGCACAGACTTTTAATACGGCTGGTGTACATCCCCTTGGGCTGCCGAGTGCTAATTATCAGGAGGTGAGACATAAATGTATTCATTCTGTTACAAAGATATATTCTGAATGTATGTTGATTAAAAAAAATTCTTTAACTGTAAGTAACTTATTTACATTACATTATTGCAATTAAACACTACAATCAAATGACGTTAATAGATGTAAGTACATATAAGAGCAACGGCCTTATCGCTAATAAGCGATCTCTACCAGACAACTCATTAACAATGAACCTATTTCAATTCATAATTGTGTTTATGTAATTTTTATGTATATGATGTTATTGATTAAATATTGTTATAATATTTATGTGTTGTGAGCACCTGTTGCATGTACGAACATTTTGCGTACGCAAAACAACTGTTTAGTTTTAATTTTATCGATGTGCTTTTTTTTACAAAAAAAAAAAAATGTATACTTTAATTGTTTTTTTTTTTGGATATTAAATACATTTGTAATGTGTTATATCTGTTATTGGTTAAGAAAAGTTAAGAATTAAGTGATGAATTTTGAATTATTTCTGTCGTCGTATTAATTTCGTTATGTGTAAGCGTTTACTGAGTTGATGCGCTCATATAAGGGAAGTATGCTTTTGCTTGCACGTAAATCACTCTTGTATGTTTCTCACAGCCGCAAATGTAGCTAACGAACAACGTTTAAAATAGGCATGCATTCATCAAAGCAGTCTAGTTATTTGTAAGCTACATAATAAACAGTACCAATAATAATATTTTGGTGTAATATTCGGGGATTTAACAGTAATAAAAAATGGTTTTTTTTTTCTAAACTGTAGTTTTTAAACATAAAAATCTATGAAGTAAATTTAAACATTCATACATGCAAAATTGTTTGTTAACTTGTTTGAAAGCTTAGTAACTGTAGCAAATCCCAAGAGCCTTTAAAATACATTTCTATATGAAATTGTAATTATTACTATTTAGTATAAATTTTCTCGTTGCATCGTTGGCTACTGATTTATGTTTGGCTTCTTAATGCTAGTTGTGAAATGTATTCACGGTTGGAATAAATCGCAGGCTTGTAAACTCACTTTTCCAACGAGGAACAAGCCGACGCCATCAACATGGAATGAGAAGAAAGCGGAACAACCTGAAGCATCAGTTAATAATGGAAGTGCTGCCATTCATTCTTCAGCCGGTGTAACAAAGCCGGTATGTTTGTAAAGACATTTTTACAGTTTATTTTCAGTTAGGCCATTCCAGTTTCAGATATTTTCACATTTATATTAGGGCCATAGAAATAATACGACAATGATTTTCTTGCCTGCTCGCTTGTTCGTGTACGTACAGGCGTAAGGTTTATACTTAAGGTGATTCCAAATAGTCGTATGTACATTACTGAATAACAAGTGTTTGTGTACTAATTTGTTACTGTACAAAGTGTGAATGTTAATCAGTGACGTCATCACACAGCCAGAGCGACATTTTAAATGTATAAAATACGCTGACATTCATTTTACACATGTATTCAACATTTTAATTAAATCTAATTTTGTTTAATTCTAATTTAAGATTTAATTTTATAATCATCATATTGTGATACACAATACATGTTTGTATATTTAAGACAATTGTAATAAATAGGATAGGGATTGATTTTATTTCGAGCTTGTTAATTAATAACAATGAAACGTCACGAATACACAGATTTTAAATATTAACTATAGCTTATTAACCTACAGAGTACAACTACCACAGAGACGGAACCGAAGCCGCAGCAAACAGCAAGCGAAGATACAATTGACAAAACCGATGAGTCGAGCTATTCATCGTTCTATTCCAATTTCTTTAAGAGTGAATCGCGGAGCGCAGAAGAGAGTGATGTTAAAAAGGTCTGTTCTGTTATTAGTCTATGGACTGTTACAGACTGTGTTTTGTTATTATAATATGCAGAGTATTTAAAGATTGTTAATCATGGCTGTGTTGCTGGCCTTTCTTTTTGGAAGATGAGATTGTCCGGTAATGTCGTTTAATAGCAAGAAGAAAAAGCTTCCGTCAAGTGACATTATTTTTTAAATTAGCTGTTTAATTGACTGTTGTTATTTTTAGCTATCGGGCGCATCCAGTTCAATAAGTGCAAAGGATTCTCTTAAGGAGCTTAGACGTAAGATGGAACCGCCGTGGATGGAACATGTAAGTGAACACTGTACTGTGAATTGAAAAAATCATAATAACTTAAAGAAAATAACCATATACAGTAAAATTCACTTTTTTTTAATTTCTTAAACCTATACAGCTTAACACAAAAAGTTTACACAATAAAAATAGATTAAACATAAAGCCAAAATAAGGTTAAAACATAGAACCGGAAATAGAATCTAAGATCAGAAAAAAATAATACAACAAAAAAAACACGAACAGAAAAAAAAAAAAGTTAGAACGACTTCGGTGACTAACGGAATCACCGGTTATAGCGACTGTAACATTTACTCAAACTTGGGTTTCGTATCGCATTATATTAATATATAATCTGACCGTTTTGTATGTCATAGTATCACCGGTCCCTTGAATGTCGTTATATCCGGATTCTTCTGCACTTTAAAAAAAACCTAATAATGATCAATTACAGATTGTTTTCATCAGAGAAATACTTAAATATATGTTTGTTTTTCAGGTTTGCGTGACATCCGAACTTATATACCAATATCAAGTGTTACCGAAGAATATTGAAGATGTATTGTCACGTGATCAGGAGCGATTGAAAACATTGGAACAGGTGAAGATTTTGATTGATTTTAAAATATCTGGTTCACTAGTCTATTATATACATGAATTCCCTATCAAAACAAAAATAATTGTATTCATATAGGTAACATTGTTACACATACGTATATAAAACACTGTTTTGATTTATTAAAAAATAATTATTAAAATTAAGTCTAAATAAATATCATAGAAATTAAATTAAACAATATATAATAAATTCAAAAAGTTTGTAGTCGAGTTGTTGTCCTTGTGGCAAAATATAATTTCAATATATCTACTTGTGTGGCTTTGCCAATTCAAATTCCTTCTTTTTCCACAGAAATTTAAAGAAAAGATTATAGCAGTCTGCCAAAATGTATTTTTGTTTTTATATTGATTTAAACATTATATTTTTTTTTAATTTCAGCCCATGTTAGTTAACGACCAATTGGGGCAGCTTTATCTAGATCTTCAGTTGGAAGGTGTCGCGACAAGGCTTACTCTAGAAGAAAGCATCACTAGTTCTAGCAGTTCTGGGGAAGAAAACTTCGTTAGAAACGCCAAAGTACAGGTATAACTAACTAACTCTCTTTTATCTCAATAACAGCTGATTTTGAATTTGGAATGTCGATACAGTAAATTTAAACCACCAAAGAGGTCGAACACGTATTCAAAAAGTTACTGGTAGTTAATAATTAAAATTAATTGTCTATGACGCGCTTTTTTGGTAATGTCAGTCTGTGGTAATATTAAAAAATATTAACCAACTCTGTGAAAATACTGCTTCGGGTATCGAAATTAACGTATAACATTATATATTTTTATCTTATTATTAATAAATAAGTGTGTGTCCTCTCGCATTGATCTAGATTTAAAAATAATGATAAATCTAAGCAAATTTCAATTAATGTACATCGCGAAGACGTGTTAAGTGTAATTCGTATTGAATTTATAAAGTGTGTGAAATGGAGTATTTTGGTGTCGATGTTGACTTTTATATTTATATCGGTACATTCATCTCAGTTAACTTAATGACATAAATATATCGGCGGAACTACAACAGTTAGTCTAAAAACAAATATAATCATTAGGTGCAGCCGCAATTTGATTGTCCTAAAATAATTTTATTACTATGTGAAATGTCAGTTGTGTAATTTCAATACCTCTAGTACTATAAATACGCCATTGTAACCGTCCAACACTATTCTGTGCTTATCTGTCAAAGTCAAAAGGCAAATAGCATCCAAAAAACAAACCCGCCCGTCACAGTTACTCTCGGGACGTCGTACAGTACGCACCTCTGATTATATTACACTTTAAAAATCATAAATGACACCCACTTTTACATTAATCTTGGTTTATTTTCAGGTGCGCCGACGTAAACGTGAATACAGCAAGCTGGTTATGATATACGAAGAGGACGCACCACTCCCGCCACCAGAAGAGCCAGCGAGTACTTCCACATCATAATAAGGTGCGCTGGGGTTAAAGCCTTAATTTGACAGAAATATATGAAAATTAATTCTAATTGAAATAGTGTTATCAGACTGTTGTGTTTTTTTTTTATATAAATGTAAATATTAATTTTCTGGTTAAAATATCTCAGGTAACTTCAACCAAGTGTTTAAATCTATAAATAGTATATAAGTTTTATTAGTGTCGTCAGTATAAAGCGAAGAGGCACTCTTCCTTCTAGCAAGAGCATTTTTTTTATATCCAACGTAATATATAGATCTACTTCTGCACTTATAAGTAGGTGCATAGTTACTTATAAATATTAAAAAAAATACATTAAAAACAAAAATTATATGATATATACAATTTTCAAAGTACAAAATAATTACTAAAAAAAAACTTTTATTAGTTTTACTCTCTGTGTCATAATTAACCTGCACTCGATGTGGTGACCATAGTTTTGATACCTCTGCATTTTTTGCCGTCATAACGAAGTATATATATATATAGTTTTATATAGATTTTTGAATATACCAGTCAACCAGTTTTGATCTCTATAAGGAGTTGTGTATGTTTCAAATGATATAGATTAAATTATATATTTTTATGAATTTATGAGATTTTATGTAATATATAATACAATAAAATTAAAAATGTATGTCTACAATAGTTATGTTTGTAAGAGAAATGTTTTATATAGAAAAATTATTTTAAATATCTAGTAGGACCAAACTAACGCGTAAGCGTACCACTCCCTAAACAGCCGGCAACGCACTCACGAGCTCACAGCTCGTAAGTGTTGCTGTCTATGGGCTATACTATATTAGGTTTATTCTGTTCGAATATAAAAACATGAAATTCATATCACAAAGTGTATATGAAAAAATATGATATTTTAAAAATGAGCTTTATTTTATATAACCGATGAGGAACAGTGGCAAAATATTAATGATAATGCGCGATAATGAAGAATCTGCAAATGGCGGACTAGTGCTGTCTCGCTCATATCGTCGCTCTGTCTATACTCGCACAGCGTTGTACTGCGTGCAAAAAAAATATTTATAAGTTTTCGGCACACCTGTATTCAAATTTAAAAATGGGTTTACTTTGCATATTAGCTGTTAATATAATATGTTTACAATAACCACAGTTCTTGTCTTAATGTGCGCAGTTTTTCCTTTATACGCTAGATATTATTGTTAATTATAACTATTTGAAATAGTGTTATTAAATATTTTTAAATATATGTTTTTTTTTTAATATTACACGAGATTTATTACGTTAATTTATATAGTTTACGTAGGTTTGGTTTATATTTCTGAATATTTTAAATTTTTATACTTATCCTGTTTTTGTATGAGATTTATGATATTTCTGTATATGAGCATGTATTAGTTTGTACTACCGTCATAGTCAGATTGGATTTAGTAATACTTAAAAAATAATTATTTAATGTAGTAAAAGCAATCTGAATAAAATATTAACTTTATGGCTTTGTTTTATTTAAAAAAAATGCCGAACAGAAACAGCGTTCATTTCCTTTGGTTACTATGTATGTGTGAGTACATTTACAATAACTTCTCGACATTTTTTCTATAACATAGGGGCATAGACAAATCTGCGAGTTGTCAAAGACACCATGCCCTTGGACACCTTGTATATATGGTGCTGCCGGCACTTAAGAATGAAGTACGTTCTTTTTTTAAAAACGTAAGGGTCAAGATATTGGACAATGGATCGATTTATGGACTACCTCCTTTAATGTTGAAAAAAACCGCACGCGATTAAATATATGACTAAATTACATATAAGTGTTATGAATAATAATAATATACAACAATGACAAATAATATAAAATCGTTGACAATAACTAAATATAACACTAAATAAATGTCAAAAAGTGACACTTATGGCAGAGTGCTGGCCATAATGCACTTTTTCGCTATTCGATGCGCGGCGTGACAGTTACACTATGATCGAGAATGGCACTAGCTCTTTGGAAAAGGATTTACCTGTTTCCATTAGAAAAATATACAACGTCGATTTTGTATAAATAAACTACACAGCTATGCAAATGGACTTCGCAAATCAATCATTCAGAAATGTCACCCAGAAAATATCTCCATGAAAACTCACATTTAATATTTTGCATGAGAGATTCTTGATACCGCTACTTAAGGGATTTTGATGAAAATTAATTGTAATTCAATTCTTAGCCGAACCCTATCTTACTCCCAATATCTCTGGACGAACACGTATCCCGTAATACGTAATCGTATATCAGTAAAATTCATGGTATAATATCATATAACTATATAGGTTAAAGTGATAATTATTTTTTGAAAATGTTATTTCTTTATATATTTTCCACATAGATTCCTATCAACGATCACTTGTGTACTTCAAAACTAGACTTATTTTTATATCTAGAGCTTCGAGGGTTCCAAAATAAATTGGAGACCTCTGAGAACCGGAACCAACTCAGCGAGAATTTTGAGAATGCGTATACAATCTCCCGAGAGTGAATTACTAATTTTCTGGAGCCTACTGGTACAGCGAGACAAGAGACCATTTGTATTTTGCCAATACAGATAAAAACTATCGCTTAATTACAATATATAAATACCGCGTATTTAAGAATAATATATTAGAAACAAATCAAGAAAATGTCTTTTGAAAGCCCTCTACCGTATACACATAACGTTATTTACGGCAATAATAATGAAATGTATAAATATTATGGACAATAACAATTCTAAGTAATATATTCCCTTGTTAATAAATATTCTTATGTTAAATAATAATTACAATAAGAGAGACGAACATAATATAGAGTTATAAATAACACAAAATATACATAATAGTTAAAAACTATCAATCCGTCTTAATTGTGTTTGATACAGCCACAGATTTTAATTTTTGGTTATATATTTCGTATTAACTTAAGTTGGCATATCATAATCTTAATAGATTTCCGTGTGTAGCGTTATACGTACAGTAATTCGTAACCTACAAATAATCTGTTTGATTTAATAATAATAATGTCCAGGTTTTTTTTATGGAACAGGAGTTTTTGTTTATATCTATATCAAAATATTCATAACTCTATAAAAGCTAAGTACATTTAACTTCAGATTACAAATATATAGTTCTATAGTAGCCTTAAGTTATATCTGCAATTTAAGATAAGTATATTTGTAATATAATTCGTTAGCCAGGATTTAATTTAATATTATGTAAATAGTTTCCCAATTGTATTTATCATGATATAAAAAATGCAATTTTCTCTACGTTCAAAACGTGATGTTCCGCCATCATCTCACGCACACATTCAAACCAATATTAACAATGTAACAACATTCACACACACCAAAGCAGATAGCCAATACGACGGCAATGTTACCTGCGCAAGAGTCGCATTCCGTATCCCACCTCCGCGCACAGTCACCGAGGCTGTTAAGGCTTCTATTTTCAAGTTTTTATTAGAAAGTGGCCGAAGTGTGTGTTTCCGTTGATTTCGACATGACAACCATCTAATGTGAGTATTCTAACACGTTAATTTAATACGGTTAATAAACTTTTGTGCTTATAGTGTAACACCTAGAGAAAACGAATAACCTTTGTAACGCAATAATGCAACTTGTACGCACTACAGATTTTCATTTTCACGGACGTTTGGTACCCATAAGGTTTTATCACGTGATCGCTTGCTTACCGAAGTGTGATTAATACCGTTTTTCCCAGCATATTCTTCCGGTGACTAAATGAAGCGTGGCTTATAAAACCTTCAAGGCTTAGTCTAAAGACGCTATGTATTCAACTTTAACTCTCACACATAAACACCAGGAACAATATCAATAATAATCTCAATATTTCGTATTTATAAACGTAAGTTTAAAATATTTTTTATCAGCACACAAGTGTTGCGCAATCATAATATTAAAATATGTATTATTAGAGATTATGAATAGCGCATAGCAAACATAATTTTAATATACCTATTAGGAGAATGAATTTCACAGGAATACAAAGATATATACACCTTAACATGTAATTAACGAAGTACCTGTAATTTGTAATGACAGATGGCTTTAATGACTCTGATAAGGATTGTCTTTAAACAGGTTACCTGACGCTAAGTGTAATGTTTATTCAATGAACATCGTTCGTAGAAGCTGTGAATTGTTTATGGTTCTTACTCAATATTCGAGGAACCTTCGTTTATCTTTTATAATCTAGAGTCTAGACTCTAAAGTTTCTATGGATATAATATAAAATTTTACATGATAAAAATTATTATTATAAGTATATATATGATTATAAGATTTCTTTATTAGATAGTACAATACAGAATAGTGGTAGCGTTGCAGGTGTCCATAGGCGGTGGTTAGCACATCACTCGAAGTGCCTGCTCGTTTGACTCCCGTTAGATAAAAAAAATAGTATATTATACAATTATAATTATAATATGAGTCTACAGTATATGAATCGTATAATTAGAAACTAGAGTCCATTAGTTAATGATGCCCAATTAAACGATAGATTATCGAATTGCATACCAATATGAAATAACAAACTTAATCTATATACAAATAATTATTGAAAGTAAATAAAATTTTAGATTTTCCACCCATTTGTCATACATTAAAGTACCTTTCTGTTAAACACAAACGATCTTACCGCTTCACACGAGACAATATCCGGTACAGAATTGTGTATTTCTATTGCATCCGGTGTACGTGAAAACTGTAAGCAAAGGAAAATTGTATTATTGCCATAAAATCGAATTAAGTTTCATTATGAACATCGCATGCATACATTGGCCTGTTCCTTTTATAGGGCCTAATAGATGCATCTGAATTCCTGCTATAACAAACGATTGTTATTATTTTGTACACATTTTAAGTCATACCTCATCATGCCTTGAAGCCTGACAACGCCACTTGCATACTGATGTAACTAAAACAATAAAATATGTGACTATCATTCAACATTAGCCTCTTCAAACTTTCCTGCGTGTGTCATCCCGTTGTAGGTCGTTTAAAAATGTGTTGACGTTGACTCAAGTAACTGTTCACATTTGAGACTGAAAGTATTATGATATCGATACATATGCACAATACACAAAGAAAAAGAAACATAACAGACATCACACACACACCAATTACATAAGAAACATAAATTCAAATAAATAGTGAATATCAAGAGACAAAAAAAAACACAATTTTACTTATTAATAGCGTTATACCGTAGAAGACGGAAATGATGTAATAAATTCGACTTTTATTACTGATAGAGCCTATTAGATTACAATACTTCATAGCCTAGTCATGTAGATCGCCACGCGTATTATCAAAATATATCCAGTTTTATTTAAAACATTAATTTGCTCACACCTGCTTGGTACATTAACCTTAGAACATGTTTGTTCTCTAATCTAGGTATATTGCATCATGAGGTGACGCCTTTATTTCAAGGTGATCAACGTATGAAGAATTTTAATATTAATGATAAAACAATGTTTTTATTCACGCTTATTTTAATGATAGAACCTTTGGCTAGCCTTCTGTACTTCGGCCGTCATTTTTCTTTAATTGGTTATAAAATATTAAAACGTGAACTTTTGCTGTAAGGGGTTTACCCTTTTTTTGTATTATACAAGAGATTCCTAGGTATCCACCTCGTCTCTGGAAATAGAGACAACAGCGTGGGTTAAGTCCCACACCCCCTTGGGACCAGGGCCATCAGAAATACATTTCCACCTCGAAAAAAATAGTTTGGGTTGTCTGGAATACATCGCTTATTAGCGATAAGGCCGCCCGTTGCTCTTATATGTACTAACATCTATTAACGTCATTTACTTCTACTGTTTAAGTACAATAAAGTGCAAACAAGATTCACAAGTATATCAAATTTATTGTTAGCCTTATCCCATAACTTTTAATTAAATACAGAAGTATCGCCCTTTATATCCCATACGGACAACCTAACTTATTTTTTAAATTAATTGACCGATTTATGGTAACATTTCTATGAACTCGATAAATTTATAGCTTTGTTGAATCCGTTGCTAGGCAACCAGTCGAACCTACAAAAGGTCCTAGCATTATGCTCCAGCTTACAATTATGATTATTTTGTTCGAATTAATGTTTCCTCCGTGATAAACGTTGTAATTTTAATATATATATCTGTTAAGTGTCACCGGTATCATCATTATTCGTACATGGTAAGTTACCTTCATTAAATTTTACCTCGCCATAAATAACTATTTAATTTGGTAATTCATTTCAATAATAATACAATTTAATCATTTACTGATCGTTTAGAATCTAAACTTAGCTTTAGATAGTTAAACAATAGTATATAGTTGTGTGAAATGTAATAAATGATAACAGTCGACCAGTATGAGTCATTCCAAGACAAAAACTGTAACCAGTTTTTAAATTTGTAAGTATAACTAATTTCTTACTTGTAAATTACGTCATTTAAGCGTATTCTATTTTCAAATGTTGGGTGTGTCGGCAAAAAACGAACGTTGAGAAAGTTTCGGGATTAGGGACCCCTTTGTTGTAAGACAAATATGAACCTGTCACGTCTACCTGTGCCCTCTGGAAGTTGCTTCAACCATGACTCATACTTTGTAGTGACAGATGGGGCTTAATCAAACATGCAAACATGTTTGTTAGGTCCTCAAATGCGGCTTTAAATATATATTTCACATAAAATAAGCATATATTTTTATTACATATATAATTATAAATGTCACTTAATCACAACTAACGTGCTTGTTAAAAATGTATTTTTTTTCTGTATATGTACATACATACGTATATACACCAATAAAGTCAGATCAAAGAAGCCAACGTGAAACTTGTGGATTTTATTTGACGGTGAAATGTTTTAAATATTTTTAAAAAACATGAAGAAACTAATAGTTAGGAGTTCGCTTTTAGTTCGGAAGTTGGGAACCCAAGAAAGTGTTGAAGCCAGAAAAGATGCAAGTAGTCACGATCGTGGATTTAGAAAATGGTACTAAAGTTATAGCCTATATAGTTATAGTTATAGTCAGTTATACTTTCTAAATCCACGGTAACCACACACTTAAGTCGATTTATAGTGAAAAATATTTGATTTAACTGTAAATGGGTAATTTTTAATATAAATTATACAAATTAATTTAATTAAATTGATGTTGTTCTTGATTTGGTGCATCCTCATTTTGTAGTTAAACTTTGAGCTTTATAAGCCTATAAGTCTCAGCCTAGTCAAACCTGATTCCGTTCAAATTACGGCTGAGCGCCAGTGTATTGCTCTATGATATTTAACACTCGTCTGTACGTTGAACATTCATGAGTTATGTAGTAATAAGAAGAAAAGAACCAGAAACATACATACATGAAGACTTGTTTGTTACGCCACTGTTTTGATTAAGCTAATACAGGTAGAAAACATTTTAATCAATCAAACATAACATTAATCATATGTATAACATATTTATCATCAAACATATTTTAAAATTGACTCTACAATCACTGCCAGTTGAAAAAGAAATCCCCATATGTGTTCTACAGTACGGTTGTAAAGAACTGTAACTATGCACCAAATGCAAGAACTTAAAACTATGAAGGAAATATGAGCACACATTTACGTTATAGTGAGAACAAGACGCAAACATACAGTACACCTAGATGAATCTAGAAAAATACGCATTCAAGCCCGACCAGTCACCACAAGTAGCACCCGTTCACGAGCGCGACGCATGACCAACAATTCTATATATAACACAAAACTTTTTTTATTATTAAGTTTTTATTAAGTTAATTTCAAGTACGTTAACAACACACCAATGATATTATAACAAATAACAGTATCCAGTTGCGATAGTTAACACAAAGATATGAATGCTAGCTTTACCCTGGGGAAATACGAGATTTCCTTCAATATTCATTGAACTAACAGAGCGATAACACCAACGCTGGATAGTTATGTATTTCGATCATTCAATTAATACTGAGTATGTCATAGGGTTTTATGGCAAAATTTTGTACGTTTCCCTTATTTTGGTGATAATTTCAATGAATAAGTTAAAATCTATTTGCGGCATTCGTTTGTATTCACTCTAACGTCAATTTGCTACTATAATAAATTAAATTATTTCGTTCGATACAGAAGACTAGACAGTTGTAGTTTGAATGGAAATTTTAATAAATTTAACGTCGTACTAAATTACGCACTCATGTCGCGTTTAATAAAATTTTCAGAGGATACTAAACTATATGTATTGTTTTGCAGGGTTAAAATGTCACAATTAGCCTGCATGCTCACGATGGCTGGTGTAGCATCAGCACAACTCACGCTTGACGGCATTCGCTGTGGGCAACTCACCTGTCAGCTTGACGAATACTGTTCACCGGAAACCAATAGGTGTGCACCATGCGCCATTGTTTGTAACAAAACCCATCACAACTTTGATTCCGGGCTCTGTATTAAGGAATGTCAAGGTATGTTCGAATATTTCTGTTAATTTTATAACCTCGTTATTAATTGCTATCGTATTCATTCTTGTTAACATTTATGTTAGTGGGCTTAAGGCCTTAAAATGTGTTACTATCTAAAATATAAATTGTTCTCTTATATTATTATAACCAAGTGTTGTTTAAGTGTGGCAACTATGTAGTGTAGTTCTCATAACAAATTATTAATTTATGTATGTGTTCATTGAATATACTGCGATAAGGACCGTCAAAGATGCGAAGTTAAAAGGCTAATATTTATCTACATTATTTTTTAATAAATGGACACAGCGAAAGAGGACTTTATAGCTAACGCCGTTAGGTTGTATTTTCCTTTTTCATTTAATCAGTAACAGGTTCTCAGGCTACAAGTTTCGAATAACCGACGTTTCGCCTACGTAGAATTTGTCTCATTCTAATAATATACTTGTCTCTTTCACGCGCAAGTGGAATGCGTTTCAGGTCAAATACTTAAAGTTTCACGTGAGCGTCCAAATTTTAATATTATAAGGTATGTTTATAAAAAAAAAATTAAACTTCTCACAAACCTTGATTTCTCTAAAGGTAAAAGTCCTTCATATTTTCTGTAAAAAAAAATATTGTTCGTTTTCAACTACGCTTCGGAGACGTGTTTTTATAAAAGGAATTATTTTTCCATTTTCAACGGATTTTAGGTCTCAGTTATTTTTATTATGAAAAACCACGCCGGGGAGTACATGTTTATTGTTTGCATGTATTAATTTTAATAGCAATTTTTTCCTATAACATTCAAACGCAATTTTCTTTTTACTCAAGTGCCAATGAATCGTCTTAAATCTAAATGACTATACGGCTGTTCGTACGCAATTAAGCTGATAAGCAGAGAAGAACAAGGTTACATTTTGTGATGATCCAAATACAATGTAGTAGTTTAGTAGCAAATTCATTCCCAAACCTTTATCAAAATAATCAGATATTTTATAAATCTCCCAAGAATTGTACCAAGAACATTCTTTTCCTATATACTAATCGACTCAAAATGAGGGATTTTTTTTTATAAACTCATTAATCAACAACGGTTTGAAGTTTATTGTGAAAGCAATTAGACGCCAATCAGCAAGACTGTTGAATGTAACTTTTGGTATAGCGAAACAAACGAAATGAAAGAATGCAAGGTAAGGGTTCATAGTACCTGTGGCCGTCATGGTCTGCTGAGGGCAGGTTTTGTACTCCCACATGCACACGACACAAACACATCCATTTCTATCGTTGTGTGCGTCGGGATCACAATGAAACTGTATGTAATAATTACAACGTTCTCCATCCAAGTTCACAAACATTAGTGTGTAATATTTTATCCAATAATATTTGTGTTACAGCTTAGAATAACTTTATCGTGGGCGTTTTTAATCACCAATTGTTAATAATTGATGATTTACAACTGATCATCTTATGAATCGAAACTCTAAAATTTAATGATTTTACAATAAAGTAAGTTAAGATCTTGATGAAAGCTATTTTGTTTATTGAATATAACAAGAGCAATAGTTTTGTGGATTTAAATTTGGAATGTTATTCGTTAACAAATAATATATAGTTTCTTTATGAGTATTTCTTTCACGTCACCTAAAAAGGTTTTACGGTGCATTAAATAATGCTGGCTTAATTTTACAACTGAACTAAGTGTTTTTTGTCATACTTAAGCCGTATGGATTAACCGTATTGCTTCACGGGGAAGTCTTCATGGAGATAAAAATCAAATGTACAAGTTGGGTAGACAGTTATTAAATCTAATACGCAGAATACATACATATATCTACTAGCGACACAATCCGTTATGGCTCTTTGCCTCCTCCACAATAATCCATGGCTGATCTCGGCTCTTGGCTGTGCTCCAGCACGTACACTTTCCTATAATTCTTAGGTCGTCTTTGTAATTTTTACACATTTCTAAGGCCTTTCTCTAGGCACTCTTTGCTGTAGCGTCTTGCTCACGGCTCTTGCGGCCCTAGTCTCCAGTATTCGCTTTAAATGGCCCAAATGCAGGATATACATATTTTAAACTGTATTTAACGACTTTTTTACAATCTATGTAAAGCCATACATAGCAATACTGCTAAAAAATTAAAAAAAGTAATTCAGACGCGTTGAATTCTTCATACATACAATGAAAAATATATATTCATCTAGCGAATATTACATCCAAATATATATATATATATATATATATATATATTTTAATCCAAAATAGGCTTGAATTAATAATGCAATACTAGATTTGGACCGTAATAATTTTAAAAATATAACAGCCATTTACACCAATAGATAAAAATATCCAATGATATTTAACGTACTTTATTGTTATGTTCGTGCAAACGAATATAAATTATACAAATAACGCGGTACAAAAATATTGAAAGCTTACACAACTGATACTTTTGTGAAATTGACGAGTTTTGTGTGAGCTCGTTACAAGTGTATCGTACTATTACTGTACTTTTTTGTTATTACAATTAATATAATATTATTATTTATTTACGCAATGAAGTGTCTCACAATTTAATTTACACGTTCCATACGACGCAATAAATATATTCGATCGGTACATTTGATTAGAAATAAAATTTCAAAGAGCGTTTCAAATGAAATATTTGAAATATGCTATAGCTACTTCATCTTCGTTGCTTTGAGAAAATTAAAGTGAGTAAAGATATGGGGAGCTTTACAGGTATATTGCATTTATAGGTTTTCTTTTTTCCGCTCTGTTTCCAATATTATTCCGTTTCCATGACAACTCTTTTACGACATTAATTAAAGTCTAGATTTATTTTCTATAAATCACAATGAGTGTATGTATAAATAATATAAATATAAATAATAATATTAGGATAATAAATTAGTGATTCATAATAATGCATATTGCTAAGATATTGCTTTATTATTACACCTAATGACTAATCGATAAAAGATCAATTAAATAAACACAAAATATACTTTATATTAACCTAACTAAAAAAAGTAACTTAAAATAAAACAAAACACAAAACTAGAACAAATTTAAAAAGTTTGGTCCCTGTGGCAGAGTACCCACAATGCTGGCGGCATTTCCTCGCTGTATCGCGATGATTACACGCTGAGCAAGTAAAGCACCAGCTCTTGGGTCACCGGTACTGACTACCAGGCGCTGGTTTGTCACGCGTTAATTGATGTCATTTGAAGTTGATGGGAAGAAAGACATGTTAAGAAAGGTTTCCGTACATTCGTTACAATAGACAGATATTTGTACTGATTTACAGAGATACAAGGTTGTTTAATTACTGTGCATTCAATAACTCTTACGCTTTGTAACAGTTTGGTGCATTTTTTATTAAATGCTTATTATTTACAAATACAGTGTAAGCGCTTTATAACAACACTGAAGGGACTGTGTCCATTTTATGGTGTTACAAGCTAAACCAACCAAAGCCAATTGATTTCGACGCTTTAGAGACTATATATAATTATACTGTAAATAAATATATAACGAAAGAAGCGTCTGCATAGGGTTTTCATAGGGCAAGGCGTCTGCATTGCCGACTTCACGATTACCACTCATTATTAAAACAACACTTCTCTGATATTTGCCAGGTTTTATTTTCACTATTAGCTGTCGTGCAGTTACAATGCATCCATCTTTTATAATAATGACATATACGCACTTGTTTTTCTTTCACAGACTACGTATTCAATTATAGAATGATATTTCATAACGCATAAACCCATAGTATATAAACCGAGAGTATATAAACCGATCATTATATACTGTATATATAATTATCAGCTTGACTGATTTCCGTGATATTTGATAAGAAGATTAGTACCTACGTCTAAGAATCCAAAATGTACAAACTTTGTAACGCCAAAGTTTTCAGGAAAGTATCAAATAGCCAATACTAATTCGTCACACCTAACCCTTATTGTTTTTTTAATCATAGTACTCACCCGGACAAGCTGATTAAGGACCAAATAAAACAAATATTTCGACGAATTTTTTTTTTCGTTTTGACATTATAAAATCTTAATTTCTCACCAACCTCTATTTTTAATAGTATTTTAATGATTCCACTCTAATGACTTCGTTGTCAAAGTTAAAATATCGTTATTCATTAAGGTATATAGAAACATTTTGAATCGTCTTAAGTCTAAGTGATTCTACGCCTGTTCGTACGCGATGAAGCTGAGAAGATGCAGACGAGAAACACGGCTTGATTGAATTCTTTTTTGATAATGATCCCAGTACACTTTTTTGAAACTGGAGCTAATTAATTCCCAAACCTTTTCATCATCAAAATAATCTGACAATTTATAAAATGATTTTTCTACAAGTTCTTTTTATATATATTATACCCCAAATATATAGGGCAAGACCATTAATATATATATTGTTACAATAATTGTAATTTTTAGGATACCTCTTGGATTTGCGATACATGCGACGAAGTGATACAGCGCCACCGCCATCCGACGTGAATGGTATGTTACATTTTAAATATTCAAATTTGATAACAAACTAATATAAAACACATGCGTAATGTTTTTTTTTTATGTTACAATTATTCATTATTCGAGGAAAAATATTCCACTTCACAAACACATTCCGTTTCAATAAGCAGACGCCCGAGTTAATTTTTGCATTATACACGCATTAAACTGAGTGTAATTGGCGTTCATTAATATAACAATCAAATATGAGAAAATATATTGTAAAATTTTCACATTGATTTCAAACGTATTAATTCGGTCTGTATCGATATAAAATTAATAACGCATTATGAACATTAAAATTTTCTCTTGCGATTGTAATTATAACATTATAATATATTGTTACGTATTTTGTAGCAAATTGAATACAGCCTGCGTAATGTGTTCGCGAAGATTTTAATCAGTGTTGACATTTGATGTTCTTTGTGTATTAACATCCAATAATTACAGTTTTGGACATGAAAAGGTTTATACTGTATTCACTAAAATTTGATGTTCATTAAAATTGGACTACAGACAAATTGATTTAATGTCAGCTTGGTTAATGCGATTATTAATTGCAACCTTTGCCAAATTTGAATTTGTTCCCTTTGGTCCTTTGGATACAAGGCGCTTGTTAAGTTAAGTTAAGGAATTAAGTACACGCCTGGTAGTCAGTACCGGTTACCTGGTGCTTTTATCGCGTATGTCTGGCGGTACTTTATTCCGCCGGCTATTTATAATAAGTTTTATACTTTAAGTATAAAACTTATTATAATATATGTAATAAGAAAGCACTAAATTTACTTACATTTTCATACTAATAATGCAGACGCGGATTAAACATAATTAATACACGGACAAACCGTGTATTTGGTTCCGGGTTAAAATGAGGGATATGTGTGTAACACATATCTTCTTAGGTTCTTTGACACAACTTTCACTTTGTCTTAACACTTTGATTAGATAAAAGAGTGGAATTTTATTATTTATGTGTTAGTTATTATTATGTTCAACATTATGTTATGACATATTTTTTTGCTTAAGCGATATACAATTTGGCTTCATGCGAAGTTTTACGCTTTTTTACCTTTCACTGCTTTGTTCTGGTGCGAAATTTCACAACAAATTATTTGTTATTTTCCCTTGGATTGTTTGATAACATTATCTTATAATATTTAATGTTATAAAAACTGACTGTGTTCATTTGATATAAAAAAAAAGTGACATGAAATTAGTTGAGATTTTAATTTTTTTACAACATTATTATTGTTATAAAAATCAATTTTAGTGTAGCTCTTACTATGATATATATGAATTTTCTGTTTCGTGACAAAATAAAATATATCCAATATCTAGTTAATAGTAAATAACTACTCAAAGCGATCAGCATTTGCCATAAGCGTGTTTATAATGTAAATAACATTATTTCTTGCTTCAATAAAAGGTATGGTGACTTAATATCATACAATTTTATTTCAAGGTGTTCAACGCCAGGCGCAAACAGCCTTAATTGTCAGCTGTGTCGCGTTGGCCATGCTTCTGCTGGTGCTCATTATAATTTGCCGCGGTCGCCTCTCCTGGAGGCTACTTAAGCAAAAACTACAGCCTTCTAAGGTAAGGTAATTAAACATATCTATATAAAAAATAATAATATCGATTAAAACAAAACTACCGAACGGATTTTTGTATAGTTTTATTGTGAGGATGTTGGGAATGCCCTTGTTGTTGCCTCTTAACATCACAACAATAAAATGTCGATCCACAATTAATTATGTTTAGAATATTGATTATAACGGATATTGAAGTCCACGCAGGCAAAGGAGCGGACGGAAACTAGTTTCCAATTTGAGCTGCAAAACAGTTTTCACAATATAATCAAAAGGTGTTAATATAATATTGAGCAACGTGTATTAGTCTATTGACATTATCATGCTTTTGACAAGCTTTATGTCTTAAACAACGTTGCTTCTAATTAAAAAAAAAGATATTTTTTATCCGTTAATAATAGAGTGAACTGTGTAATTTTGTTTTATGTATTTACACTTTATTGCTCTTAAACACTAGAAGCAAATGACGTTAATAGATGTACATATAAGAGCAACGGGCGGCCTTATCGCTAATAAGCGATCTCTTCCAGACAACTCACCCAACACTAATTCTGTTTGTTTAATACCAAATTTAACAAATATAAAATCACTTCAGAATCGAGTCAAGCAATACCCAACGGATTTGACTCACCACAATCCGCACGCGGAGCTCCCAAAGCCGAAACCGGATTTAAAATTGGAAATACGAAACCCCGAGCCACCGAAACGACAACAGCCTCTGAACGCACGAGACCTGGACGCAAGGACCCAAACGGATAAGAGTCTGGGAGCAACGACTCCAAGGACTATGAGTACCGCGGTTAGCAACAGACACCCGGCTGAAGACACCACTCTCGACTTCTCCTACGACAATATGGGCATGAATGTGACCCCACCGGAACAAGCTGCGGTGGGTCACAAGTTCTGAAAATCACACGTCAGTTTTGCCGAGCCTCTGCAAAACAGTTTATGTGATTAGTTTGCGTGTATTATTGTAGAATCTCAGTAAATGTAGAAATTTTAAATATGAAAAATATGAACTACGAAATTTTATGGTAAACTTTTTAAATAACTTGATTTGAATTGTTGCGATTTATACTGATGGTTTGTGTCTAAGCTTAAATATCGTTATTTTGGAATGTATATCTTATATGCCTTATCGAATTATTATTCTGTACTTTAATTAAAATTTAAAGCGAAGTCACAGTTTATGAGATGAATCACATTTGAATTTAGTTTTTAGTGATAATGTAACGCTTTTTAATGAGACTATTTGATAATCAATCAAATTTATTGACTGGCACGTTTTGGTACATAAAATAGTACCTAAATATATTGTGCATATGAATAAAATGGAGAAAAAAAAATCGTATTAGATATTAAAACTTCTTCGCGAATTATAATAACATTAAATTATATTGTTACCTAAAGTTTGTAGCAATATCAACAACGCGCGTAATATGTTCGTGAGTATTTTAATCAGTGTTGACATACTTAAATATATTTTCATAAAAATCGGATAAATTTAAATTACAACAAGCGCAAACCATTTTTTCATTCACACTTAAGATTATTCGTTAATTAGCTTAAATATATAGTTAATACAATATAAGTCTTAAATATGTCAAATTAAATAGATTTACACCATACTTATCGAGTATTACACGTATTTAAATTCAATTTAACGAAATTGATATATATAGAATTTCGTCATAGCCATTCATAACTATACAAATAGTTTTGATACTTGTAATATTCTGAGCATTTAGTATTACGTGTATTCGTACAGCAATAATTATGTGTAATGTGACGGATGTTTTTGATTTCGGAAAATTGCCAGGGAATTAATTGAATTAAACGATCTGTTCATTTGACTAATTACCTAATGATATCTATTTCGACATACTGAAATAAACAAAATATATTGGAATTTGGTTAGTTGGCGTTTTCGGTGGGACTTTTGGATTCACATTGCATTCACGTAGATTCGGCTGCTGATTCACATTAATTGTAAGTTCGATAGATTAGGTTTAGTTTAATATATTAAATACGACATAATTGTAGATTATATCATATTTAAAACACTGTAGTCACTGTTACGCGTCGTCCTAATTGGCTACGATGCGTTTTCGCCGTGCGATGAGTTCAAACATATAAATTTCTTCCCGCTAGGCTTTGTCCGTACATGAAATGTTCAAAAATGCAATCATGTAACCAAACAGATCTCTTTCGAGTGTCCTTTGTAAATATTATGGTGACTCATGACACAAAACACGGCCGGAAGCCATTTTATGCATTCAATTATTTTCCTACCTTATTACATTGCGAAGATTTAATTAACCAAGTACCTACGTTCACGCCACATTTTGGAATACATATAAAACAGGTTGAATGGTGAAAAGTTACTATCTAATTTACAATAATAACTTTCTATCAATATAAAAAAGGAATGTATGGGCGTTGGTAAGAGGCGAATGCAGAATTGTCTCTTTTTATCTCTCTGATCTATATAATATACAACAGTATCGCGATTGTTACACCTGTTAAATCATCGCACGACCACTTCGATCGTACGATCAAATATCGTATCGTATTATCGTCGCCAATTAGGACGACGCCTTGGATTATATATAATATATCGCCATATTGTGACTTGACAGTTTCAAAATGTCTCGACAATTTACTTACTTATACTATTAAAATATTTAGAAGATCAATGTATAAATAATGTTAAGGTTCTACAATTGAGTCCTCTATATATGTTTCCCATAGAGAATACGTTCAACACATTGGCTATGATAAGTGTTTATTGTAAATTATTGAGTTGAACTCAAATATATTATACGCGAAGGTACACTTTTATTTGGGATGTGTTGTTTTTCTGTCTTGTCTGTGGTTATATTTGTCAGTATTTGTAAAAATGTATGTAACGGAAAGATGTTATTTTTATTACCGAAAATAATACTTGATTATCATGAATTTTTTTCTTACAACCAATATAGTACTTTCGGTAATAAATCTAGTTTTTTCAGCTATTAACACAGATTGATTGTTGCGTTTTGTTATTTGTTACTTATTGTATGTTATTGTATGGACACGAGTTTGTGAAATGGTAATCATTTTATATTGTCTCTTGTCTTGTATGTATTGTTGATGGTGTTTTTTAGTATTAGATGCTATCGGGTCGGTTTCGGTACTTCATAACATTAGATTTATAAAAGCTTATCCCATGCTTTTCCATTGAAGAATCAATGAAAACAAACCAAATTCAAAAACTTCATGCAATATATTAAAATATATAATACTAAATATTACAATGTTTGGTAGCCAATGATCCGATTTGATCGTATTAACGAGTTATCGAGGTCACAGGCTTTTTGCGGATAAATTTTAAAAATGACTTACGTTAATATTTTGATAGAGCTTTTACAATTGAGTTATTCAAACACAGTTAATAAAATATCCGGCCCGATTGGTTTTGTTAGCTTAGTCTAAAATGTAACTTAGTATTTGAGTATCTTAGATTAAATTATATTAACGATTAATTCGTAAATAGAGATGCGAATCGTCCATACGAAACATTCCAATTCGTTAATTTTGAATTATAAGTTTATTATTTAATATAAATTTAAGGTATTTTAAAACAGGTATTATTAGTTAACTATTGATAAATTTTCAAACGCTCAAAATTATATGTGAATAAGTAAAACACACAATTATCCCACAAGTTACTGAAAAGATTTTAAAGAATGATATTTTTAAAATGATAATCAAAATCTAATTTTGATTGATAAAAGTTATTCAACATATTTAAAGGGTTAAGTTTCCGCGCTATTTATGTCATGTCTCTTTCGGTTGAGTAAGAACACATTTCAAGGAAGCTTCTTTGGATCTAATATAAATAATGTACATGTAAGTACAGTACATCACGATTACTGACTTAAATACTAGATGATTTATTGTGAGGCGCACGAAATATGAATATTTGATGCAAACTTAAACTTTTTAGTATTTTTATGGTGTGTCAAAGCACTGCTTGCACCCGGGCGCCTATTGTGCTTAAAGCTTTTTTAATAACTTTTAATCAACTAATTGTCACTTTCAAATATTCACGATACCCTTTGAAAGCTCTCAAGAGCCGTACCGTCCATTTAAATACAGTATTTAAGTGTTTGTTGCTCATCAGTTACGCATCGCCTATTGTGTAAGTGTGAGTAATTTGTACTGATATGGTCAACTGGTAAACAATGAAACTAAGTTTTTAACAGTGCCTTAAAAGTCATTTCAGAAAGGTTAGCGTCAAGCTCTCATTAAAGGCGGTTATAACTTTTTTATTTAATTCGTATAATTAATATTCTGCAATTCCTTTGAAACATCACGTCTGAAACATAAAGCTGAAATTAGTTTAGACCGCGTACGACTAGGTAATAACAAAGGTTGTTATAAAAATGTTATTTCAATTATCTTTGACCTTTCATACATTTACAGCAAAGGAATTGTTTTACAGCCACAGGCTGTACGGTTAATAGAAAATTAAGTGCAACGCGCATTGAAACACTTAAAATTCTGATCTTATGAATTTGTAACAAATTTTCGGGTTTTTTTTATTGCAATCAATGCAAATATTGACTATTTTAAATACCTCATACTATATGTTGCACAACACACAACAACTTCGTGACTTATGCAAATTAGCCTCTAAACATTGACTCCTCTTTCAAATAATTTATGTATCTCTTAAAAATTCATTGTGGATTTCACTTTAAAGCAATATTTTTTGTAATTACAAGTATTGAATACCCCTGTATGTTCGATTTTAATGTTGTGGTTTTAAATTAAATTTGGTTCAGTCGCCGATTGGATGACTGCGTCGTGGCGAGCGTTGCGTAGTAAATTACTTTTATACACAAAAATATAACGCGTCATTGCAAACACAATCATGTAATTAAATTAATTGGTAATTAATTGAGGCACTTGTTGTGTTTTTAAGGTTGATAGGTTTTTTAAATGTTCAAACGACTGTGTAATGCCGTTTGTGTTGGCATTTCTGCGTATCCAATTGACAATTGACGATTGAAATTACACGCGATATATTTTAAAATTAAACAGAGGCATTCACCATGTTCAAACAAGCGTGTTTTGGGAACTTTTCACTATAAACCGAAGTGCAACCTATTAATACTTAAAAAAAATACAATTAAAAAACATTAAAACTGTCTAGTGTTAGTGCTGCTGTTTACAACATTATACTGGGTGACTCAAATAGCAGATATTTTTATACTTTATTCACATCTTGTTCCTTTGTAGAAAAGTAGTAATTATTAATGGGCAAACGACTATGATGTGCGTAGCGCGTGTACTCGTGAAGACCGACAACATAAATAAACAGTAAGCCGATATTCGAGCGGCAAAGTTGAATCAAAGCTCACCAATATTAAATATAGACGAATAATTTCAACTGGACAATACGAAAATAAACCATATTCATGGAATATTGAATATATGTTGCAAAGTTTGTGCATCCATTATAAATATCGCGTTTGAACATCAAAGGTAATAATATCCGTATGAGATAAACATTGGAGCTCTTTGTATACTAATACTGTTGATTAATTAATTCATGCTGTATATTACTTTGACAAACTGAGGTAACGACTGGAATGGGAAATTTCGTGAATATTTATAATTTGAAATTTATTAAATTGTATATTTTCTATGTTTTTTTGTAGACTTCAGTAGATATACGTAGTGTAGTTTGTATAAAGACTCTCCATGGCAATATGGTACTTAATAGCTTAGTTATATATCACTTAAAATCGTAGACCATAATCTAGTTTAGTTTAGGTATTAATTTCATGAATACGCAAGTATTTAGAAAAAACATTTTCTATCTCCAAGTTTTATTTGAATCTTTGACATTTTGTAAAATTATTACTGTGTAGCAGATTTTGTTTATTCTAATCAAATAAGATATATATTGAAGTAATTTTCTTTTTAATTAAACGTAGGTTAACTAGAATAAGATGTAAATTAATGGAGCCCTCAGGAAATCCGTCCAATACCTATTATAAATTTAGAAAGATACGAATCGTATTGTTAGTACATAGTCGTAGTTAGAATTATTCGCTTATATTTCTTAATTCGCTTTATTAAAATATATTTTAAGGTAGAAAGTAGTGTAAAGGTCGTTACAGCGAACTTTTTATATTTAATAAGTCATTTATTAACTTAAATATTATCTATATCACATAAGCATATATTTAAGCACGCAGGATGTAAACGTATCACAAAATTTAATCTGACAGTAATCAAAACAAACAACCTTCGATCACACACATCTCAATCAAACGATACAACGTGTGTCTTTTGTTTTTCACGTTCACACATTCGATTGTATTGTAATGTTTAAAGAAATTAAACCTATGAACTTAAACAATTTGTTTTATTTCAAATTAATCAGAATATAACGATTGTCTGTACTTCTTCAAGCGTCTGTACATTCTGCGATTCGGATAGTCGTCATCGAACAGCATTCTTTCCAACTTACGCCTTAACATTTTGTTTTTGTGTTTTTCCAACATGTCTGCGTATGCATCAGAGAAGGGTAGAACGTTTATACCTCCATCTCTGGAGACCATTCCAGGAATACCGGGTACCATTGCAGCTTGAGGCTGTAGATACGATGGAATGGGATAGCTGGGAGGGAAGTATGAATTAGGAATCATAGGGATCATTGGATTACTTGGGGCTATAGGCACACCGAAGGGAAATGAAGGAACGGGCATTGGAACAGGTATGGGTGGCATGAAAGGCAAAGGGACCGGCAGAGGAACCGGTATAGGAGGCTTTACATCGGGCTTGTTAGTGACTTGAAAATAGCAATATTCAGGGATGTTTCTCGGATACCAATAAAGTGGATTGCAGGGGTCATCATAAGGTTTTTCTTTTAAAGTTTTCATGGCTATCGCATCCATGTAGGTTTTTCCATCAATAGACGCTTCAGTTTGTAAATTCAGATATGTTAGGATTGTAATCTGTAAAATAATTGAATTAGGCACGTTTTAAATTAAAGTTGATAACAGATGAAATAAATCTTTTAATAAAAATTACTTATAAGCCCGCGTGTTGTTATTATATCAACGAATCTCAGTACTGTCAAACGAATTTATCGGTTAAAAAAAATGGGACAGATATCAAATTGATGAATTTTTATCTAGAATTGTCAAAACTGGGTAGGACGAGAGAGGTTAAAGATGATATAAGTGTAATAAATATTATTGTTTGCGACGTGTAAATCAGTAGTTAAGTAGTTTAGAACATTTATTATTATAACTAATAACCTAAAAAGGTATTGAGCATTCATAACAGCGCTTATAATTTTATGATTGTATCATTTTGTTGAGCCTTATATGTCACCAGTATATATGTAATATATACATAGGCCAGATTTCTCACTATATTCCCTTCTTGTACAAGCAAGGGCTAATTGCTGACATAGGTAAGTCATATCTTAGTGTAGGAATTCTCTACAATGACATTGGATAATATTAAAAAATTGTCTTAAAAATCCACATGCTTTTGCGGATCTTAAGGTCGTGCGTTCGATCCTGGTTGTGCGTGGATGCATTATTTCAACGTGCGCAATTAACATTTGCAAGTTTCGTGAGTACATTGGCATGTGTCAATGCATTGAAGATATATAAAGCTTAGAGCACTTCTCTGTAAAGAAACAAAAAAATTAAAAATACGAAAAATTCTGTGGCCAAGCTCTTCATGAATGTGGTCAATTAATCATTTACTTATTCATATATCTTTTACTGTCTACTTAAGTTACCCTACATATTATACACATCTAAAAAGGCACCTTTAATATGATAAACATGTTGAGTTGGATGACGCTTGGTCAATGCTGTAATTTTTAACTGAAATTTCTCACTATGTCCGGTCTTAACAATGAAAGGACTTTTTGTATGTACAATAAGGTTGGTCATTGTTTTCAGTGAACAATGGGAGGAGAAAATACGCATTTTTCGCTTTATTTGTATTTTGACGGATCACCATGGAAATGAAGCTGCTTGGAATATTATTTTCACTAGGAGTGCGACCTGGTTTTGTTATTCACAACAATCGTGTATCATATTTGAATTAAACATAAGTCCCTGGTATTTTTTTTTAAAATGCATCAGCAAGTTAAAATAACGTAAAATCAAGAATTTATATCAAATATATATTTTAATTATTAAAGTTAACCTATTACCAATAAGATATTAACGTTTAACAGGAGAAAAGGTACTTAAAGTAACTTCACAATTTCAATAAGTAATTTTAAGTACACATTTTTCAAGCAAAAAAATATTTTTTAGTTTAAATAAACATCTACATAAACAATAATTACTAAGACCATTGACAAAATTATGGACTACGTGAAAAATCCATAAACAACAGATACAAACAAACATGTTTCGTACATTCACAGAATTCATTACATACATATGTAACCCCACTGTCTTCCCCAAACCTGTCACATTCCGTTAGTAATTTGGAATTAATAAAAGCTACCACTAGCTGCTTTTGCATACACTTTCGACATTTTCTTTATCATATTCTCAGTTCTCCTCGACACTGGCTGCTTGTAAAGCGCAACACCGCCGAAGAGAGGCATAGTTGATATACTGCCTGCGCTGGGTATATTATGTACATCTCGTTTAAGCATGTCTAGTAATTTATCCATTGGATTTCGCGGTCTTTGATAAAATTCAACATCAACTGGATAATTCACAAGTAGTTCGCTTTGTCTTAACGGTGTATTAAAATCGAATGTCTCGTATTCCCTATACGGTTGTGTTTCAGTTAGAATACTGTAGGGTGCTTTTATACGCGTGCGTATCAAATTTGCGAACATTTCAGCACATTCTTCTGGTAAATGCAACGGGTGCCAATAAAATGGGTCACACTCATTCAAGTTTCTGTACCTCTGTTCAAAATCGAAATCATCCATGTATGTCACGCCAGCTATTGACGCGCGATTCAATTTTAATGGGAGAAGCAATAATATGACTTTGATATACATACTGAAATATATGAAATATTTATCACAATTTATTGAACTAAAACAGTAGAAGTAGATAAAGTAAAAAGATTATTAGTTAGTATATATAAGAGCAGTGGGCGGCCTTATCTCTTATTACTGCAGACGCACAGAGAATAATGACAGCAAACGGAAAATACAGTTAAATAACAGACTATTTCATGTTTATTTTTTTTAAATATGTATTATTATTTATATCTTTTCAAGCTAGAATCGTATCATCGATCACTTGTCAAAAAAAATCTTATATCCAGATCTACGAGGGTTCCATAATGAACCGGTCTGAGAATGCAAGAAAAATGAATAGTAATGAAAAGTATCTTACCTGGATTTAACTTGTCAAGAAACGAACAACAGACGTAATAGTGCCATACTGAAGTTACGAACAACTAGGCATTGTTTAGACTTTTTAGTTTTAGTTGCTGATTTTTTTCAACAATCTTAGGAGAAAGTTCTGAAAACTTCGCTAACTTTTTTTACTTTGTGTTTAAATTTTTAATAGGTTAGGTATATTTTTCAATAAAAATATAATGTTTATCATTAAAATAAAATCTTGTACTTGTACAACGTCGACGATATTTTACTAACTTAATTACAAAACTTGAACTAAGTTGGAAAAAATACTTTAGATGTCATTTAAGCCAATACTTAATATCCCAGTGACATGTTTACAAGGAGTGGCGAAGAGATTATTGTCCGTTTATCTCAGTTCTCCGCCTCTCATTTAGACAGGCAGAAATATTGAACATTTTTATGATTTATTTTACACTAACATTAAGTGAAATATTACATCATAAAAATAAAGTTAATATTGTGATATACGACCCAAAAATCGTGTTAATTTAATTTAATTTTTATGGACTAACTTAATTCCGTGTCATTAAAAAGGCAGGTCAGCCGTCCGCTACGCTGATTCAATTTTCCACCGATATTTTTTTTAAATCGTAAAATAACCGCAAATATCTCTTATACCCATGAAGAGGGTATGTTATTTTTTTAGTATTTGATTAATTGTCTTATTGAAATGTGTGAGATAAAACAAATAATGCACTTGTGTAATAAGGTTCATTCTTTTAAAGTTTTCTGATTATGTTTTAGGAATTAGATCAATAAACGTGGCAACTGCAGACTTTTAAAACCTTAGATTATGTTCAGCTTATACACTTCTTATACTTAATAAAACAAACCTCCTGTAATCATTCTCCACACTGTAACGAGTGATTAAAATTATAAATAAATATGCACCAATATTTTAAAATATCTTGCGTTTATTGGAAAGGCTTTTGTTATTTGTATTCAACAATTGTGGATATCTGTACAGTTTTATGAATACGGGAACAAGAATCATTGGTGGTTTGTTAGTGCAATCTTCTGTAATTAAAAACAAATCTATATAATTAATGAATTAACAATTATTTCGTAACTTGTAAGTCTTGATTATGAAATTACCTGTTGATTCAATCGCAGTGTAATATACAATAGATAATAGCACAGTACATCGTAATACATTCATATTATATCAACACAATTATGTTTGTGCTGATATAATTTAAACGCACGCGAATATTTGTTGTTATCAAAATGTCAATTTGAAAACACCGTAAATATAATTCGTATTTTCACTCTACAATATTTACGACGTCGATTTTCAAATGTGTTCACAAAACAGTTTTTCATTTTCACAAAATAACATTGGTTACACAAACCCAGTAGTTTTAATGTTATTTTACATAAAACTTAACAGCCTTATGCAAAGCGGAATGGGATAATGGAGTTCGCATATTTTGGAGGTTTTCATTTTTTTTTGAGGGAATGCATCTTGTATTTTGCTGTCCTAATCAGGTATGACAATCTAAATCGTGGGGACGTACCCGTGTATTTCTGAAGTCTTACGGCTTAATTTTGGCTCGATATTACCTACCCCTTAACACGATTTACCCCGTTGTCCCCGTATTACCGGACTAAAACAGGTAATTATATAAGTATAAACCTGTTGTAGTTAAGTAGTTATACTTAAGTGTAGTTCATTAACCAAATTTCTAGGAATTAGGCCTTAGTCCGCTACCGTGGCTGATGTCCATGCGTCGGGTTGTCCCTCTCCCTAAAATATGGCGAGGGGGGGGGGGGGAAATGGCTGGTCATGCGTCGTGCCCGTAAAGGGGAGCTACTTGTGTTGGATATTTTGATGTTTTTTATGCCGTTGGATGTAGGCAAATTTGTACATATTTAACTGTTAGATAAAAGCAATCAACGGTGCTCGTTAAGTTATTATATAGATAGCGGTAATAATCCCGATGCTTTGTATGCAAAGTGACCAAACAATGGCAAAGCAACAAATAAATAATAACGTTAAATTGAAAGCTTATGAATTCAGGGTGGGGTTTGACAATCATAATATAGATATAATTGACGTCATACTTAGTCGCTAAGTATAAGATATAAACCAAGATATACCAAGATAACCAGATTTATAAAAAAAATATGTTAACATATAGGTAACTTCCTTACTTGACTCTACAATAAGATTTACTTAAAGTTTATCAAGACCGTACTAGATGAACTGGCAAGAACTGGACTCTCAGCCACTCCTTTAAATTGCCGAGTATTTACGGTTGAACCACTCAGTTACATCTAACCATCTCTAATCTCTTATATACTTCTACTATGATTTTTAACGGATAATTAATAATTTGGTGATCAAGCGCGGAATGAGGGTTATCTAGTTAGCGAAAGAAACTCCGCCAGCAATTAAAAAATATCAGGCGACAACCTTAGCAATGCATGCAGAATATTACCGCAACCAGTTCCACCTTTGACTATGATTGCATGTTATGAAATTGTCTATTACACGAAAAACTCAAATTGGAATAATTCATAAATATATATTAATTGTTATAAAACAAAAACATATTGATATTTAACATAAACATTCTCAACCTAAAGTAAATATAACAAAAAATAAAACAAAACGAAAACAAATTTAAAAAGCATAATGCTGGCAGCGAGAAAAGAAGCTCGGATCACCGGTACTGACTACTAGGCGCCTACTTAATTCCTTAATAAGCGCCTGTACTCGTACCCCAAGCTCCAAAAGTATCTACTCCAAAGGGAACAAAATCAAAGTTGGAGGACAACATTTGTACTTTGACCTTTTCTTTTCATAAATAACATCGATTACGTATATTATAACATTGTTAAAGTTCTCCCATGTATCCACATTTATTAAAATAGTTGCAATATTCATTAAGTGTCGCGTATCTCTGTGCAATGTCGTTATTGCATTTCATCCTTAACATTCTAGTGGTGAAATTTTCATGAAATGTATGTAAATACGAGTTACTTGTCCATAAAATGTATTCTCATATACGTTCCTTTTGACGATGCTTGAATTTTTTAAATTCGCGTGAAATGTTAAATTCTGTACAATGCATGAACGTTACTATATAGTTATATCCAACATAGATGATATTTGGTTATTAAGGTGATGTTTTTCATACAAGTAAAGCTCGGAAATAACTTAATTGCATAATGCAAAAATGCCTTAGAAAATCGAAAATAATTCTTTTAGAAATTTCACATTAAAACCCAATAATGGAAGCACGAATATCAAGTACTTACGTGCAATTCATATACAATTAGAAACATTCTAAATTCAAAAAAATGTGCGGTATGAAAGATATGGAAAATTTATCTATAACCTATGAATGTTTACTTAGTTCAAAACGTTTTATGACATCATTAAACCTCTTTTCCGTTATGAATGCAGGTACTTGCGCAATAAACAATGGACAACAACATTTGTGTCTAACACTTTCGCTTCGTCTAACGTGTGGCTGGTTGTTCTCATTATAAAACCGACGGAGATCGTATTCCTTCATACCTCGTACATGTTGAAGATGTATGTTTTCGTCTAAATTGTATTCCTTTTCGGAATCTACAATCACATTTTTTTTTAAAAATGGCGTCGAGACCTTTACACTAAACTATTGAAACGATAATATGGGGAATGGCTTTAAATTAGATTTTGGTTGAAAAGTCATACTATATCGTAAACGAATATTTAGAGGACAAAGATCCCTTTAATGTGTCGGCAATTGGCTCAGCATCGGGACAGTTTAATTCTTGAGTAGCCTTGCAATGCGAATTGTGAGTAACATAATTTTGTATTAATTGTTGATTTTAAAAGAGCAGCTATCGAGTTTCTTGCCGGTTCTTCTCGGTAGGTGACTGCCTTCAGAACCGGTTGTAGTGTAAAAATTGACGATTCAAAACTGTCATTATAAAGACCTACTTGAATAAACATATTTTGAGTTTGACTTTGAAATAAAATAACGACATTCGTAAAACAACGAACTTGTACCGTCATTTGCACATCGGCACTGTTCTTTCAAGCTAGTTCCATGACTTCGAATTGAATCACTTGCCACTTCTTGAGTGGTAACACCTCTTCTAAGTGAAACACAAGCTACAGTACTAATGATGAAAAGCACTGCTATTGTCTCACTCTGTAACATCGAATACAATTAATTATTACTGTAATAAAAATATCCATTAGAATGGAAAACTTAATTCATTGTTATTGAGGCAGAACTAAATAAACATTTGGGCCTACACTACTAACATATAGTACAATATTTTTTTAATCAGATAGAAAATCATAAATGATAAAGTAATACACAATTTTCTTTATTATGAATTATATCCCATCAATTAACTTAATAAAAACTTTTAAATCTTAAATTGTGTTCGCATTTGTCTTGTTAGTACCCATATAATTGTGTTGTGTGTACCTTAAGGTATACCGTATATTTAATTATCTTATATTTTTTTATTTTGTAAAGTATATTTAGCACATGAGATGTTTGGGGTCAGTTTTAATAAAATAACAATTATTGACACTAATGTTTAGTGTCTAAAAATTCTCATAACTGACGTTTTGCCAAAATGTACTCTGCTTATTTTAACAGGACAGTTCGGCTTAACGGACGGAGGTTTCACAAACAATTCTTCACTAAGATAATCTAAAGTATGTAATCCCTCTTTACTCTTTGGTAAAGATGTCGAAATGGTAGGACATTCTGTGGTTAAAGTCCATGTCTTCTTGGTAGTAGACTTTTTAAACGGTACGTTCGAACGTTTTGAGTAAATTCCTTTAAAATCTCTCGTGTACATCTCTTTGTATTTCCTCTTTGCGGTTCTTCCTACGTATAGTGGAAAAGCCATGTGAAAATTCGGTACATTTTTACAGTCGCCAGCGCATATTCTATAAGGTGCAGTGAAGTATAATATCCCCTTCGCTGAAGTTGAATCTACAAGTTTGATATCGGGTCCATATATTCAATATTATTTTTTCATATCTTCGTTAATAACAAGTAAACAAAAAGTTAAACTAATTAAATTACAATAATTAAATAAATTCAAAAAGTTTGGTCCTTGTGGCAGAGTACCCCATAATTCTGCCGCGATGCTTGTTCGTTTTGCGAGAAAAACACCAGCTCTTGGGTCACTGGTACTGAATAACATGTGCCTACTTAATTCCTTAATAAGCGCATGTGCACGTGAACCCCTAGGTCCAAAAGTCTCTACTCCAATGGGAACAAAATCAAAGTTGAAGAGGTGACTTACTACTTTATTTTGACCTTTTCTTTTTTTCTACCTGCTCTGCAGCCACGCCAGCTTTTGTGCTTGTCATAGGTGGTGCTAAATTGTCCACAAATTATTATTCTGCCATTTATTTGTACTGTGTATACTTACTATGCCCAGTAAGGATATTTTTAATAAAATTTTGTCCATCGAGAATCGTTTCATTATCCGTATTGAAGTTGAATTGGTTTGTTAATACGAAATACTGAACGTAACAAAATACACTTAAAATGTGCTGAAACATTTTTACAATAAACACTTTATTTTTTATGTGTTACTTTATTATTTGCTCACATTTAAATATATATTTCACTTACATAACTACGTAGGGAGTTACCCACATTTGCTTAGCAGCAGTATTGCTCATAATACCACATTTTTAAAAAACCGCACTTTTAATTAGATTTACGAGTACATAGTACAATCACCCATAATCATTGAGAGAGTTAAAGGAAATTATTCAATTTACTAAACTTACAAAGTAATAGCGTACATATCCGTCATTGTCTTTAAAAGTAGATTCTGTATGACAAGTATTTGTATACCTTAAAAGCCCTCCATCAGGATCTATCTATCAATTCGTCCTGTCGTGCGTTCGATCCGGCTGCGCACTAATGGACTTTTCTTTCTATGCTTAATTAACACCTACGTTAAAGTCTAATTGGTATGAAACCAGACGCTAGAATTGAGGACACATGAATGAATGCTGATGATCAGAGGCTAGACCCTAGAGGCTAGAACTTTGCCCTAGATCATAATATTATTTTATTAGTATTACATGAACTTATATCATGCGTAGATTTGTAGACGAACTCAGCGTATCTTAAATGTAAGAGTCAATCATTTTGGCGCTTCCCAGCACTCTGACTAGAATATTTATGTATATCAATTCATAACTGTCACACAATCCCGACTGTTTCCAATTGGCGAAAGAGTTAACAATTGTTTCTTTGGCCGAGAGAATAATCACCTAGAATGAGGATACATTCAAAAATAAACGCTTTGTCACGACTACATATTATATAACATGTTTAACATTCGTTTACGTGAATGTTTGTATTAAAATATAGATTTCACTGATGTGTTTACATTTAAGACAATTATGTTATCAAATAATAATCTCTTTAGTGCAATTGTTTACCAAAGTTACGACAAGCCCCGAAAAGCGTGGTACAGGCACCATACCAAACTCGGGTTTCTAACATCGCAAGCACCCGCTAATGTGTGAAGTACAAGGTATTTTTTCTTGAGAAAAATGTATGTGAAATCATAATTCAATAGTTTGCATAATATGTTAATTAATGTGGTTCTCTTTTGTATCACCAGCTCGCGGACACCGAGTCATTCAACGGGTGCGTTGTCTGCCTTTAAGGCAAAAGGCCGTTTTTTCTTTAAAATTTGGTCGTACCTAACGAAGAATATTTCTATTAGTGTTCAACAATTATAAGTAATTGTTTAAGTTTATAAATAATTTATTAAGAATTATTTAATCGTAGGCAATTAGACAAATGTCTTATTTGTATATATTATAATAAATTCGCGTTTATTTTCGTTAAAAAGTTTATTTTAATTAATATTCGCGTAAAGGAGATACTTTAAGACAATAATATGGGGCAATGGATTATAACTATTATTCATATCACATGCCAGACATAGTGAATATAAATTAGGAGATAATATACCTACCACAAATTTAAAGAGTTATTTGATGTTAATCAACAATGAAATAGTTTGATGGATGTTAAATCAAGATTATAATCGAACTCAAATTAGATAAACCCTAGACATTCTGAAGCGTAAATGTCTGTTGATTAAATTTAGAGTTCACAAGGTATTAGGTAAACACCATTCAATCTTCAATTCTCAGATGTTCATCATCCGACATTAAACCGAAGTCTGACGTACCTTAACATTTATAATCTGTCAATTAAAACAAGAAACAGAACATAGATCACTCCAAATAGATTAAATAGCAGTGTATTAATTCCTTCAGACATAGTAGTAAGCGTATATAGCTCTTCATACATAGAAGCTTAGCACTCCTCCATATCTTCGACTATGTATCGTTTTAATAATTGCCTGAGAGCTTTGTTATTTACTTAAGCAGTGATTACAAAATACTAATATATAACAACAAATAAAATGATGTAAAATATTAGCGATTTTTGTGGCGTAATAAAATTTATTTATTTATTTAGAAAGTGTTAGACAAGAAAAAAATTCAAACAACCGCACATACATTATATTTTGTAACCAAAAAAAAAACTATTTTATATTCCAAATGAACTACAACAACATATAATTTAAATAATTTATTTTTCTTTACATAACTATAATTATCTATCGACTTAGAAATAACTCTATGAGCGGAATTAAATACATGTATATGTAGGCATGGCCAGAAATCGATAAAGCGTACAGAGAAATAGAGTGGCATAAAAGCCTAATCCCCTAGTTGCCTAACCAAAATAACAACAGCTTAAATGGATGGTTAATATGAATTGACTATGTAGTATTGTCATACACTATTTATTTATTCACTGTACTATTTAAAGCGTTTGCGACACTTCTCTCCACAATTATTTTGGGTTATTAATGTTCGGATTTATCACTTTGACCTAACCATACTTATAAACCTCGGTAGGTATTTTTTTAAGGGTCGGTTAAGGCTATCATTATCATAAACCGGTAACAATTTGGTTCCCAGGGGATGGCACTGGGAGCTTAGGACGTCCAATAAGAAGATAGGGAGGATGAACTGAAAACGATGGCATTCTCTGGTTATGAGTAGCGGCAGACATACAGTGTTGGAGGAGGGCTATGCTACAAGGCACACCGAACTGAGAGACATGTTGTGATTTTATTTTAAGTGTTTTTAGTTTTAAATGTGTAAAATGTCACAGTTCGGAAATAAAGGCTTTATTATTTTTAGGCTATCATTATTTGGAATTTCGTTATTAATTTAACTTTAATTTGGCTTTGAAAGCACAAAAAATTAACGCAAAACATATTTGTATTATTAAATTTAACAATAAACAACATTTTTACATCACCGGTTCGGAAGCTACCTACCGATAAGAGAAAAACTCGATAGCTGCTCGTTTATATCAAAACTTTCAAATACAATTATCTTAAATTGAATTGGTTTTTTCATTTGCATTTTAATATATATTTTTTTATTATAAAATGTTACATGGTCTGTATGCGCTTTATAATTGCGTATTGACACTAATTATCGGCTAAATATTCATGTCGTAATAAATTATTATAATTTATTGCATTCTTATACATGATGCCAAGTAATTTGCCTTCTTTGTAACGTCAAAGGTGCCTTGCAGATATTATAAGAAATATATTGATACATAACAGTCTACGTCCAACATTTAAAAAAAGTCTTTTTCGTGTATATAAATAATGATTACTGTAAAAAGATGTTATATGCATGGGACTTTTAATAGTTGTATACCAAATTTCAGCTTTCAAGCTTTCAATAAGGATTGTTAAATGGCCTGAACTGTCATGTCATGGAAATATCTTATTACACAAGGAGATGTCTGGATAAAACATCTGAAGAAAACCAGAGAGGTAGCAAAAAAAAATCAGTGAGGTGTTATGAAATGAGGTTTTAAGATATTCATAAAATACTATCCTGTTTGTTTTACATAACAGTCGGCAAACGAGTACACGGGTCACTTCGAGTGAATTGCTAACCACTGCCCATGGACACCAGCAACTCCAGGAGGCTTACAAGTGAATAGCCGGCCTTCAAAGGAAGTATTAAAATATATATATAAGGAAGTATTACTAATATATAAATATATATATATATATATATATATATATATATATATATAATAATATATAAATCCTTTTGTTAATAAAATTGACATGATCGAACTATGAGAAGCTGAATAAGCGGAAAATAGAAAAAAAATATACGAAGATCCTATGAAGCCAAATAATGGAAGTGCCAAAAGTAATGTTTATAATGGCTACGATCGTAAAAGTCAATGGTAACACACTTGTATGTCTGGAAAATTATAGCCTTCATGCGTAAATAGGTAGTACCTGATGTACTCGATTCTTGGGTCTAAGACCGGTGGCCATAACAATCCATAGAGGTCGACTTAGTGTTATGACTTAACAACAATGTCTGGACACTATTCGGTTAGCCCCAATATAAGCGATTTATAGCACAGTAATTGATAGACTACATTTACTTTTAATAAATATATATTGTACCGATCACACACAAGAATTGACATTATTTCATTCATCACATGATTGTTAACCGTACCGGGGTTCAAACCTTCTGATGATCAATCCGGCCGACACAAATAACTGAAGTGAATCGAAATTTCTATTTTTATTATAATTCTGTAATACACGTATGTACGAGGGTCCCTTAGTCATTGTAACATTTAATTATGCACTATTTGGCTGATTGCCGATTGTACCTGCTAGGTAGCCTGGCGTTTTGGCCAGCTTCCAAACGATTACATTCACTGAACTGTCAAAGATAAGTTATTTTAGTTATCGCGACATTGAAACTTATAGTATGTTGGCCGCGTGATATTTAAGAAGATACGATCTAAGTGCTTTTTAATTGTTGTTGTAACGAGCCACGAAATATGCGAGCTTAATCATCATCAAAACATACATTCATAATTAATATGCTCAGTTGTTTGTTGCAGTTTTAACAGAACTGTTTATTGTATGAAGATAATTTGCGCAAAATATTTCTAGCTGATGGATTTATGATTTTAAACAAGATATCTTTATGCTAAAGAGTTTTATGAAGTTCAATTTTTGTTTAAAATGTTTTATTTGCGGAAAAAAATACTGATGTTTCATAAATAAAATATCAGAAGGATAATGCGTCAAGAGAAATTTTAGTCTGTAAAAAACAATAGACAAATTATTCAATTTTGATTGAATTATCTCAATTGTCTCACGCCTTGTTATACTACAGCATATTAACATTATGACAGATAGTGGATCGTGTTCGTACCTGACAGACATCATCAATTCAATAATTAATTAAAAGTAATTATTTAATTGAGAACAAACTTGGCTCAAAGTTGGCTTGTCTCAATTATTCACAACCAGGGTTACCGCCTTAACACTACCACAAATATGAGAAAGGTGTTCTGTTTTTAAAATGTGCTTGTTAGTATATTACCACTGTCATCTTTCAATGAAATCGCTATGCATAATGACAAATAAGAACAATAAAATCTATGCAAGTCGACGCAAGCAAAAAAGAAAACACTATAATTTATTAGCATTTATTATCTTCTCCATAATCAATTGACATTGACAGTAGAGTGTGGACGTTTGAATGTGAAATAATGTAGCTTTTAACGGCTTGTGTGATCACGATAACGAAATCCTGTAAAATTAATTATAAGGTCACGAAGAGATCGTACTAGGGACCGCGAAGCAATGTCAAGCGGTGTTTTATTAGCGAAGCTAGATATACACTGTGTTAAATCCGAGGTTAGAATACTTCCTAGAGATTAGGGACTTGGTGTGAGCACGGTGAAACTTTGCACCAACAGAAATGTGGTGAAGGAGATATCTGTCCTGTTTCGTCGATCTAGCGACGTCGTAGTTGTAACTTTGGGAGTAATAAGAGCGAAGGGCGCGTTCACCCCAGGTCTGGGGCTTCGGCCGCTCAACGGGTAGGCCCCTATTACGCCTATCTATATAGGTGATCAGGTCATCGTAGTAATTCTTTTGGAATTCATAGAGATAGTTGTATGTAGAAGCTCTCGGCCTGTGACAACAAATAGATCCAATTAAAAGCATGCCCAAGGTTATAAACAGTAAGAGTTGAATGTTTTACCAACCTAACCCAATGCTTACAGACGAGCCTCTTAGGCTTGTCATCTTCAGGTTTCTGAGGGGCTGGGGTATCAGCTTCCGGAGCACTAGCGGCTCCTTCTGCAGGTGGAGCGCCTTCTGCTGGCGCTGCGCCCTCAGCTGGCGCTGCATCAGCGGCCGGGGCAGCGTTTGTTTCTTCTTCTACAACGTCATCCCACATCTTGACTGGATCTCAAAAACTAAAAATTCACTAAATATTATTTTATATTCACTATTTTAATTGAAACCACTAACGACACTAATCCCACCTTAAGATAACGTGTGAACTGGCCAATCGTTCGTTTGCGACTGGTGCCGTCTCCTAGGGACTTCGGCAGCCTCTCGATATATCCCCCTTCGACCCCACCTGGCTGTCGCAAGCGCTGCTAGTATCATTGGCACGCTTCTATCGTTTGCCAATGATGTTCTGTCAATACGAAGCCGTTCATCAAAAAATTTCACGCTAATTGTTGTGCCAATTTTCATTTCTCACTTTCATGTATTCGGACGTTGGAAATTAGAAAAATACATATCAATTGACACTCGTTTTGTTATAATGGTAGTCAGTCAATGTGTTCCAACATGTTATGTACTGAAAATCTCGTGGAAAACAGCCAGATTGTCAACGTGTTAAATAACTGTTCGAATTCAAAATTTACGCTCTATTTTTGTGTGACACAATAGTCTGACGTGTACGAGTTCGGCAGGTGTTCGTTAATTAGATGACAGGGAGCGGCTTAGTTGGGATTAAACATCCATTGTGAACCCATAAATGTCATAAACATGGTCAGCAATATTCTCAGTACAAAATGAGAGGTGTGAGACAATACGCCAGTCTGAACACCTGGTATAAAATTGTGTGTTGTCTTTACGGGATTTGTCACTGACACGGGAACCGAGATCCTGAGACAGTGCAATGTTTATTAAGAAAACTTACATATAACACACTGTATTCCCAAATGAAAATAATAAATTAAAGTTTATTAAATTAAATGAGTTGCATACTCGTATATATATATATATATCAATTTATTTTGTTTTTTATCATACACTATTCGCTCCGTTCAATGGGCTTTGTGATCCATTATATGACACGTTCGACACTACAAACCAATGTTGTGAGTGATTACAATATGCTACAGTAATCCTCTGGACATCCATTTCCTGAATATATAAAGGGATATTACCTGTAGCCTGAAGCGGCGTTGGCCTGAAGGCTTAATATCAGTGTTGGCGTAACGTGCCAATCTCAACTCTCAGGTCAAATTCGAATATAGACATCCAACCGGATGTTTCGTTCTATTGGTCACATTTCACACTATATATATATATATGTAAAAGCATAATTGCTTTCACCTGCATCTAATTAGTATGATGTTAGGTAGATAACTAACTAGTAGTTACAAATGTAGGTAGCTTCATATTTCTTGTTCACTACCTATATGTCAAGGCGGTTCGGCTATCCGAGTATACCTCTAATCAGCAGGTCACATGATACTACGTATGCAATGTTACCCTTTGATGAACCCGTATGCAAAATACACATATATATATATATATATATATATGTGTATGTATATATATATATATATATATATATATATGTATGTATATATATATATCGTTGGATTAGTATTTATTACATATATGGATTTATGGATTAAATACATCCATGGATGTAAGGAATTATGTAATTTCCTAACACAGGCTAACTAAAAAGTGCTTTAAACAATAGATCGATATGAAACATAAAAATCTCTTGACAAAACATGAAAACAATAAAAACCTTTAAAAAAACTAAAAAATCAAAAAGATCTTATGATAAAATACTCTTAATGTGGCACGGTATACAAGTGAACAGGAGCTTATTAAAGAATTAAGTAGGCGCCTGGTAGTCAGTCAAGTCAAGAGCTGCTTTTCTTACTCAGCGTATAAGTATCGCGATAAAGCGAGGAATTGCTGTCAACAAGGGGTACTCTGCCACTAGGACCAAACTTTATAAATTTATAGTAGCGTGTTCAGTTCATTATTTAGTTTATTTCGCTATATTATTTGTCAAAATTTTATTGTTTTTAGAATAGTTTTTTTTATTGAGCAAATTTAATAACATAAATATGGAATCGTTAAGTGATAAATAAATCAAAATCCTTCACTTTTATATGACTAACATTTCGTTTTGATCGGAAAAAACAATTTCAAATAACTATATTTTTATTATACCCGTTAGCAAAAACAAGGTGATTTTAATTGAAACTGTCTGATGCAGTTGTAAAATATGAATACTCCGTTCTTTGTTAATACAGGCTTTAATTTAAATTTGAAAAAAAATGATATTAATTAAAAATTAATAGTTCATTAATTAAACGTATGTTTTGTATTGTACGTTAATAAAAATGATTTATGTATATATTATATTCTGAAGAGATACATTTCTGGGCTATGCAATATGTTGCAAACAGAAATATTGAGCGTAATTTTTGATTAGATTTTAAAGAACAGATGATTTCTTTTTATTCAAATTTAGAACACCATAGCATACCAACAGATAGAATTTACCTTTGATGAATTATAAGTTTTTTTTAAAAATACAATATGAAAAATTCACGTATATAAAAGTTGATTTTTTTATTTAAATTCTAATAAAATCAATATAAAATAACGACATTACAGCCAACCGACTGCCGACAATAAAACCGGATTACCGAAATGAATCAACGGTTAAGTAAATTACATTAAAATGTCGGAAAATTTATTTTCTTTTTGGCAGATGCGATGCGTCTGAAACGTTTTCTGTCACTCACGGATTACAGCTGCTCACTATTTTAAACTTGCAAAATGTTATCATTTATTACAATAATAACGCTTCCCGCATTCCAAAGTAATGCGAAATGACACCAACGCTCACAGATACGCTGATCAATAGTATTATTTACAAATTAAAATTTACAATTATAGTCTAAAGGAAGGCATGGGAATGTCTCGCCCTAAATGCTGTGATAAGGACTTCTGTAAAACAGTGATCATGCTTAAACTTATAGGTAGGTAACCTGAGTTCATTGTGGATCTTCTAAGACCAGTGCTACAAGTGATGGCTGATACGACGCTATGTGGGAAAGTTATAATTACAAAATAAACAATAAACAACATGTAATATCATGTGTTAACTCTGTATAACGACACTATATGGACTGTGCATTATGGCGTGGAAGAAAAGTCATTGTATGGTAGACAAGCTAAACCAACCAAAGCCAAGATTTCGACGCTTTAGAGAATTTGTCGTTAAATCGAGTCACATTATATGTAGACTTCACAGTATTAACATTATTATCTCTGCTCAATTATATTAACCGTATTGGTACTGAAACGTTCGTCTCAACTGTACTACGTCTACTTCTGGAAAGTCCGTTTCCCTTTATAAGTATGACCGGTCTTTCTCGCTCTGCGTCCTTAAGCCACACCTAGTATCTGTCCACCCATTAGAGTGGCGTCTTAACGCAAATAATGCCTTTGAGTAACGTTTCATCAACTATGTATGGGCGGTGACTTTTATATTGGCCACCTGCTTGTATAAAAAAAAAACAGAAAAACTCAGATGAAATCTTACATAATATTCCTTTGTGTCATATGAAATACAAACTTTGAATTATTGATTACACTTGTATTAGAAAATTGTATAAGTCATAAGTACATTAAAAAGCTGCAGCAATCTGTCTATTGTCTTAAATTTTAATAAAGATGCGATTTGGACTTACAACTGTATTGCATCTGTAAAAAACTTCGCTTAAGCATACTCGAACAAGTTTGTACAATTAAAATCTGTTTTAAATTTATGAAGAAACACGAGAAACATAATTAAACATTTCCAATAGTTCTCGATGAAACCAATATAAATTAAGTTCGTTTCATGAATGATGAGGCAAAAGAAGCCTTATCATAGAACAACCAATGTAGAAATGATTCACTTACTCGCACCGGGCATCGTTGCACTTTGAAGCATAATAAATGCATTTTCATGAAAGGAATAATTTCGTATCGAGGAACTATAAATTTTTTTTATCATATTATTTTTGTCTTTACTTCGCTGTAAAACATACTCTGAACAATATTTTCTTAGTACATTGTTTGAGATTAACAATTTTTATTTATTGATATTTTTAAATATTGATCGTAGGGTGAAAAATAAAAATCTTACCAATAAATTTTATTTTAACATTTATTGTTATGTGTAAATTTGGGTTATACGCTATTTTGAATGCTATGTGAAAAAATAAAAACAAAAATTTGGGTGTATGAAGAATAGATGTTGACCAACTCTCAGAACAATGCAAAATTTCATAAAGATCAATATAAAAGTTCACCACAACACGACGCGTGAATTTCAATTATAATTACTTTGGCCCGAATATTATTATTTTATTAAACTCAATATTGCAGTTCGTTAATGATTACGGAGAAATCGTTATTGTAGAAATGAAGACTTTTATAGGGGATTTCAAGCTTTTTGAGCAATAACCTCGCGTTGTTGAAGGATTTTGCGCATTGAAAGCCCACTCACTCGCATTACAGGACGTGGGAGACGTTTGATAACATCACAATACTTTTAATGGCTAAAATCCCTGTATAATATGTGTATTCGTTCTTAGAACTTGTTACACGCCAACTGAGCAAATTAATACTTTAAGCATATTATTGAACTGGTATTGATATTTTAATGGGTGGCAATGAACCGAGCTTGTATGAATTCTTAATTTAATAACATTCTTAATAAAATAACGTTAAAATTTCGCTTTAATTATCTCAACAATATGAGTAAAGAACATAGAAATATAATTTCATAGCCACGAGCTGGTTGGTCGATGTTTTACCTGTAAAATATTACTACTAGTACGGATTAGCATTCTCTATAGTCTATACAGACACGATTTTAAAGCATGTAACACATACAAAGAACCTGGTCCATATGCGAAACTAAGAAGCCAATCTCATGTACCTTGTTGTTCGCGCTGAATAGACGCATCAAGTTTACACTTGGAGCATTGAAAATACCTATTTCACTTTAACAACGAGCTAACTTCCAAGAATGTTTGCCGTGGATTACAGATTCATCAATTTTGTACATGAATACACTGTTAGAACATGCATTCATTTATATGTACATATATCGTAATTTTCTGTTTATTTTCAGTTTGTTACAAAAAGTACATTTGTTTTTTTATTAATGAAACATATACAGATATATAAAAAAATCAAGTTATTTCTATATATGTTAGTGGACAGGGATAGATCTAGGATACATCATAATGTATCCTAAACTTTACTGAAAACAAATATATCATAAAAAAGAGTTCTGTTTTCAATGTAATGTTAAACTATTAATTAATAATAATTTAACCTCTCTATGTTTATTAATATGATACATAAAATAAAAGCGATGTTATAAAATGTATGGTCATAGTATTAAAAATAATATGATATGACAAAATACGACTGGGTAAACACAGTCATTATGAACACGTTTTGACTAAATTTATTAGAAGCAGAATTTACAATGTCCTGTTAGAAAAGAATAGTAATTAAGTTATTATTTTTTTAAATCGTTTACATATAAGTGTAGTAATTTTAATACAGAAATAAAATACGGGTTTGTTTATTTAACAACACCCTATTAAGTATGTCTTCTTATAAAAGAAAAGTTTAATAGACGCAAAAATGTCCTGGTCTATGCCGATTTAGTACATACGTTCGCTCAAGATTAGCTAAAGACTATTCAAAATTAATGGTAAATAAAATGTACGATGTACGACAAAATTTTCTTTTATATAACGTACTTTACCTCGTATCAATCAATAATACAAGCGTTACACAATCTTTTTGGAAAACCATAATCTGACGCAAGGATTCTGTGGAACGTAAATCAAGTTACTATTGGTTGATGCATGGCACAATCAATTTATATTTGTGCCAACCGTGGAATGTATACGTAAAACTTTCCAAGTGTCCAAGACGATAATGCATCTGAACGTACGGGCAACAATAGTCTTGTCACCTGATCGGTGTCACTGAAACAAAAATATTGACAAAATTGGCTTCAATCGGACTGCCTCGCTTTACGCGCCAATTCACAAGGCATTATGTAACATAAAAATAAAAATGTACCACTTAATTTAAGAATTAGCTTTAATCTGTAATTGTTGCGCATTATATTTATCAATTTATTTAATACCGTAAACACATGTGTACACAGACAAACACACACACTCTAACTAGCAACTATTACAACATAGTTCTAAATTGTTATCGTGATTATAGGAAGGCGAGGCATTCCCAACTCAGGTATCTTGTGATTACCTTCTGGGAAGCAAGCATATTATATCTTACAGTGTGCTAGTTACGAGTTCTCTCTTTTTTGTAACATCAGAAATATCTTTATTCACATAGGTAACTATGGTTCACTTTGAATCGTCAAAAAGACATAAACTTAAAAAACAATTGTCCCTACATTTGCTTTACTTTACTATCAAAAAGCTCACGAAGCTTTAAGCCGGCCAGAGCTCAGGAAAAGCTATACCAATTTTTAGAGGAAAATACAAGAGTTGTAGTAAAAAACCTAGTCCATTGTGGTTCAGTTACTGATGTCTCCAACTTTTTATTATTCGTATAAAAAAATATTGTAACATTTACTTTTCTGTACTTTAATTTAAATACATTAAACGCATGGACGCCAGTTCTTTTTCCGCCACAAACAGAGGAGATTTCATTGTTGACATTAATAGCCCGGTAACACAAACGTTTGACAAATATTGTCGCGGAAATAAGAAACCACCCATATGAAAATGGCAGATTCTAAATTCAAAAGTAATATTTTTAATTGTAACAGTATTTACGATCAGACCAAGTCAAACCTGCTTAGGGCAATAATACTGACCTAATACTTAATATTCCGTTTTTATTTTCCTTACAGTTCTACCCTAAAGTATGACTATTCTTACAGTAAAGTGTGTGCTTCTTTTTCACTTTTATATATACAGATACATTCGCTGGAGCAGTGTACTGTAGATATTTAAAGGCTTGGCGGAGACTTCTTGCCAGGTCTTCTGTTACGTGTATAGAAAAGGAACGAGGTTAAGGGTCAATAATATTCATGTCTAATAATTTAGTCCATATCTGCGTATCGCACTAGTCCTACCCTTATATTTTATAAACTTAATAATAACAATATGGAACTTAAACTACAAATGATGAAAAATATTTGCTCAGTAGCCTCGGAAATCTGTACATGTAAAAGACTGACAGACAAACAAGAAAATAAAAAAGTGTTTGTTTTTTTATGTAACAGATAGCAAACGATGTATTACTCTTTTCATATGACACGTATTAGTTTATAGCTAGTTTTTTTTTAAATTTATAGACACATTTTTTTTTTTACATCTATTTATTACAGTATAGATAATAACTATTGGCCAATATTAGGCATACTTAACTGAAACAAACATTTGTAAAGGATTTAATAAATTATCTAAAAACATATAATAAAACCAACGGAATAAGTATATTTTTATTCTATAACTCAACATATAAAATAAACGCCGACTTCAATAGAGAAATGCATAAAAAATCGCTTATCTTTTAATCCTCTAAGAGCGCGAATCCCTATTGCTTTTCTTAGAAAGTGACCTGCTTCTTCTCTCTTTCAGCTCGGATTGTTATTTTGGAAGAGGCTACGGTTGTGTCAGAAGCTTCGGTGTCAGCGACGAGGGCCCTCAGACGAGCAGCACGTTTCTCTCTGGCAGCGCTTCGCTCGTTCAGCTCTGACATCTCATCTTCTAAATCAGAAAGGCGTGCCCTAGTCGCTTTTGCTCTCTGTACGGCGCCTGATTCCTCGTTAACATCCTTCAAAGCTGTCCACTTAGTCAGTGAATTCTCTTCGTTCAACCTGCGCGCGATGCGTTTCTCTGTACGATCTTCGTTCTCTTTCAGAGCTCTTCGGGCACTGGAAACCTCGCTTTGACCGATACCAACGCTTTCAAGAATCTTATCAGAGATGAAGTTGGTCTTCACGCGATTTTCAATTGTTGACGCGTTGCTGTCAAAATCAATGTCATCGGAGAATCGAGATATCTTCTTATTGGCGCGGAGACGCTTCAACGATTCAGTGATCTGAAATTAACGTTAAAAACAATTTATATATAAATTATTATGAGTTATGCGTAAAATTAAAAATCAAACAACAATGTCATGGGAGCTTTGCGAGATCTTAATTACGTATGCTTAACGAACCATTTTAATTTGTGATATATATATTATTTTAAATTTGTAACACGGTTAGCCTATTATTTCCTATTTATATCGTTTAGCTTGTCGTGGTTGACAAGGTGCCTTGCGTTTGATAGTTAATTTTACCGTCCTATTGTTAAAGATCAACCGGTGGACAAATGTGTCACATAGGACTGACCATCGATCACACGAAGGAATCCAGATTAAATGTTTCGTGGGGCTACTGGGGGTATGAAAATACTTTATTCGCATCGGTACTGAAAATTAATAATACAACTGCTGTTCATGCACTAGCTAACCTACCTTTTGACAAAGAATATATTAAACCCCCATATACTTTAAAATGTAATGCATTTTTTATCCACGCTATGTAGAACTTCTGAAATATCAAAGAACTTTATAAAGAAACGTGGTATTTTGCAACTGTTTAAAGCAGTTGTCTAGTTCTTTTGTAAATAATTATTAAGTTGCTTATTAATTAAAACTTGTTTCCAACTTTGTGCGTTGTTAAAGTTTACAATAACAATCCACAGATCCATCGCGAGGTGCCTTTAGATTGACTTTATATGTACTTTTATCTTTTCCACATAGAATCGGATCAGCGATCACTTGTGTACGTTAATATTTTTCTTATATCTACAGTTGCGACGGTTTCAATATAAACCGTTCTGAGATATGGCAACCAACTTGTCCGGTTAACCTAAATTTTAAGGTGATCACTGTTTTAAGAATGGCCTTATATAAATTTTCAGGCTGATTCATTATCACACTTATTTATAGTAGTAAAAAAAAAAAATTAAATAATAAAAATTAATTTTATATAATCAATACAAATATTAAAATGTTTAATATTTGAAACTCTACCCATATACGTACTGCAATATGTTATGAAAGGGTTTTGGCTTTTTACGTGAATTCTAGTCATATATAACTTCGATACTAAATATTATTCATGTAACATAATAAAGCTAACATAAATTCTTAAATACTCAAGATATGTTTCTTCAAGTAGGTATTTATAAAAACATTGTAATTTTTTACATAACCACCGGCTCCGAAGGCTACCAAGAAGAGCCAGAATATATATGTGACGATTATTATGGTCACATATACAATGGATTTTGAAAAAATTCGTAAAGCTTAGCAAATAATTTTAATCGCATCTCCGTTCAAATGATTCTACTGCCATAACCTAAAGGTAAAAAAAAACAAGAGAGTCGTTGACATAGAACTTTGACGTCATATACAACATAGACAATTAATATACATGTGGCCATAGAATTTGTAGAATTGAGTGCATTTATAAAAAATAAATGAATGAATTTTAATCAATCAAAAGTGAAAAGTTTCATCATTAAAAAGGAACAATACAACTATCGAGCTTAATTCCCGCCCACAACAAATTAGTTGGACAAACTATCCAACATTATTTAACAGTAACTAAACACTTGTCAAGACTAGACAGAGTTTATGACACGAAGAACTATATAAATGTGCAGATGTTATGAGTGCCTAATATTTATGACCCCTAGGGTCATAATATAAGGAATTAAACAGGCGCCTGGTAATCAGTACCGGTGATCCAAGAGCTGGTGCTTTTCTCGCTCAGCGTAAAAGTATAGCGATACAGCGAAGAAATGCCGCCATGATTATGGCTACTCAGCCACAAGGATCAAACTTTTGAAATTTGTTTAAGTTTTCTATTATGTTTTATTTTAAGTTATATTATATGCTACAATGTTTTTTTATTAGAACACATATTTATTAACACACATAATATTAAATAAACACATCAACCCTACTATATACATCTGGAGACCTTTGACTCTTTTACGTATATCCTTCGGATCATTGGACATTGCAAGTACTTTCAGAACATTACTATTTCCAGCGATCGATGCGCTAGTCATGTAATCAAAATAAATAATACGTGGGTTGATGCAATGGATTATTTTCGTCGAATGCATAATATTATGGTTCTAATTTTAAATCGTGAGAGATTTTTACATGAATACATTTAAATACTTTGTTTGGATTCTGAATTTAAAATACGTTGTGATAATGGACATATTTACATTGGTTAATAGAGTTTCTAAGTAAACATTTATCAATATTATTTTTATATAAATTACATACAATTTCAATACTTTTACTAGATAATAATTGTGTTGGAGATACGTTGTTGTATCTCTTATTAATTTGATATTGTCCAAGAGTGAAAACTCAATAATATGCTAGGGATTCGATTATATTTAGATTTCGACTTTACATAGAAACCCTATGCAAACAAAGCTATAAAACACTAGGGCCCAACATAAAGGTGAATTCGCCGCCCATAGACACTCACGTGGCTGGGAGCTCGTGAGTGCGTTGCCGGTCTTTTAGAGAGTGGTACGCATTTTTCTTAAAATACCCTAAGTGGTATTAGTTTGGAGATACCATGGGCGGCTGCTGGTTCCATAACGTGGTGGTACGCACCACTCATGAGGTAACAATTTGTTGTGAAGCGTGTATTGAAGAATGATTGTAAGACTATTGGTATTATATATTAAAAAGCTTCAAAAGCTCTAATATCTAATAGCTAAACTGTTACAGTTTTCTCATATAAAGTAATAATTTTGGGTATGAATTTTATTGGATTGATTCTATCAATAAAAATCAGTCTAGCGTTGGCTAAGTAGATCTTACATTATGATTACGACTTACTTATTAAGCGTAAAGTGGAAGCTAACGTCCTTAATGCAGTTACCTATTATTTATCACTATACATAAAAATTAAATGTTTAAATGAACACTGTACCAATCAGGCAAGCACCAGGCTTAAATAAGATAGTGATTCATAGTTGAATGGTCAATGAATCAATAAAGGCTTTATTGGTTTTCAAAACCGAATCACCCCACATACCGAATGCGCAAAACACCCCGAGGCTGGCAATATACTCGTCTGTTTTCATTTAAATAATGTTATTGAATCATGTTGTTGCTGACTATATTTGGTTGTACAGACCAAATACGAAATACACTTGTAAGCTTCGCAAATGCTGTGGTTTAGCTTAATTGAAATAGCCTTATATGTGATAGGGCCAATTATTTGAAAGGAAATTTTTAGTTTTTTTAGAAATTTAAGTAGTAATAAGCGATTTAATCAATTAAAAATGTATTTAAAAAACATAGAAATTGTTTCAATTATATTATTATTATTTTGTTTTTATTGTTTTCAATTATGTATAACATTTAAGTTTTTTTGAAAAGAGGAATTCCGGAATCCGGTTCGAACTACCAAAAACGATGTACGGCTTGTCCGTTTTTGATAATTGATAATTTTTTTACTAATTAATATATAACATATATTATTATGTATTATATATAAACGCTATAAATATAATGATAATGCTAATGGAGTGTGCTCGGTCCAATTGATGTCGCGGTTACGACTAAACTGACATGAATATGATAATTGTGTTAAAGTCGGACATTGCAGACTCTGCAAGATTTATGCACTGTACATATGTCGAGAATTATTTTACAATTAAGAAAAAAACCCCTACAAAATTATATTAATGCAACTATGTCACAAAATGATTTGTTTGTGATCAGCCCTCAACCTGTAAAACCTTGTGCATTATGTGCTAAAAATGACAAAACATAAGAAAATAAAACTATTTTGAAAATTAATATCCCGGCGCAAATTCAATTTCGTTTGAACAACACCAATTGAAGTGTCAGTCAACTATTTCAAGATGACCAGAGTGTTGAGTTTCGATCAGTTTATTTGATAGGAAAACTCATAATGAGTGATTGAGTTTTGGATTTTCATTGGAAAACGAATGCGTACGTCGTTACTAATTAACAATCGGTTAACGAAATAATAATTCAATAATAAACATCAATACAGTTAAGATTTCAATTGATTTAAGAAATGAGAATTTATTTGTTCGTTACAAATATTAGGAACCCATTTTGGAATGAAAAAGCCTTTGCTAGCGTTTCCACTTTTCTATATGAGTACAATATTGTGTGTTTAATTATAGTTGTGTTTGTATGTTTGTGCTCTGGATATATCTTCTTCTATGATCGATAGATCTTTAGAAATTTATTTATATTGAAGATAATGATCCTTTGATTATTCACATTTTCATAAAAAAACAAATCACTCGCGTATAGTGTGTATTGACTTTATGTAAACGAACATTTTATCGATGTTTTAAAAAACTGTCGGTAATAAAATAATAGCCGTGAGTCATTGTGCGAGTATTTGTATGAGCTAGTACATATGTTCCGTGTAGGCAATTTTTGTATTAACCAAAATAATTGTTATATTTCAATCATGTATTTAAAAACCATTTCTTAGATATTTTAATAATAGACAAGTTATAGTATTTAATTTAATTGTCGTTTGGTTATCACAAGAAAGGACAAGTTATCTTTTTAACGTAAATTGATTTTACATTTACTTTTGTAAAATAAATATAGCGATTCAATTCATCAATATCGTATCAAAGAATTTATAACGTTACGCGAGGAATGTAAAAACTATTTTATATTCAAAAAGTTCCATATAACATTCCACACAAGCAATTTAATGATCATTCAAATCATTGTATAACTTACATCATCAGTCAAATCCTCGTCTTCCAAAGTAGAACGTCCACGCTGAACGCGACCACCCCTCGAGTCAAATAAATCTTCAACCGGAGCTTCTATGTCATCTAAGGCAGTTCTAATGCGGTTCTCAACGTCAGATCTGATCCGTTCCCTCTCGGGTTCCTTGGCTACGGGTACTTTGCCATCCAGACGGTCCAATACAGGTCGGTAGTAGCTCTCTCCTTTGTTGTAATTACAGTCGTAAACACGCGTACGCCTAGTTCTACCAACACGACTCATATTCACAGCTGAAAAAAATCATGTACAAAATTCGTTAAAACAGCATAGTAATCTAACCTGTATTAAACATACAATATTGTGTTAAACTAGTATATTCCTGACAACGATGTTGAGCTAAAATAATTTGTTTTCGCTATTAAAAAATGTGTCAAATGCAAATATTTCCACTCGGTCACCCGTGACTGTTTCATTTCAAGGATGTTACCGATTTTGAGAACTTGGCATTTCAATTTTGTTGTTTGGATATGGGATACAATTTAAATATTATATGCTTTGTAAGTTTAATGCTGGTGTCCGCGTCTTTGCCGTGGAACAAAAATTTCTGATTTCCATTAACATCTGGGAATTTGAATTGTATACCTACTGAAGAGACAAAATCCTTCAAAGCCCTTTTGACACTTTGACAGTATATTCAATCGTTTGACCCAAGCTAGAATACTTTATAATCGTATATTAACTTTGTAATTTGTCGGTGTAAGCGTGTTAGCTCGTTAACCCCCCATAAAACAAGAAAACGTATACAATATAATGTTTGTCATCTGTTCAAAAAGATGAATACATATTTCAAATTACGTAAATAACGCCTACACACTATTCCTGGAGAGAAGTCAATTCATTCAAAAGAGCTACGACTGTTGACGTCACAATATTCAAGGCCCCAACAAAATATGAGGAGCTACAACATCTTGGTAAATACAATGGAAATGTTTTGTTACTCGAACAACGCGAGCTGCGTGCGCTGGTACAATATGAAAATAGATATCGCAAACATTTGATATGGGGATATTTTTAGTACTGAAACCCGGTTTTTGTCTGGACTAAAACATTGTTATGTACCAAATGAATGTACAACATCTAATTATAGAACTAGATCAGCACTTTCGAATTTGGAACACGAGATGATAGAATAACACGGTGCAAAGAGTTAATCGCGCAGCTGATATTCGCAATTGCGGAAAAGGGTATGAACTAACCTGTTGCGTCTTTGTGCGGCGAGATGTAAGATGGAACTGAAAGTTCAGGCGATGTGGAGACAGGCGATGTGCGTGGGAGATACTATGTTTAACCGTGAGCAACACCAAAATATACTGACTTTTGTTACGAATGCTTTACAACTCGGTAAACGAATGCGTGGACGCGTGCGTCATGGAATTCGGATATCGCACGTCAATTTTTAACGAATTATTGCTCACACGTAAACCTAGGCCGTACATGTACGTAAATTTAAATACTACTAATAACACATACATAAGGATAACATAATAATTTGTACTTATATAAACTGTTTTTCTTTAATAATGTCGTTAAATGATTATTTTAAGTGTTTTTATTGTTTTGTAAAAATCACATTTATAATAGACTTGTTACACAAGGATTTACCTTTATTATTAAGTTTCGTTGTTAATTTAATACGGCATCTGCTATGTTTAAACCTGAGGTTCCGAGGCGAAATCCCTAAAGGCGAGGTACCTGATAAATATATATTTGACCTTTTTTAACGCGACCCGAGAAGAAAAAGGTGATATTGAAATAATATTTTTTTCTGTTATAAAATTAATCAAACGTAGAAGACAAAATAGAACACATTATATTTAAGTATATAATCTGTCAGACCTTACCTGTTGAATAAACTTAATTTAATTTTGCTCCAACTTGCTTTAAAGCAAACAGAAGTTCTGAACTTGCAATTTCAATATCAAGAAGGTTTAACTTTGATATAAGCTTTTGACAATGAATAATTAAGCAAGTTATTACTAAGATACTTCTAGAACAAGAAGCTTTAGCATCGATAATTTATTTCTTTACGGCATAAAGAGGTTATATATAATGTATGTAGATGAAAATTGTGACTTTGATATAGAATAATGAAGACGTAATATATATTATTATTCCCTGATGTAGACTACATTTTGATTTCAAATTTGGTACCGTCTAGTATCGAAGGAAGATAGAAGATATTACAAGTTAAGTGAGTAATACTTCTTCAGGATTTTGAATAAAACCTCACTATAAAAAAAACTTGACAATGATCAAAGTTGACAATTTCAAAAAAATCTATTTCTACTTTCCGTGTGAATTAAATGCAAGAAGATATTAAAAAATGGGTTGTATGCTAAGAAGCGATCCTATGTCATTTTGTGAAATATTCATTCAGCCTGAATGCGCGTTTGAAACACTTTCCAGGTTGGGTGAAGCAGGAAATGTCCAATTTCTTGACGTAAGTTTCACTTAAAATATTCAACTTTATCAATTGGTACTGTGGTATTAACAAGCAAAGGCATAAGACAAATTTAGTAGTTAGTAAGATTATTAAATAGTTGGGATTCCCACGGGACATAACGACACTCATTTTTTACACCCGCGCCAACCTATGATATGAATAATTGTGTTCGGAATTTAGTTATAAAAATAAATATCTTATGCAATAATATTAAAAAAATATATTTCTTAAACATAAAAAAATCGCAAACAGTATTGAGGCTGGGGTCTTAACTAGTAGGTACTCTTCTACTACTAATTTAATTTGAGCAAACTCAAATATAATGATAAACAAAACAGTGCTTTGTGTGTGTGTGTGTGTTTGTGTATTATGTTTAACTTATGTAACTATGGGTAATTCATACTCTAAACTTATGAATTACCTATTACTTATCAGTGACTATGGTCATATAGAAATACTAGACCTTATAGTTTTGCTTTAAGATCGCTTTAATCCAAATAATTTATTTCTAAATTATGCGTTTTTATATTACGGTAATAATCGAGGGAGAAAAAGCCACTATAATTTATTTACATGTAAAATCTAATTATTATTAGTTACCTACTCAGCTATTTCTTTCCATTGTAGAGTAAACACAATTACCCAGAAAGAGATGAAAGCTAATAAAATTCTAGTCACACACGCTATTTTATGTTATTTATCTAATAACTAGCTGAACCGGCAAATGTTGCTTTTCCATACAAATTATTTATATACCTCAATAACACGTGGTAGTCATGCTATTGAATTGTAGCTTATGTGACACGTTTGTCGGTTTACCATAGCAGTGCCATCTATTGATTACTTACAAATCCAGTCGAAAAGTATCGACATCTGTTAGAATTTTTTGGAGTTAACAGATAATTGTGACTGTCAATTAATTATACAGACAAATAATTTGCAATAAAATAAAATTACGCTATCCTATATCTCAAGTTGGACCAGACTGCTCACGGTGTGCCAATTTAATTTAAAATCGTTTATGTAGTTTAGGAATCCATCGGGGACAAACATCGTGACAGGAGATTTATATATATAAGATACATTGACATTCAAAAAATCTATTTTATCCAAGAATATATTACTATATGAAAAGGTCGTAAAATAGATATTGGACATTTGAGTCGAGCGTAACACAAAAATTGATTTACCTAGATGACACCGGAAGTAAAACTTTTCAACCGGACCTACATAATGGAATTATGTAGCTGCGTTGAAATGGAACGCAAACTATTATACATGCAAGGTGAGATGATGAAAGACAACATTGCCATACCCCCATTGGAAGTGGAACCGAAGGCTCTGCCTTTGAACGAAATGAAGGCTCTCGAGGTATAAAGCTTTTGATTGAATGTCAAACACAAACCATAAACTATTTATGTACTTATTATATTTTAAGCACACAAGAATTAGTAGAGCGACGCTTAAACTATGTTTGTAACATAAAACTTCTCATATACTGTATAGACCTGAAACTGAGAACTGGCGTCTAAATCTAGTTTGTTTCTGGCATGTATGCGAAGTCGAATCGTTTAACTCTGTAATATCTAATACATATTAGGCATAATAAGTTCATTGTTTATGTAAGCTATGACTAAAAACTTAACGTTAAACTTGTAAAATTATATTATCGTGTAACAGATGCCCAATATCTTTGTCGGCCTATATGAAATGTACTATTTCACTGTATGTGTATGATATTTTTCATTGATATTGTGACAAGAAGCTACGAACGAAATAGATGTGTATTTTGATAGATGTTTTAGAATTTGTTAGAGAAATGGGAGGGCGAAGTGCAGAATCTGTCCGACAACCAAGTGAGCCTTTTGAAGAATTACATGGAACTGAGCGAAATGAATTACGTTTTGACGAACATTGGATATTTACTTGGTGAAACTGAACTGACTAGCGAATCCCTATTTGGAAAGTACGTCTTTTATTTATATAACGGCTGTAAATGCAACAAAACATTAGAAATTTGTATTATAAAATGTACCAAATCACTTTAGAGCTTTAGGTTTAAAGCAAGAAAAACAATAACAATTATAATAAACATATTTAATCACTTATCCTATACTTTGTATGATGTCCTTAAAGTATTTTAAGATAATGTCAGACAAATTTCAATGGCTATTATTAAACAGTTGTAATTAGCCTGAGGGCCCTTTATAAGATCGGTCTTCGTATTTTATGAAGGTCAAATGGCCAATATTGGTATGAACAATCAAATTGATATCGATTTAAAAGATGCTTAAGCTTCGGTATTTGGCTACGGTAAATGGCGACAGTACTTTTTTGTAGTTTTTAAAGTCTGATATTTCTTTTAATCCTTTCTTAACAGTTATGATAGATAGAATAAATACAAATATATTAATGTTTGGTATTATACAATATTATGTGTTTGTTAGGTCCTCATCAGCCGGTGATGGATCATCTGGTATTCTGACAATTATTTGCGGTGTGGTTCAAAGGAGCAGGTGCTTTCCCTTCGAAATTATGTTGTGGAGAGTTTCTCGAGGCAATATATATTATCGTAGGGCTGCTGACGATACCTTCCTGCGGGATCCACAAACTGTAATATACTATATTATGATTTATGGTTCAATAAGTGAAAGGTTATAAAAATTAGACTGATGTTAGGGTTGTTTAAAAACATCTTTCAATTCGAACATAATCAAGTACGTGATTCTTTGAAAGTACTGAAACGATTTTAAAAAAATGTGAATTACAAAGTGGCCTAATTATGTTACTGACATTCTATTGTTCAAAATTAGAGTCACGAACACTAGGAAGCCGAGCGTAAACTATTCAACTGAGGACTTAGCTCGAACACGCTAATGTCAAGTATCATTTTTAAATAACAAATCCATATTTTGTTTCATTAATAAATACATTAACGCCCTGTTAATTAAAATATCAAAGAGAAAAATTGCGATGGGCGAAATCACAAATTGACGCAGTTGAAACCAGTAATATAATATAAAAGGTGATATGTGTAAATGCTAATTGGCCAATTAACGTTCATAATGATGCCACAATTGTAATATACTATATATACTAGGGCTATACTATAAAAAGGTCATATGATATGAATATATTTATATTATATTATTTCCTGATATATATTATGTATAATTCATTTTTGAAAAACTGAACATAGTTTAATAAACTCCCAAAAATAAATAACTTTATTAAGCTTGAATTCAGCAAGTCCTATAGTATAAATAACAATTTAAACGATAAAAAAGCTTGGGAATGAATCGCGTTAAATGCTGAGATAAGGACATTAAAGCGTTGATGTTAAAAAAACGATAGTTAACCAGCTGAGTTTGTTGTTTATCTTTAGACCAGTTTATTTTGAAATCATCGTGGCCGTAGATGTAAGAAAATTATTGTCGTACACGATTGATCTCTGCTACGATTCTATGTGAAGATAAATACATATAGGACTCACTTTACATATAGTATAGACTATTATCCCATTTCTATATATGTGCTTGACTTAAATATTCCACCATTGCTTTTATGATGCCCTATGGTGTGTATGAGAGTTGGGACTTTATAGGATAAAGCCTGTTTTTAATTGTCCGTAGGGACAAGAGATCAGAAAGGTCGCATTTATAGCAGTATTTCAAGGCGAAGCTCTGAGTAACCGTATGGACAAAGTATGCAATGGATTTCGAGTTAACATATATACTTGCCCCGAAACAGTGGAAGAAAGAATGGACATGCTTAGTAAGCTTGATATTCGTGTCGGGGACTTGGAAAAGGTATAATTAATATTTAATGGATGCTTCATTTAATTCACAATATATGAAACCGTGTATATATTTTTTGATATAATTTCTTTTGTTTTTTCTATCTTGGAATACTGTGCGATTGCTGGTTGTTCTCACAATAACCTAAATGTATGCTTTTATTTCACCATGCCTACCAGTAGTAGTGATTTTTTATTGCTTTATAAATAGACTGGCTTTCCGCCCGCGCCTTCGCCCACGTGTAATTTGGTTAAGTATATAGCGATTTTTAATGATCTCCAAAGGGCTTTCTTTCACGGGCTAAAATCTTGTTACAATTGGAATTATATATAGCCTGTTACTCAGGGATGATGTAGCTTTACAGGATCGGATGATTCGGGGAAATCGAGGGCAACTTTCAAATTAACGTTCAGGCAATTAATATTCTGACAATTTTATATTCTGATAGTCATCTTCTTATGTGGATGAGCTGATGATGGAAGGTAAAACTCCTCAGCGGTTAAGAGTTGAAAGAAAATTCTTACGAAGTTATGAGTACGAAACACGTACTTGTGAGGTTATTACTTATTAGCTTGACCAAATAATAAAAGGTAAACCTCATAAACGTTAAGGACGTAGGTGGAAAAATGGATGCGGACAAACGATAAACGTCTCTTCACTCGTTTCCTTTTACTTGTTTGTATAGGTAGTGTTCACTCAAAATAATCATAAGGTAAAACCTTAATGAAAGTTTGAACTGCATGGTAGTCATTACACAATGAAGCATCTTAATACCGCGATGGATATATTTGGCCTAAGTAGAAGTTCTTTAAAAAAAAACTAAGACTCAACCTCGCACACTCACTCACACAGCAACACCATTGCACACACTGATACACACTCACACACTAAAATGTTCGTACCACACATAGTTCCACTTGTTCATGTGTATATATATTTTTATTTATTCTTTTCTGTTCGTGTTTTTTTGTTATTCTTTTTTCTGATCTTAGATTCTATTTCCGGTTCTATATTTTAACCTTATTTTGGCTTTATTTTTAATCTTTGTTTTTGATAAGCTGTATAGGTTTAAGAAATAAAAAAATAAAATAAATCTAGGTTGATGACGAATTTTATCAACGCCATCTATCGATCACATTGTTCAACACTTCAACCGCGCCCGCGCGCACTGCGTTATTTGTTCTTTTTGTTACCTCTCATAAGTTTTAATATTAAGATTAACTTATATTAGAACATATTTAACAATATATAACTAATCAATCAATATAAGTGTTTAAAAATTTTGAAGCTGTGGTCCAAGGCAATTTTCAATTGACCATAACTTCTTTTTCTCTTAACCGATTTTGACAAAATAAACTTTTGACAACGCTCCCAATTATATGTAATCCAACTGTGAAACCACCACAGAAACCACGTTCAAATCCGTTCAGTAGTTTTCAAGTTATAACGTACCAGACAGACAGACAGACAGACAAGAATTCCAAAAATTGTTTTTTTGGGTTTCTATGACTCTTCTTTAATTGCCTCCTTTCAGTTTTTTGGAAAAATATTTAATGTACAGATTTTCGATTTTTACTGTCTTATTATTAGTATAGATATATTGATGCATTCGCTAGAGCATAGTGTAATGATTCTTTACAACCGTTCTGTAGAACTTACTTGGCATTAAAAAAGTCGCGGAGATCTTCTTTCTAGTTCTGCTTGTCTTTGGGAACAGACAATATATGTTATTGTGGCGTCATTTTTTTATAATTATTTGCGTTACATAAGTGTAAGTTTTAGAGAATAATTATTCATGATTTTAATATTTTTTTAGGTAATTAAAAAGACCAAATACCACCGATGCAAATCGTTGCGTACTGTCGCAAGGCAGTGGTCTACTTGGATGGCTCAAATAAAAAAAGCTAAGGCGATCTATCATACTATGAATATGTTTACACTTGATATTACAAGAAGATGTCTCATTGGTCAATGTTGGGTGCCTGATTTGGATTTGCCAGTTGTGCAAGAAATTTTAAGAAAGTGTTCGGTATGATACGGCTGATACACTTTACTATACTTCTTTGACAGTTAGTTATATAGTCATATATATATATATATATATATATATATATATATATATATATGTCAGAATAACCGAAAGGCGTCTCCGGGAGTCTCGTCTCGTGAGAGTCCGGCATTGCGGGCGCGTAAACGCAGGAAATTCACACAATTACAAAACGGGTCACTTTGATAACTAATGTATTTAGTGTATTTCTCACACAATATAACAAAATAATCACTGATCACACAGATCTTATCAGATTGAGCTTATGGGTTTGCAGGTATGCATCGTGCTTGCACGTCTGCCTCATAATGGCGGTCGTTCCACTTGCCACCACACCTGACAGCTCCATACGGTGTTACCCGCTCAAAAAATAACATTGCTTCTTATTCGATTAACAATAATCAAAACCACCGACAACACAAGAATACGAATCGATACGATCGACTGAATGATTTTTATAGTAACTTTAAATTTTAATTTAGAAGCCGCCGTTACATATATATATATATATATATATATATATATATTTATATATTTATATATGACTACTACAATTAACTGTCGTTAGACAATTGATGTCCAGTGATAATAATGTGTCCCAAAATGGACGACTAATGAATATAAAAATATATTTTAATGTCCTATATATATATCCTACCGTTTGTGTTAATATAAATCAGTAGGTTGATCAGCCTTGACTTGTATGTCGTCGATATTGGATGCCGATATCTTGAAGATTTACAATCCGACCATGTGTTGATTGCAAAGATATGTTAACAGGAAGAGATGGAGTCGAACGTACCGTCATTTATATCGAAGACGGAAACTTCGCTGACACCTCCAACATACCACAGGACGAACAAATTCACAAGAGGTTTTCAAGCACTCATCAATGCCTATGGGGATTCTACATACAGGGAGCTGAATCCAGGTGAAGATTCTACCGAATTGTTTTAGCAAAGTCCAATCGTGTGACACATTGAACAAATTTAGAATATTTTTTGTTCTAATTGTTTATTAAGTAAGTCGGTAGTTTCGCAACTATTCTTGATGTGTCAAGAAAAGTTATCTGTACCCAAAAGAATGATTCCCTTACTATAAGAGCTGTCGTGATTTTCCGACTCCGGTGGTAATGACGATTGAATAGTATTTTTTTTAGTTTTAATTTCTAAATCATGCTCAAGCGTATTTATTAGAGTAAGTTTATTAAATAGATAATAATTAATTTATTCAGACAATTAAAAGTCCATACAGTAATACTGGTATTATTAATAAGGAAAATAAAAAGTGTTTAACATGTATTTAACTCATTGGATGTCAGTCGCGAAGCTGTCCGTATGGGAATGGATGGACTATATGATCTGCGCTTGAAGTTCTGTGAGAGAGATGTATGTATGTAGCGTCTAAAATTGTTGTAAATGCTTGTTATATGCCGTATAGTGAAATAAATAAACAACAATTACACGGTCAACTTCGCAATGCAATAGATGCACCTGTCATACAATTGAAGGATGCAGTAGCAAGAGCGGTCCACGACGCACCATGGACGAAAACGCACCACGAGCTTCCGGAAACATCCATAATGCTTTATTCCCTCAGGACTATACACAGTTATAACGTTCCCGTTCCTATTCGCTGTGATGTTTGGGGACGTGTGCCACGGTATTATTTTGTTGGGTTTTGGCGCGTGGATGGTTCTATCCGAGAAAAAGTTTTTACGAAAGCCGTCGACAAATGAAATTTGGAATATCTTTTTTGGCGGTATGTTTTACTTCGATGACTTGATTTTAAATTGATGTTCATTTATAAGCATAGTTTTTTTGTCATTATTGATATAAGAGTGTATTCTTTATTTTTTAGATTTAGTTAAATATGCATATTAACTTTTTAAAGGCTTTAAATGTATTTGTTATGTATTATAATATGATGTACACGTGTGATCTGTGCTTTTAAAGCTATATATATATATGCTTAATCTTTAGTAACAATAGAGTATTTAAATAACATAGTTGTATTTGTCACTACTTGGTAACAATGTATTATTTGGTACTGAAATATTACCCAAGGCTAAGAAAACACGGATAGATTCACGCTTGACCAGGCATAACTTGGTGGTTGCATTTTGTTTAAGGACGTTACGTAATGCTCTTAATGGGATTGTTCACACTCTACACTGGTTTTCTATACAACGAGTATTTCTCAAAACCCATCACTCTAATGGCACCTTACTGGAAGAATACATACACGCGCGAGGAAATAGAGAAGAATCAATATATTACTCTAAACCCAGTTTTTGAGACTAATAGCCCGTATGTATTTGGCGTGGATCCTGTTTGGAAGGTACTTTGTGAATTCGATTCTTCTCATGAATTGTTAAATATTTATTAATGGGTGGTGTGTCGTGGTAACGGTGAAAGAGCCTTGATTTATTGGGTACAATTACCTATTTTAAATGTTCTAATTGTAAAAGAAAATAAATGTGATACTTTCAGTTGGCGAAAAATAAAATAATGGCATTGAACTCGCTGAAAATGAAATTGTCAATTATAATAGGAATAGTCCATATGATATTTGGTTTATCGCTAAGTTTTTTTAATCATTTGTGAGTATATAGAAATCGTTTACCTACATTAGATTGAATTTGTGATTAGCTTTAAAATGTAGCATAGTGTGAGGAAAAAATAAGCGATTATTCGTTACTGTAATAATACTTATGTATTACAAATATTTCGGCCAAACAAAATTTACAAATGGTCCGATATAATACAATTGTCACATTTTTGATTTTTTTTTTTTTTTATAGAAGAGGGGGCAAACGAGCAGGAGGCCCACCATAAAGGTGAAGTCGCCGCCCATGGACACTCAAGTGGCTGGGAGCTCATGAGTGCGTTGATTAACCGATTCTTTTTTTTGTTCTAATATTTTTCAGTTATTTCAAACAGTACTATGCAATTTATTTGCAATTCATACCGCAGATGATATTTTTGTGCTTTCTCTTTTTGTGGCTGGTAATTTTGATGTATATGAAATGGTTTATGTATAGCGGGAAAACGAGTAAGTTATATTTATATAAACATCACACCGGATACATAATATATGAATAAAAAAAATTGAAGTCTTAATGTCTCACAGAGTGTATCAAATAAGGAATCGTTAAGTTATAAAATCCAATTCGTTAAAAGATTTTTACAAAACATCAGCGTGAAAAACCTTTTAAGCTTGCACATTTTGACAAACAAGCTATTTATAAGACAAATTTGTTATTACATTGTCATCATTAGTCTCAGTCAATTATGAGTGTCTCTGTATTAAATCCCTTTCATTAAAGATGCTAGTTGAAAATTACCTATTGCACCAGACGATTTTCAATATGAGTGCTATCACAAATGTATTTATCACAGAAAATAACACACAATAAGTTTGTGTGTTTAGTCTACGAGGCGTAATGTGAAAGACGTCGGCAACATTTCCCGAGACGCCGGTGAAGGAAATGAATGAAGCCTGTTCTGTCTTATGTTCTTATTACCTTCAATAATTTTTATGATTCTTCATATGTAAATCATATTTGATTTAAGGATTTACATAGAGATAGTCGATAGCTAAAGATTATACGATATTGAATTCTAAATTAAATTAATTATTTTAAGCAGTAATCGTTATGTATATTAGGAACCAGAAGATTAAGGCTAACAACACATCATTGCTCAATGATTCTATAACAAAACATTTAATATAAGATATGTAATAATTAAATAAAACAATAGAATTGAATCCTCAAAAAAAAAACAAATATCAGTCAAGGGGGTGACTGTATTGTTTTTTAAGAAATAATTGTGACAGAATAAACCTTTATTTCAGCCGACTTACTAACTGGCGCAGGATGTGCTCCCCTCATATTGTTGTTGTTCATTGATATGATGCTTGCATCAACTACGCAGCCTGTGGACGTAGGTTGTAATGCTTATATGTTTCCTGGTCAGCAGACATTTCAGCAATGTCTTGTTGTGATAGCCCTTTGTTGTATTCCTATAATGCTGTTTGGAACCCCAATATACCTTAATCGATACAATCGGAAGATGAAGGAAGAAGCAATGGTTAGTTAATCGTCTAATACACTCTGCAAATTTTACAAAGTACATGTAAATGTATAATTCGCGACATCAAAATGTTTGAGGAGAATGGCGCGCTGAACTACGCGACTTAAAAGCTCGTAGTCCAGTTTTAAGGGGCGTTTAATCTAAAGAAGGTAAAATTATCTTTACATTGTTGAGAAGCCCGACTGTTTTTCTTACAATAATGACGCGTAGGTGGCGAGACTGTAACCTAGGAGACTCCAATCCTCTAAAGTACCGAGATTTGCTGTGTTGTTTTGAAAATATGTTTTTTTACGTGTAATATTTATTTTATAATGACGTTATATTTTTTTATTATAGAAGAAACATAGTGACTTTCGAAGATACCAACGCCGTGACTCAGATAAAAGAGACGAACAACTGATTCTAAATGACATAGAAAAGTATTCAACGACTTTTGGAGAGTTGATGATACACCAAGCTGTGCATACTATTGAGTTTGTTCTCAGCACAATCTCGCACACCGCGTCATACCTACGACTGTGGGCGCTGTCGTTGGCGCACGAACGTATGTTAAAAATTCTAAATATTAATATATTTAACACTTTTGAACGTCAATAAAACTTAGTTTATATGGGTTCACTGTGCGCCCTCGTCTGAGAAGTACCCACAAGACACTCAGTGGGGTTGCCATTTTCTGGTGGCTGTTTTTTACAATTATCTCACTGCATCGATTAAAATCAATTAGTAAAGAAATGGCGCCTGAACAATTTTAACAATCAGCAGTGATATAATTTTTATCATAGTAAGCTCTTTCAATAAATTCCCATTTAATGACAGATTTCAATGTGTTGGTTTGCCCTCGGGGGTAAGTGATAAAAAACGAAAACACTTACCTGCAAATGTCGTCCGTGCCTTATAATGCATTTACTAGCTAGATATGATATAAAATTATAATGAGGCATTTTTCAAAACAACATTGTCGGTTCAATTTCAACGTGTAAAGAAAAATATGTTCATATTATCAAATCGTTTGAAATGATATTTTCCTAACAATGTATCGCAAAACCATTAATTGGCAATAAGTCGTCAAAGTACAGCTTTCACGAAAATTTTATATTCCCTTCAATATACCAATTTGTCAGCACAGTGTACAAAGTAAAAAATATTTGGTTTCACAACAGACTGGAATGGGAACCGGGATGAGTTGAGGCCAAATATCTTTCATATTACACAAATAAGCATGTCTAATACCTTTTTAATTTTTAATTCTAATACCTATTTAAGGAAAAACGTTATGTATATATATCTTATGTAATACATTTTTTCTATTTATTTAGAGTTGTCGGAAATGCTGTGGGTGATGGTTTTAGCGAAATTAGCGCTTCGCGATACAAGCCCTATGGGTGCAGTTAAAATATTTTTCATATTTGCTGTCTGGGCTGTGTTTACGTTGTCAATATTGGTAATTATGGAGGGACTATCAGCTTTTCTTCACACACTCAGACTTCATTGGTGAGATATATTTTGAAATTAATTAATAAAAATAAAATAATATTCCGACAAAAGTAGATTTTTCCCCCGGTCTTGGAATGTTCGCTTTTATTAATAATTTTGTAAGTACCATTGAGAAATAATTTGTTGCACCATTGCATCGTTTTACAGTAATGTCTCTTCATAACGTAAATGTAATTTGAAAAAACGAGACAAGAGAAACTTCGCAATGTTTGCTACATTTTACGAAGGTCTTGTAATGAAATATTATTCTAGGGTCGAATTTATGAGCAAGTTTTACACTGGTGGAGGATATCCATTTAAGCCTTTCAATTTTCGCTCAATATTGTCCGGAGATGCCAAGGATGATAAACCAGAAGCCATTTGTAAGAAGAGAGTTAAAACTGAAATTATTTAGGTTTCTACTGGGATTTTATTATCATACATATTTTACTTAGCTCTACAGAAGTAGTGAGGTTTTTTTTTTGTTTGTTTATGGAATGTGAATTAATTTAAGCCAATTTTAAATAAAAAGATTAAGTTATTATTTCATCGAATGTCCTCGACTTCATTCTCATTTCATTGAAATGTAGGTTCTGGATAAGTGCCCCGAATCACAAGTGCTTTCGTTATATCCTGTGCTTATCAAATTGCTATGTGGAATTGTGATTAACGTTTTGTGCGCACTTTGCCGTTCAAAGCAGACAATATGTCGATAGAGATTTTCATAAGCATTTAAAATACTTCACACGTTTTTATTACACCTCGTCTTTGTAAATAACTTACGAAAGCATTATATCCCAGACAATAGAGCTTAGCAGAGACAGGGAAAAATTCTAAACGATTTGCTAAGCAGATTATTATTTTCATTTCTCCTCTTCATTGTTTCGAGTTGGGGTGTTTTATAAATATCGTCATTAATTCTATCATAATGTCTTGGATGTTAAATCTTAGTAGAGTAAACCATAATTGAACTTAAAAATAAAATAAAAGGTTTTAATGTAAAAACGATGTGACGTCGTTGTTCACATGCATTTTTACGCCAGTCGACAGAATAATAAAATGAACCCAAATTATCCCATTTATTCAGTTTAGAACAAGTTTAATTTAGTTTAAATTACCAGTGGAAGACATCTTGGTAAAAGTGGTTTCAATTTTATGTTCACGTAATACAGACTGAATACAAAACAGTAGGTAATTTAGCAACTTTCACAACATATTTTAAATTGTTATTGTAATTATAGAGACGTTCCCAACACAAGTATCTTGTTTTTACGTTATAAAAGGCGATATACGATATTTTAATACCAAGGTAACAAAATTGTGATCAAACTGAATTTAATTTTTTTTTTTAACATTGAATAAAATATATGGTGTCCAACTGGCAAGCAGGAATGTAAGATGGGAGTTCTCTTATGTCAAACACCAAGACTCACTTAGGGTCTGCACCACCGGTATATCAGTAATAATTAATTTGGAGTAACTATCAGGTACCATGTTGGGTTGTTGTTCCGTGAATGACCTTTGAATGGATTCTTTAAATTTAATTTAATTTGTATCAATATAAAATGTATGCTCAATACACAAAAAACAATAACAGACTTTACACACATAGAAACTAGAAACATAAAAGTTTAAAAAAAAATTAGTGAAAATTAAAGACAAAAACAAAGAATATGTGGACACGAAAATAACTAAAATACACTGAAAGACTACAGAATATATCGACAGGAAATTATTACAAAATATATCGATATAATTTTTAATTAAGGGAGATGAAAATTGTTTAATTGGCCTTTCACTAGCTCTTTCAAAAAAAACCCTCCCCCCCCCCCACGCTTAACCCAAGCTTTATATTTTACATATAAATATTATGTTTCAACTTCTATATTACATATAAATATTGTAATGCGTAATTAAGTGACCGATCGTTTTAAACTTTTCTATATAACGTTTTCTTATAAGAGCGAAGTGTAAATTGTTCATATGCTTTTTTTCTTTTAACTTAGTTCTGCAAATTAAGCAATAAACTGACTTTGCTTAGATTTTGACGCAAAAGTTTTTCAAATTTAACAACTGAATTTCATTTATTATTGACAAGTATTTAACCTACGGTACGTATTTTATCGAACTTAAATTTAAAGTATGTAAAATTATTAATGTATAAGCTTATTTTAATAATTCTTATAGAAAAAAAAAATTACTACGACTAAAATTTCAGCCGAATAAATTGGATTTATATTTTTTATACTAATCTCTGTTGACCAAGCAAAAAAGAATATTTCAAAATATTTGGATTTCGATAATGTACATACTTATGTGGGTACATTAGGAGGGTTCTTTAGAAAGCCTATTTGGAATACATTGAAACTGTAACACTGCACTACAGTAGGTAATAAGATTCCGTATTATGTTTTCTGAACCGCGTGAACATTTAGCACAATTTTTAATACAACATTTAGCAATCGATAAAAAAGCCTTTATTGTGAAATATTAAAACCAATTTAATACTAGTTTTATTTAAAAGCGATATTCATTCAGCGAAAGATTTCAAAAGCTCGACACACTTCAATATAATTTAAAAAAAAAAACGAAAATACTACACTTCTCGTGCAACTCCTAAACCGTAGGTTTCTTACTAACAGTAGTACTTTTACCGGACATTGCGGTTATTTTGCTAATTATTGACTTATTATCAGCTTCTTCGTCGTCGAGGCTTTCAAGAGAAATTGCTGGGGTCACTGTTATATTGCCGACACTATAGCCTACCTCCCTGGGTAGGTATATTCCAAAACGGTCCTGAAATCATGTCTCTATTGTGTATAATAATAGTCAAATCCTACACCCAACAAGGGCATTGCCCTCGTATTGAATCGATTTTTCATTTAAACAAATATATAATACCTTTGGATAACGATTATATTTGAATTGTGGATGGCAAACACACGGACGACGTGGTGGTTTTTTGTAGCTCTCGTGTGACGATACGACGCTGGGTGGTGTAGGCGAACTCTCATACCCTTAATGAAATTTTTAATTACATTTTATTTTTAATTAAATTACGAAAAACCTATTTTAAACTAAATAATATTGTGTAATAACATTAATAATTGGAGGATTTAATTTTGAAACAAACACACCCATATTATTAGGAAATTGTGTGTGCTCCAGAATCCGCCCTGGTAACTGTTATGTATATGGTATTTCTAATATAGCACTTGATAAATAACACTGACAAGAAAATTAATAGCTACCTGTAAAATTATTCTGGCGCCTAAGTGTTCTCTTCAATTTCTTGCGCATTCTTTTCTCCCAAGCGATTCCAGCCGCTGAATAAACCAATACTTAATATTTACACCGAGTACGCAACTTGAGGATGATGTAATATGAATATCAATTAAAATAACAATGCAATATTGTAAAGTGCTGTTGCTTACAGTCTTAGTTAGGGATACCAAAGAAAAAAAAACAACCAAGCCGATTTTCTTGCCTTTTCTCAGCTTAAAAGAGGCGTAGAACCACTAAGATTTAAGACGTTTTAAAAAGATCCTATGTACCTCAATGAATAAAGAGATTTTGAGTTTGTTATTAAACTATGAGAAACTTGATGCACTGGTAAATAGTTTCATTTACTCAATTAAAAATATAAATATCAAAATTATACATTTATGAATTGACAAAGTTAAATATTTGTAAACGGTATTGAATACAATTGGATCACCCGGTCTGCAACTTATTGTGAAAACTGTAAAATATGTTGTAATAAATAAAATGTAATATCGAGTAGCTTTAGTAGTCGCGCAACGTCGCATCGCCTCCCTGTGTGCACTTACCCTAATGTTTATTTGTCATTTTATATTATAAGTAATGAGAGGCTTTGAAGTCTATCTCGGCTTTGGAAACATGGATACAATTTTTGGTAAAACGTTACAAACATTATAATCGATATAATCCACCAACAGCATTTAATTGAAATCTAAAATACATTATACATATAAACTATCACTTAAAAATATCGATTCCGCATTCACAGTCAGAAGTTACATTTTTGTTTTGTTTTATATATGATTGTTTGGTTGTTTTTTTAAATTGTTTATTGTATACCAGTAATGCTGTGCATCCCTATAATTTATGCACATACATGCCTTGTGTTTTTTTTTCGTTTTGTTCGGGTTATGTTTGTATGTGTGTTGTTGGTATGCCTTATTAAATAAATAAATACATTACAAACGAAATATTTAAATATCAAATTGTGAAACTATTAAATCGATAATAAAATCTCACCTATACGTTCTTTCTCCATTATATTAAGCTCAAACATAGCGTATGAGCTATAAAACAACTCGGCAATATCTTCCCTGATCTCAATAACAGGTATCTCCATAGCATTTTCAACCGCATTCTTCAGTTCCACATACGCCGTATCGTAGCGTAAGGCTTGTTCGTCAACGTGAAGGAATATCGCTTTATCAATTGTATTTGATACTAAAGCCAATAACGTCTCAGACAGTGTTGGCTCCGGGCTTGGTATCGGCTCTAAAAATTGCAAACAACTCAGCAAAACAGCGATTGAACTTAATTTTTTTGTAAAGACTACTTATTTTATAAATACATAAGCAACATACATATTTTAATTATTTTCAATCTCGCTACCATCAAATTTTGTTTTTTTTTGTATTAGTTCTAACGCCGAATGTATGCTTAAAAACACATAAAGAAAGAAAAATCCAATAGATTACATACACACGCCAATTATATTAGAAACTTTTTAACGTTTACGTTAAGTTAGTTAGTTAGTTATACCAGGTGTTGGTAATGTTGTGTCCGAAGTGGCAATGGATACGAACGATGAAGAGGCCGTATTAGTCGTTGAGGGGTTCGGTGTGGGAAATGTAAGCGGTTCTTCGGGATAATTTCTATTGATAATATTCTTTATATCATCTATGTACTTTGAGTCTTCGTATTTGAATTGATGGACGTCCTTCTAGAATTTATAAAAAAAATATTTATTGCTTTTTAGTTCGTTTTGATAATGTCAGGAAATTGCCTCAGTATAAGTCATAATCAGCCTGTTTTTAGAAAGCGCTGTCTCTCTTATTAACAACAATTAAAGCAATGAACTATGTATACAAAGAAGAAGTAATAAATACAAAAAATAAAACAACTACCAGAACCAGTTACTGTTGTGTGAAATTGTGTGTAAATACATATAAGTTATTAATAAATAACTTTAAGTAAGCTTTCTATGTTTTGGTGGCTATTACGTTCAAAATAGATATGATAAGGGGTATATTATACTGTTTAATTAAAGCATTAAAAACATGAAAAATTTCATTCATTTTGTTTTTACATATATACACATAATACACACACAGGCACACGTCACGCATGTAATATATAATCCGTAGAGGAGCTCATACTGCCGGACACAGTAATTATATACACATAGAGACCATTTAATTGTTCATTCTAGATTAAATACTATTCAATTGATACTACTTTAAATTGCTTTAAGCTTGACTCTTGCAATTCCATAGAATTCACTTCAAAGTTACCTTTGCAAGTTGTACTAGCAATTAATTGGGGTTGCATTTCCTTCGTCTATTGAATATAGTGGGAATCAGAAAACGTTTGATATCTACTCTAGGTATTAAGCGTCTTATGTACTTATAACCGATAGAGAAGCAGAGAAGCTTACAATATGCATATACCTTTGCTGAGTCAATTTCATTATCACTTGAATTTATAAGTTAAATGTATGACTGTAACTCTAATTAGGCTTAAAGTTTTTATTAATCTACTAAACTATACATATGAACATGTAGTGATGTTTCAAAGACCCGTTTACATACGTTTACGTTACGATGCATTACGTTACGTTCAATTTTACATCAAATAGTAATAATAGTATAAGCCTAGTTTCGCTTTTTCTTGTCCCTACACAATTTTCGAACAAATGAGTAATTAATAATTTTATAAACTACATATAAGTATGTAGTTCATAAAATTATATGGACGGTTTCGGTGATGAGCTAAATTACATAAAATATAACTTGCACTATGTAATATACTGATTCCGGTCACAATAAAGTTATAGTTATAATTTGAAAACTAAAAAAAAATATACATTGAAATGAAAAAGTAACGACGCCGGCAGGAATGCCAAGGCCACGTTTATAAAACTAAGAATAACCCGGGGAAGAAAATGTACAGCCTTGCCTCGAACAATACTATTCATATTTTAGTATAACGCAAAGCACCTATCTCGAAGGTAAACCACCAAAATATTACATTATAGTATAATACTGTAGAGCCTGCACCAACCCAACCTGCATTTTATAAGTAGGTGGTTTTATTAAGCTTTTATGCAAATGTTTTTTTAAATATTTCTTTTAAGTTTCACCATATATTAAAACTTAAATTTTAAACTTTACTTGTATCAAATTTATGTTTGGACGACGATGGTCTATATCCTAGGCAATATATTATGATCAACGACTTTTTTGTTATACCGTGGCATTTGCCACCTATTACCAAAAATACTTGTTATGCATTCGATGGTTGGACCATCTTGATGAAATGCTGAATAAAAAAAAATTATATCATTCACGAGATAGTGTGAAGACAGTGTTCGTTTTTGATAGTCAGTCGCGAAACGTACGTAAATGAAGTTGTTCAGACATTGTTCATTCATAGTTGATGAAGTTTCAAGGTTAAATAAAAACAAACATTATTCAATCATGACATATTAAGTGTAGTACATGTCAATTAATCAGTCAGTGGGTAAATTTAAAAAAGTAGTTAAACGGAAGCTAAGACAAAAGGCATTTTATACATTGTCAGATTTTTTTGATCATGATAAAGTTTGGGAGTAAGCTCCAGCTTAGGCTTGCGTCAAGACAATAAAGGGGGGGGGGGGGAATTTATTGAACGCAGCTATGCTACTATATATATAATCTCCATTACTTCAAACAAAAAAAAAAACGGTTGTTACAATCTACAAGAGTGAATATCATCCCCTGGCAAATATCATTGGAAAGCTAGACCTATTATATCCGTGAAGTATGGAATTATTCTTGAGAAAAAATTGAATTATAAATTAATAATACGTTCCAAAAGTTAAGAAAGAAATTAACGTATTAATCGGAAATCGATAAAATTTATTGGATTCTGTATTTTTTGAGTGGGAGTGCCGTGCTGTTTAAGGAGTTTCAGCCGAATGGACAGGCACGGCCGGAGAAATACCACTCTGTCACAGAAAACCGAAGTAAAGTGATACAATTGGACTTTGTTCATTTTGCACTCGCGTTTCGTTTGGTGAGTGAGATCTTCCGGTGCCCGTCCTTTCCCCTCCCCGTCCTCTTCCCCTACCCCTCCATTTCCCAATTTTCATTTAAAGGCCGGCAACGCACTCACGAGCTTTTAGCCGCGTGAGTATCTGTGGGCGGCGGCTTCACCTTTATGGTGGGCCTCCTGCTCGATTACCCCCTCTTCTATAAAAAAAAAAAAAAAAAAAATTGGGTTGAAAGTTATGTATTGGCATAGCTGAAAATGAGATTAATTGCATTAAGGGAAGTTGATATGAAATGGGTGAATGTTTTTTTTAAAGTAACCTTTGTGGTTTCCGTTTCCATCCTCTTCGTATCAACGATACACAGACTAACTAGCATTGAGCACAGAAACTGAATGCCTATGTCAAATATTACATGACTTTCACGTTCTCTGACAGAGTCACTGACAATCAATGACATATTATAAAAATTTAAGTAAACATAAATAAAGATAGGTAGTCCTAAATCGCATTGTAGTAAAAAAAAGTCTCAGTAAACGTTAAATTTCGATGCCTTAATAAACATGATGTATGGAAGTGGATGTTAACTAAATTAAATCGCAATCAATAGAAGACGGTATTTTCAGCCCTGTCCTGTCACCAGTAAAAGATGAAGATTCAATGCTTCGACAATAGAGTCGATGTCTTTTGCAATAGAAAGGTGTAGTTGCAACATTAATTAATACCATATCGTGGTGAGAAACTAATATAGTTTTGCTTGTGTCTGGCTTTTACAGCTCATATTAGTCCTTTTTCACAATGATCACCAGATTTAACAAGGATAGGACGATGCTAACTATGAGATCTGTTGCCCATTCTTTTTCCCAATTATATAGTAGCAATTAAAGAGATGAGATCATGTAAGCTAAGCTTTTATTAGTCAGAACCTCGGTAGACTTCTTAGTACACTTTAGTCAAGTAGATTTTATTATAGAGTCGTTTGCCGGAGTCCTATTTAAATAATCATAAACAATAATAATTATATATTCTAATAACAAATTAGTTTTCTATTAGTTAAAAAATACTTAATATTAAATTATTTGTTACCTAAAAAAATAATACTTATTAAGAATTACAAAGACAAAAACGTTGAATCATTTGCCTGATATCTGCAGTTGTCAGTTAATCTAGATTATATGAGAGGAATACTGATTAATAATGGAAATATACAGATATCAGCAACAGTTGCACATATAAGTGAGGAGAAGAATATCAATTAGCTAATTTGAAAGTCAAGCTAAAAAATGCCATAAACTCAAGAAAAAACATTTAGAAACTATACATAATTTCATGCGCTTATTCTATATTATCTATAAAATCTGACTAAATTGAAAATTACCAAGGCAAATGAAAAAAGTGTAGAGCTGAAAGAAAAACTGATGTGTTAGCTTAAAAAGCTAATACAAGTTATATGTAACATGTTAAGTGTTGTATAAAAATGTTCAGTTTATCAATAACTAATAGCACAAGAAATTTGTATGTTTAAAGACATAATAACACAATAACACATAATAAAATTGCAATAAAAATTAAAAATGCAAGAAAAAATTCTATAAGAGAATATCAGAAAGATAACCACTACTTTATCATAGATTCTTTTAAAAAATATAACCAATGATTTTTAGTAATAAATGTAATCTGTATAAAAAAGTTTGATTTATGTGTGTTAAAGTTGTATTGTTTTTCAGTACCATAAAAATTTTCAAGTTTTGTGCTAATACAGAGTATGTACAAAATAAAATTATTACAAATGTCTTGAAGACCTTAATATGCTTACTACGCTAGTTACTCTCCCAATATAAGTTAACACTTTATATATAATGTAGAGAAGTAAATATTACACACCTTAATGTATGAATTACCCTCTAAAATACCGAGATGCATTTTTATCTCCGCATCGAGTTCTTCAGTTGGTTTTGTAAAATATTCCGCTGCTTCCTTCAAGATACCTTTCCGTTTGTTTCCTCTTGTCATTTTGCTGACAAATATCTCTAACATTGCCCTTATCTGTAAATAGCATTCAGTTATATAAAGACGAACGAATAATAAAATATGTTACTACAGTGAACTGGTATTGTTTACTGCGTTTTAAATCGCCATTACGTTAAAGAAAAATATTTTGTATCATAATTTTAGGTCCTTACATATGAAATTGGCATTTTGTATTCCCACACAAAAAAGTCGAATATTTTTTAATATGTTTAATTTATCAAAGTATGAACCATTGTTTTCTAAACACTTTTGCCATCTCATAGGTAGTTCATTAACCCCTTTACTAAAAAAACCAGCCGGACGGAAATCAATAAAATCTTTGAAGCCGATTTGGACTGCCCCATAGGAGTGTATTTTTTCCCTTGCAAGAAGTTATCCAATTTTCTAAAAAATCTGTTGGAGCAAGGTCAGGGGAATACGGAGGATGTCTTAGACATTCCAATTGAAGATCTTCTAATTTGGTAGCCGTCTGTTGTGCAGTGTGTGGTCTAGCGTTGTCGTGAAGCAGCAGTGGCATGGAGCGATTGACCAGCCTAGGTTGTTTAGGAGCTAGCTAATTTTCGCGTGGGGCAGGATTTAGCTGGCTAACCATTGCGCTGAGCGCTTCTGATTATCGTAAAGAATCCATCTTTCATCACAGGCAATGATTCGGTTAAAAATACGAACCTGCACTAGTGCCACGGCTAATAATGCGATATTTTAAGTTTTCCATATTGTAAACTGAGTAACGCAAACAGAAAAAAACAAATGAATAACGGCCATCGAAACACTAATACATGAGTAAATAGCTGTACAAATTTGAATTTGGAATTCTTTACCAAAGAGGAGAAATTCGTGATTGAAGTGGCCAGTAGGAAAAATCACAATTTCATATATAAGGACCTAATATTATAATGAATCTATATTGGTAATAGGGAAGAAGGCTCCCGTGAATTGGCTACAAAATACCAAACATTTCTAGGGCATCCAATTTATGAATGTCACTCAATAACTGTATAAAGCAGCGGTCGACAGGAGACGAAATTCACATTGATAACAATGATCAAGGCTATAAAACAAATGTATGCGGATGTACTATTCATTTGTGATATGAAAGGAACGAAATCCGCTTACACCGAAGTCCAAACTAAACCATATACACGTAGTGTACGCCACTGCACTCGATGTACTAACAAAACACATAGAAATATGTACTTTTATTTTTCAATACGAAGCACGTTTTAATAATACCGGGGCCAGGATTTTATTATATAGACATACTTTTGATATACATGTATAAAACGAATATTGTACTAGAGTATGGTTATATTCCTAAATTTAATACCCTTTGAAAGGCGGGATCGAATAGAATCGATATTCTAGTGTATTTGATTACAACATTGAATACAACTCAAAATGGAAATCCGTTTCATAGCCTGCGACAGGTCTGTAACATGGAAACATGAGTTTCGAATTTCTCTTTTATCAACAGTGCTGTTATTAAATTTCCTTAAGATTAACATTAGATTCAGCTACAAACATTTAGTTAATAAACAACTGGTTTATTAACTAAATAGGTGTCAAATTTAATATCGCTTGGTGTATTAAAATGTGGTCTGTAGACATCAAGTCTTAACCTCTCAGTGATTTATCAACTAAAATTGCATTTTTAGACGTAATATTTTAGTCCCGTTTTAAGAATAATGGTAAGAGTGAAAATACAAGCTTCTTCGACTCGTCGACGTATGTATGTGGCGCTAAGGTATGCAATTTAGCATACATAATCTGTGTTATGTATGCCAATACAAATTAAAAATATTAAATATATTAAAAACTTGCTCGAGCCCGTACCCTCTATTCGACAGTCGGTAATTACTTTTAAGTTTTATAAACCAAATTATCTATATAAATCATTATGTAATCGTAAATAAATACCTTCAAATATTGTGGATTACTGTTTAGTATAAATATATTTAATCAAGTGTGAATAAAAAAAATAATTAAAAAAAAACAAATCATACATTAAAATACTTATAAATGTACATTAATGTGCGATATAATTTATTTACATTTAGGCATTCATTTTGAAATCCTACTAATTGGTCATTATGTGAACACCAGCATTCAATAGTTTACATACGTTACATTGTTCGCATCCACAATAGGATAATGCTATTACCATGGTCAATCAATCCTTGACAGTTGCAGCCTTTGAAGGATTATTTAATTGAAATATGCTTAATTAATAATACCTATCAGCTATCATTGCAATGTTAGGTCGTTTTAACGTTTTGCTAAGCTTTGTATGGCTATATTGACTTAAATTGCTATGTCCCTTCGACATATAAGTAAGCTATGCGATTTATACTTTGAGTGAAGCTGATTACATTTAAGTTAAGATGTGTGGATGATAGAAGGTATGCATTTCCTCCACTCGAAAAGGGATCCTCCAGGCTCGAAGTCTCCAGTAGCTAAGATCGACATGTGGTTTATATGCTTAGAGACTAATTGTTGTTGCAGATCATAGATGTCGCTACAACAGGTCTCCTGATCAGTCCATTACTGTTCTTTTACCAAGTATTCTTTATCCGTTTAGAAACTCAATATAGTCATATCGCATCTAACTTTAATGAATGCTTTATAATTTTAAAAACACAATAACTGAGTTAAATTATAAAAATAAAGATACTGCTTATATATAAATACCTCTGGATGTCTGGAAAGATACGACTCTTGTTCCAATTGGAAGGTTGTGCCAACTCTGGCAATACACTCTCGTTGACAAGCAGTAAGTGCATCTTCATCCCCATATAGAATGCCTTCAGCTGGCAATGGATCCATGGGTACACCCCTCATCGCCTTTCTAAGAGACATATCTATTAGGACTAAATTTGGTTAAAATATTTCATGTATGAACATGTCTACAAATGTCAGTTTTGATTATTTTGTTTCTTGCCAGTATATAATAATTTTAAAATTTCATTTTGAAATGGATTGAAAGGCTTAAAATAAAAACTTAAGTATAATAAGGCTAGATATATATTTAAAGGAAAACAAATATTTATAATTGCAACAAATTTTGCAATATTTATATTTAGTAAGTACCATCTATCGAATTAAACTAGATTCGAATTAACCTCGTTTCCGATTAAACTCGTATCGGATTAAACTCGATTCGGATTGAACTCGATTTAGATTAAACTCGATTCGAATTAAACACGTTTCAAATTCAACTCGATTCGAACTAAACACGATTCGGATTAATCTCGATTCGAATAAAACTCGATTTTGATTAAACTTGATTCGAATTAAACTTGATTCGGATAAACTCGATTCGGATTAAACTCGATTCGGATTAAACTCGATTCGAATTAAACCTCTCGGTATCTGTCATATTGACCCTTTTTTAATTCCTTTAACAAGTCTTAACTTAATTATCTATTTTAAGTATCCATTTAACAAATTAATTTTAGTAGAGAATAGGAACTCCTTCAAATTCCAATCGTATGAATCAAAGTCCATGGTCTCGCGTTTATATATATATATATATATAAACGCGATATATATATATATATATATATATATATATATATATATATATATATATATATATATATATATATATATATATATTCCTCGTAAAATAAAAAATCATAAAAAATCGTGATCATACGATTCTATCGATTCGATTATTATTATTTTACTACGAGGGTTCCAAAAAAAACCGGTCTTATACAATCGTATATTCTTCCAAATCTCGCATCGTAACGAACGTCCGCAAATAAACTCTACCATAATATCTTGTTAGAATAATTGTTACTTACGATGTTAAATAAACTAAAAAGTAAAATTATCGCGCGATGTCATCTGAAATAAATATAATTATTTATATTATGAACATAATGACTCTTGAATTGAAGTATATAAGAAAAATGTGTTATCATAATTTGTAATTCTCCATTACTAAAATTATAATAAAAATGTTCATAAGAGACAAGCGCGGAACATTTAATTAAAAACAACAACAATTGTTAGGTTGCCATGACATAACAATATTTAGGCGAAGCACACGCGATGTAAAAACAACTGTTCCCCTGGAATATGTACGCAAAACATCCAACATTTACCAAAACTCCAAGAACCGATCACTAGATTTGTCTCCGATATAAATATGTAATTTATATTTTTGGCAAATGTTGCCAATGTTGGTCGCTAGGTGTATAACTTGCCTTACAACCAGGTCACCCCCTCAAAACAATGATTATACTATGATTAATCTAATACCTTTGTAGAAATGCCAAGCTAATCTTAATTCCGAAGTAATGTTTGGCGCTTTAGTATTTTATAACTAATGGTTTGTATGTAATAATAAAATTAGAGAAATCTACTCAACATTATATAACAAGTATAATAATAAAACACTAATATATATAAATATATTAAGTAAGTATATAGAAATTGTACACCTGAAAAATATGTCGAATTTGTATGGTTGTTACGTAAAAGATAATAAAAATATTATGGAGACCATAGCAGGTTCGTATAATCCTTTTTGTCCATTTTAAGATTAATAAGTAATAGTCATAAATACTAATTGTATTATAATTTTAGCTCAGGTGCATGTTAAGTAATAAAAAGAAACGCAGTATTGATTTTTTAGGTGTAAACACCGCAGCGTTAGGGTAAAATAAACCCCTCTGGCTTAGATTAATAAGTCCATGCAGATATTGCAACATAAAATATCATGTAGGGGAGAGATGGAAAAAGAATGTGTTATTAGGTACCGATTGTATATCCTATATTACTTCTTGTATACGAAATGGTATATTTATTTTTGGATCTGTTAATTGTATTGGTTTGGTATTATTTCATTAGTGCATTTTGCTTTGAACTTGGATATAAAAGATCGACGGATGGTATAAACATAACGTAGACGGCCATTCGTTTTTTTTTTCAATTAACGAACACTGAGTTAAATATATTTTTTAAATTAATAAAAGCAAAGTTTCCAAAAGTTTAATCGACAAAAAAATAATTTAGGACTTAGCCAACGTCTGTGACTTTGCAATAACATCTTCAATTGTACCTACCATATAGAAAGCAGCCTCTGGTAAGTGGTCCAGTTCTCCAACTAGAATCCTTTTGAACCCTTTAATTGTCTCTTCCAATTTGACCATCTTACCAACGTGACCCGTGAATACCTCGGCCACTTGAAACGGCTGTGATAAGAAACGTTGTATTTTACGAGCGCGCGCTACCGTCAATTTGTCATCCTCTGACAACTCATCCATCCCAAGAATTGCAATAATATCTTGCAAGGATTTGTAATCTTGTAATATTTTTTGAACACCTCTTGCTACCCCATAATGTTCAGCGCCTATAATATTAGGATCCATGACTCTTGATGTTGAATCTAAGGGGTCGACAGCGGGATATACTCCTAATTCAGCAATGGCTCTAGAAAGTACTGTTGTAGCGTCTAAATGGGCAAACGTAGTGGCCGGAGCAGGATCCGTAAGATCGTCAGCTGGAACGTATACTGCTTGCACACTTGTAATGGAACCAGCTGTTGTTGTTGTAATTCGTTCCTGCATTGTACCCATATCTGTTGCTAATGTAGGTTGATATCCTACAGCAGATGGAATACGACCAAGTAAAGCTGACACCTCCGACCCAGCTTGTGTGAATCTAAATATGTTGTCTATAAATAATAATACATCTTGACCTTCCTTGTCTCTAAAATGTTCTGCTACAGTTAGACCTGTTAAAGCTACGCGTGCTCGGGCACCGGGTGGTTCATTCATTTGTCCATATACTAAAGCTACTTTGGACTGCTTGTAATCTTCTTTAATAACACCACCAACTTTCATTTCATTATATAAGTCATTACCCTCTCTTGTACGCTCACCCACTCCAGCAAAAACAGAGAAACCACCATGAGCTTTCGCCACGTTATTGATAAGTTCCATAATTAAAACTGTTTTTCCGACACCAGCACCTCCAAATAATCCAATCTTACCCCCCTTTACATAAGGGGCTAATAAATCCACGACCTTAATACCTGTCACTAGGATTTCCTGTTCCACAGACATTTCAACAAACGGTGGTGCCTCAGCGTGAATAGGAGCAAATTTATTAGTTGCTATTGGCCCGCGTTCATCAATTGGTTCTCCTATAACATTAATAATCCTCCCAAGCGTTGGTTCTCCGACAGGAATTGTGATAGGAGCTCCAGTGTCTACTATCAGTTGTCCACGTACAAGCCCTTCGGTACCGTCCATTGCTATAGTTCGACAAGAATTTTCACCAAGATGCTGCGCGATTTCTAAAATTAGTCTTGGTGTCCGACCCGGTACTTCAAGGGCATTTAGTATTGGTGGCAACTCCTTCTCAAACTGAACATCAACGACAGCACCAATAATAGCGATAATTTTACCCTTAGCTCCACCTGTTGCCTTTAGTGGATCACTGGCAGCCTTTTCGTCTTTTGAACTATCTGTACTGTACTTTTCATGGAAAACATTGAAAAAACCACATTCTCTTGGGTTAGATTTATATGCAAAATTTATATCCTTGACGGTTCGGTTTTTCACATACCATTTATTTGTGGCGCTACTTTGTTGTCTGACAGTTAAGGTAAGTGTATTTTTTATTGTATTGCATTTCAATCGCTTATTCATATTCCAAAGAAAATAACTACATTGTGTAGATAACATGTTTTAACAAATAAAATTATGTACCTACAATAATACGCAAGTCAATGATAATAATGTCAAAACTAATGTCAAAATTTCTAGATGTTTCCTTGTTATATCGTTTTTTGCAAAAGTTTTCATTACAAATTTTAATTAAAACAATGTAACAGCAAGAACGGAAGCGTTGTAGCGAGCAAAACGGGTCAATAGTTAGTTCTTCCTTTAATTTTTTATGAGCCCGCCATTTCGTGGTTGAGGGTTGAGAAGATTGTTTCTGTGAAAAGCGAAAGGATATAATATAGACAATTCATTGATATATAATATACCGTGCTTTTTGTTTAGTTAAAAAATATTTAGCAATATCGTTTATTCTACATTTTATAAGATAATTATTAGAAATCATGATATCAATCATAAATAATAATTAGAATCCCTATGAATAAATGCGTCGCGATAAGATGTAAAAAGCAGAACATTATGTATATACACTAACCAATTTGGCTGGTCGCGTCCATCCAATTATATGAATATTACTCTGTGACAAGCCTGCGTAGGCTTAGCTTAAATTTTCATATTTACTAAGGACGATTCAATCAATATTTTAACAATAAGATCATGAAGGAACATTAATAAACAATATTGGTTTTATACTAAGAATTACATTGAAAGTAAACATCACAACACATATCTTAAACAGATGTTATGTTCAACTAATCTTGACGACCGATAATGGTAGAATCTGGCAGGTGTAAAGGGACTTGATCGCCTACCCGTTGGACCTACAGTATTTTCTTACAGGTAGGTTAATTAGTAACATCCTGTGTATCTGAAATACTCAATGTCAAGTTCTTGTTAAGTTGTTCATAAAATTTAATGAAGTTGATATTGTCTTCAGCCCTCGAAAGCTCCAGGCGGTTATTAACTAAGTTCTTCCTAATTACATTAATAATTTTGTTTTGTTAAAATATTTCACAGGAAGTGTTAAGTGGTAGATTTTTACTGTCTACCACACCCCCGATGAAGTTAAGGTATTCTAAAATTAGGTATCAGTTATGTTGAAGACACTGCGTAGCTTTATGTATTTATTCTGATTTTCAAAATGAATGAATTCTCCGCGAGCTAGAACTCGAGTCAATTGAAAACTGTAAAGTGGTCCTACCAATCATTAGTGAAAGTCTTCTACAAGTCTCCATATTCCTCCTGTGTGTTCTAGAATCTACATCTCCATGCCGTGGATAAAGTTACTAGCAGATCCCTAGCCTTGCCGTTACCGGGGTGGCTTAGTAGTGGGATCGATGGTGCAAACCGTCGTGAAGGTGAAATAATTAAGGAAGCGATCGTCCAGCCAGCAGATTTGTTTATTATTACATTTCTAAGAAAAAGTAAAAAAAACTTTTGAATTTAATCCACTTTTAAGAAAATTAATATAACACTGACTCGAATACAACACATTTAAATAAAATTTATAAACTTTCTGTTGTATATTTAAATGTATACTACATGTCTTTTATAATAAAAGTAATTAGGCCTTAATATATTATATGAAATATATTTTCAATTAGAGTCAGTTTCTTTTTAAGTTATTTATAAATTGTATTTATATAGCTTCATATTATTTCATATATATTACATATGCTTAGTGAGGTTAAATAATAAATAATGTTTTCCGACTGTTATGCGAATTTATCGTGATTTTACGGCGATCGTACGTTCGTTCATTGTCAAACGCAATAGATAATGAGGTATAAAGCAATATTGAATTACAGAAATATAAGGTTTTGCTTTGCTTTGTTTCTCGGTTGTAATTTTGGTGTGTTTAATGGACGCACAAATAAGTGTACAAAATGTTACTATTTTATGCACAAATTAATATGCTGCTTTTAAAGGGGAATGTTAATTCTTGTCAAGCTTTTATAATAAATATATAGAGATTTTTTTTTACAGATAGATACAATGTATTATATAAAATCTTTATATTAATAAGTATTTTTTTTATAAATAAATGTACAATAAGAAAATGTGCAAAAATGTACGATAGAAATTGAGTAGTTTTATAATAATGGTAAATATTAATAATAAATAAATATGGGACTTATTTAATTACAAGGTACTTAACTCGTAAGTCGGCCCCAGGTTAAGGAATGTAATATATATTATACGTGATAAACATATATGTACATATATATATATATATTAATGCATATTATTACACCCACAGCCAACAAATATGTTCTTACAAATGTTACGTCTTGAGGCTATATTTTATATAAATGTATAGTTACAATGTATTTAAATATTAATAAAATAATCAAATATTTACTGCTTTTTAGTTCGTTTTGACAATATCAGGATAGTGCCTCCATTTAAGTAATAATCTACTTGTTTTTTTTTGTTCTTATCGTATCTTTAAAAGAACATAAGCGCAATGAATTATACAAAGAAAAATTAAATACAAAAAACAAAACAAGTACCACTACCAGTTACTGTAGTGTGAAATTGTGTTTGTGTGTGTGCGTGTAAATACATATAAATTATTAACTATGAAAAACTTTATATCACATAATATTAGATAACTTTTCAGACGGCTAACTTATTCAATTGCCTTTAACTTAAATATTATCAAAACATTCAATAAGTACGTATAAAATCAAATGAAGTGGCCCCTAAAATTTCCCTTACGCTAATTAAATTATATTCTCAAAGGTGCTGTTTTAATTAAATCCGACAGCGCAGCTATTTATTATCTATGCGACGAGCAAAAAGTACTCATAATATGTAAAACAATAAAGTTCAACCGTGTTTTGACGTTTCAATAAACTGACAAATTACCTTTAAATATAATATTACTTTTCTTATGCATAAAACTTATTGAAGTAGTAATAACGCTAATAATTTAAATTATTCTTAGCATTTCTCTAAGTCCCTCCTACATCCAGCCTGTAGACAGCCATCCGCCTGCGCATTTTCTTACACTGCTTTTCAGACTTATAATACTAATCTTCCACTTAACAGTATGTTTACGAGCAAATATTAAAATATGATAATTATGCAATTTATTATTTCGTGGGATACATTTTAGTAACATTCATAAAAAAAGGACAAATGTGTCGATATTCTTTAATAAATTAGAAAATATCTTGAGCACAAGAAAGCGAAGTAATCTTTTTTTATATCCAGATAGCGACGACAAACCTACAGTGCACCTATAAGATACCTGTCATCGATGAATTATGCTCTGAAAACATGCGACGCTGATCCATTCGGTGATAGTCTCCATGTCATCAGACGCAACATAATGCAAACCTTGTTTCACCATTTGTTTATCAAAATTTTCTTTACCTATGTTTGTACTTTAGTTATGTCTGTATGTGTGTTGTTGGTGTGCGTTATTTAAATAACTTTTAAAGCACAAGCTTCTAGGTGTCCCTTGTCAACACAATTTATGATAAATGTCATTTTTATACAAAAAAAAAATGTACAAATGGACCGTGGTCAACAAGTCAAACAATATAACGGGCGAACGTCGGCGGAATTGTACTGGAATCATTTATAAATGGAGGGGAGGAGGGAATAGGGAGCGAGATACGGGGGAGCGAGGGACGAAAGGTGCTGTGGTGCATTTTGTATGAGTCGTGTTCGTAGGTAAATCCGCCCAATTTCACTTGCTTTTAAACTCAATATGTGAAGTGTTATTGGTGTACTATTCCATATCTGTAAGCTCGCTACATATTAAACAAAAAGCTCTTAGCATTATCCATAAGTAATGTGTTACTGTACGTTTGGTTTTTAACCAGTCTTAAGACTTTAGACTGACTGACTTGTAGACTTTAGACTGACTGATTTGTAGACTGTAGACTGACTGTCTTGTAGACTTTAGACCGACTGAGAGTCTATTGTCGCTTACCTAAAATATTTTATGACTTCACGATACATTTAAAATGGTATTTCACCATATCTTTTACATCGATGAAATTTATTCGGATATAGGATCCTAATAGAACTAATCCTAACCTAACTTTAAATCATCAGATTACTGACAAGCCCGGTAACTAAAATCAGTTGGAGTACCGTAAATACAATAGAAGATGAAATAAAACATAATATTATTACTTATGTATATATATACTTATATTATACTATTTTACACTTTAAGCATACAGTGTCCTTAAAAACATAAGACGTATCTCATCGTAGACGTAACGTATACGTAGGAAATGTAAGATATTGTAAACGTTTTAATAGACAAATATTTATTTGTGTAACAAACCATTATAGACAATCAATACATTCACTAGCGTGCATTAGGAAACACACTTCAATAAAGCTACACTAGATGGCGCCGTGCAATCCTGAAAACTCGATGTTAGTGGTAATCGTGATTTAATGACCTCGGTGAATATATTTTGTATTTAGAGGAGGTGACCTAACAGTGCATTCGTTGGCTACGGCCTACTTGGAATAACTTTACGGGACTTTGTTACTAAGTTCTATTCAAATTCGTATTTCGTAATCATTTCCGAACCGTTACGACTTCAAGAAAAGAGTCATACGTCTCTCTTATACGCCGTTTTATTGATTATAATGAGCTAGCGATATATAAACTTCATGACACAAGAACGGAAATAATCGATGCCTATAATTATAATAAAATTACTCTAAAAGGTTCCTATGAAAGTCTACCTCGCTTTGATTGTAAATTTTTAATAATTTTGCTGAGTGAGGGTACAATCAGAAGGTACTCAAGTCCACGTTCATATTGCATTAGATTTAAATTGTATGCGTCGTTAAAAACTTCTCCTTAACTAAGATACAGCGGGAATTTCGCTAGATGTATTTATCACTTAAATAAAAGTAGTTGATGTTTATAGATGTTAGTACAAGAGCTAGCCAATCCGCTAATAAGTGATCTTTTCTAGGCAATCAACTTAGTAAAAGAATACTTATAAAGTTGGACTGGTACAAGAGGTGCGAAAAATCCGAAAAAAAACAAAAGAACCTTTTTGAATATTGACTTTGTTAAACTTTGTTTAACAATTCTTAATTGTTTAACAATGTGAACACATACATACATTGGTCTTTTTTGTTATCATCGATTGTTTTAAATATTATACAGCTACATCATCTTCATATGACGTCATAGCGTAGCCATAACATATGGCAGTATTAATCTGGACCTTCGCGACAACGGTATTAAAATGAAGATTTTATTAGCCGCCGCAATTCTTTTATTTTACCACGATCATTACGTGAAGTCATATGCAATATTCGACGTAATTACACATAAAATGAACGAATTCACGCATTCAGTGAAAGCGGCGTTCAAATCGTTGGGTGTGAAAGTTAGAAATTTGTTTTTCCCCGACATGATCGGTGCGAAGGTAACAAACTTGTCCAAAATTAATTACATCAGGTCGAAAACGAGCAAGGCATTCAGTGATTTCGTCGACGAAATGGCGGCTGAAAGTGAAACAGAATCTCCTGAATATTTAACTTTGAAATCTGACCCAACTGCTTTAATGTCCACCCCGCAGCTGGCGACACTACACGGAAAACGTATTGAATCGCACATTGTTTTAACAAAGGATGGCTATTTCCTCACTATACACCGCTTAATTTCTCCATGTCGTAGGGATGGTGACAAAAATTATTGTATCAATGAAACAGTTTTGCTACATCATGGTTTATTGGGGAGCTCAGCTGATTGGATTCTACTAGGTTCAGACAATAGTTTGCCATACATACTGTCTAATCTTGGATATGATGTGTGGATGGCAAACGCGAGGGGAAATTACTATTCTCGTGGCCACACGTCCAAGCAAGTGGACAGCATTGAGTTTTGGAAGTTTTCATGGCACGAAATGGGATTTTATGATTTACCAGCTGTAATTGAATATATTAAAACTGTCAAGAACACTAGTTCTGAAATCAATTACATCGGTTACTCTATGGGCGCGTCTGCTTTGTTGGTACTGCTATCATCATTGCCACAATACAGTAGCAGTTTCAAATTAGCAATATTTCTTGCTCCAATTGCGTTTATGTCAAATACGGAAGCTCCTCTACGTATACTTGGAACGATGGCCTTCGATCCACCTCTGCACTTACTAAAACTATTAGGAAGCGGAGAATTCATACCGAAGAGGAAAGTTCCCAACTGGATTACTAATAAATATTGTCAAGGCCCCGCACTATTTTGTTGCAATCCATTATTTTTCTTCACAGGCACGATACCAGTTGATACCGATTATTTTGATAGAAGTTTTCTAGCGAGATTGATGTATCATGTGCCGGCAGGTGGCTCAACGAATACGATACTCCATTACGCGCAGTTGATAAAAACTGGCAAATTTCACAAGTTCAATCATGAGACGGATGAGTATCGTTTGAGTCAGGTATCTGTGCCTATCGCGTTGATATCTTCGAGTGATGATACTCTGGCCACAGTGGCTGATGTTTTAAAACTATACTTTAGTATACAAAAACCTATAGACCATTATGTTATCCACGGTCAATTGAACCACACAGATTTTATTTGGGGGCAGAATGCGGCTGAGTTAGTGTTCGGCAAAGTGGTTGATTTTTTAACGACTGGCTTGAATTATAATACTACGCGTATCAATGAAGTGAAATAAACATTTTTGTGTTTTAAAATAAATTTAAATGTATATTGATTTTTATTATATTTGCACAATATTATAATAATCAGACTTAACAAACCGTACGTACCTCACAATGTTTTTAAGTTAAATTCAATGGTAACAAAAAAATAACCTTTTTTTACAAAATCAGTATCTTTCGATGCACTGGCAAATTCAAAATTACTTTATATCATATGGGTAGTGTCTTGAAATAATTATTCGTATAAAAAATAGAGTCTACAATTACATTTACTGCCAGTTCCCTAATCAAGGGCGTAGAGCGGACGAGAAGAACTGCCAAGAAACTCTTTGCCACTCCTTTAAATCACCAACCATATTCTACAGTACGGTTGTAAAGAGCTGTAACCAATGCATCAGAGAATTGGTCAAAAAAGATTTTTTTCTTTACTCTCTCTCACTCTCTTCTACTCTTAACGATTTGAGTTTTCATACTAGTTTATAACGATCACAGTACTATTTCAATGTATAAATAAACGCAACTTATCAAATCTCGACTCTCAACTTTAATTGAACATCAGATAATGAATATAGGAACGTCCACATTTTTATTGGTAATCTCGATAAATGAGAAAACTTTTAGATGCGTATGTTTCAGGCGAACTCGCTCAGATAATTTACTTAAAGCTCTTAGTATAAATTCGATCTGAGAGTTGACACTATCAAATAATTTTACGATAAAAATGAAGAAATTGAATTTGATGCTGATGAATTTCCTTTGTTCATTTGTATTAGCCACGGATATTCTTAAGAATGGAATTGTAATAGGGTAAAGTAGATGTAATTTGAAAGCCATGACTCATATTTCGATAAGTTTTATTAAGTATGGAACTTTTACAAATCAATCTTACATGTGACTAAAATAAATAGTTGGGTATATTTATTTATTTGTTCACACTTAGTTGCACAAAAATAGTAGGGGTAAATAATTTTAATGGATGTTAGTACATATAAAAACAAGTGGCGGTTTTGCTAATAAGCGATCTCTTCCAGGCAACCCACAAGAGGTATAAAAGGGTGGAAAAATTAACAAAGTAACACATTTGTGTTTTTTAATAAATGCATATATATAGTTTTCAATTGGATATTTGAAACCGAGACGAGACGATTTTCAACAAATCGTATAGAATTAAATTTTGCGTCCTTTCCAACTTAGCTGTTCATACGCTGTAAATGCAACTATACTCTCAGCATCACATTTTTATTTAAAAATGTATAGAAATATTTTAATCCCAATTATATCTTTTGAAACCGCCAAGGTACATAATGCACGTAGAACGTAGAAGCGTTGTTTACTATATGGAAAAAGTTTTTTTTTACATTGGTAACACTAAGATCTTCAGTTATGCTGGAGCAGTCCTGTCACCGAAGACGTTGTTGGCTTATGATGTACAGAGCCGAACTTACGTTAAGGCTCGGCACATCTGTCAAAAACAGTAATTAATTAAACTGTAATTAAATTTGTTTTATTTAATAGTTATCAAGACTTAATAAAGAAAATAACAGACTAAAAGGCACACGTTGTCTATTGAAATTACTCTTCATTTAATAACACTATGGACAATGAGACTGCTATACGGTATACGGTACATATTCGGGTAAACCCAAACATGCGTTCGGGGTCTACAGGACTGGCTGAGCCACGGGAAAATTCATACCCTTTGAACTCCTTGACCCTTGACTTGAAGTGGAGGCTGGCGTAAGAAGATTTACCTGGCTTTATAGGAAACACCAAAATAAGTCCGCTGTTCAAGGAATACGCCACCAAATCGACATCTGAATATAAAATCGCTACAGGAAATAATTTTAACAATATATTTAACGATCTTTGTAACTCTTCTCGGTAGATGACTGCCTTCCGAACCGATGGTAGTGTAAAAATTGACGATTCAAAAGTGTCTTTATAAAGACCTACTTGAATAAAGATATTTTGAGTTTGAGTTTTAACTAATTTGCCGGTGATGGGTATAATTAAAAACTATTTTTTTATTTAATTATAGCATATTATTTTACTTATAGTTATAAAAGAACTAAATTAAAACTAAATTTCTGAATCGCATTTTTTTGCTTGGTTGCAAATATTTGTGGTGTACAACCCCAGCATGGGTTTATTAGGTAACAGACATATTTATAAATAAAAAACAGATACAATTTTAGACGAAAAATAAATAAATAAGCAGATACTTAACCGACGTAGACAGTTTAGGGGAAAACAAATAAAAACCGTGGAAATTTGCAATCCAAATTCGTCTTTATTCCAGTCTGGGCACATTAACCAAGCCACATTGTTTAATACGAAAAGTTTTTAATTTAACGAAGGTACCATCGTATTTTAATGCTAATCCATCTATTTAATATTAAACAATTTTAAACATTTCATATATAGCAATACGTTTTTAAACAGCTATCACATACGTTCGGTTAATGTAAGCGATCTATAGCTTGTTTTATTAAGTGCTAACACAACTGATAAACTACATACATAATATATTATTTAAATATATACATATATACCATTACATTTTGTAGACCGTCCCCGAATCGAATCTGGAACTCTCTTTTCGCTAAACGATCCACCAATTTGGCGCGGGTTGATACGAAGTTGAGTGTTAATGTCAAACTTCCGAACGTCACAAAGACAAACACTTAGTATATGAATACACTGCGCGCCCTCAGCTGAGAAGAATCCACAAACCCAGAAACATATACAGATACATCACATAAAATACAAGTTATAAGAATAGATATGTTAAGAGGTAAGATGTATACCTAAGCTTTACTGAAAATAAAAATGTTAAAATTATCTGTCATACATTATTGTAGAGAAGTAGTGGAATAATGAATTATATTAGTTTGTATTTATTTAGCAGAAATGTGAAACACAGTGATAGTTATATCAATAACATCATTGATGATGACGATGAAAGGCTATAGAGCTCGCGATCTAAAACTATCAGTAAAACTCTAGGATCGCGTGGTTAAATCACCAAGTTTAAAGGCAAGGTCGCAGTAACTATTACGAACACTATAGTTTTTTTTATGTGTGAAAATAATCTTTTATTTAAACACACTTATTATTAAATAAACACAAAAAGTTACTTATATTAGTTAGATTAATATTAAGAATATTTTACATTATAGTAACATATCTAATACATAATGTGTAGTATGCATATTGTATAATCTTTTTTCAATAACATAGCTTGTTGAATGATAATTGTGTATTCATTGTATGGATTTATAAGCAGTCTATCCATTAAAATTTAAGTTACATCGCTAAAGTTATGAACGTGAAAATATTATTCGTACTTGCAATAATTATATGTGTAAATGGGTGTGACGCTGTACTAAAAACAATGGAAGGCTTCGTCAGAAACATTTGCAGAAGCGTGAAGGGTTCATTTGAAAATATTAAAAGTTTCGTTAATAAAACGCTAGCTTCAATAAAAGCGGAGAGACTGAAATTAAGAAAAAAAATTTCAATTTTATTCAATTCTGCATTTAAAGTTAATGAGACTGATGGTATAACCAATAATATTACAAATGGTATTAAGACTTATAGATCTTCTATTGCATCGTATGGTTACCAGATTGTGACTCATAAAGTGTTTACTGCTGATGGATATGTTTTAAAAATACATAAACTAACGTCTACTGCTCCGGATTCCGTTGGTATTAAAAGAAACGTAGTTTTATTACATCACGGTTTATTCGGCAGCTCAACAGATTGGCTCCTTCTCGGTCCCAAGAACTCATTACCGTACATACTTTTGGAATCTGGCTTCGAGGTTTGGTTAGGTAATTCCAGAGGCAATACATTTACCAAAGAGCACACCTACAGAAGTGTTAATTCGACAGAATTTTGGAACTTCACCTTTCATGAGATCGGTGTTTATGACCTATGTGCGACTATAGAATATATATATGATATTAAATCAGAAAACGCTGAGCTTATGTTTGTAGGATACTCATTAAGTGGTACAGCGTTGCTGGTCGTATTATCTTTATTACCTCAATATAATCAAATGTTAAAATGTGTAGTTCTCTTGGCACCTTTAGTTTTTATGTCGGATATTAGTGGACCATTAAAGGATTTGTCAGATGTTTATTATGAAAATTCAACAATCGGTATGATGGAAGAACTAATTAAAGATGAATTTGTTAGTATCACAAACAAATATTGCAATGGAAGTAAATTACAGTTAAATGTTATACTCTGTTTGAAATATTATGGAATGGATTTAGATTCAGATATTGACGAATCATTGATGAACACAACATCAGGAGGTTCAAAGAAAACCCTAATTCACTACTTCCAGATACGTAATGGACATTTGAAAATGTTTGATTATGGTATGGATGATAATTTAAGAACGTATGGACTGGTATCTCCTCCTCATTACCCATTACAGGATATATCAGTACCGTTATATATTTTTACATCCATTGGAGATACGCTGTCATCAACGCAAGATATCAATAAGCTTAAAAAATTTATACCACACATAAATCATATGATATTAAACGTAAGTCATTTTTCACATGCCCATTTTGTGTTGGGAATTCAAACTCGTGAATTATTATACAGCAATATATCTCGTATACTTATTAATTGTATAATGAATTTCAAATAGAGATACAATTACATAAAAGCAACTTCGATGTTAACTTAAAAGTTTAGCGTGAATTTTTAAACAGAGAACACCGTCCTATATGTTGGCTGTGTGTTGGACATACAAAATGATTTCCCGCGTGGCCGCCCCATGGCAGGAGCCGTTAAAGCGACATGTCGGGTAAGCGCCACCGTTCAAAACTATAATGGAAAGCGTGTTATTTCGAATTAACAAATATTACGTTTATAAACGTATGAAAATTAATTGTGACTTTGTTCAAGTTGCCGCTTCATTATATATGTTACACTGAGTTAAGCAAAACAAAATGTGTGAACAAAGCATATCTGTTTGGATTAATTGTAGGTACTGCCGACCAAATTGTGCTCTATAGTTATAGTCCGCTTTATACGAGTGAACGTGTAGTGACTATACATTTTCTCATTTTGAAATATCTCAGACATTCAGGTCTCACGATAACTAAAAGACATATGGAGAAAGTGCTTTAAAGAAATATTATTATGTGAAATTTATTAAACTACACAACGTTTGAATAAAAAAATATTTTATTTAAATATCAAAAGATATAATTCGTTCCAAGTACAAGGTTAAATGAGTTATGTATACAAAACAAGTGTGATGTGACTGAAATATCGTAGTGATTTTTTACATAACCATTCCTAACGTTTACTCAATTTTGTAATTATGACGGTGATAAAATACGTTTTATTTTTTATAATTGTGTAATTTTCAGACAAATATTGCAAACGAAGTCGTGCAAAAGAAATTTAAAAACGAACTGTCGTTGATATTTACCCGATTATATCGTGATTATAAACACCAAATGAAATCATTCGTCAAGCGAATCTATAAATCAATTAATATCTATAAAATTGGTAAATGTATTTGTAATTTCTTTATTAACATGCTTACAGAAGATAAGCAACGGTGGCTCAGTCAGTAATAGAACAAGAAATAGTTACCAGACTAATAGAAATATTGATACGAGATCAAAATACAATGTTTTGCCTCCTCAAACTGAGTTGTTAATAATTTAAATTGTTACAATTAAAACAGATGTGTTTATTGAGTTGTGTGAAATATCGATAAATATCCCTTAAAGAATGTGTAACTACCGGTTAGGTCGTAATGTTTCATCCCTATTCAATCCAAAGAAATAGTATGACATTACTTGGTATTGGCTTCGGTCGCTCAATGTTTTACTGAATTGTATGCTATTTAGATTTTACAATCGAAAAATATTCAATTTTAAACAAATTGTAATCCACCGTCCATTAAAACTTGTAAAATAATATTGGTTATGAAAATAAATAAATTGTATTTTTTACTTTTCCCAAATCTAAATAAACGTTACTCTTCAATTAAATTGGAATTAAAATCATTTTTTACATATGAAACTAAATAAACTCGTGAACATTATATATGGGTTTTTATACCCTACAGTTTAATGGATATTGCTAAAATTAAAATAAATAAATAACAATTGTATGCTTTGTAACACGCATGGATAATGTAACACAGCTGCATTGGGTGCTTTTATTGCGGAGTAAAGTATTAAATATTGCAATTATAGTACCGTAGGGGAGTATGCCAATGATTGAACTGAATTTTTGAGGGTGAGTTGCGTAAACCAACACATCTCTGTTGCGGACAGTTTTATCGATAACACCTGATGTATAATTTAAATAGACTCGAGTGTTTTCCATTCTTATTTCATTTTTTAACATAAAATAACCAGAAGGTACACCATAAAGGTGAAGTCGCCGCCCATAGCACGTGGCTGGGAGGTCGTGAGTGTGGGATGGTACGCTCTTTTTTTGAAGTTAAGTCGTATTGTACGTTCGACTTTATTTCAAAATAAAAGAGTTCGTGACATACGTGTTTTAATCAATATTCATCAAATGCACAGTTGTTTTTTTTTTCACCGTTGAGTGTAAAATTGAAAATAGGTCGTAAATCAAACACAGACGCGTTACCCATTCACGTGATGTCCATCGACACACACTGAAATATTTTTATAATCTTATCCCATTCAAATCAGTCAGGGCGGGTTAATCAACTTTTACGTTGAAATAAGTTTGAAAATCCCATGAATGTTTGATACATTCCCTGTTCCTGGCTGTTTGTTGTCCGTTTGCACACTCGATTATTTAAGCCCTGTCTAAGACACAGTATGAAAGAGCAGTACCTACACATTCAGACTGAATTACCTCACATATTTCAGACAACATTATGCAGTGTGTTTCTTGTAAATGATAAATGGGAGGGACATTACACGGTTTAGTTTGACATTCAATACAAATGTAAATTGTAATAAATTCTGAGTTACTGTTCGATGTTTAACTGTGCCCCTCGGTGCCAGGGGTGTTTCATGCATCTCTTATTCATATTAATTCAATTCAAGTATCATTTCATACAAGTGTATCTTTTATTTACATATGTCATAGACATATTCGCTTGATGTTATTCCTTGTACAACTGATAGTATATATACTGATACGACACATATATATCGATACTACTAACTCTACTAACTACTATACATACTGAGTTAGTATTGTTATTAATTATATGTCAAACCATTTCTTAAAGGGCCGGCAACACGCGATCTCCCAGCCACGTGAGTGTCTATGGGCGTTGTCTTCGCCTTTACGATGTGCCTCCTACTCGTTTGCCCCTCTGCTATAAAAAATAACTTCTTGTGTTTGTTTTTAAGTTAACAATTATATAATTTCCATTAAGTAGATTATTAATCAATTTATTCTATAAAGATGTACTTCATGCAGTGGTATGAAGAAATATACATAAGATATTTAAATAATATCAGCGTAATGGATGGGTATTCTATGGAAACTTTTTACTTATTACCGGGTCGACCATCCGACAATATTTTCTACGTAAAATGAATATCATTGTCAAATTGTTAATAGTCAAATTGTTGATTCCAATAATTATTTTCTTGTTTTATTTTAAAAATGTAATATTAATGATTCTAATCCCCGTCAACGACCTACAGGCGTCTCAAGCAGGATTAACTGACGAAATCAAATATCCAAATTAATTTCAATAAATTCTAATTAGTGAATTGGTATTATAGCTTAACGTTAAGTGAAATTAGAAACAATACGCACATAATCCCTTTACAAAAAGCGTAAAATCAAGTATCGTTCAAATGACTTGTAGCCCTTCTCCGACGGAATTCATTTTGTTGGGTGTAATCAGTGTGAAATCGTGCAGAAGCGATCTAAAACTTATCTAGAGAGGAATTCGGGAAGCGAATGTGTTTCTTTCGCATGACAATCTCTAAGAAAACAGTTATAATGCATTGTTTTAAAGTGTGGGAATACAAAGTGAACAAGGATTATTTGAACATACATTTGTTTTAATAAATACGAAACAGTGGTATATATATAACTCGATAGGTATTTTCTGGTTGAAAAGGCTCAGCATCGGGACAATTTAATTCTTGAGTAGCCTTACAATGCTTTTGTTATTTGAATTAGTCATGTGATATTTTTTATGTTTATTTTAACAGAGCAGCTATCGAGTTCCTCGCTGGTTCTTCTCGGTAGATAACTTGGCTTCCGAACCGGTGGTAATGGTAATTGATGATTCAAAAGTGTCTTTATAAAGACTTACTTAAAAATGATAATTTGAGTTGAGTTAAATACAAAATGTACTCATACATAAAGGTATGAGTAATTTTTTTTATTGAATACTTTATAACCTTTCATCATCTTAAAGAAAAGACGCATTATCTCTACGGAAATAACGAAACAAGTAAGACAAGACAAGTAAGTAAGTATATTCTCTCTAGAAATAATATATATATATATATAAATAAATATATATAATATGTACATATATATATATATATTTAGTAGTAAAGTCGTATCACAATTTTAAATCAGGGACTTCGCGATTTCGTTTTGTATTGAACCTGGATTGATTCAATTCAACTAATTAGCCTTATTGAACTGGCAAATGCTGCCCATGTAATGTTATTGATAACAAATTAACAAATTTAATATAATCTCATCATGATCGTCAGAGAGATTAACAATTAATCAACTATTGAATCCTGGTTAGTTCAAATCTAAACAATTATTTTGAGCTAATAACTTTCACCGACGAAATAATGGTACTAATTAACGTACGAGTATTATAGTTAATGTCATTATTATTTATTGTTTTTATTATTTCACAAGGGGCAAGTTGTATTCTGTGTGTATAGTTTTTGTATATTTTTCTTATAATTTATGTACATACATGTTTTGTGTACTTTTTGTAATTTTGTTCTTGTTGTGTTCGTATGTGTGTTGTTCGCGTGCCTTTATTAAATAAATAATTATTTGTCATATGATAAACGCATTCTAAAATATCGGTTCAAATAATTTTAGTTAAACTAGAATTTGTTGCATTGCAAATTAGCCATGTGAGTAGCAGTGGCGAAGCTTAAATGGTATGCCTGGGCTTAGCTGCCCGTTACAAGAAATGGTTAGCCACATCATGGAGTGATCATATCTACGATGGACCGACGTATTTTGAGTTTTAGGATGTGTATGCAAAGCTTTAAAGTTGGTATATCATTTCTTATCTCACAAGTTCCAAAGAAAAGATTAATTTACAAAAATCATACATTACACACTCAGTTCATAAACATAAAAAATTAAGTATATTTTATATATATGAACTGAGAACTGAGCAAAAAATATGACAATCTCGATATTGGTCTATTTTGTTAAAATGCTTTGTTAGCCAAGTGATTAAATGCGATGGGGCCCTGATGCAATGAGTACAAACTAGATATTCTCGATGATTATAATATTGATTAATTCGTTTTAAAGTAAAACAGTGTAATTTTTTGATACTGGAATTGAGTTAAAGAAAGTAATAGACACCATCCATTTTTCAATTTCAGGGAAATGTTTTTCAATTCTCAACATTTAAACGATTCAACGCAATTTTATTAAGTTGTTATCGGGTCTCGACAGGAAATCGAATCCAACTACATTTCTTAGGGTGCTACGACTAGAATCTTTGTATATTTATTATTGTGAAAAGTATTCACATGTAATCATAGATCTATAATCAAAACAAAATAGTACTAGTTAGTACTATGTTTTTAAAAAGGGTCTCTGAAATTAAATTCCAATGGTTGTGTTTCTACTAAGCCTTGTCATTAACTGATGGGGTAACAGCTTTTATCTTAGCAATCGATTGGCGCTACAACTCTACGCCTTGGCCTCAGATTACCGTTTCTTTGATCACTTTTATTTATTTATGGACAAGCCCTTGACGTGTGTAATTTAGGAGAAACTGTTTCTTTTTTTATATTACAGGAAGCAAACGAGCAGGCCTCTTCGAAGTGCTACCGCCGCTCACGGACACCTGCAACGCCAGGAGGTTTATAAGTGAGTTGCCGGCCCTTAAGGGAGAAGTACGCTCTATAATGACCCCCGGGTCGTAGCGATTCAGAAATACATGCGCGTTTAATACGGGTTTTATCATAAGTTAGCTAGTAAGAAGCCTCCCCTATACTCATTAAGATTATGAAGGTGTAACGAAAAGAGACATTGCCCCAAAGAGCATTTCCCATCGTAGTGGAGAATCCCCTAAGCACTTTCCTGTTGGTTTATTCCCAGTATTTTGCTACACAAGGGGGCAAATTTCAAATATAACCGCTGTTTATGCCACCTTGAATCAGCTAAGCCGGCCTAGCTGTTTCTCACCTAGACCCAGACAGGCGTACACAGCGATGATCATCGGCTTTTCTTCACCTGCCTCTGTAGGTCATACAGATAATGTCAATATTGACTCATTTAATCGACTGCGGACTCCTTGCTTGTAACCAATTTATTGTTATGTAATGCCGGCCCAAAAGCTGGAGATCCAAGTGTGAAAAAAAAATATAATAAGACGAAAATTATTTCACAAAAAAAGTTTCAATTATAGTAACGTCAGACTCCCGGTCCTAAAGCTAAGTAAGTTCGTACTAAGCGTTATATTTATGGACATAAAACAACGAAATAGACCATATAACTTTCCACATAACCAACGGTTATGAAGTCCATAAAATAACATGAATATTAATTTATAAAGTACAAGTGAAGCCTCAAGTTGGAGCTAGTATTCAACGTAAAGCCGAGCGAAGCCTTACTTGTAAATATGTTACATTTCAAACAGCTAGCCTACTTTTTCATTCCTCTATACTTGAGTTAACGGAAAATGCACAAACTTTTCTATTCAATAGCTTACTTTTCCAGCTGTCTTGCCATTTCTGACGTCAAATTAAAACTCCACTTGTCAAATAGTCGGGATGAAGTATTATGTTCGACTTATATATCTTTCACCTATAGTCAGGCTCAGAAGTTATTTTTAATACCTTTATTATATAAAGATATTCGAAGTTGTTCTGGTAGTTATTGAAAATTGTTAAAAATGGAATTCGGAACGATTATGGAACATCTTATTTTTGAATAAAGTTATCATACTAAAAACATATTAAATCGATGTATGCCTAGAATTTTAGGCGAAAAAGATGCACAGACACTTTTTATATTGAGTATTTTCAGTTTTCAGAATCTGACTTCAGAAAATAAAAATAAAGTTTATTTCGTTCACATACAAAAATGCAAACAATACTATGGCTAGTAATCGTGCTACTCATGGCAGGAGATATAAATTTATTTTAAAGAAATTGTTTTAATAAAAATGAATTAATCTCGTCATGCAATCATTAAAAGGGGAAATTAAATCAAGGCTGGTTACGATCATATTTTTAAATAACTATTTACCATTTGAAACGGTTAATTAACGTAAAAATGCGCTAAACACTGTATTTTCCAAACAAGGCTTATAGTATAATTAATATCAAATAATATTTCCAAAGTTCTACTAAGTAGTACTTACCCAGTCCTCTGTTTTTGTCACAAACTAAAACATACTGACTGTACCAACGTATGACGGATAATCCATTTTTGATTATCAAACGCATATTTAAATCTGTCTATATGTGTGTAATCTGAGCGATATATTTATTATATGCTATAGTGGCAATCGAATGGACATACAGTATTGAGTATTTAACAGATGTGTTCGTAACGTTTTAATTAAGGATTCTTTTTTTAAAAACGTACAATGGAAAACCTTCACTGGAAGCCGATTCTAAAGAAATTTTCAAACAAACCGATTAATAATTGTTAAAAAGTATTCGGAAAGTTTAATGTAGCTAAATAATTTTGTGAGTTTATGTATTTCACGTACTGTGCTTAAATTCATCATAAACATAAGTTTTTGATAAGTCGGGGTGCAGGGTAAAGGGTGGTGGGTGAGTTACAGGTTGCACGGGTGTGAGGAAAGGTTGTTTAGTGATGTACTAGGGTGTGTATCGGTATTTCGGAAAATAATTTTATTATTATATCGAAACATAAAATAATGACTAATATTGAATTGTAACTCGCGTAGTTTCTCTAAATGAACAAATTTAAACTATTTTAGTGTTGTTTTTTTTTTTAAGCGTTTTCTTTAATAATACAGGTTAACTAATTATTTGAACAAACATTACAGACCATTTTCTTTTTATTTTAACGTATTAGTAACATTGCATCCTATATGTATCTATATTCTAGATATGTTATGATATAGTATTTCTAACATGAATTTCAATATATTTTCGACGTTTCTGAATCAAAATGACGATGTCGTCTTCATTCTGACATTTGAACAAGTTCTAATAGAATGTATGAATGAAAACAATTATATAAACGATAAAAAACATGGGAATTTGTTGTCGGTATCTTTCCAAACCAATTTCTTATTAGATATAACAAGATAGTTATCGACATACCCAAGTGATTGTTAATATAATTCTATGTATATATAAAAATATATTAATAAATATGAAACAAATTCCATTCTTCTCCATTCACTTTAACTGAATTCATGTTAAGCCAGAAAGCGTCAGTAACTCAAAAACATTAAACTTAAAAAAAAATTGGTAAAAAAAAAGTATCGATATCGACAAACATTTACTTGCTACTCTATGAAGCAACAGGGTGTTGGACGCCTGCGCGTTTCCACCCCATCGGCTTATAAAAGGGCTGGCGGGTCCGTTCAGACCTCACATCCTCGCTAGTAATCTTTCGGAGCAGTGCTAATAAAAGCTTTGAAAGCCGCGATTCAGTGACGTAGCATGTCACCTGGTCTTTAATTTTTGTTGGTCTGAGTGCTGTGGTTGTTCGCGAAAATGACTTTGTGACTATCTCTGCCATGTGTCGAGTTCCTGAACAGAGGGGTTAATTAAAAAGGTAAGTTTCAGATAACTTTTCAGTGAGTACTTGGCGCTGGCGTTCCTTAGCTGTACACAAGGTAAGTCCCGGAACTAATCGTGTACATTTTGAGCGGCTGTTTTTTTAAGGCTATTGCGACAGTGTTTTTTTTGTGAAGTGCATATTTTTCAATTACATTTTTAAACTGTAAAATTACAATTTATTAGACAACGGCATATTTGTACACGATTATTTTTTTACGCTATTTTAAAGTAATATTTTTGCCTCAACTGATTTAGCTTTGCGGTACAAGAAGTCGTCGGTTGCGCATTTTTGCATATCATAAATAATAACATTTAGTTTTAACATAGTTTGACTGATCTAACATAATAAGTGTTAACATTAATTGGAGATATTTGGAGATTTTTATTATAGAAAAAAAAGATTTTTATTAACGGCTGCGATTGAACCTAAAATGTGATTATTTACCAAAAAAAACTTTTTGGAAAATTAAATAAAAATTAAAGAATGAATTTAAAAAAAATGAAGGCGAAGATTTTCTAAGTATGAATCGTATATTCGTAACATTTTAAAGATCCAATATATTGTGTTTTTATAAATAATCACATTAATAGAAATAAAATTATTTTTATAAATTTGTTTAAAGCAACGCACATACATTATCCGCTTGTATTGTCAAAATTGATGTAATCTGTTATAAAACCATTATTATATTAGCAAATTGTAATATTTGATTTAAAAAAAATAAACAGCAATTAATGAGATTAAACGCTGGCACCTGCAAAGAGCCGATTTCAACTTAAAGTTTGAACTTTCAATGAAAGGTGGTAATCGGACTACCCTTGCTTTGAACTGAAACTCGAGAAAGCTTTTTCAAAAGTTTATCGAAAAATACACAAAACAACATTTCATTCAATTCAAATGTAGTTTTTTATATACATTAAAAAAAATCAGTTAAAATATTTAACTCATACTAAAAAAATGTAACACCTAGAATACGATTTAAAAATACAAAAAGGTGCACATCATTGTTGTATAGGTATTTTTCTTAATTTAATGCTAAATTGCAGTATAAATTGAAATATTATACAACATTATTATCAATATAAGTAAAACGATTTTCTTAATTAAAATTAATTTAACTATTCATATAGTGATAATTTGATAATGAGGACAGTTATCACGCTTTAAGAAATTGATTATTAACCTGAGTTGTTGTCATCTTCTCAGGCCGATTTATTGTGGAACACTCTTAGCTCGAGATAAAATTATTGACGTACAAAGTGACAGTTGATACATTTCTATGTTAAAAATAAATAAATATTTGCATATAAATTAAGTTAAACAAACATGTATAAAACCAAATAGGAAAATTACTTTTCACTTTGCCCGCATTGCGTATGCTTCGTACAGATACCGAGGGAATAAAATGACTTACATCTGCATGCTATTGTAATATTATGTGAGATGAATACTGCCGTTTTAAATAAAGTTAACTGAGTTTAAAGGAATAACAGGTTCCCATTTTATAGCCGTTCGAAAGAATGGAATATCCACAATACTGTTATTTTAAGCATCGGCAAAAATTTAAAAATGCTGTCTGATATTTAAGACATCCTAACACGACTAGCATTTATATCAGAGAAAGGCAATAGATGGTATGTTTGTACATTACTTGATTCAGTGAACTTTTGATTTGTTTAAAAATCTTAATACTATTTTATTTAAAACATTTGTTAAGAAATTGAGAGTACGTTGATTGTATTGACCAATCATAGCACTTAGATTGGAGTCTGGGCGACATCTTGTTGTGGTGACAGTGTGTTTGGAATTGTAAAACCATTGTACATCTGACAAAGATCGTAGACAAGTCTGTTGCAAGTGAAATGGGTGCCCTGAAGCTGCTTATATTCATTATGGTGTTATTGATTACAGTTCTAATACCCGTGTGTTTGTTTCGCACGTATCATGTCGATCATGCTTCTTTTCCGAGATGTGAAATACCAATACGACAGTTACATATAAACAGATATAAAAAGCGTTTCTGTTGTGTTAGTAGTCTCACTTAACGAGCATAGAAATATATAATACAATATATATATATTGTATTTTTTTTATATTATATATATATATATATATATATATAATGTGTTTTGTAATGGGAATCATAATCACGTAACGAATTCAGTTAACGGTAAAACAATTGCTGAAAATAAATTAAAAAAACATCACGATAATATAACACTTAGTCTCAAATAAAACCTTAAAAACTAACAATATATATATATATATATATATTTTTTTGTGTTTTGTTTTATTTTAAGCTACTTATAAATATTGTGAGTTTTGTAATTATATAAATTATATTGCGATTCTGGTTCTTAGGAATTTTAATCCATTCGTTAAAATTACTGACAGACGTGACCCTAAAAATAGAATTATTTATTTGCCACTGTGTAAAAGCCTTTGCTACTGCAGCCGAAGTGGTAAACAATAAGACATAACGACCCCAAACAGAACTAAAAAAAGGGCTTTATGCTCTATGTAATTTCATATGAGGAAGTTTACATTTTAAATTTAGAACAAAAACCAGTAGATTAATGTCTCAGTAAAATATATCACATCGCAACTTTGAAATATTATTTTGATATAAAGTGACTTTATACTGTTGAAGATATAAAAGTAAATAAATTTATTGAGTCGTCGTTTAGACCACCATTTATTAGCATACACATACAACATAATATATAACTTAAAGTTACATATAAAGAGTCCCCAATACAATAGTTCATACAAATATTATTTTTTTCTATAAATTTACAAAGGCCGTATACAAAAACTAATACTGTACATTTTAAGCACCTATGAAAAATGTATACGTAACAAGAAAATGCACTTCGAAAAGTTCAATAGTTACAAATTTTTTGTGAGCAACCTCGATTCTTTCACCCCTGTGCGACGAAATGTAAAATTTCAATTCAAGGAATAGATTTTTTATTAAAGTATTGAAGCTCGAACGTAGTTTGGAAACAAATAAACGAATTTCTTGGTCTCCTTTTTTTATACATGAAAGCGTCAAGTTGATTTATTATCCGTGGAAGCGCGTCCCGCCGCGGCCGCGACGCTGATCGACTGAACATTCCAATTTATTTTATGGCTTAACGCCTTATCATTCTATTGTCTTCTATTAACCACATTCTTTTTCTACTTTTCTTTTAGTCTCAAATATAAACTTTACTTGTAATTTTCTAATGTATTTACTAGTTATATGTCTTGATGGTCTTGAGAATATCAAGATACGGGCAATTTACGCAAAGGCTGCGCGGGAGAGTGGTCCATCAAAATTAGCTATATTAAAAATCTGACTGACATCACAAGTAACTACTTGTATTTGACTAAAACAAATATAATATATACCTATGTTCCTCATTATAATTAACATATATTAAATATTATTCCTGATTTAATAATAAATGTCATTGTAGTTACTTTTTTAATAGGTTCGCTAAAACATCTTAACAGTCGCTGGCAGTAATAAAATTCTTAGTATTTCTGGCGTGAAAGTGTGATTGAAAATAAACCGGTACAAATGATGTTTGTTTCAACCCTACGGAAAACAGTAGCTAACATTTCCTTTGTAAATGAACACTCATAAAACGAAATAAAACTTTAACTATAACACTAAAATAAGACATAATTTACAAGTTAACAAAATAAAAGTCTTCCCATTTGCGTGGCGTTTAACTCGTTAATGCATAGATCTCTTGAGCGTTACGGATGATTAATTTTGATCTATACATGTTACCGTAACTGCTTAAATAAACAAAATCTTAAATAAAATTAAGTTAAATAAATTCTTAATGTAATTATAGCTGTTATAAATCAAGTAAATAATGACATAACGCGCATCTATGCCGTGCGCGATTCTTGAGCGCGAATAAAAAAGCTGGAAGCAGCTTTGAAAGAAAGGGTGAAATTTTCAGCGGTGTAAATCGCAATTTTTCGGATGTGTAAAATAGAAAAATGTTCATATTCCAACGTAGAGCTCGGTCGTCTGTTCATTCTCTACTCTAATGCCACTTTATTGAATTTTGCTGTAAAAGCATTCGTGTTTGAAGATAAAAATTTTAGTGTTTTGTAAATAAATACGCTTCGATGCCGTATGTTGGTAGTTTTATTTTGAAAACAGTATTGTATTTTTATTTAAAGGTGATTTAATTACATATTAGGTTACTTTTTTCAACAGTCACATCCAATCATGTTTAATTCTTAAGAAAAGTAACATATGTCGTTTTATATATTAAAACACAGTTGATTACTTACAATACAATAATTAATGAATTAATTATTATAATTATAAAATAATAATTAAATAATAATACGCTTTAAAAAACTCTACATGTATTGAAATTCATCACTCCTTACAGGGAAATGTAACATTTTCGTTACCAACGATGCTAATATGTTATACCGTTCGGTTCTTTTTTACTTTTATTTTTTTTTTTCTTAAACCTATACAGCTTATTCCAAAAAGCTTAAACAACAAAAATAGATCAACCACAAATTCAAAAGAAGGTCAACACATACAATCGAAAATAGACAACAAAAAAAAACACGAACAGAAAAAAAAAAAAAAATTATATATGCATATGAACAAGTGCCGTATATTATGTAAAGAACGAGCATTTAAGTGTATGTGTGTGTGCATTAGTGTGTGCAATGGTGTTTCTGTGTGAGTGAGTGTGCGAGGTTGAGTCTTGAGTTGGCCTACTTAGGCCAAATATATCCTAAGGACACAACCAACAATTCTTCAATGTTTCATAGCGATTATATTAACTAGAAATATGCAAACGTTTGCTTTTCCTGTGCTTCGATAACTCTAAAATTTTAAGACTAGTTCTTATATCGAATGGCTATGATTGACATATATATGATGACATACATAACGTGTTCACCCCAAACGTATATCCTTTTCTAACAATGTAGTATTTAATATTTTCTGTGTAAACCATTCTGTAATAACCGCTATCCAACTCATTCTTTTAAAATAAATTGATCGCGACAAAGCTCCTTTTATTTTAATTAATTGAAAGGTAACATTAAAATAATAACAAAAGCCTTGTGATAGAATTTCAAAAATATCCGTATCTAATTTTCTACCCCGCTGAAGTTGAATACTTTCCGAATAGCTTTCGTAAAGGCAAGAAGAATGATGATGCAAACGGTAGCAGCTGCCAATGCCTCGGACAGGGTTAAGTAAATAAGCTTTTGTACTCTCTGTGCGGGGGAATACATCAGACGATAACAAATAACATTTTGGTTCTGTATATGTTAAGGATATTCAGGCTCGTTGGCAAATCATTTGAAACGAACGAAATGGTGCTTTTTTTTTTAAATTTGATAACATTAATAATTGATTTTATCTTTACTTTTTGTGTAACATACCTGTTTTATTCTGAAAATATATAGAGGTGATAAAGTACTATTGAAAAATTATTCGTTTTATCGATATTATATACCAGTTAATTATGACGACATCGACAATTTCTCTCAGACGCTAATAATTTACGTTTACAACTCGATTAAATGGAACTGCTCTTCTTCCTACCTCCATAGACAAAATATTTCCTATAGTAACAGTTACTGATGTTAAATTTTGAATCAAAAAATAGAAACATTTATAAAGTTAAATTGAATGAGCTAAACAAATATGAATGCAAACAGCGAATACACAGTGGTAATAAATCCGTATTTTTAATATTTAACAATAAACCAATTGTTATTTTAAAAGTTCCAGCGTGAGCAATATTTGACTTGGATAACCGAATTTTATTTTAACATTAACATACTCCTGATATTAAGCTTTATTTATTTAAGCGAAATCTGATCTTACTTAGCCTAACCTATTTATGCAACACGCATACAATTTATATCTCGATAGAACGACTCACCATGCCGGAATAGCAAACCCCAAAGGTAAGACACGCCGGTACCTGGTTGAATGCTAGAGCGACCCCAAGGCCAATTCAATGCGTTCTTGTAGGTCTACCCGAGATAGTTTTATTAGGCATTGCCCACCTCGTCTCTAAAAAGCAGAGACACCAGGGTTAAGTCCCACATATCCCTTCCCCTTTGGGACCAGGGAATGCGGAAATGCATTACCACCTCGGGAAAAAAGTACCTACCGGGTTTGACTACGACCCGATAATTAAAAAAAAAGTATATGCATGTATATGCCTATACTTTTTTAATGTTAAATCAATTAAATCAATCAACTAAAAACTTGAGTGCTTCAATAACTTTTTAATGGACGTGATGTATAGTGTGTGCCTATCGAACTCTACCGTCCTTCTCAGTATAAAGTTCTATATTGCGCTAGCTAACTTACGTTTTTATCCAGTGTAGTATTTACAATAGCAACAATTAATAGACATATATTAAAATCGTTTAGTATTTTTAAATGTCAGTAGTGTAAGCGTCGGACAAGTCGAAATCAACATGAATTTAAAACGACGCGGCAAACGGAATTCCTGTGGGCCGTTACGCGCGGACCAAAAAAGTAAATGGCACATAACCGTATCAATATTGACTGTGTCTCGGCCTGCGTACATCACGGTTACAATGGTCGTATTTCATGTGCTATAACACTTTTTCAAATATTCTAATTCATGGTGATATACACTGTGTTTCAGTATCACTAAAATGCGATAGTGATTTTCGTTTAGTTTATGGTTTATTAAATACATCGTCATCTCGGTGTGTGTTTGCGAGTTGTTTTCACGTAAATGTGGTGCTCCTCTTTCGCTATGCCCACTGGTTGTAAAGGTTTTCTATATTGTTTTATAATATATAATTTTATAACCCATTCGCTGGTGTATAGTTTAATGATCTTTACAACCGTACTTTAAAGAAGTGGCGGTGAGGTTCTTGCTAATTATTTTCGCTCTGCGCCTTTAATGAACTGGAACCGGGTTTAAATGTTATTGAAGTGTCAAACTTATTTGTAATTTTTCGTTGATTCATAGTTATATGGATATAGGTACATACAAACGAGCACGAATAATGCTATTATGGTTTTTAAATTTTATTTTGTTTAGATATATTGTCAAGCGCTTTGTTCGTAAGATCGTACCATGTATATATAATAAATTAAAGAAATGATTTAAGTTATTGTTTGTTTGTCAGAGCTAAGACTCACAGTATAATTTTTTTTATAAAAGCCCACGTATTAAGAAATTTTAAGAAGATCTTTTAATATAAGATTTGGCAACTTACTTTTCTATATTGGTATATTCAAAACAAAACTACTATACCTAACATAATATACATTAATTCACTTCAATAATAACAATGTTTTTTTTAAGATAATTTAAAAGTGAAAAAATAAAGTTTCGCCGTATCAAGTATCCATAAAAGATTCGAACAGTCTTTGACTCGTTAAAAGCAATCCCGTTTAATTTGTTTCAATTATAAAATAGACACCCTTTGTAATTTTACGTCGCTAGAATTCTCTTTCATTAAAGGTACTTTTAATTTTGTTTTTCTCACTGTCAATGCTTCCGTTGTTTTTACATTAAAAAAAGAGTTCTGTCCAATAAAGAGCTTCACATATATTTTTATCATCTATATAAACCCTTTAAAATATATCGTTACATAACACGTGCCAAAAGATTTTGAACTCATCAACATATTAAATAAAAATACATAGTTTTACTAGTCTTATTATTTTAATATGATATTTGAAAGGTTTAAATAATAAACGTCCAGTATTGAATTTATCTGTTGGGTAAACAACCGATTGGTATGTGCATTTAATATGAGGTCGGAAAAACAATAAAGAAAATACGATTGAAATCTTCTTGCCTGAATAAATAAAACAGATGCCAATAGAAGTCGTGAAGTGCAATTTGGGCCAAAGATGGTGCAAGTGTTCACGGGTCATAGACCGTTCGCTGAGTACCTGCACCGTTTTAGACTTAATTCGCGCCCGGCATGCGAATGCTACCCAATAATTCAAGAATGCATACACACATAACAGTTTATTGGATCAAGAAGTAAATACGAAGATAATCCTTCAATATCAATTAGGGAAAATATTGCAAACAAGTTTTATAGAGGGTGAGAATATATAATAGGAGTAAATCTAGTACTCTAGTAAGGGAGTACTATCCTTACCTCACGTATGACAAATACCCAGGATAACCGATTTCCTAAAAGGGTAAGGAATTTAAAAAAAAAAATTAAATAATTCATCTCATCCGTGTTTCTTTATAAGAAGATGCAACTAACATAAACAACAATTCATTTCATACATTTTGGCTAATAAAACCTGCTTACTCTAAGGATTTACTTTATGAAATGAGTGAATATGTCGTGATTCAGCCGCAATCACAGTTTTAAATACATTAACTTAAAAAAATATTTTGTTAAAATATAAATCAAATCAACAGAACCACTGAAACAAATTCAAAAAGTTTGGTCCTAGTGTCCGTCTTAACTATACGTTTAAAATAATTTAACTGTACGGTAAATACTGAAAAAGTTTCAGCTGAGTAATAAAAAAGACGTATAATCGATTCGCCCCCGGCTAATGGCAGCATTAGCACCTCACTCAAAATAAATTATTCATCACTACTAAAACAGTGGGTTTATTCCTCTTGCCTGAGATGTACTCTGATAGTTTAATTGTTATCTATTGATCGTATTATGAAACGTGGTTAGACATTAATGCATACTTATTCAATACATTAATTAGCGAAATTTACCAAGAGATTCAAGATAAAGAACGATAAGTTGTTAAATTAAAAATATAATTATGCGTTAATTAAAAAATGTTGCCAACTTTTTGAACAATGCAAATAACAGTTTTAACTAAATAGCGGTAACGCGGACTGAGAACCCTTTTACAGCAAAATACTGTACTGATATCATTTAATGTTCTTCAAAGAGTTGTTTTAGGCCCCACTTTGCATAACGATCTAGCGAGAGGCGGTGAATATTATGCTTAAATAAATATCATTCGTGTTAAAATATTTTTACACGTAATGGTTTTAGGATGGTGTGAAAAAGTAAATTATAGCCGTTTAAGATGACATTAATGATCGAAGGGAAATAGGCTGGAGTGAAAAGTCCTGAGCGTGCACAAAAGATTGAATGGGGCTCAACCGTTCGCCTTAAAGATGTCTGACTCTAAATGGCCTCTTAGTGGGTGAAAAATACTTTCTTTTTGAAAATGTATACATGTAATTTTTTTTTAAACATCCATCCCGAATGATCAATAGATCGCTACTTTTAAAAATATAATCTTCATTGTATTTTTTTTATACTTAAGCTTAACGAAATGACAGTTTTCTTTATAATACATAGTAAAGAGAGCACTGTGCTTACAACCTCAGCCGCCACGCAGTTACACCTTATTGTAAATTATTTTCAATATATTGTGACGTATATTAAACAAGAAATTAGATCGTTATATAGTTTATCGTTACCTAAGTGGAAAAGTTTCCATTGATGTCCGGTTCATAAAAGTCACGTCGCGGGGGCCATTCAAACTCGTAGTGCCACGCGTAGCGCAATACGCCTTTTAGAATTTGAATTTTTATCGGTTATAAGTGTACCCTCGTAAGTATTTGTAAAGATTATCCGTTGAAATAAACAAGTGACACGTTGTACCGTGACTGTGTGTATACGATAAGAGTGGGACGTGAGAGCGAATATGTTAGTGATCTGCCTCCATTTCCTCCGTACGACGCCAATGTGGTTTTATACAAAAAGGGATTTGAAATTTAAGAAAAAAAAATACATATAGAAATATTCGAATTATTAGATAAGATGTTCAATATTTTTAACACTGGGCGTTCAAATATTGATGATTAGAAATTGTTAATTAGATTAAACATGCAAAAAAGTTCAACAACCATGTCCACGTACTAAACTATTATACATAGTTTGAAATATTACCCATATTGTTTAATGAAGGAAAACTTTCTCAAGTTTCAGTAAGTATTTTCTGTGAGTCCCTCGGGAACCGTAAGGTTTACTGGTTACAGTATTATCCTTTTAGAGAGCGAAAGGGTTAAAGTTTTTTATTTATAGTCTTGTGAGTGGAATTAATTTTTGGGGAGTCTACATTAAAGGTGGAGTGTAAGCCTAATGGCTAAGCGATTTTCAACCCTGCGGTCACGCGCTGGATGTACCCTCAATTATGTAAAATATAATTTACATTATATTTCTTCTCAAACGTACCGATTCTTTTACAATACAGAATGTAAACTTAATATATATTAATATGGGAAGAGATACACATACACACCATCTTAGAAGAGACAAAAACACCAAACTTTATAATAAATGCGGGAACAGTTGCTCCAAACAGTACAAAATTTTAATAAAAGTAAACTATGTGAGGTAAACTAGGTTAGTTTAATTATAGTTGAAATATGTTTAATTATAGTATCTTAAGATTGGTTAATTGTTTTTATGTACTGAATATGTAATTTAATTTATAAAAGTTGAAATCTTGTATTTTTCAAATATTTTCTTTCAATGCATTAGGCGTAACTATAAATATAGGGAAAGTTATCATAAACAGATAAGTTTCCAACATTTAGCTTTGTAAAGATTAACTACCGAGTTCCATGTCTACTTTTTCGTTAGAACTTTATGGGGTAGAACAAAATGCCACAAAAAAGCTTCGTGAAAAGTTTTCTTTCACTTTGATCGTGGCGATGTTCATTTTTCTTGCAAAAATTGATTTAAATTGAAATAACACTGTCGAAATGTGTTCAGATCTCTACAAGCCATGCAACACACGCCAACTTAGTTAAATTATGTGTTTTAGCTATATCTCTCACAAATGTATTCACTCTTTAGTTGAACAAAAGTTGTTATACTCAGACTATTCCAGCTTATTCGGCTGTTGATAAAATTCTGACATTTAAATATACAAATAAACGTCATACGTCTACTAGAGCGTAAGTGATACTTCAATAAACCCGTATACAATTGAGATTACTTCCACAAAAGACAATTCAAATATCAGCTCGCTGCATTTGCAAGAGCAAAAGTGCTTAAGCAAGATACAAATGGGCCAAAGCGGGGTAAATTTTAAATGCAAATCCTAGAGTATTTCATTTACATAGCTTCATAAGGCTAATAATCGCATCAAATTTACACTTTTCATGACAATTTTTAAGATTTATAATTTACCCTATTAACAAGAATGGGATTAGGAAAGCTTTTAAGTTTTTAAAGCCGAGATTTGTCGCATGGTTAATTGTTCCATTAGCAATAATCGCATTACGGTCTTAATTTAAATCAATTAGCACCTTTGCTTAATTATTTATCCGAAATTAATGTTCGCTTTAATCTTAACAAGTGGTCACCTTTTATACCGTTTGAAGGTCCATTAAAGGGTTTAAAAGATTAGACGAGACCCGTTGAGGGGAACATACTTTTGTTTATACTAATGTACATTCTTTTGTCCCTACCTAACTCAGTGAATGTTTAACATAAAAAATAATATTCAAGATACGGGTAGGAAAATATTATGAGTACCGTATCTTTCCTTGTCCCTTATAATTAGCTATTATTTTTGCTATTATACCGATGTGTTACAACTCTTTGGTATTGTTATTTTTTATATTACGTATAATAATACGCCTTGTTGATTTGAGCTTTCATTCGGACATATAAACAGTTCAAAATTTCGACATTTATTGCTACATTAGGCAAGTTTGCGTTGGGCATTTTTGTAACAAAAAAGCCTTCTCTTTTCTTCTACACAGATAAAATAGAGTAGTGAATGTTATAATTATTATCAGTTAATTGGGTCTAATCTTTAAACTATTATGCTCACAAATCTGGACTCTGCATACGGCGTGCATCGATTGCATGCGGGCGAGACAAAGGGACCAAGCATCCCATTATGATAATGCATTGCGATATAATATCGCGTTCGATCGAAGCGACAGTAATGGAGGTACCGATAAATGTAGGAAAACATACAAGGCTTCTGACAAAGCGCTTAAAACGAAATGCTATTAATAGAACGGATTTGATTAAAATTATTACGTTAAATTCACTCTAACAATGCAATTATCTATTAATTCATTTACAATAAAAATTACTTTGGCTATTTTATTTGTTGGCTTCGATTTAGAAGTGATTTGATTGATTTGAATTATATTGATTGTTTAAATTATGTGATAGGATTTGTTTTTAGTAATTTACCTGAACAAACTTATCACGTACATAAGAGAGGTGTCAGATCAAGAACTTATTCAAAGACTTAGTTCAAACCTTGTTCTAATGAATTAATTATTGTATAATTGACTTATGCACGCTTTTAATTAATCTCATCAACTACCGATAAAGTTGTTTATACTTTTTACTGGTTTGAGGCTGGAAGCTCTTTAAAATTTTGTTTGCCTCCTAAGGTATTTGAAAGTTAAGTAGAGTCAATCCAATTAAACTTGCATAGTATTATCTCGAGCAGGGAGCGAGAGCGACGCTATCGAGTTCATCTATAATATTCTTAAAACAAAAAGGAATTCTCAGCGCATTTTCGAAAACTATGTGGTAAAACTCGAAGGAAAATTACACAAAATATTTCTCAAGCGGAGCTAAGTAAGTGACTCGTAATAGAAAGTTCACTGCAAGCGCTTAAGTGTTACTTAAGCGTCAATTAAGAAGTGCAGTGAACAGTGGCAGTTAATCGCGGTATTAAATATTAAGAAAACTAATTTTTACATCTCTGATTTTAACTTTTCTTTAATTGCGTTTACAAATGTATTTTTTTTTTCAATTCTATGAGACGGTTTATTACAGCGATACCAAAGTTTACTTTTATATTTTATGGTTGATTATCTGAAATCATCGGTATATGTATATCGTTTTTTTTATTTGTTTAAAACCTTAATCAATATTCTATTTGTATATACTCTAATAGTTATATAATAGTTAAAAGTACGTGTATTGTGTTGACCAATCAGATTAGTACCAGCGCTTTAAGTGGGGTCTGGGCGCCATCTTGTTGTGATGACAGTGTGTTTGGGATTCTCAGACCAGTGTTTGGAAAACCTTTGTATAGCACGTTTGACCGAGCTGGGTCGTGGAAAAATGGTGCAAGTGCTGCTCTTAATTATCGTGTACTTGATTACTATAATACCCGTGTTTTGCTGCTCGCATATGACACCTACTAAGCCCGTTGAGAATAATGCTTCTCCTTCAAGATGTACATCTCTATATACCCAATTAAAAATAAAACAGGCGAAAAAAAGAATAGGTGAAGGTACAAAAGTCTTTCCTCCAAATTTGATTTTGTTCTCTTTGGTGTAGAGATTTTTGGACCCTGGGATACAAGTGCACAGGCACTTATTAAGTAACTAGCTTTCCGCCCGCGGCTTCGCCCACGTGTAATTTGGTTAAGTATATAGCGTTTTTTAATGATCTCGACAGGGCTTTCTTTCACGGGCTAAAATCTTGTTACAATTGGAATTATATATAGCCTGTATTACTCAGGGATGATGTAGCTTTACAGGATCGGATTATTCAGAGAAATCGAGGGCACCTTTCAAATTAACGTACAATCAATTACTATTCTGACAATTTTATATTCTGATAGTCATCTTGATGAAAGGTAAAACTCCTCAGCGGTTAATAGTTGAAAGAAAATTCTTACGAAGTTATGAGTACGAAATACGTACTTGTGAGGTTATTACTTATTAGCTTGACCAAATAATAAAAGGTAAACCTCATTAACGTTAAGGATGTAGGTGGAAAAATGGATGCGGACAAACGTTAAACGTCTCTTCACTCGTTTCCTTTTACTTGTTTGTATAGGTAGTGTTCACTCAAAATAATTGTAGGGTAAAACGTTAATGAAAGTTTGAACAGCATGGTAGTCATTACACAATGGAGCATCTTAATACCGCGATCTATTGGATATATTTGGCCTAAGTAGAAGTTCTTTAAAAAAAAACTAAGACTCAACCTCGCACACTCACTCACACAGCAACACCATTGCACACACTGATACACACACACACACAAAATGTTCGTACTTCACATAGTTCCACTTGTTTGTGTGTATATATATTTTTATTTATTTTTATCTGTTCGTGTTTTTTTTGTTATTCTTTTTTCTGATCGTTATTCTGATCTTAGATTCTATTTCCGGTTTTATATTTTAACTTTATTTTGGCTTTATTTTTAATCTATGTTAATTGTGTAAACTGTTTTTGATAAGCTGTATAGGTTTAAGAAATAAAAAATAAAATAAATCTAGGTTGATGACGAATTTTATCAACGCCATCTATCGAGCACATTGTTCAACACTTCAACCGTGCGCCCGCGCGCACTGCGTTATTTGTTATTTTTGTTACCTCTCATAAGTTTTAATATTAAGATTAACTTATATTAGAACATATTTAACAATATATAATTGATTTTACACATTTATATCATTCAATATAAGTGTGTAAAATTTTGAAGCAGTGGTTGAAGTAAATTTTCAATTGACCATAACTTCTTTTTCTCTTAACCGAATTTGACGAAATAAAGTTTTGACAACGCTCCTAATGTATGTAATCCAACTGAGAAAACCGCGTTCAAATCCGTTCAGTTGTTTTCAAGTTATTACGCACCAGACAGACAGACAGACAGACAAGAATTCCAAACATTTTTTTTTGGTTTCTATGACTCTTCTTTAATTGCCTCCTTTCATTTTTTTGGAAAAATATTTAATGTACAGATTTTCGATTTTTACTGTCTTATTATTAGTATAGATTAAGTAGGCGCCTCATAGTCAGTACCGGTGATCCAAGAACTGGATTCTCACCGCGATAAGCACCGCGATACAGCGAGCATCATGGGTACTTTACAAGGACCAAACTTTTTAAATTTGTATTAGTTTGGTGTTGTGTTTTATTTACATAAGTTTTATATTAGTTAGCTCTGTCTGATATTCTATGCCCACTACTTTATTCTCTTGTGTATTTTATTAAAAAAATCCAATGTATACTTAATAAATGCGTCTAATTAACAATTCACGTATTATTTGCGACATGGTTTCATGCAACCTCGACTATTTAATTTGAGGTAACCACGGTGTGGTCAATTGGATTGCCCCTATTTTATCGGCGCAATTATATTTTCGCGTGCTTAAATACGCTGTCAAATTTTCAATTATACATTATTTATATCGTTGTCAATTATCAGACCATGGAATATTGTTGTTTTATGAGATGATTTATCTGTACTAATATTATAAGTTAAGAAGTTACTGACTGGTATAGTTGGGAAACACATTCATCGTTATTAACCAACTGCTAGCTATTCCCGTACCGTTGCTTGGGGCCCTTCAAGAAAAGAGCGTACCTTAAAGCCTCCTGTCGTTGCAGGTGGCGTCCTAGAAAAAATAATATACCAATTATACCAATACGAGTGAAAGTTTTGGCATTTAAGGTTCTCCGCCCATGGGTCAATGACCGCTTGGGAAACTGTAGTGCCTATATATATAATTGCCGTGATATCTAATGGGGTGTGAACTTCTGTGTATTGCTCGGTACAGTATGCTATAATCTAGCGGCGAGTTGGTAACGTTACGACTTACGTAACGTTACCTTAACTGCTTTTTAGACAATACTTCTAATAATTCTATATCTTTTTTAGATCTAGTTGTCTATTAGTTAGTATAAAAGTATGCAATTTATATATGTATATTAGAAGCTCATATAATATTTGTTATTTTTTATAAATTAGAATGGTGTATTTATTAAGAAATATTTCCTCAAAGTACAGAGCTTATGAGCTCAATGCACAAAGGTGGCAAACGAAATTGCGTAATAATGACTGATCTACATACTATTGTGATATACGGTCTGTGGGGATTTGATGCAGGGACACCGTACAAGTGATCGGTGTAATATATTGTGCTTTCAGAAAGGCTTTTGTTTTTCCTCAAGTCGTAAACCATAATTCCTTAAGTAGGTATCATTTGAATTTATATTATGTCGGAAGGTTTTTCAAAGTAAAGTAAAATGCATTCACATTCGGTGCATAAAAACGTCAAGATATAAAAATACTCAACCCGACGCTAAAGTAATGTATTTTATTCACTGTTCATATCTTTTCGAAAATCTCGCTTTAGAAGTTTCCCTCGTTCACCGTTTCCATCTAGTTCGTATTTTAAAAATTTATTCAAAGTGAACGGGCTCAACTCTCCAAGTCTATTGTCTATGTACCGAAAATATCATATCTAACTCAAACGATTTCACAGTCTCGCTCAAAGACTGGAGGGACCGTTTATAGCTTTGATCTCAACGCTCGAAGACGCCAATGGCAGAGCTCTATTGCGCCGTAACTTTACTAAGAAGTAAATTCAGAATTTCTCAACATTATACTAATAGTCGTAGCAACTTATTAAGATTCAATCCAACAGATCTTATTGCAACATTTTCCCACAAATACGTCTGCTTTCAACAATTGAACTGAAATATTTTGAATTTATCGATGGCGTATTTAAAAGAGGCTGTAAGGATTAATTAGGGTGCCACCCCGTTGGATATAGACAAGAGTAGTTTAGGTTCATGCCATTCGAATATATGATGGCTTTGGTACGTCTCTAATTTGGTATCTAACATGGTAGCAAATCGCTCAGGCACCTGAAAATATAACGCTATACCGTTGAGTACCGTTCAAACTTATGTATGAAAATCGATTTGTTAAAATAAATTTTAATACATATGTGTTTGATGTTTTTTTTTAAATTTATAACGTGTTTATTAGTTAGTTATTTTTAACGGCCTTAAAATGGTGTTAATTAAGGTTAAAAAGCCTTGGGTCAAAAAGCCAACTTGAGATTACCTGGTCTATTGTTGCTTCTTTTTCTATAGTGGAATCCGTTTTAGCCCGAGTAATATTTTTACTCTTTACCAAACATATTTTAAAACTAAAAGAGGTATGAAGCATGCTAAACAACTACATTATGTCTCTATAATAGCTGTCCATATTAAACTTGACGGAAAGAGACAAAATAATACATTAATTAGGGAAAATATTGTCATAAATAAAAATAATTTCAATACTGTATGAAACAATGTCGAAAATTTTAGGTTAAAAGCTTATAAACAAAACAGCACGTAAATGCTATATCCTCGAAGCGTCAATTAAGCCCGATAGAATAACAATTTTTTTAAATCTCCCTTCAATTTATATGTAAAATGTTATGCTTTAAAATGCTTTTAAAGGGACAATGTTGAGGAGTATTTTTCAAATCTGTGTTAAAAATTATTTGATAATATCTCTGTTGTGATACGGCCTAGAATCTCGGATTTAACTTGGAATTATGATTTTATCTAAAGTGATTATTATAACAAATATTAAACTTATTTTTTGAAGATTTTCTAGGAACAACATTAAATACATATATTGACCTTAAAAACTGCTACACAAAAGTATATCTTAATATTATTACCATATTTTTGAACGTAATTTATCGTTTTATATATAGCTAGATAGATACTGTAGCTATACCCATGGTATTTGGGTGGTCGTCACTTAAGCGAAAGTCTTCAGACAGAGAAGAACGGAGAAATGTTTAATGCCCTCTGCCACGATGTGGGGCCTTATAACACTAAGTTAGTAAGTGTACCCATGTTAACCCCAACCCGTAAAAACGTTCTCAAATAACAATACAATCGAAGATTCACATTTGTATCAAACAGTTTTCAAATAACGAAATCAAACAACAGAAATCCACTCTCTAAACTTTATAACAAATCAAAAGAACATCATACAAACGATAGAATATCGTGCGGACATTGTGCACGGCAAACTACGTAGCAAAGCTTGTCTCACGCTATTTCACTGGGTCAAATCGATGTATAGCTCGTCGAATGGACGAAAGTACATTAAATATTGCTCGCTGAAAGGTCTATTCATACGAAAGAGTCTGAATACGGCCGGCGCTGGTAAGTTTTGAAGGAAAAACATTAGTCACCCGTTTTGACCTAGATTTATTTCATTATGTCGATTATGGTTTAAATAAATTATTTCAGTGTACTAATAGCCTGACAGATTAACAGTTACTTGACGCTATTTCAAATTTAAAAATTTGATCTATAACTGAAGAAATCTGAGAATTGTGAGGGGCTATGCTTGAATGTTAAATTGATGCAACGATAAAGTTAGTGTTGTTCGAATCTTAGAAGAGTTAAATCGCTTGGATAAACCTAGCTTCCAGTTAACAAATCCCAACAGATTGAGTGTTCAAATGGCCGCAATGGTCAGTTTGCAAACCCACAAAACGTGTTATGTGAACGGAACTGTTGTCTAGCTTCATATCTGCTAATGTTTGCGAGAATTTACATCACATTTGAATAAAGTCATGTAAAGATGCAAATGTTTCAATTATTTTAATGATTTAGAGATGTTATCAGCATATATTTTAATTGAAAGCAAAAAAGTTTTCGTTTATAAGGATAGGTCATTTGTCAGAAGCCTTGAGTACCCCGGTCCATTACCGGGATCAGAGTTTACTTTTTTGTTGTTTTAACTCCGGTAATTATGACCAAGCACATTTCGTATTAAAAATGGTTATTACTCGGTACAGTATGTAATAAAAATGGCATTTATTTACTTTAAGTAGTAAAGATAGTGTTCATATTTCCGCCCGTATTTCGATACGTTAAAGCTTATTTCAACTCAAATATGAAAGTTAAACATAAAACATACAAAGTTTATTTAAAGAGATTAAGAAAAACAGGCTTTTTTTGTTTTCTTTCCACTTTATCAACTTTCTTTCGCATAAATCTTAACCGCAACTTGAAAACTTCGCGAATCCCATCAAAAAAGAAAAAAATGTTACAACTTTTAAATTCCGAATTACAACCACTCCAAAGTGGTGTGGTATTAACGCATTTCTGATTCAGGTTACAAAACTACAACAAAAATATTAAATTTGTTTTATAAATTAAAAATAAGAGCGACTATGAATTTATGTTTTAAATAGTATCACATTAAATTCCAACTATAAAAAGGCATTCATTAGTCAGAATGTCTAGTGACTTGACCCTTAGCAAAGTATCTAGTTTATGTACGGACATTTATATTTAAAAATGAGAATAATAAAAACATATCTTTATAAAACATTATATACAAATGGAACTTTATTACTCGGTAGATGGTAAATCGACTTTTGACATAGGCTTCATACATTTGGCCAATATATTGACCTTTCTGTCTCCCAGGAGAAATATACGAGCGCAATAAAACTTACATCAGTAAATACTTAACGAACGTCTATCAATCATGCTTCGCGTCTTCAAAAGACTATTTTTACTTCACATAATAAATAATAAAAGTGAAATAGGCTTGACTAAGAGAACAAAGACCCATATTAGAAGTTCTGCGACGATTCTGTCCGTTTTTAGAGTATGTATGCGTTTACTATGGACTTTGGAGGTATACAACCTCTAACAGGCTTGTATTAAATTTAGTTTTGCTTATATTAATAATACCTTAAAATAACATCCGCTAGAAATGGATTTCCGATACAGCTGCCAATCCGGCCCTGTCGCAAAGCCCATTAGGTCTAAGCACTCTCGTAAGTATTTATCAGTATGAGACCATGGCTAAGATATAATTTTGTAACGGGGAGTTATTAACATACTAATATAACAATTATATATGCAACGTTTTGTATAAAATAAACAACATTATAAAACTCATAACAAGAACATTTTGCTCCATAAAATTCAAATAAGCTCGGTATTAGAGGTATTCACACATACCAACGCCATGTTATTCATGCAGTCATTGTATTGTTTCTAGTTTCTATGGCGGGGTAATTGATAGTGGAGAGTAGAATGCACGGCATTGAGATTCCACTCTCGTCGTCACGAAACAGGCTGGCCGTAGACTCAATGTATTTGGTTCATTGTTCAAAATTCGAATGAATTTAGCCATACATAAGCTATAAACGGTCTATATCAATCGGTGTCCACACGAATTATTTTCCTATATATTAAATTAACACATTTATAAATTATTTTATATTATTGAGGCAAACTTATTCATTAGCGACTTATTAATTTAATGTGTTAGTTTAAATTGTATTTATAAGTTTTTTAACAAATACAATCATTACCAAATCGAGATTTTATTGACATAAAACCGAGACAATAATTTATATAACTCAAACTTAAACTCAAAATATGTTTTATTCAAGTAGGTCTTTATAAAGACACTTTTGAATCGTCAATTTTGACACTACCACCGGTTCGGAAGGCAGTCATCTACCGAGAAGAACCGGCAAGAAACTCGATAGCTACTCTTTCAAAATAAACAATTAATACAAAATTGTGCTACTGACAATTAAAATAACAAAGCATTGTAAGGCTACGCAAGAATTGAACTGTCCCGATGCTGAGCCAATTGCCGACACATTGAAGGGATCTTTGTCCTCTAAATATTCGTTTACGGTATAGTATGCATTTTCAACCAAAATACCCGCGTTTACGCGCGTCTTAAATTTGTCGGAAGGCAATTTGGTTATAAGTGATGGGACTTGATTATAAAAACGTATGCTCATACCTACAAACGATTTATGAACTTTACTAAGGCGAGAATCAGGCACATCAATTTTTTCTCTATTTCTTGTGTTGTGGTCGTTTTTATGTCCACTTAGTAATAAAAAGTGTTTATTTTTATGTACGAACAATATATTGCATAAGATATATTGTGAAGCTACTGTAAGAATACCGCTTGTTTTAAAGTGAGACCTTAAAGATTCTCTGGCTCCTAAACCAAATAAACCACGCATATTTTGTAAAATACTATAACTATTTAATATATTGTATTGGGAATAAGGTGAAAACATTTTTGGTTTCGTACAAGAAGAAAAATATATACTTCATCGCCATATACTTCCTTAAGAGATTTTTTTTCAATTCAATCGGACGTTAGTTTCGTTGATTTAGTATGTTCCTCAAATTAACTGGTGATCAAACGTGTAGACTTGAATTCCAAATATGAAAAAAAATACGTTGATTTTTGACAGCGGAAATAAATGACAGGTCCATGACGTGCCCAATTGAGAACTGTCCCCCGGAGACAATGTCACGTCTCCAGAGTAATTTCCGCTAGAAGTCAAGAACATCCTGCTAATATTTGACGACGTTCAGACCAAGTGGATACTACTGAACGTTAGCTCAGTTTGAACTGCGGAAATGGAATTAGGATTTCGATATTTAACGTTGCACTAAGAACCTCATCTAAATTTAATGCCTGTTAGATTACGCTTACTGTAGATAAGTAGCTATTTGAATAGTAAATTAAAAGTTAAATACTTAATACGGTACTAATGAAGCTCTTATTTATTAGAAGTCTACTACCGGTATTATTAAAAACATTTAAGATTAGATTTTTTTTTTGAAATCCTTGTCTTGTTTAAACTGAGTACTTGTAATATATTGTAGTGTAATCCTTAATACCAATATTGGTGGTTACGTATAGATATATATATATATGAGTCTATAACCTATATATATATATATATATATAAGACGTCAAGTATATATATATTTATCTATACTTGACGTCTTCGTTTTTCTAGAAAATATATTTTAAAACCTAATATGAGGATTTTATCAACAAAAGTTAATATATAATTTTTCTGTTAACTTACCTGTAGTCAATTAAGAATACTTTGTAATAACAAAAAAAAATTAAAATCATTTATGAGCATTCATATTTTAATTTTGCGCAAATGGAATTCTCTTCATTAAAATTCTTTGGAAAAATTAATGCAGTAAGGCTATTTCACAGAAAATTGTCTCAACTTCAAACGGGAATAATAAAAAGCGGCCAGGCGCGTATTCTCATAAATTAGCCAGGTTTATGTTTTTGTATAACTAAATAGATTTATTAAGCAATTTTCACTTCGCTTCCAAATAAGCCATTTCTAACGTATACAATTTATTATTCGGCACACGCGTGTTATTGACATATATCACATTATATTAATGACTTATTTAGGACTTACAGACAAGTAAGTATATAGTAAGATTATTAATGTTACAAAGACTCGTTCGTCGTGACCCATTTTCATATGTTAGTATTCATTTGACTTGTCATTATGTTCAATAAAACGATTAATCATAAAGGGTCCACATACGTGAAAAAAATTAGGGGTCTTTATAGGAAATAACGTCATAGAAAACAATGGAATTCGTCATTAAACCGTAACATTCACAACCCTCGATAACGAATCGATATTTAGCGATACGACAATGTGACACGAAATGTCAGCAAAATAACGTTAAAATATTAAATCGCCCAACGAAAATCCGTTACAAATAGGGCACTTACACTTGAATAATGTTTAGCGGAACATCACTAGTTTTTACTAACGGCCCCGACGGTTCTGTTACATGTTCAAATTCAACCTCAAACAAATGGACTTTTATGCTTAATTTATTTTCGAACGTTTGTCGCAATTGCTGTGATTTGATTTGAATGATTACGTCATCGTGAACTGTACACAACATTAAGCGTTGCGCGTAACCACTATATGACTAATGTATGCATTTATATATTTTCACTTGTGTACGTCAATCATTCTCTTGTATCAAGAGCTATGAGGGCTCCAATATAAACCGCTGTTAAACCATTGATAGTGAATAAAAATATTGAATTAATATTTTAAGAGGTATATGTGCAGTAGTAACGAGGCGACTATAAATAGATCTTTATAAATTCATTTATATTCGTTAACACATATTTTATAAATGAAACATTTTATGATAATAGAATTATATTGATATAATAATCAAGTATTAAATTTGAAATGTTTTTCACATTAAATTATACGTGTTGAACGTGAAAATTATAATTATTAATCTATATTCAATAACGTTATAAAGCGCAAATAGTATTCAAAGTCAAAGTCAAAATATGTTTATTCATTAAGTGATTCAACGCCTGCTCGTACGCGACCAAGCTGAGAAGAAGCAGGCAAGAAAGTCGGCTTAGTTGATTTTTTTTTTGGAAATGATCCCAGTACACTTATTAAGGCAAGGTTAAGCCGGAGCTAATTCATTCCCAAACTTTTTGATCATATTCCTTTCTTTGGATAGAATATTATATGTGGTTATATAGAGAGGTAGGCTAAGTCTGGGAAATCTGATGGTAACTTTTTGGCTCTGTTTAGTAGCCGTATGTCATGTTATGTCACGCGACGCACAGGTTACGGCAGTTGAATGTCTTTTTATTATGAATTTATAATTAATACTAGCTTTCCGCACGCGGCTTCGCCCACGTGTAATTTGGTTAAATAATAGCGTTTTTAAATGATCTCGACAGGCTAAAATCTTGTTACAATTGGAATTATATGTAGCCTGTGTTACTCAGGGATGACGTAGCTTTACATGTACAAAGGTTATCAATATCCTCTGTTTCTGTGGACTTGATGTTTATTTACCATATACGTGATTATTTTTTTTTTCGGAAGGGGGTACTTTCAAGTTGGTCCCGTAGTCAGGATCCGATGATTCAGGGAAATCGAAGGCAACTTTCATATTAACTTACAGGCAATTACTTTTCTGACCATTTTATGTTCTGATAGTCATCTTATGTGGATGAGCTGATGATGGAAGGTAAAACTCGTTACTAATATGACGGATGTAGTTAAATTATAAACACTCAATGTCGACTTCCCAAAAATAATAACAAGATATATACTATCTGATTTTAAAACAATAATTGATATTGTTAGTCTGTGGTAGCGCATACAGCCGGTATTGGTGGCAAAACCAAAACGCGAGTCGCCTTGAGCCAGTCCACAGACTAAACAAAACGTCACACGCTACATCCTACTTTACTTGTCAGTTGTGTGAGCATCTCCTGTAATTGGTTTTGGTTGTTCGCGATTAGAATGAACCCTTCGGCAAATCTGAGGTGATTTAATGTTGCTCCGTTGTTATTGATTACGCAATTGCTCCATTTTTATATGAAAATCATATTTTACATGTCGAAGTTTCTTCAAAATCATGCGATCTCTGTAAGTTTTTAAGTGAAGTTGAATTTGTATGGGATTGCCGGCGTAGCTGGAGGCGCTTATTCAATTCCATACAAATTCAACTTTACATTTACAACCGATTGTGTTTAATGACTTCTCGCACTTGTATGCATTGTAAGTCCTACCATTTTGGATCGTCTTAAAATCTAATTGAATCTATGCCTGTTCGCAATCAAGCTGATAAAAAGCGGGCTATACACTTGTTTGTGGAGCCAGACAAAGCTGGTGCAAATTGCAAATAAAATAACATTACCGCAATAGGTATTAAATTATATGTTAAAACGTAATTTAAGTATCATAATTCTAAATCAATTTCTTAAAATGATTAATCATACAAGCGCTTACATTCATATTATATTTGGGTATGCCTATTGGGGAGGGCTGGGAATACAGCAGGCTGGATGGCATTTTGAATGAATAATTGCGGCACAGATTTGACGTGAGGTATTTTTATTGCCTCTCTGCATGGGCAATATCCGAATTCTATATTTCCGTATAAAACTTTTTTGCATTCATAATATAATGATTTTATGGGTCCATTGTTATGTGGGGTTTGAGTTTGTATGTTTAAGAAATCTTCAATGTTTGAATGTCGTAATAATAATAGTATTTATTTTTGTAACTGTGTGAGTGGAGGCAATTGGTGTTAATACTGTAATAAAATTAGACAATGCTGTATTCTATAAGGTCAATGAACTCAAAACCATTATTGTTTTATATTATCGCAAGTGTCACACAAAGTTAAACTTCGTAAACAGTTAGTGAGAAACTAAGACCTCGCTAACCACAGTTGATATGTGATAAATTTCATGTCATATTCGTTCTAAAGTAGTTATATCTACATGATGGAAATAACGCATACATTCAATAAACAAAATGATATATATAATGATATCTGCCATTAAATTTCAATAAAAGGAGAGACTTTCTCGCCAGTTCTTTTCGTCTTCCATTGATTAGGGAACTGGCAAAACAAAGGTTGTGTTTTATTATAATTGTAGGGTCATTTTTTTTCTAATTTTGATGATTCATAACTAAGGAAATAAGAAGGAAGAGCCTATATGAATAAAGATATTTCTATAACATTTACGTTTATTTCCTAAATCGAATAAACATTAACAACAAAGTCATCCCATAATCTCACAAAAGAAAGAAATACACTCGGATTGACAGGAGTTTTGCCTATCAAATGATTTTGTTGGATAAGTGAGGCGTGTGGCACTCCAACTCAAATACGCGTCAAGTGGTGAATGATGCTTCTTTAGAATGTATGACAAATGTAGATGGAAGCGACGTTTCCTTTACAGATTTTATGCTGTTTTAACTTATATGCGAAGCCTTTCATCTTTTCATCAAACTGTACATTGGAATAAAGAATGGGAATTTTCAGACATCTGGAATTCCATGACGGAGTGATTTATAAGGCATGCACTGCTTTATGGAAACAGCTGCCTTTTGAAGGAATGGCGTAATGTTTCCCTGAAGAACATAAGCGGCTTGCATTAACACAATTCTGAGTGAAACATTCGCTTTATTTCGAACTAAATCTTTTGGGATTAGATAAGATTACTCGGCAGTTTTTATTTAACTCAAGTCAAGATTCATAACGTACTAATTTGATGAACAATCTCACATAATTGACAATAGAATGCTTTGAATAACGGATGCACGGTAATAAGAGACTATAGCGAATTTGTTGAAGTTATTTATGGTACGCCGGCTAAATGGTTATTACAATATAGCGAAAGGCATTCAAAACATCCAACTAATTTATGTTGGCTCCAACAGAAATAACTTCAATAATTTCACAACGGAAGCATGGAACATATTCAAACGGGACAAATACATTAATAAAGTCATAAACGACCTAATGTTGTGAGATAGACAATTGTAGTTCTAAACATCCCGCTAATAGGGGTGAAACTCCCCTGAACATTGAACACGAAACGCTGTCGAACCTTTGTCATTTTAATCATACTTCCGATCTTCCAAAGTAAGGTTATTGAAATATGTTCAATTTCCTATATTCGAAAAGACTTTAGAATATTAAACGCTAAAACAGTTGTACTCCACATCTGTTGAGCTCATGAGTTTTTGCGGTACAAATGTCATATATGCTGATTTTCGTGTGCCAGTCACACAATATGACATTGTATCCAATGTGGTAATAACTATCGCTGCAGTTTTACTTCACTAGCAGTTTATTGGTAAACATCCTGTGTGCGGGAAACTTTTAGAACACCATTATTACCTTCCCCGGCTTATATAGCACAAAGTTTTAACATTAAATCATACTCGTACGCCAGTTGCAACGATAAATCACAATAGCATAAGCAATAAGCTCCTCTGAATATTACTGATTGTATTTTGTGTGAATATAATATTTTATCGAGACCAATAAATGAGATGTTGAATATTATTTGCTAAATACAAAAAAAACCTACTTAACCATATTTAAATTAAGCATTAATTTAACTTGCATATTATAGAAAAGCTAATATTTAATTAAGTATTTAATAGATTAACTTTTTCTAAACATTTTCTTATGTACTATCTCTTACTTTCATTTAACTAAAACGTTTAATATTATCAGTACAAGTCTACAATACGATAGGTTAGTTACGGATTAATTATTTATTAATTACACGTATAATCCCCAAAATGTCACACTTAAGTCTCTATCAGTAATTGAAAATTGTGTTATTAAAATAAAGGACTAACACCCTTTTTTATAAATCCGCTACAGTTTGATGAATTAATTTTGTATTACTATTCAGAATAGAAATGTGAATCAATACTCATTTTCATTTGAAATGATAATCTTCATAATTGATTGGCAATTTACCTGACAGCACTAAAACAATTTTGACATTTTACTAAAGTGCGATAATTGTGACGTGTTTCTTTATCCATGTGTATTGTGAAATATAAGAAATCCCAATGGGTTAAATATGTGATATTTGTAGTTTAGTCCGCGGAAGAATGTCGAATTGAGTGATATATGAGTTACTAGAACGCGTGTTTTCAACTGGTTTCTAGTTCAATAATATATTGTCCACAAAGTTTCGTGTCTGGGGTCTTTTGATTTATATACTATGTACGGATTGATTGTATGTTATTGATATGAATATGCTTTTTACGGATATAAGCCTCATCGAAGGAGTGGTGGAGAGTTTGCCAGTTCTTCTCGTCCCCTCGTCATCTTGATTTGGGAACTGGCAGTAAATATTGAGTCAATTTTTTTTGACTATTCGAAAGTGTACGACGGTTTACAGTTACCTTTGTGAATAAAGATATTTTTGATTTGTTTTGATTCAAGGTAACTATTTAACATCTAGGTAACTACCAATCGGTATTTTTATAGGACCCAAGTGATTTAGTAGATATACGAGTAAACTATAAATGATAAACAGTTTTGTAAATAAAAGCCGGCAACGCACTACCCGAGCCACGTGATTGTGTATGGGCGGTGACTTCACCATTATGATATCTGTATCTTATATAAAAAACATATTTGTTTTTGAGCACATATAAACTTAAAATAACTATTAAATATCCTAAACTCCTTACTTTTTTTGAATATACGTCGACAACTCATTGGTGAGTGCTGGGTGTCTATAGTCGGCTTTGTGTTACTCTCGTTTGTCCTTCTTATAAAAAATGTATCAATATATAGTTCTAACTATGATTACACTATAAAAAAACCTAATATAACTTAAACTAACAGGAGTAAATAAAATTATAATTTATCTGAAGTACGGCGACTTATATACTCCCATATAAATAATTTAAAAAATTTAGATTACAACCTACAAATACACTGTCTCACAAAGAATGAGATCTCTGTAGATTAGCCGCCATTCTGCGAACGTAATCCTACTACAAACATTATGTCTACATTATTAATGCGCCAGTTTTCCCTCATTCTAGTGAATTACACACTAATTTATTATTTACACAACCTGTATTCGTGTTAGCTTTGTATATACTTATGCTGTAAATCTATTAACTGTTAACAAACATATAATAGCTAATACATATATAAACATAATAAGCAATAACAAAGTCTCTTTCCTTAAATATATTCAATATATGTATCCCCCTGCTCAACAATCATAGCAGCTTCCATTACACTGAATGACATCACACAAAACGTGTTCAAACGGAACTGTAACCAAACCTCGCCTGTTAAGACAAAAGCGTCATCCGCTGTCCCACTCACTCGCGTTGGTACGTTTGTGGCTATCCCTGTCCAACAACCGTAGGCGTCGTAGACAGGAGCTACGGGACCTTTAGACCTCTACAAATTGAAATTGCAAAGGGTTCAGCGCGTTGTCCGTCGATAAACATTGAGTGGAGTCAGACATATCATTGTTCAATGTATATTTTAATTATTAAACCACTCTCGGGAATAAGTGATGACCCTTAATGGACCCTTTGGGATCCTTTGGTAACTGATAAGTGGACTTGGACTATTTACCTGATGTAATTATAAATAATATTATCTTTAGTTGGCTTCATGCAATATTTTGCTTTATTATGTATTAATTCGGGTTTTAGGTTAACAATCTGAGAATTGTTGTATGTACTCCAGTAAATTATAAAAGTGTATATAATATAAATAAATACTTTTTATTTTATTTTATTACATGACAGAACGTAATTAATTTTATTAGGGAGACGTGAAATATTATAGATAAATATTTTAGGTTGTATAAAATGTCAAATTCCATTTTTATTAATACAGCCAGATATTTTTTTTAAAAACAAATGTAAAACGAAACAGTATTGTGTGGAGAAACAGTGTGGGTTGTCTGGAAGAGATCGCTTATTAGCGATAAGGCCGCCCGTTGCTCTTATATGTACTCACATCTATTAACGTCCTTGCACCCACTGTTTAAGTGCAATAAAGTGTAAATAAATAAGTATTTTCTTTTCTTCAACACTACTACATTTTATATCAGTATATTAAACTCTCACATTTAAAGTTTCTTTATAGTTCGTCTACAACTGTCTACGCCGGCTTTAATCGCGGAGTATACTTTTATGCACCTATTTTTTGCCTCGATTCGATTTTTTTGTTGTTTTTGAGTTATAAATCAGTTTAAGCATCTCCCAACGGGACATTTATTTATCACATACTAATTAAACAAATTGAGATTTTTGTACAAGTGTTAGGCGTAGCAAATACAAAAGGCGAAAAAGATAGTGACAGTAGCACGTTTCCGTTCCAATTTCAAAATCAAATAACTCTGTGACGTTGCCGCTTTTAGTTCGTCATTCCTTTCGTTCATTACGTAGTAACGACTGAAATATAGCAAGGGGTGTAACACGAGCGAATGGAACGTTATCCCTAAGAGTTGTGCCCCTTCGCACTCATAAGCTTATTCTTGTAAAGAAAATGTTTAATTCGACGCAACATTTTATTAAGCCTTGTCTCTTTAACAATTCGCTTAACAATTTTTTTTTATGTAAAATTTGTTATTGCAATCTGGCGAAAATATATGTTCATAATAATAATGACATGAAATCTATACTAGCTACTGTCCGTTAAGTATATTTACACTTCCAACATAAAAGTTTCACAAGTTATAAATGCCACACGACATGATTAAATAACCTATATTAATCACAAATCATGGATCGTATAACGCGAAAGTTCATACAAATGATAACAAATTTCAGTAAAGCCATATTGTCCGTCAATTAAGTGGAAAATAAGGGCATTTACCGTATAATGATGACCAAATTGGCTTAATTCAATGTGGCCGATTTATCGGAAAAGATAATACATGATGCAAAGCAACAAGCGTTAATGTTCATAGGTAAGTTACATTGATGCACTCACAAATAGTTTTGTGTAGCGATTTTTTTTGACGACAATTCGATTAATTATTATTAATTAGTTGTTACTATAATCACATTCTGATTTGTTTTGTGTATGCCCTATAAGAAAATTGGATTTGGAATTAAAACAGTACAAACCTGCGAAGCATGAATACGCTTGGATAGTTCCAGTTAACAATTGGACGTGTTAACTCGGGATATAATATTTGCAAAGCTAACAGAGGTTCGTCTTAACGCCTGTTAGTTCACTATAGTGACATACTAATTCGTACACAGACAATGCTACTATAACAGCGAACTATAAACATCAACATCCTGATTGGGTGTTTACATACAGCACCAAGCAACGCTTATGTAATCAAAGTTCGTATGATACATTTGATTGTAAACTCGTTAACTTAATAATTCAGTGGTGTCAGTATACTAGCTGCAAATTGTAAGCGGTTTATGAGATACAAACAACATATATTGACAAAAATTTTAACAAAACGGGAGAAACGTGTATGATTTTTTCATGAGGTACATAGGATCATTTGGAAGCTTCTTAAATCTGAATGACTCAAAGCATGTACGCGACAAAGCTGATAGGTAACAGGCAAGAAACTCGGTATGGTTTTTTTGTCTCTTAGGACAATTTTTGAAGCAAGGTTAAACTGGTGCAGATTCATTCGCACACGTTTTCATTATCAAAATAATCAGTTAATTGTAAAAATTGTGTTTCAATAATTATATTTACTTATCGTAACATCACGTACTAAACTTGCTATCACAATTTTACAATACTTATAAAAACATTCACAAGAAAAAATGACCTACGAAAATGGGATACGAAATTTTAAAAAAAAACTTTCGTTTTTACATTCCACGGTCAACAACAACATTATTCATCTGTTTTGTTGGAATCCAGCATCATTTATAAATTAAATCTCAAAGAAATCACTAGATGTACGTATGTATGTCCTGCCCACTTCCGAAATAATATTATTTCATAAGTGGGCTGGACATCTAGTTTCGACACTGGCACATTTTGTCAAAATCAAACCAATAGACATGTTACAACATTTATTCATTTTTCATCACCACTGTCACAAATTTCATCACTTATTTTCTACTATCATCCGTAGCTACTTGAAACAAAAAACTAAATCTATTCCCCAGTCGCTCACTCATTCGCTAGCGTCACCACTTGTCAAACATCCACCAACCGTGAGGTTTAGAAAAATATAATAATACAAATCAAATAATAACTTTTACTCATTTACAACGCAATTTATATAACTTTATATACCGGAAACATTGTATAATAAAATATGAAAGTTTTTTTTTTTTGGAGTGGGATCTCGCTGTTGGCCAGCTCAGCTCGGGCTGGTTGGCGAGCTTAGCTCAGCCGTGACAAAGCCTGTTGAGTGGAAAAGGATGACGTATTTAAATGATAGATTTAGGGTTGACGGATATAAACAATAAAGACTTATAACTAATTATGCTTAGGCTTATATCTAATGTGGGTATGTAACATTAACATAATCTAACAGTTGTCATATATCCCGCTATATTGTCGTAGTACCTTAAACTGATCGAATTGTTCAAATGCAAATGTAAAACAGAGTAAGCACATGCGTTTATATTCGTTGTCGTTCCTGGTCACGAATCACGGCAGCATCCGCATTTGAAACTATGAGGTGTAAACGTTATATAAATAAATTAATGTAGATTAAGTAAATTCACCCCAATTAAATTCACCATGCGACAACACTGTTCTGATTGTACTATTTGTGTTGATTCAACAACGGAGCTAATCCACTTTTAGCACTGAACTATTAGCCAGCAATAATTTAGTTGCATTTCGTTTCTGGCATCAGGAAATCATATTTGACGTGATGCGACGTCTATTCTAGTGTCTACGAGTAGAATTATAGATGCGTATCATATACTTAGTCTGGCCATAAATACTGTTACTATTCAAAAAAAGAAAATATTACGTTTGAATTTGGAATCTGTCATTTTTATATGATTGCTTGATGTGTTTTCTTATTTTCGCGCCATTATATTGTTAAATATTTTGTTATATTAAAATGGAGTGGGGTGATAAAGAGAACCGAATCGCTGTGATTGCCTTACATAAAGTAGGTATGGAGAAAAGTGCAATTTTTAAAACCCTCCACCCGCTTGGTATTAGTCAAATGTTTGTTTACCGGGCTATTGATAGGTACAATGATACCTCCTCTGTTTGTGACAGAAAAAGATCTGGCCGTCCACGTACCGTTCGTGTGAAAAAGGTGATTAAAGCAGTTAGGGAAAGAATTCGAAGAAATCCTGTCCGTAAGCAAAAGATTTTATCTCGGGAGATGAAGATAGCTCCTAGAACCATGTCGCGTATATTAAAAGATGACTTAGGACTTGCAGCCTATAAGAGACGTACTGGTCACTTCTTAACTGATAATTTAAAGAAGAATAGGGTGGTAAAATCCAAACAACTACTTAAGCGGTACGCAAAGGGAGGTCACAAAAAAATTTTGTTTACGGATGAGAAAATTTTTACAATTGAGCAGTATTTTAATAAACAAAATGACCGTATTTATGCTGGAAGCTCTAAAGAAGCTTCGCAATTAGTAAACAGAGTACAACGTGGGCATTATCCCACTTCAGTGATGGTTTGGTGGGGTGTTAGCTATGAAGGGGTGACTGAGCCATATTTTTGTGAAAAAGGTATTAAAACGTCGGTTTATCAAAGTTTATCAAAATACCATTCTTGAGACGGTAGTTAAGCCTTTAACTAACACCATGTTCAATAACAAAGAATGGTGCTTTCAACAAGACTCGGCACCGGGTCATAGAGCTCGATCCACCCAATCTTGGTTGAAAACTAACGTTCCGGACTTTATCAGCACTGAAAACTGGCCGTCGTCAAGTCCTGACCTAAATCCATTGGATTATGATTTATGGTCAGTTTTAGAGAGTAAGGCTTGCTCTAAACGCCATGATAATTTGGAGTCCCTAAAACGATCCATTCGGTTGGCAGTGAAGAATTTTCCTCTAGAAAGAGTTCGTGCTGCTATTGATAACTGGCCTCAACGTTTAAAAGACTGTATTGCAGCCAATGGAGACCACTTCGAATAAACATTGTATATTTTTAATAGTTATATATTGATGTATTAAACTAACTCACTATGAAAGGAATAAATGTTACGTATAAAAAAAAAATCGTGCTTTTCTTTATAACAATATTTATGGCAAGACTAAGTATAATGCGTATCATTTATAAGAATTGACATGATACTTGGCACAGCGATACTATAGCTGTGATTGCGTTAAAATGTATGTAAAACAGGACAGGATATTAAATCCTTACAATTCTAAATTTAAATCTCAATACAATTTGTTACATTAATTTTAAATCCTAAATAAGGTAACCCTCGTTCAAATCCCTGAATAAAGATGGCGTACGAAACGAGCAAAAAAAAGTGAACTTAAAAAATATCATCTTACATCGGATTACTTAAGTAGTTACATATCTTAAAAAATACATTTTCCATTAAAAACTAGGGCAAACCCCAGAACATAATTAGGAAAATCCAGATTCAACAAAAATAAACTCATCAAAATTGTATTTAAATATATTAATATCAAATTTATAGAAACAAAAAAAATGAATACCTAAAATATAAAACAAATCACATCAGTATTAATGTATAGTAAATCTGAAGGAAGCGTCATCTTTGTAGGCCTATTCTGTGCGTACAAAACTCTCCCAACACAACATTACTCATGCAGGAGTACAATTTTTAAATAAACAACCTTCCAACGTGAGAAAATTAAAATCATTGGGAGCTTTTAACACGGCTGCGTTACATAAACTTAACTGATACGCTCAAACAAGCTTTACGTTCTTCCTAATACAGCTCTTATTTTATCAAAAGAATTGATGATATAAAAATAATTACTAAAAAACTATTAAACTAATAAAACCAGAGAAAGTCTAGCTATATGTCATTGTATTTCAATTACTATATATATTGAACACATTTGAGTAACAGTACAATTTCCATTGAAGCATATATACCAGCTTAAAACAGCTACTTTGGTACAGCTCAACGTAATATTAACTAGAAAGCTCACACTGTGTTAATAATGTACCGCACCGAAACTGATAGGCTAGGGTTAACACATTAATCATTCTAAACATTATCTTGACTGGTCGACTCGTCAATCTGTTTACATTTATATTTCCTATACTATTTTAAAGCTTAATTACAATAAGCATGTTAAGTGATTTAAGTAATAGCCTTAAGTATAATCTTATTCTTGTATTTGCTGTTGTTTTTCTGCAGGTATGTTTACATATCGGTTTGCCTCCACAAATCTTTTCCATTCGGATCTCTCTTGAGTCACTATTGTACTTTTGGAATGTCATCATTAGTCACGAACTAAATAACTCTTATTCAGATTTGAGCTTTTGTTATTTATCGAATTGTTTCTTGTAAAGCCTTCTGAGTGAAAATAATTGTGATGTAATAAGTCGTGCGAATGTTACGATGCAATGGTAGTCAAAATAAAAAAAAATACACTAGTTATAATTCCACACTGCGTTACGTTAATTTCACGTACCATAGAGTCCTAACCGAGCGACGCCAAAACCGTAGCAATAATAATTTACTGCTGGCGCCATCTTGTGAAATTCTACGCTTGTTGTACAAACGATAATGACCCTTAGTGCTATTTATTTTCAACGAATATGGAAATTTATAGGTCGTGGATAATTTCAGGAAATGCCGTCAAATACAGTGTACTTAAATAATGATATAGTGTACTTTAATTTAATATTTAGAGGACAAAGATCCCTTTAATGTGTCGGCAATTGGCTCAGCATCGGGACAGTTCAATTCTTGAGTAGCCTTACAATGCTTTGTTATTTTAATTTTGTATTAATTGTTTATTTTAAAATAGCAGCTATCGATTTTATTACCGGTTCATCTCGGTAGATGACTGCCTTCCGAACCGGTGGTACTGTAAAGAATGACGATTCAAAAGTGTCTTTGTAAAGACCTACTTGAATAAAGATATTTTGAGTTTGAATTTAATAACAAAACGTTTATTTCTGTATTGTTTATGAAAAAGAATTAACTTTGTTTATTTTGGTGCCGGACCCGTTAAACCAGGCAAGCTAAGGCGTCATTATATTTGATCAAATCTGCAGCTTTATCAAATTGATCTAATAACATTAATACATAGATTATAGAGTCATCGCCGTAGTCTACAGATGGGATCACGTGTCCTTATAAAAATTTTAATTGGATCCTCGGATATATTCGGGTGGTGTCGATAACATCCCATCGGGCCATAAGATTCATAGAATGTCAAACCGAATAGAAATGTATTTTTTCTTATTAAAATGTAAAAATATTAAGTTTTTTATATGATATAAGAATTACACTCGAAAACATTTCATCTAGATCATAAAGTATGTAGATTTTAAAGTGAATAATAAATCTAATAATGCCTCGGAGACGTTTTGATTATTTTTTTTTTACTTCATTACCACCCGCAGCGTCACCTGTGCAGAACAGGAGTGCAAAATAATTTATAATATTCCTTCAACTTGCCAACATTGAACTCACCCAAAAGTTTAACCTATCCGATAATGTTATATAACATTTATTGTTACTTTGTTTAAGGGCAATCACAAAATAACTATTCAGTCATTTTACTCAATAAGTAAATAAAGCCCTGGGACACCTACCTGTATGTACATTTTTACAAACGTTACGTTCTCGTCTTTATCAACAATGTATAGTAGTGAATATGCATTTTTGCCTATTCAAAAATAGAAAGCAATGCGCATAATATATGTTCGAAGGCGTAAACTTCATACAGAACGTTATTCACATATATATTCGTAAACTGAACCACGATACGAAAATTGAACACAATATTTCGTACCTATAACTGCGAAAGTGCAATATTTGCAATGCGCTACAAATAAATCTCTCGTCGCCGTAACGAAATAAAGATAGGGAAACCTTACATTTTCTTGAAATTCGAAAGTGTGTCAGCTCGTTCGTCGATCGGATACCTAGTTTGCAATAACATTGTATTGTGAACTATATTCAGCATACACCGTCATTGCCACCGAATGGTATGTGAAAGTATAATGGAAATGCATTTACGTACGTTTTATTTATTTTAAAAGTATACAAATGTATAGGTGAAATGTTAGCTTATCTTAACTTTTTCATTACGCTCTTGGCAGAGCGGTCGTGGCCGTTGTGTGGCACTCGGGGCACTCGGTCCAGCGCCTGGGACAGCCGCGGTCTAGTACCATCCACTCTCTCTTAACTTATGCGATTGTATTGAGTGTTGACACTTTATTTGAGTATTATCATGCTGACTTAAATATCATTGTTGTGCCGTCCATGTTTTCGGTTGATCCTCCCTAGCGACGTGCTATTGAACGGGTGCTACTTGTGACTGGTCGGTCTTGAATTGATGTTGCACTGCTAATTATTTTTTCTGCATACATCTCGTTTTGCTTGTACTGTGTGTTTGCGGGTTGTTCTCAATATAGGGTATGTGTGATCCTATTTCACCTAGTATAATGGAGCATTTTTGCTGCTCTTTACATCAGTACTGTAGAACAAACTTTGTAAATGTAAACTTTGGTAACTGGCTAAATTCATTTTGTTTTATAAGTGTACAACAATTCATGTGACAGAAAGTTATCTATAAGAATTATTTCTGATTTGATTGAAATATAATATCGCAATTGCTTGACAGAACTACGCCGAATTCTATGTTATTTTTGGATGTAATGAAGGTAACCCAACCCATCCTTCCGTTAACCACAAGGCCACGTCAACGTAGATGCGAAAGCTACTTTATACACACCTAAAACATGTTAAATTCTACTTGAGTTATAAAAAAATCGGTAATTTGGTTAAAAAATTTCGAGTTGTAATATCGGTTTAAATACGGATTGACCGAACACTGCTTCTAATCGTTTTTATTTCAACTGCGAGGTAACAACAATACCGCTTAATGGGTAACTATTAACCAACAGATGTGGCAATAAAAATATTTTACCTGTCTCTTTCCATGTCTGTGGGGAGGGTCACGCGATGTACTGCAACCATTAGTACTAATTTGGTCGGTCCGTTTCTAGTTTACGACCAAATTCTGCGCAATGTTCATGGAATAAGCATGTATTTTCCGTCTCGAGATATAAACGTGCAATATTGAATATCATACGGCTCTGTTTTTTTTCTAATGTTATCTTGTATATACAGTATTTTTCAGACCAACTAGACTATTTAAGCAAAAATGATTTAACATTGATATAAAGTACTATGCTCTCTATCAAAATAAAAAGTTAAATAGAGATATATTTAGGGTTTTAGCGTTATATTTTTATGGACAGACCTGTATAGGCAAATGTTTTGTAAAAATTGTTTAACACACATTATATATTATATACAAACTAGTTATGACGAATCTGCTGGCGCAATGGACGACATTTTTTTGATATATTTACTGTCTGTGGTAATAAGTGTATTTATTTATATATTTACATTCGATGTCATTGTTTAGGCCTGTATTTTGGTAAGCATATAAATAAAGGTTCGCAGAGTAAATTTTATTGTTTGTTTCATGAAACATAATAACAAAGCAGATACCAATTTTAATAAAAATTAACATAGAAGTGTTTTTTTAGTGTTGGTTAGCGAACAAAAGTGTATGGTAATTTGGATACAATACAATGAAAATTCCATTCAACGCAAACCACTTTACGTATACTCTGGTTTCCGTCAGTTTTGCCAGAAATCTGACAGGTGACGGAATACAAACACAATAGCCACCCTAGCGTAAAAGGAAAATAAATGAGATCACTTTTTCTTACTTTACGAGTCACCTAGATTTCACAGTAGTTGTCCATTTCTATTCATACAAGTTTCACTATTGAAGAAAAGTTATAGAAAACTTATAATGAACGACACACACTTTCTACTTACATTAGGTTTTTATTTAAGTATTTCAATTTGGTGAAGATCTCAGAGTATTGATGACATTCTTACTGATCGTTGGAATTTGGATTACTGAGATTCTATTAAACTTGATTTATCTATATCATGTCTACATAAAAATATATGTAACAGTATATTGGTTGTAGAAGTTGTTATATATAGAACTACTATATTGTTGTATAAACTTAGGGTTCTTGAAAAAATTAGCGTACCATTTCATAAATAGTATATCTGTGGGCGACTTTACCTTTATGGGTGTCTCCCTCTCGTTTGCCAAGATATCTATAAAAAAATAAACATAAGTATTTTCCAATTACTGGCATTCAGTTAAGTCTTCACTGAGGTCACATAGAAGCCTTTACAGACCATCTTTATTCGATACTCATACTAATAAATCATGAAAGAGATATTAAAAAGGAATATGAAAGATCTAATTAACTTGAGGAATGATTACTTATTAACTTTCATGTCTTTCCACGATCAATATATTAATGTGGTATTAAAATTTAAAAAAATAGAAATATTTATTTCTGTTTAGTTTGTTTTGCCAATACCAAGATAGTGCCTCCATTTAAGTAATGTTTTCTACTTGTGTTTGTAGAACGCACTCTCTCGTGTTAACAATACATAATGAGATAAACAAAGAAACTAAATCTAAAAAACAATACTGTTATACTGTATATTGTTCGCCATACAAAATCATTACATTTCACAATGTCGACTTGTGATAAATAAAGAAGGTAAAAAAAAGCGTAATAGCTGATAAAATCAGCAAAAACTTATACGGCCCGAAAATTTATCATAGCAAATGGGAAACAGCGCACACAATTCTGCCAGAGCTTGAACACAGCTGCTTCTTAACTTATATTCTCTGTCCCTTTAAGATTATTACATAGTATTTGTGTAACAATTCTTCGAAATGAGAAAGGACAAATAAAAATTCACCATGCTTACGTATTTACACATTTGTAATATTTTGTGTGAGAAATTGAGATGAAATAATCTCTACAAAATATGCTACTTTCATACATATAAACATTGTTAAGGGTTCATAGTGAACAAGCAAAAACACTTTGCTAATTGGTATAGTGTAGCGAATTATTTCCTATTAAAAAAAAATTAAAACTTCTCTTTATAAACAAAATCAGCTACCGATGTGGGAGAAACCTCCTGCGGGGAATGACCGACATTCCATCGCGGTCAAAGTTAATTAAAATTTTCTCTCACTCAAGTTATTAAAAGTTCCACGAACAAAAAATACTTAACCTAATACCGACGTAGGCCGCCCGGTTATCCGCAAAGTTTCTTTCCCGATACCATTCCCGGCTGTCTCACTTGGGAGTCTTAATGAGAGGAAACTATAAAACAATTATATATCTTGCCTGAAAGAAACCCTGGAGATCAGTAAATTTTGAGTATGCAAATTTTAAAACTGTAACGGTTTAATTCTTTACGGTTAGATTTGTACACTTGCCCGCTTATTCAATCAGCGAGTTAATAAATACGGATTTTTAGCGAAATCATATTTTATCAACAAGATTATTACACGTATGAATTGTTTTTAAAAATATTTTACAACATTTATTTAACAATTTTTAATTATTTCATCATACACATATTTTGTTTTCTAATGCAAAATAGAGTACATACGATTTTAATACGTTTGCATACTTAATGTAATGCAGTATTGATATAGTAGTACTCACATAATCTTGACACCGTTAATAGGATCTCACTAGATTAAGGCAATTAGTATATTATTAAGCGTTCTGCCCTAATCACAAGTCACTGGACATAAAGGACATACAGTATATAAAGGTCTAGTATGTGCTAAATCAGTATAAATTTACGATATACCTGTGCATGGAGTGATATAATATACTCTTGTACTACCTTAGGTATCTAATTTGAGTAGAGTTATAAAATTAATCGTATTCCTTGTTTTTAAAGTAACACTCCGCCCCTTTTTAAGGATGTTCCAAATTTAAAAATGTAATAAAACTTTTTGTACGCATGGTGCAAGCCAAACCATTTTAAGGTACATACAAATCTTAAAATACCCGCACGTTTCTAAATTGCATCCACACAAGTCATCAATTTAATATAAATTTCCCCGTCACTCTGGTAATGTGGCTGGAGTTTCCTACGGATATTCGCAATATTGCTTGCCTAACGATTTAACATCCCCTCGTTGGGACTCAGTATTGATCATATATCTAGTATTGTTTACGGATGATTAATGTATCATATGATACTAATAAGTTTATAACATATTGTAATACAAGATATCTCTGAAGTCCTCGGTTATATAACCTTTTTAATTATTAGTATAGAGGAATTTAAATAGACAACAAAAACTTGTACCTAAAAATTTGATTCTACATATACCAGTACCCAAATTAAGGGTATAGTTGCTATTTAAATATTCTACAGTAATAACTGTATTAAACACATCTCGGTGATGCATTTTTCTTTTTGTGTTTTCTTTGTTATTATAACATATTACGGTATATTAAAGTGAACGCGCATTTGTTGTATATAAAATATAAATATAAAAATAATACGATGATCATAAAGAAATCTCTACAACAGTAAAACTATTTCAGGAACAAAAATCTCCATGGAATAGGGACAAAGAAGTGTAAATGGGGTAACGTCATTTTGTATGAGCGCGTCCCTTTCAACCTGTTTGAAATATTCATACAAAGAAAAACTAACTGAATTTTACAAGTGGATTTACACAAACAAAAGATTTACTCTAAAAATCATTGTCATCATAATCGACCTAAGCAATGGAACACTTCTTGAGAAGTTTGATTGTTGTAATTCCCAACCGGGATTTCAATCTCTTAAACCACCATACGAGAGATACGTCTCTAACAATTAAAAAGACCTTGAAAACAAACATGTCTAGTTAATAACGCAAGAAAAGTGTACATATTTATTTATTTTATTATATCTGTCCCCAGACATCTAATGTGCTAAATACATTTAAAACAATAAACTTATGAGATAACACAACTAGATTTACACATAAGACAATTAAAATACAATATAAATAATAATACGAACAAGATACGACATACATGGGACCACTACCAGGATTTAAAGGTTTGTTTTTTTTTGAACACCTTCAAAATGCCTCTACGAAAGGTAAGGAGAGAGTCGGCAAAAACATCAACCGACTCGTCCACATTCACAATACTATTACATACATATGTGGTCAATGACCACTGTTTAGTCATAAATCAAAGTCATTTGTTAAATGTAGGATATACTTGTATTGTGATTAGAATCAATCAATAAACTCATTCAGTATTACTCCGGATTATTATTACTTGGACAGAAACTCATTATATTATATAGATTTGGTAACAAACAAAAAATAACCGACATTCCAATTTCTACTTACCTGAGGTAGAAGCGGTGGACACAATAATTTAATTTCGTTTCGTATAACGAAGAAATTATTTGGAAAAAATATGAGGGGAACTCATAAAGCTATTACTTTCCCGGAAAACTCCGGACGTTTCGTTTACAAAGTGAAAAACGTTGTTTTAAATTAATATTTGAGAAACTCGCTTGTTTGGAAAACGTATTAAATAAAATATGTTTCACCAAATGGGCGGCGTAAGATTGCCGAAATGCCTTGATCGAAAAGCTTAAGGAAAGAATTGAAATTAAGATTGAAATTAAGTTGTGTGATACTTGTTAAAAATGTATATTTTTTTATGTTTTACATAAATTCGTAAAATATTCCTTCTTTATATAAATACGTGTACTAATCACGTAGAAATTAAATAAAATAACTTTAAAGACATACAATTATTTAGACGTTTCATATAACCATCATATAACTTCATCGAAAGCCCCATTAAATGCATCCAAACTACGATAAACTTCCTTTCTCGTTACAGATAATAGGCAAACTTTTTTTGTCCTATTTATATGAAGATATTAATTCCTTATAAATTATTTTTAATATCCAAAGTCACACCGGAAGATATTTACTACTGAAGAACAGTAAAACTATTTCAGGAACAAAAATGTCCAAAAGTAGCGGTATACATAAAAAAACAATATTTCAAACTCAAAATATTCTTATTCAAGTAGGTCTTTATAAAGACACTTTTGAATCGTCAATTTTTACACTACCACCGGTTCGGAAGGCACTTATGTACCGAGAAGATCCGGCAAGAAACTCGAGAGCTGCTTTTTTTAAATAATTTTCAATGATACACAGTTTTGGCCGATGCCTTGTGGTTTCAATGAAATTAATCAGTAAAGAACGATAAAAATTGACGCACCTTGCATATATGATCGTAATTTTGCATATACTTTTGGCAACTCACTTGTAAGCCTCCTGGCTTTGCTGGTGTCCATGGGCGGGGTTTAGCACATCACTCGAAGTGACTTGTCTGCTCGTTTGCCTCCTGTTACATAATAAAATATAGTAAATAATAAAAAACTAAGATTATATTTTTTTGCTTATTATATAATATAAAAGTAAAATGCTTAAGTCTTTGTATACTTCATCTGTATATTACTAAAGTAGACCGAGCCTGTCTTGCTAGTTCGTTCCATACAATAAATACCTTCATAAGACGTATTCATACAATTAAATATAACATTTAAACAGGCTAATAAATAATTAAATTAATTATACAATGTGGTAGCTGATGTTAATGATGCGGTTTGTATCATCGACGATCGTGCTTTTGATATTTTGATTGAAAAGAAGACTTAGAGTTTTATTAACAAGGAATTATTTATTAATTCTTGGTGAAATGAAAATGTTTTTTTGGTCGCAAACGAGCAGGAGGCCCACCATAAGTCGCCGCCCATAGAAACTCAACACACTGGTTGGGAGCTCGTGAGTGCGTTGCCAGCCGTTTAGGTAGTGGTAGGTACGCTTTTTTCTTCAAGGACCCTAAATAATGCTGGTTTCATAAAGTGGTGGTGCGTGTTTAGAAATGTCTCACGAAATTCACAATGGTGAAACGACGTACATCATCTGCCAAATGGCCAAAGATGAAATTCAGCTGCAGGTATCAATCCGAACAACTCCTCCGAACTATCACCATGGTAGATGCCGAGTGACCCAACATCTTTATGTTGATATTCTCAGCTGAGCCCGCAGCCCACTTATAGAGTTCAATAGAAAATTGGGTCACATCTATCGAAATAAACTTTTAATCCGTTTGCACCTTCGATAGGATATTTGAATGAGTGCTTAGACAAATTATCATAATTAAATTGTACTAGAATTTTTAAAGCATTGCTTCAGAGTAACGATATCACAATCGATTTATGTAAGCCTCAAGCGATTTTCTTAACGCACTAGATCTAGTAGCTCATAAAATTTATATTACCCTATTTTATAGAAACCCCGCGTGATGCCTCAGTGATGTCAGTCAGTATGTCTAGAACCAAATTATAACCTTATAGTACCCATTAAAATGTATGTTTTTTGATTTTCAACTATGGTTTGTTTTACCTGGAACTCTCAAGTAATATTATATCAATATTACAAAAGTTTATGTTAGGCGCAAGCCAAGTCGATTACTTGTAAAAGAATTGAAGTCTCTTAACAGTATAAATTCTACAATTTATAATATAAGATGTGTGATTTAGAATTATTATCGTGAATAAGCACCGCAGTTTTCATCAAAGAATACAGGTGACATCGCCATATTGCAAAAATATTTCATCTAACACTCGCGTTCTATAAATACGGAATCAGAATTCATTTCCGAATCAATGAAGACTGTGCCATAAGACGCGCTACTTCCTCCCTGTAAATTGCATGTAATGAACGTTTTTAAGGCTTTCTTGGGGAAATATTAGCTTTTTCACGCGTGAGTTAGGAGTTTTACAGCCCGATATACAAAATGAGCTCCGAGGATTTTTCGTTGACTTAAAATAAAATTATTACTGTCATTTGTCTTATGGTAAAAGTTTATTAATTATTATATAGGGTCGTAAAAAGGGTTTCAGTATATCATTACAAATATAGATACACAACAACGGACGGCCATATCGCTAATAAAGCGATCTCGTCCAGGCAACCAACGAAATGAAAGAACAAATTTGGATATGTGCAAGAGTGACGGAGAATACGAAAGAGTCACATTTTTTGGCGTAGGGATGTGACGGCCCCATCGTCCACTGGTGAAATAATTTGTAACAGAGATTATTTTACCAGAGCAATCAGACAACCCCTTTCCTAGAGGGAGTGCCAAACTGTTGCCTATGGGTTTCAGTCGAATGGGTAGGCACGACCGGGTCACAACCACTATCTCACAAGATGGCGTGAAGCGGCACAATAGGTTTCAGTTATTGTGTTCGCGTTTCGTTCGGTGATTCCAAGTGATTCGTGTGATTTCCAGAAGTTAGATTCCGGAGTTAAAGTAGCGATAGTTAAGTAGTAGTGCAGAAGAAACGGAAACTACGATTTTGAGTCCTTCAGGAAAAAAGGTCCCTAAAAGACCGGCAACATACTTACGAGCACCCAGCAATGTGATTGTCTATGGGCGGCGACTTAACCATTTTGGTGTGCCCCCTGCTAGCTTGCGCCCCCTTCTTAAAAACAAAATAAAGCAAACATAAATACTCATTAAAATTTAAAATAGATTACATTAAAAAAAATAGCATAACGTATAGGGAAAAAGAAAATGGTTTTTAAAATACAATTTAATCTGTAATGTGATTGTACAGAGTACATAAATATTACTTGTTATATTAACTCAATGATGGTACAATCTTTAACAATTATATACCATCGAAAGTGGTAAAGTAAAAATTCACGATACAAAAGTGTCTTTATAAATACCTACTTGAATAAAGATATTTTGAGTTTGAGAGTTTAAGTTTGAAATAATATATATATATATATATACAAATATATAGAATACACAGTCCATAGACAATTACTAGACTAACCTAACGTTGCCAGTCTTTAAAAATTACGCTTTTCATTTCATTGAATCGCAATTCGCGCGGCTTAAAGTCCCTTACCGCTCCGCCATGCTTAATGAAGTGAATCAAAAAAAAAAAATCAATTCTTAATCACTCCGAAATTTAAATGAAATTAATCATTCCAATTAATGTCACCGACAATGTTATTTCATGTTCCTTAACTCGCTTTCTCATTTGAATAATGTATTCTGTCAATTTACAGTAAGAGAATAATTAGATTTATATGATGATACATTAATTATATCATAAAGCACTTCCATTAAATTCACATAGACTATAGAGATTTTCCCTAAAATCACGCCATTAAATTACTTTTAACCAAAACATATTTCAAATAAGTGCAAAAATACGATAATATTTGTAAGAGATTATACAATTAGTTATGAATTCAAATTTAGAACCAAAGACAAATAAATAGCATCCTTAATGAAGCAGCGAAACATTTTCACATCCCAGACATGGAAAACTTTCTTCAATGTACCGGTACAGCTATTAAGCTTGCAATTTCCAATCCATTACTCACGCCTTATGGAAAGCAATCGTTGGAATAGGAAAAAAGTATAACATTTGTTTTAGCTGTTAGTCTTGCCCGAGTGCATAAAATGAGCAAAATGCAGCGGAGTAGCGACGCGGTATGCATTCGAAGCCGGGATACTATGGGGTCATTAACGAAAACGTTACAGTAATTTGTATGTACATAGAATCCCGTCGATTTACGTAATACAGAAGCTTTAAGCTCTCTTCTTTATAACGTCTATGGATTAATGATAACGGATGATAGTATTGTGTGATCTTGGTAAAACAACTCTTTAAGACTTAATGTTAGATATTAGTTACCTTACTGTAGTAAAACTTTACTTAGATATACAACGAGAGATTTGTAATATTTTTTGTGCATCCTCGTTAGTGATATTTCAAGCACCTAAATTAGGTAGGAACAAGGTTATACAGGTAGCTCTCGACTCCACTTAGCCTAATTGCTGGCTAGATTACATTTACAATCTAGGTTATAAAAATTAGTATCTGATTTTAAATAGCACCAATGTTCACTTTACATTAATTAAAATAGAGCTTAGTCGTTATGTTAAGCAGGTTCAATTTTGTTGACTGTACTTTCAGATACCTATCTGAAAGTACAGTCAACAAAATAAGTCAACAATATATAATTTATTTTGGTTTCTCATAATTTACGGTTAGAAATTTTGCTGGAATTGAATCTACTAATTACTCTACTGCTTAATAAATACATGATATAGAATGGGTTTGATATACATTGCATTATAATGCGTTCAGTGTGCCTGGCTTTTCTAATTTCCACTGTTCGTAGTTAATTATTTTTTAATTGATACTTTGTTAAAACATTCGATTATCTAAAAATAACAATTCATTTCCAGAATGCCCGGAAATCTATGATATTTAGTATAAGATATTTTTTACCCTCAGATATTGACCCGTGATATAACCGGGGTCAATATGAAGAAATCATAATGAATGATATAGGGATTTCTTTTTTACCAAATTTATAAAGCAAATCAAATTTTCATTTTTTACAAAATATTTTCGTTCTCATTTATCGCGACGCTTTTCTTCACCGTATAAGAGCAGAATCGAACCGACGTCCTTGGGAATAGCTAACCAATTCCATGCTATTTTATAACAAACAGAGATTGCATGGAAATAGCTAAAATAATCCAGGTAATATGTGTATCAAATATTGGATTAACAAAATCTTCGAGTTTGCCAATTTTCTTGGGATACGTTTCCCACATAATTTGTAGTCAGCGTCGGCTTGCGACTCTAATACGATTGAGATTAATAAACTTCAACGAGTCAAGTTGCATTTTAATTAAATCCATTTTGCAGTGAACGGTGTTAATGTATAATTGATGAAATATTTTTAATTATATATATCGGCGCAACCACAACAATTAGTATAAAAATAACTAGAATAATTATGTTCAGGCATCATTTAATTGGCCTACAATAACTTAAAAAAAACATAAGTTGAATACTTTCAAGTTTATTGCGCTGTGATATGTCATCTTTATTATTTCAATACGTAGTCTGTGAAATAAAAACAATTGCGGATATGTCATTGTTAAAAAAAAGATGGATGTATGTAACCGCACGACAGCTAATAGTGAAAATAAAACCTGGCAAATATCAGAGAAGTGTTGTTTTAATAATGAGTGGTAATCGTGAAGTCAGCAATGCAGACGCCACACCTTATAAAATCCCTACGGAGATACTTCTTTCGTTATATATAAAAGTCTGTTAGTTACGCTATTTTTAACTCAGCTGAACCGTTTTGGCTGAAATTGTTGGAGCAAAAATATTGGAGACGGACTTGGAAAGTGGTTAGAAATTGTTCAATTATGGTTACCCGGACAAACATGTGTAAGACAACATATCGTGGATCGGCTTCGTGATCTCGGCACATATGAAAATGACCTTCGCATTTATCATTTTTGCGTTACGTGGGATTTTTTTACCAAATTTATAACTATTTGGTCAAAATCTGCCGTATAACGCGAGATGGTTAACTGAAGAGTGCACCTTATCGAATAAGTCAGCTATTTGATTATAGATAAAATTATCACTGAACACAAAAGTATGTTATAATATTTAAGTTCTATTATTGTGGTTATATTAAATTACTTATACTATGTGAAAAAAAAACTGAAAATTCATTTAAATAAAAGAATATTGCGCCCGATTTTAATTATGATGCAGTGTGAACTAGGCTAACGTCAGTGTCATAAAATTGTATACGCACTGTGTAGTATAATAAATGTATATTCAATCTCAAAATAATGTTACCACGACAGTTAATAGTGGCAGATACAGAAAAGAATCAAGTACTCATTAAAATTTTGCTTTCGTTCTATGGAAAATATCACCATTTCATTATGAGTTGACATTCAACTGTACGCTTGCACCGAAAGCTTTCAACTTATTTTTAGACGAGGTGAGTTAAATTAGCTTTTGACTACACACGCACATAGGATTATGGTTTTCAAAAGCTTCGTTTCGCTTGAAACAAATGTTATATTTACTCATTTGATTTACTCATTATAAATATATAATATCAAATGAGTAATATAATACGTACCAGTCTCGTGTACGTGTGTGTCTCGACTGTACAACGAAATATGTAATACTTTGTGCATTTTTGTGTACCTCTTCTTGCAGTTGTAATATTATATACTTATCAATAATTAGTTATTATCTAATTGTTATACATGCGTATGTCTGTTTGGTATAATTTTGTAAATTGTTTAGTATATATAATGTTTAGGAACGTATAATAAAAATGTCGTATAAATGAAATAAAACGATAATCACTATATACTTTGTATGTTACATTTTAGCTTGTATACCGAAGAACAACGTCACACAACAATGCCAAGTCATATACAATTAAATATTCTCTTAATAGCGAATGTATAAAATAAAAAATTCACCCCAACATCAGTAAGGCTTAACGTGTATTTCTAATCCCACTAAGCACATTTTGCACCGTGATTTTCATTCCACATAATCTTATGAAGCTTATTTCCGAACCCTAGAATTTCGGTACGAAAGGTATTACCTTTATGCGAAGGTAGACGTTCGTTGCGCAAATTATTAACAAATTTCCCCACCGCAATACTCTTAGGTACTTGCCACACTTTTAGGTATACGATGCTTTATAGCGGTCTTTGACCGGAATCAATTAAATTCCTCGTATATTGTGTTCGATGTGACGTTGTGATAGTATACACGTATGCATCTAACACTTTTTATATTGATACTTAATTTAATTAGCGTTTACAACTATGGTATTCACACACATATACATATAGATATAGCTGTGTTATTAAACTATAAATAAGCTGGGGTTTAAATCAATAGCAAAAAAATCAAAGAAACCTGTGAAAAAATCAAACCAACGTATTTTGTTAAATTTTAATGTAACTTAATTTGTTTGATGTATTCAGTTATTATAGTTATACCGAGAGGAAAGCCCCACCCTCGAAACAAAGGAATGATAAAAAGAATATGACGCAACATATACTTTTTCGATCAACCCTAAAATATGTAAACAAGAAGTTTATATTTCTGAACGTGCAGTGGATCCTTGTGGATTGAATAACCCATTTCCAATATCCCGTAATCCTTATTTACTGCTTAGTAGGGCTGTCGCATCTATGCGCACTTACAGGTGCATACATAATAAAATCCAAACAGCATTAAGTACGAGTAGACTTTATATTATTTGGGGTTAAAAAATATATTATTCAATACGACACTTGAAAAATGTATTATTTTAACGCCAAAGCTGTATAGAGAAAGCAACTATATTGATTATTACGCTTCCTGGTACGCTCAGTAAGTACAACACATGTATATTATAAATGTATTTTAAAAAAATATTTACATATACTGAATATTTGTCTTTGTACTGTTGTTGTTTTTGTGTTTGTTGTTTGTTGTTTGTGTCGTTGTTGTTTTGTTAACATTGCTTTGGTAACTGATAATATATGTTACTATTTAATTATGAATGACTTGGTATTCAATGGACGTTTTATTTAAAAAAAAACAGATGAGGGAAACATTATTGAGCGATCTTTATTAAAAATCGTCTTGACACTTAAAGAATACTTACATGCGGGTTCCTTCGATATTTTCTATAAGCTCTCAATTGGGTGTTACATACCCTTATGTCATTAATAAACATTAATCTCGGTTTTGCGTAATCATCACACTAAGACTATTCATCAAAAATACTTAAATAATCATCTTAACAAATATTTCCAAAGGTAACAGAAATAAAAAAAATATTGGCTGTTAATTTAACGTTCACATCAAAAACGCTAGGTGTCGCTTTGATCTGTATGAATTATTCTCAATTTATACTTATATTACACTTCCTACCTTCATTGTCAGGCATTGATGATAAATTCAATTCTCGTATTGGCCATTCTGACATCCCTAAGCTGACGGCGCTGCGGTCACGATGTTCATGAATGCTCGCAGGAAAATTCTTTTCATCCTCTCCATAAGCTTTTCCGAATAATCAGTTGCTGTGAAAAGTCTAAATATATCATATATAAATGGTGAGCTTTAAAATATCTATTATTTACATAGATCTTTGGTGTACAAAACGCGCGAAGAAACTATGTTTACTTATTAATTAGCTCCAGCTTAGTCTTACTTCAAAAAGTGTACTGAATCATTTCCAAAAAAAAAACAACCAAGCCGAGATTCTTGTCTGCTTCTTCTCAGCTTGGTAGCGTATGAGGCATAGAATCACTTAGATTTAAGACGATTGATAATGGTCCTATATACCTTAGTGAATAAAGATATTTTCACTGTGACTTTGATTGAATATCGATTTACTGATAATAATACTTTTTTTTAAAATTCCTGCTATAATAATCAATATTTAAGTAATACTCATATTTGCTGCCTTTTCGCTGGTAGTCAACTCGCTGCAGCGAAATTAGGATTGCAAAAGACAATAGAACACATCAATTAACATAATATGATTTAACGATTTGAAATTGTATTATTATATTTGCAAAAGTATTGTACTCAGAAAAATATTTTCCCTCGAGCGCAACAAAATTGCATAATGTAATGAAAATGTTTTCCGTGGATTATAGGAAAAATGCAATGAACGGTTAGAAATATTTTTCAAACTAGATTTATTATCATCCCATAAAGATCACGAGATAATAAATGTATCAACGGATACTTTAACTATTCACGTATTACAAAAGGGAATTCAATTGTATTTATGAATTTATCGTTAGGTTTTATTCAGTTCTTTAATATATTTATCATATATAAGGATGTCATTTATGAGTTAGATTTTTAGTTTTGCAGTGGGTATACTCAAGCAGGTATACGCAAAAGCTTGTCGTTATATTTTGAAAAAAGAATACATTCATTATCGAAGTAGGCGTCTAAGAGTAGTACAATGACAAGTCAAGAGTAGACAAGAAACAAGGTGTTTAAAGTAATCGATGATCACTCGAACGACGGATGCTACAAACGGGCAACCATAAATCTCCACCTCTTTAGGGGACCACCCACCGAATTGTTATTCACGTTCCATTACTTACCTCAATTTTTTAGCAAAGATACCTGCAAAGAAACCCTTTCACTTATTGTGTCTCGTCACTGAATAAGTTAAGCTATCATCAAATTAAATTTTCCAACATTTTCCGTTACGTTTACTTTCGTAAACAATAAAATAAGATTTAAGTATATACTTTTCTTCATCCTTTATCAGTTTCTTATTACATATATATATATATATATATATATATATATATATATATAACGTATATATTATATATATATATATGTCGAGAAACAATAAAATGGGTGATAAGCATTATAGTTGGTATTATTAATGTATTTTTAAAAGTTTTCTAAGCTTTCATTACGTTTACAGTGTATGCTCATTTCTTATAATGAAAAGAATAAGTTCTAAGACATAAAGTTGCCTTAAAGCTTATCTTTTCAAGAACTTCATTGGTGCTAAGGTTTGAAAGTCGCCCGCTCCACACCGAGGTCATCACAACTCAAACGCAAAGCTGGAGTTAATTAAATTATAAGATGCCATATTGAGATACAAATTCAAGAAAGTCCGTATGCAGTTTGAAAGTTATTCAATGTTTTCTGTTTACATGAAATTTCGCAACGCGCCCGGTTGCACCGAGCGAAACTTTTACAACCAAAACTTTATACATTTCATCATTTTAGATTCTGCCATCTGATTCAATGAAAGTTGGAACTAATCATAAAAGTTCCTATTTGTATATAAAGGCATCTAACGTCTTTTATAGAACATGAGTAAATGAGTAGGAGATTCACTAGAATTGAAAACCAATAGAATCACATGACCTCGATCTTATTCTTTACTTATTTTCAAAATTCAGAAAAGATCTCTATCTATTTTTGCAGGCATTAAATTGTTTGCTTATGTCTCAGTTCAGTCTATGATGCACTTATACTTTAAATGAGAGGACACTCACTCTATCCCGCGCCATCGCGTTGCATAGAATATCTTGCTTTCAAAAACTATTTGATGTTGTCGGGTCATAGGTGTGTTGCCGGCTGTTTAGGATACCATTTAGGCCATTTAGGATAACAATAAGTTAACGGAGCTACGACAAATCAATCCGTAATTGATAGGACAATTTAAGCGTTACACAGTTTTTATCATCATCGTTACGGTAGGTGTAAGTATTAGAATTGAAATTTACAAAAGCCGATAACTACTCGTAATAAATTGTGTTGAAATAAAACTAACAATATTTATATATAGTCATATATAGAAAGAACACTACAATACACTTAATATTCTCTATGTACAGGAAAATTAAGAACGAAGTTCAACTAAGCCGAACGCTACTGATGTTAATTGCACAACGGCTTAGCCAAGTTTCGGTTTGTTTTTTGGAAACACTCAGCACGGGAGTTTCGCACTTGCAACACAACACTGGAACGTACGACGTACTATTACAAAGGACTAACTCAGATCAACTTTTTATTTACGATTTTAACGTGAACTCTTTTATAGATAGCCATTGTACATTTACGTGTAGTTAATTAGTTACATGTTATATGTGGAAGTTATATTATGGTGGTATCTGACTCAACACCAGATACATTAATTCGATCGTTACTACATAATACCGTCCATATAGATTTTTGTTTATCGTTCTCATAGAGACAGTGAGGAGAAGATTTTTGAAGTGATATGTCAGACGCGATTAAGTCATTATAGCAACTATGCTATATAGATATATTACAATATACTAATGTTATAATAGTGTATTCATCAATTTAATAAGATACATAGTTACTATAAAAGTTTTTTTTATATATAATAACAGATCAGGTTTTGACAGACAGACTAAATAATTTAAAAAATAGTAACAAACAATTGTTGTATTCAAAATATTATCTATACGTTAATATTCTTTAAAGTTCATTTAAATTCATTAACCTTATTTTCGGAAAGAAGTTTGTGCGATGACATTTATTAGATTAAGATTGATACACATTTGTTGTTTGGTATTCGATACCCGAGTCCGATTAAATGCTTTTTTAATTACGTAAAGCATTTCATGCAATCATTTTATTAAATGGGCCAATACTGGGCAGTTTAAAGGAGTGGCGGAGAGTTATTCTCGTCTGACCTACGCCCTTGACTTGACCGAAAAAGACATCTATCGTTTTGTATAATTTATAGGAATTATGGTCGAATGTACAATAAAATTAGAAACGGTTGATAAAGCGAACTATAATAACTATTTTTCTTCCCGTATATTGTAAGTATTAATAGTCACTCGTTTCAACGACAAACTCTATTGGCTTTGGTTGGTCTAGCTTGTATAAGATACATTGATTTTTCTTGTCAACATTTAACGCATTCTCTATAACGCCATAAACTGCACAGTCTCTTCAGTGTCGTTATATAGAATTTACACTGTATACTGCACTGTTTAGTTGTACCATATATTTCAAGTGTTCTGAATAGGTTGTGAATGTCACACCACTGATTTTCAGAAGTCCCACGAGTATCAAATATAGGCTCATTGTACATTTACAATTGCATTTTTTTTTATATGTGACATAAATGACTTTACAATAATTCTGCTGCTGAACATATACTTAAAATATACTTTTATACAATAAATTTATAAATGCTGTCCTATTGATACGGCACATATTAAAAGTTTAATCAATTATAATGAATAGCCGATTAAATATGTTAACTCGTAGTGAATTACAGGTCAATTACAGTAAATAAAGCTGCATAAAGAAGCGGCGTAATTTTGCTTTATCCATTTTGAGGGAGTGCATTAAACCTCCACACACCTGCACCTCTGAAATGTTGGATAAGTTAAAAACCATGTACGACGCATCCCAGCATCCATGGACGCTCGTCGAGAAAAATGGAATTGCAAAATAAGGAAACCTTAAAAAGTATTCATGATTTAATGTTCCCAAGGAATACTTTAAAAAACTCTTTTAATGTATTAAATTGATTGAGCATTCAATTTCATTTATCATACGTAAAAAAGTGTTTGGTTAGCAAAACATAATCCGTATCATACGTATGAATGTCACCTTGGCCCTTATTGCTTTTCGTAATTCCACGGTGCATATTACCGAATGATTACCGTAACAGATTTTCAGAGGAGTTAACAACATTCTATACACAATCGAATCTAATCAGGCCGCGTTGTCACGACGCGTTGTGTCGTTGCCATTCCGCGGCACATAAAATTAGGTTACCTCAGGAGTCCGTTGTAAAATTCTGGAACCACGATTCAATTTCATGGATAATTCTTCGCAATTCGACGTAGAATTGACGTTTTACATCGATTCATGAATATTGTATAGGACTCGATATTTATAGTTTTAACAGTAGCATATTGTTCGTTTGTTCAATACCACCAAGGCAACATAGTGAAGGTATCATAGTATATCACAATTTCCTATTATATTTGTGTTATATAAGTTTTGTAATAACATGTACATAATACTAATAGATATTTTCTTCATTTGTTTATGATTAAAGGCAATATGTGTTATACATACAATAAAATTGGATCCAGTACGCTCGATAGTTCTATGAGTTAATTTAAAAAATAACTTAATTAGTATTACGTAAAGTATATTTATTGAAATAAAATTGTCCTAAAACAAACATTACGGACTGAGGCACGCTTAACTTCTTCTCAACATTATTTATTAAACATTGTATGTTGTGTCTAAAACCACATGAGAGAAAAGTTTGAACAATGGCCTTTAATTACATATTAGAGTCCCTTTCAGCGGCCCTTAACAACCCTTGAAGCCGTAGAAACGTATATTGTTTTAAACAAACATCAATAATAATCAACGTGTCTGGTTGTTTATACAACTCTGAATAAGAGTGAACCAGTTTCGTCCACCAAATGAAGCAATTTAATAAATTAATTTATGTATCGTGTAATCAAAGATTTTGCCTTACATACAAGAAAACATTGTTTTTATTTCAAAACCCATTCAAGGTATGTTGGGTACATTTAAATAAAGTAAATTTTAATTAGTTGTGAAGCTGTTTACCCGTGTAAATTGATATCAGGTAACAAAGGCACTCGAAACGAAAACAAAGAGTATCGAAATTAATTTTCCTCATATTAAACGGCAGATCAGCTTTTGAAGTCCCCCTTCAGTTAATTACCCCAGTTCCCCGTTGAGGTGGAAAGCGCCTTGAAACATTTTTCGGTCCCGGGAAGGGGGTCAATGATCCTGACTACAATGGAATCAAATATGGATCAAATACACTACAATTTATTAAGAACACAAATTTATATACAACAATATTTTTATTAATATTATTGTATTAATAAATCATTACATTAATTAAATAAAATCAATAAAAAAAGTTAAGTCCATAATGCATTTCCTCGCTAAATCGGGATGCTCATATGTTTCCAGCTCTCCGTACTAATAACCGGTGCATACTTAATATTATTTGATTACAATAATTTGCTGAATCTGAAAAATATTCATAACATATCATTAGTACACCTATTCGTAAATAAAACGTCTGAGAATATTATTTTAACTTAACACGTAATAAATAATATGAAATTAAATTAATATGGTCTATGTTCATACACTTTACGATTCCTGAAAACCACTCGAAAAATTGATCTACGTAAAAAAGGTAATGTTTATCATAACAAAATAGTAAATAAACACGATAAACTCAAACGTAAAGTACCTCCCTAAAAAAGCAAATAAATGCTCTCTATCTGTTTCACACATAACTATATTTTATTAACAATAGTTCATCCGTCTTATATAACGATTGAAGTAATTCCGTTGGAAAGTTATGAACAAAATATAATAAACAAACTCATTGCAAACGCTCGCTACCACGTTCATGTTCAAAATTAAAATTCTTCATTTTTACGAGCTTTGAGTAAATTCCAGCTTTAGATTTTTAATATATCTCGAAACAACTTTTGATTATTTTGCGTTATAGGGATTTTATTAGCCTAGTGAAAATATATGCCGGAATGCTTAAAATTCACTCATCTTCATAAAAAGTATAAACTCACCTATATATTATAATCTTAAACAATGTTAATAAGAGAAAACATATAACAGGATTTAACACCCATATTGGCTATTTATATATAGCTAATAAAAGTATATTATATATAGCTACAAACACTAAATTCATATATTTCTTTGAAACCCAATTTTAGTTTATATATTAGGACAAAACATACAGTTCATATAACAGGACAGAATGTCCATAGTATTTATATCAATTGTTATATTTCCTTGAAATGTGAACTTAGGTTATATATATTGGTAAAGTTTGCATTACAAACTTTCAATACTAAAACTTATTTCTTATAAAAGACAAAACAAACCAAACATATTCATATAACAGGACAGAACGTCCATAATATTTATTATATAAATACGTGTCTCAAAAGCTAAATTCATATATCCTTGATATTCGAACCTAGGCTATAACCCCCAGTCGTATAACGTAGAAGCCTCACCAATGTCACCATTTGCATTTTATTACCCAATTTTTGGCCGCAGCATGCCTATTTTTATGGTAAACTTATTCAAATGCACGACGGCATCATAAATTGAAAGGGGTAGTCTTGCTATAAGATGTGGCGCGAGCTTTTAAGCCATCTGGGTGCACCTGAGTATATTGTTTCGTGTTACCATACCTCTATGTATTTATACTATTTACACAAACCACATCCAGGATAAGATGATGGGTAACATTCATATATGGTGTCAATGATGAAAATTTATTGCCAGTCATTCTACTGTATGTCCTTGATTATTAATAATATAAAATTATATGATTTATAAATAATTAATAATTTGACGATTAGAGAAGATTTTTATTTCTTAGAAAATTTATAGAAAGATGAAAACAACTTAAATACAGTAATATTTTTGGTTAATTAAAAGGAGAAAAAAAGAAAGAATACACTTTTAGTTAATTGTAGAAGAACGAGACCTGATGTTCGGTCTTAATTTCATGGAGCCTCCATTTAATATGGAAAAATCAAGCAGCAAGAGCATTTTGAACATTAATACTTCTGTCATTTTACACGCCTTAAACAATTATTTTGAAACACGCCATCTAACGGCGAAACCGTAGAAATCTGCTTGTATTTTCATTAGTAAACCAACCGACAAAAATGTATTTCGGTTATCCATAGTTATCATAAACATCTAGATTATTCTGATCCATTGGTTATTTCGGAAACCCGGTCAGCTTGTTTGTCTAAAAGCATTTTTGTGTTATAAACAAAGTTTTGACGGAATTATTTCGAGGGAAACGTCAATCGCTCCGAACTGTTTGACACGGGATGGCCACCGGGCACTCTTGAAAACCGCCTTTGGGCTATGTTTTCAATTTTGATTTGATATTTTTCAAAAACAATTTATTCCTTTGAAATATCCACTTCACATTTATTCCGTTACATTCATATCATATCCATATCATATGGTTTTTCTTAGGTTAACGTAATTTTTGATTATTCAAAATAGCTTCGATGTTTCGTACAACACAATTTGTCCTGCGCATTCAATATGTGAAATGCGAAATTGGAATTGCAACCACTTAGAAATGAAATCCTTTGTCATGTCATATTTTACATGCCTCCCAACAACAGCTACGGCGAGCGAACGTGGAAGTATCCCCTACCTTTGTTACTAAACAATATAAACCCCATCACTCTAAACTGTTGTCTGCACTTCGCAACACCAAACAGTTTTTAAAAACAATTTGCAACGAGGCGATGACGCGTGAGTGTCCTCCCATTTGAATTTTTTTGCGAGGTGGAAATGTATTTCCGTATTTTCTGGTCCAAAAGGTCCGCTGGTATCTCTGCTTTTCAAAAACGAGGTAGGCAATACCCACTGAAACCACAAATAAACCTACAAGAACGCATTGAAAGGGCCCTGGGGTCGCTTTCGCACTCAACCAGGCACCCAGCGGCTGCTAATGTAGTTGTCTACATCGGAGGTAGAAGTTTCGCATACCTTTACATTTGTGGTGGAACGCTCTCTCTCCCGTTCAGCCGCCCCCTTCAATAAAATAACCGTCTCGCAGAAGGATGCCACTGCATACCACTCCTCCTCACCAAACGTTTAAATGCCTCCAAAAATAGCACGAATGATCTAATGTGATTTTTTCAAAAAATTCATATGTGATAGTAATAATTAATACACCATTTATAATCCAAGTGCACGACAAAATGGGTGTATGCTCGTTTCATTTCGATATTTTTATAAACAATAAACAATTATTTGTTAATAATAACAAGTAGATGTAAGCTTTGCGCATATTGAAATAGAAATCATTTTGTCTAACACACAACCTCAGCCTTGAGAAGGGCTCCGCATTTCATTCTAAAATTTGCGATCACATATGATCCGAACTTAATTATATTCTTTTACAAATATGAAAGTAAGGAAGCCTTCGAAAATGTAACTGTGTTAGCAGCAATTACTTCTCGTTAGAGCGCCAAATTAAAATCGACGTTTAGAAGGTAATAAATAAATTCATAGATTTCTCTAGAGATGGGGGGACTAAAAGCCTCCCCGCGAAGTGTTTGCGATTACAGCACTTGCTACTTCGCACATTTAATATGGCATTCTTAGACTAGATTAACTAATATATATTTAAATACAAAGGTTAGGGATACCTTAGTATTTTTAAATAAAATTATTATATTAGATATATATATATATGTGTTTTCATGCTTATTTTCTATTGACATATGTTTTTTTTTTATATAGAAGAGGGGGCAAACGAGCAGGCGGCCCACCATAAAGGTGAAGCCGCCGCCTATAGACACTCACGCGGCTGGTAGCGTTGCCGGCCTTTTAAGGGAAATTAGGAAATGGAGGGGTAGGGGAAGAGGACGGGGGAGGGGAAAGGATGGGCACCGGAATGGAAAATATGCATAAAAACACCAATAATAATGTTATATTTTCTATTGACATCTCCTAATATCGATTCGCATAAATATCAATCGCGCGATTATATCCGATTCAAATATAGCTCAAATTTAACCCACAATTATTCGTCTGAAATGTATTTGTTGGAGGCTCCGTAATGGTTGGGTGTAATAATAACTTTGACAGTTATAACCTCCACAATGCTTAGTTTGCTGGGAGAGGGCACGGTGAAACTTTGACACTTCCGATATGCGATACATTATGCCACTTTGAAATCATTTAATATGAAATCATCAATTATGTATAAGGCAGACAAGTTCCAGTCAACTTTACCTACCTTTCGTGTTATAAAAAGAAACATTGAGACAGTTTTATAACCTGCGGTTGTATCGAATATGTATTTCGTGAAAATATTAATATATTTTAAGTGGTATAAAATTAGACCTTTTCAGTCGCCTAATTTAAATGCAAGTCGCTCCTTTGACATGTTGGAATACTCGAGCTTATGTTCCGCGCTTTGAACATAATATTATGTGCCGTAAAGTAGCCCAACTACACTATAATTTAGTCTTTTGCTGACATTTGTACATTAAAGTACCAACTAGCATAATTTTTATAACGCAAACTAAACAATATCCTGTGCTTGTTGTTCTGTTCACATTCAAATGCAATGGTTATTTGCAGGCAATATGTGGCGAATAGCGCCACTAGTGATGCGGCTTTTAGCTGTATCACTGGTGGCGCTGGTGCTCGCCGATCCAGGCCCAGGCGAGACCAGCCTGGCATCCCGGAAAACGGATAAACAAGACCGTCCGGTCCGGGCCACGGGACCTCCTCGCCGTCAGGGACGGAAGAAAAAGCGCACAACAACCACAACAACTATTGAACCAGAAGATGAAGATGAACATACCACAATACCAACAACAACTATAGATCCAAGACTCTTCGATCATAGTAAGTTCATTTTGTTTTTTAATTTATTTGTTATTCGGTACTCTATATTTTATCGTATTTATTTGTTACTCGCAACAAGTGTAGAACCGTCGAGTTCATTATATAATTGAATAACACTAGGTGGGAGCTGCTAAGTTTTTTGTGGGTTTGACGATACCGGATCAGACCGGATTATTTACGAACCCTCGTAGCCTTAGAAATTATTGACACACACGTGACTGATACAATGGTGTGTGAGATATATGTGAAAGATATTCACGATATATATAAACCATTATATCATCGTATAATGCTTATACAAGCAACTAAACGAAATCCATAGTCCTTAATCGCCGAGTATTTATTTGTTCCACCTCAGTTCACAAGAAAGCTATGCTCCCTCAAGTGCAACTTTTCATGGCACCAGGTCCAATTCTAATATACCTTTAATATGTTGATTATTTTTACACTGGAATGAGTTCTTCTTTCAATACATATATTCACTGAGTTCTATAAAAAATAATGTTCAGATGTAATAAATATTCATCTGTGTTTTTATTAAATGGACTAAAAATGCTTAGTGATCTTACTTATTGCATGAACTTACTTCAAGTTGCATTTAGCTTTTGTTAGCCACATAAAGTTGAATCGAGCTTCTCGTTTGTGGTAACATTTACTTCCTATATTTAGAAGATAGTTGATAAGTTATTATTGGTTATCGATAATAGCACGGCATTGTTTCGTAAACTATTCATCAAGGCGAATTACATTGGCTTAGTATAACCTAATATTATACGATACAGTACCACAGGGGGAAAGGAATGTTTAATGCTTCGATCGATATGTCTTTCTTACTTGCAGGTAGGTCTTACAGGTTGGAATTGATGTGGCTAGAATTCTTGTTTTGTCACAAATGCTAATCAAAAAAATGGAAATAATACGCCAAGATACATTGCGTCACTGGGGGTAATTCACAAATAAATTTATAAATTCCGATTTAAAGAAAAAATAATATATGAACTTATAATTTCGATTCTTTTTTTTTCATTTATTTCAACATTTTTCGTGTTTATCTGATGGACATTGAAAAAATGTTCAGTACATTATATGTAACATAATAAGAGTGATTCTAAAGATTTTTAAAGTGAAATAATTTTTTATTAAGTATGTATGTTATATTAGGGATGTCAAGTGTACAACTATTGATTTATAATAGCCACCGCTAGTGCCAAGTTATTGAAGAAACAAAAAAATACTTTCCTATGTACCGGGATGATCAATCCTATGTAGTGATATAATCGGTAAAATTCATGTACTGAAATATAAAGTCAAAGTTAAAATTTATTTAAAGTTAATAGGACCATTTAAAAAATGCCTAAAATCTAAATGAATCTACGCCTTCCTACGCTGCCAAGCTGAGAAGAAGCAGACAAGTAACTCGGCTTGATTGATTTTGGCCATGACTCCTGTAAATTTTTTTAAGCAAGCCTGGGCTGGAGCATAATGTAAGCTTTAAAACATTCAAACATTCTAGTTTCAATTGCGAAATTTGATTAAATATTTACATTATAAAATTCAGTGGTTGTTTATTTAGTACATAATATCGCACCACAATTTAATACCTCCTGGTCAAGGGCTAAACCGTAAATCATTATCATTATCCGCTCGTTACCCTGTACGTGTCCAGCTCATTAAGCAATTAGAGCAGACAGGTGTCTGAAAAACGATAAATTTAAAACATTTCTGTTTAAATACGTAGATTTCTACTCTGCGCTTTATTATTTAAATATTGCCAATATACCGTTTGGGTCTTGGATAATTTATTTATACACAAGTCGGGTCAGCCTTCTGTTCATGACGTTTGACCGCTGGTTAGGGGCGCAAAAAGAGACTTAACACACTGCCAGCCACTGTCTGGCTTTCGCTTTTATTGACGTAAAAATTGCTTTTAGTTCATATCAAGTACTGTGCGGCAAACTAAAGACTATTTAGCTTTAATTCTCATAAAGATAAATTTAGACAGCGTACGAGTACGCTGTTTTATAAACGAGAATTATTTTGTCACTTACGATTTTATCAATATATATTATTGGGTACCAGACAGAGAGATTTGACAGAGAGTTCCGGAATCGATCGTCGGTACGGACATTAATTATTTGCCTGTGGTAATATTTAATAAATATTTATTTCAAGTATATAATATGTAAGTAAATATAGTTTATGAGTTCCTTTAGTAACCATAACAAAAGTTATACATACCTTACCTTGGTTACCCATCGTGTGTGAAATGTCTCCTGATTAACTTAAATTAATAGATAAAGGGGACAATATTAAAAATTCATTATAAATTTAACATAATATAAAACCCTTAATTAAGCTTGATATTTGTATGAAATAACGCCAAGTTAAATATCATCATTTTTGATAATATAAATTATGCAAATAACTATATATAGACATAATATAAGATGACAGATATATATTATATAGTATCGAAACGAGATATATAGATATCACTTTGTTGATTTTTTATGTATATCGATATGGTTGCGTTCTCTTATTCACTATACATTGACATTTTAAATCCATGTCGCGATACCACATGCTCGTGCATCGAAAACATCATAAATTGTGATCGAGTTTAAACGTATAAAAAACAAGCTGTTATTTCTCACTTCAGTTCACAATTTACAAGGGTTTCCAAAGGAATGCTTGAGAACGTGAATATATTCAAATTGTTTGTCGCCAACGCTACAAACGTAATTTGTGATAGTAGGGGAACAACAGAAGAATGCGCTGAGTTAGTTACTAGGGCGACTGGATATTAGAAGAATGTTAAAGTAACTTGCACAATATAATGTACATAGACAATTTAATACGTTTTATGTATAAAATAATCACTTGTAACGACAATGTTCAATATTTTATATAAATAACAAAAACAAACCGCGCTAAACGTTATCAACTCTAATTACACACTTCCAAGCGTTGCATCAAAGAACAGTTTTACGTTGAACCTTTAAAAACATCACCGACAGCATTCCAATAACCGGAGAGCAACGTTAGAGAGGTCTTGATTAACTGGTTAAAATACGAGGGGGTGGGTCGTCATTTCACACCTCTTGAACGCGTATTGGACCAATATTAGGTTTATTAGATAGACGCTCCGACGTAAAAAGCGATTTTATTCCTACTCTACACTTTTATCTTCTTTTTAAGTGTTCTTAATAAAATTATGCTTTCAGACTTATATATATAAATTGTTTTATTTGGATCCTAACGGTTTTATATTTTATAACGAACAGAAACTAGTTAAAAAACAATATTCAGGGTTCGTTAAGGCTATATAAGTTCATGTGGCCATAGACTCTAATGATCACGGGTAGAAGACAGTGTATGTTGTATGTTTTGTTTATTTATTTTGAGTCTGAACCTGGCTAAATACTTGAAAGAACTATTAAAATGTCTTAAAGCTTGGATCACAGAGACAGTAATTTATTATTACCTATGATTAAAAAACATACATAATACATTGTATATATATATATATATATCTTATTCTCATATTTATATATATAAAGATACGATATATATATCGTATCTATATTGTATCTCGTAATCAGTATCGGAATAAAGATTCTGTTCCAAGAAGACAATCGTCTAGTTTTCCTCATCTCCTTTCAACCAAGCGTAAACACAATTTGTCGAACGAAACAAACTGTACCTTAATTAAAACAATTTGATACATCTAAATTATTTTACAGTGTTTAGCAATTTTCTATAAAGCATTAAAAAAAACTGAAGCTCTTCTTACAGTTAACTAATTTGACGTATAAATTCGTAGTTGTTTGCACAAATTAAAATTCATTAGACGCGTAGTTATACAAACAGCGCCAATGAACGCTCAGCGATGTTATTAAAATGGAAACTTTAATTAAAAAAGGAACTTGATGTTTTGTGCTGGACATAAAAATATTTTTTATATAATATAATAACAACATTATTTATTCATCGTTACTAAATTGTTAATGTCAGCTTATAGTAAGATGCTAACTATTGTGAAATGAATATCAACAATATTAAAATTTCAAATCGTTGATTAAATAATTGTAATTGGTCAACCAAATGCTACCAAAGTTACCTGCTACATTTATATATTTGTGTTTATAAATAGATATTAAAGCTCGATTGTGCTTTTATTAAATTAAATTTCGTTAATTTGTCGACAGCTTAAAGTACAGTTTTTCTAAAAAATCTTGAATAAGTTAAATAAAAGAATACAAACATAAATTAACTATGTATTCACTTTTCATATATAACTTTCTTTACTTATTTAAAAAAAAATCTCCATCTATCCTTTTAACTACCTTGATGTTATAAAAATTACCATACCCTTAACCAATAGTAATAAACCATAACCATATGTAATAATAAACAAATGTATAATTTATAATTATAATTTAATATAATTTAAAAAAAAAATTATATTAAAATATAATAAACAAATCAAACCACAACATTACAACCCATGCTGATACGCTGAACTAACTCTTAGATCACCGGTTTTGCCCACCGCCTACCGAATGATATTTAAGTTTACCATTATGATTAATTAAATAAATATTATTACCAATTGATATAAACAAGCCAACAATAGAATTAAAATGTGTGGTATGAAAAATGTATGAAATTCAAAAAAGAAAGTTTTTTATGACCACTCGAAAACAGAGTGTACGTGACGCCGTTGATAATGAGTCCACTTGAAATTCCACCCTCGCTATAAAACATTGATTAAATAAATTTCGAACTGATATTAATATCCAAAAAGGCTCTAGATAAAAAATCAAAACGCGATGAGTTATGTAGCGTTTAAAATTATTTGGATCATTATTATTTTTTGTTTATTTGTCAATATTCAACGCATGACTTGACCGATCCACAATCGAAATATGTTCATTAATTTTCTACTTTACCACCGGTTAGGAAGGCAGTTCAGCTGTCTACCGAGAATAGTTACCTACTGGCTACTTAAAAAATAATTATGTTACATGATTAATTGAAATTACAAAAGCATTGTTAGGCTACTCAAGAATTTATCGCGATGCTGAGCTATTTCTGAATTCCAAGGATCTTTGTCCACTTAATATTTAACTGTATAGTATACTTTTCCAACCAGAGTAATCTGCAGATCGACGCTGCTTAGTAATTGAATACTATTAACAATAATGTTTATCTTTTGTATTTAAAAGTACCATAAAAACATTATTAGGCCAATAAAGCAAACATTGTAAGTCAATTAAAATAATGTATGCAATATTACATTAGCAATATTTTTTAGGAAGACGGTTTTTTATTCGTATTTTTTTGAAAACGTACCTACGTTTTCTTATTCGTTACAAATGAGTGTAAAATTGAGAGCCGTTCCGAACATACGTCATGGTTTTAACACTCCTCATATGTCTTCCCTGCCCTCAATACTCTCAATACTCGTTCTATATGATACAAGTCTATTCAATAATACTGGCCAATCGAGTTTACTAATTAGTCTTCGATAAATAATGTAGCATTAAAAAGTTTGGAAATAAAATATTTCTGTCAAAATGGGTTAAAAATGCTTTAATTTGAAAATGTGTTAAACACATACAATAAAGGATAACCAAGAAATATTTATATACTACGAGAAGACACGGTATTTTCGAATTTTCCAGTTGATCAATCACAATTGTTTCTTGATATTACAAGAGCTCCTTAACAAAACCACGTACCGTTACATGCTGGTTGAATATATCGAACTGTTTTGAAAAATTGGTGCATAGAAAACTTCTTGCAAACCAACTAAAAGTTTAAAGCAGAAATTTTATATATTGTTCGCTGGAGCGTTTGGCGCTATGCCATTTTTACGAAGCTAGTGCCTAACCACGATGAATGTTATTCTTAAGAACCGTTCGGATGTCGCTTACATTTGGCAAAGCTTTCTAACTAATAAAAATATTTCTCCTCGTGATTGTAATTCGGGACAAATTGCTCTATTATTTGGGCAAGTTTTGACCGTTTTCTATTATGTCGTATTGTTGGAATAACTGGAATAAATGAACTTGCTAAGGGATATATTTATCTTTTATTGATTTCGAAATATCAAAGTATACATACTTACATTTTTTTTTTTTTATATGTCGAGTTCTCATTATAACATCTGTTACAGTAATCCTAATAAGGAAATGGAATTCAAACACAAAACAAGTGAATGTTACTTTCCCGCTACTTAAAAGTTACACGGTACGCGGTGTCTGTTAAAAAGTGTTAGTATGCTCCAGTCTCACCTACCGCTTCGAACTGGTTTAACAAAGAACTGAAATTAAATTTACGCGACGAAAGAAAAAACTAGTTACAAGGGGAAATTGGCGGAGACAGTGACAAATTGTACTCGCCAAAGCAAAGGTATTCCAACTCACTCTAACACACCTATGTTGTATGTTTTATTTCACAATGCAAAGTGCAAACTATGGACGTTGTTTCAGCATTAATTATTTAATACAAAAATGCAATGTTGCACGATTCGGCCTTTTTGTTTGTTGATCCATAACATCTGAGCGAAGTTATAATACGCACAGCAACACTTAACCAGTATATTAAGATAGGCGAGACCTTGCATTAGGATCTGTCAAAGCAGTTTTGTCTATGGTATGCCAAAACAATGGCTGTTTTGATATTCGTCTTAAAAACTGAATTTTAGTGACGTCATTAGGACAATTTACTAGGAGATAAAATTCATTTTTGATATATCATGCAGACACAACCTCTTCGTTAATTATTGAATGTAATTATTATAATTAAAGTTTTGATGCGAAACCTAAAAAGGCTTTTAAAAGTTTTACTATGGCTAATATTTATAGTAAAAATATTTTCTTTTTATGAGTAGGTAATCGCATTTTTACGAGCAAGCTATACGCTGAGGTGAATAAAAAAGTACTCAGAGAGGCGCCTGTATGGAATAACTTTAATTTACGTAATCGATTTTTTATGACGGTTCTAGAACCTATTTATTTAAGAACCTCATCAAAAATAGATTCGATATTAATTAAGTTAATAGGATATAAGAGATATCATATAAATTATCCTAATAAATCGCGTCTAGTATAAATATTTTGAAAATGTTTAGTGGCGGCTCGTAACGACTGTTACAAATCTAAATCATTCTTCAAATTGTTATATTATTAATGATAGCACTAGAACACAAATATAAACAATGGGCTTAGAATCGTGTAGAAACAACTATTTAACTATAAAATAAACAAATGGAGATGCTCAAAATCGACTCACGATTTAGATTATCAAAGTTCGGTAAACAGATCCTAAGTAATTGGGGATCATGTTTCGTTAATTAATTTTATATATGAAAATTGGCGGTTCTCCTTTTATTTTTTTATTTCTTAAACCTATACAGCTTATCACAAAAGGTTTACACAATAAAATAGATTAAAAATTAAACCAAAATAAGGTAAAACATAGAACCGGAAATAGAATCTAAGATCAGAAAAAACAATAACAACACAAAAAAAACGAACAGAAAAAAATAAATAAAAATATATATACATATGAACAAGAACGAGCATTTAAGTGTGTGTGTGTGTATTAGTGAGTGCAATGGTGTTTCTGTGTGGAGTGTGCGAGGTTGACTTATTAGATTTAATCGCATCCTTCGCTATATTGCAGTAGTAGTCAGGAAAGTTTCGTATATATAAAAGCAACGTGCCCGATCTTCAACACAAAAAGTAATACAATATATTAACTACAAACATCCTCAGTCTATTTTTGTTAGGCTTTGATACGATAATAAACTAAGGTTATCTTTAATTTAGCATTTTCCATCACCTATTAGTTAATCCATCCATTAACGTGACTCAAGGAGGACACATCAAAGCAGAGAGCGTAGATGCATGTAAAATAATAAAAATAACAAAACCTAACTTGCCTAGAGCCGCTGTATGTCCTTCAGGCACGATTAGTATACGTGAATATGATATGTATTAACGGTTAAAATTAACGTTTCACGTAATTTAAAGACTATCAGTTTCTAAATTATACAGCCTGGTAAGTGACATTGAAATAGAGACAAAATTCGAACGAAACGTAGTAGTTTTACTGAGCGTAGTGTTTTCCCAATTAACAACGAATTGTATTCACCTCGCAAGCTGTTTAAGTGATTGCAGTCAAACTACAACTGCTGATTTATGGGCTGTTCGCTCTCTGGGTACATAGTGATTTTACGTCGATACAATATTTACGTTACGAAAAAAACGGGAATTGCAAAGTGGGTTGGGTTTTCATGTTATTACAGAGCATGTTTAATGCAGACGGAACATTTCCGTGAGCGTAGTGCGGAAACCTTTAAGCGTATGTGTCAATCAATCGAACAAACCCTTTATCTTTCTTATGTAATAGCGTGACTTGTATATAAAATAATAATAGAAAATACGATTCAAAAGTGTATATAAACAACTTAAATTTAAGTTTAAGTTTATCATTAATTATGATAGTTAAAGCCAAAATTCAAAGATCAGCTTAGTTGATTTGCTATGCTTCCTTTCGGAATATAAATAATCTGACTCCATTGATTTTTATAAATATTTAATTATTACATTAATTGTATCGTGCGTGAGATAATTACATGACATTAAAAAAATTGAAAAACAAAAGAAAATTATAAATGGCCAATGACAAGAGGAGCAAAGAAAAAGAAATTAAAATAGTTTCCACGTAAAAAGGTTTCAGTCCTGCAACGGAACAGCTATATTTACCTACGGAATAATAGAAAATATGTGTAGTAAATCTATTTGAAGTGTTTGAGTGTTTAATGTGTCAATCTTGCAATAAACCCTTATGTTTCTAAATTATTATTGTTTTTTTATTAAAAACTATGTCCGTTTATATCAAAATTTAAATCGAATTATTTTAGGTTGATTATTCATTTGCGTTCGACAATTCATATGCCCATTGAGTCCGTAATATTATCAATAACGTTTATATAAATTGAAAAGAAATAAAAATTAGGGGAAAACATTTATTTAGCTGTATAAAGTGATTCACTGAGACGGCATAGAAGCAAGTGTAACGAAATGGAAGACCCTATATTTTTTTTTGTTCTTTATTCCGTAGTAATAAAGCGGAAAATAAAAGAAACATCTCCTCAAGGATCTGTGATGAACCCATTGTCTTTGGTACCGCAGTTGCAATTATAGGGCTCTAAGCTTTATTGTATGCATTCAACAATAGCATTTTTTTTATCTACACAAAAGCCTTTATAAATGGAAAATTACACAGATCCTTGGCTGATTCATTTTTACATCTTGAATAAAATTCGATTATTTAATTACTTTTTTTATTCTCTCACCGTGATGTAAACACAAGTCCAACATAGCATCTTGTAATTGCGTATAATATTTGAAAAAAAAAACCAAATTATTAATATCTCGTAATTGGAACTTTAAGTTCATTAGAAAAAAAATATTTTTATTTTATCACTCAATTTCACAATTCTGCCAACTCCATCAATAAAATGAATATGGCACCATTTTTTAAAGAAGGAGGCAAACGTGTGGTTGGCACTTGGCTGGGCGTTCGTGAATGCGTTGTTGGCCTTTTTAGATATGGGTGTTTTTTTTCTTGAAGGACCGTAGGAAGTCGTATTGGTTCGGAAATACCTTGTCGAGAAGCAGGCAATACACATTTCGCAGCATTTGATTTGCTTCTAGTTAAATGAAAAAAAAATAAAACACGCAATGAATGTAAAATACTCTCTTCTAATCAAATATTAAGTTAGAATTTTAGATTGGGCTAGGGTGGCGCACCCGTATTAATTATTAAGGATACTAATCAAGAGAATTTTGTATGAGGTTTTACGAGATATTGTTGACTCTACTTTATTTATGGTAGTCGAATTAAATTACCTTTTTAGTGTACCTCGGTGACTGAGCTATTTTGCTTGAATTTTTTGTCTTTTTTATTTTGATAAAAATCTTGAGGATTTTTATCAAGAGAGATGATAAATTTGTTTTTTTAAATAAATTATTTAAAGAAATGGGGATACAGAAAGTTCTACAGGCACCAAAAAATCACAAGCGGTGACTTGGTGCCTGGATTAAGATTCACACTTTTTTGACATATATCAAAAAGAAAATTTAATACAAGGAAGAAATAATCATCCATTGATCTGTTTAGATATTTATATACTTCTTTCTAGAAAATCACCATTGGACGATACGATACGCGATTATATACTGTGCGTAATTTACAAATGAAACAGAATATTATCAGATACTTCTAATGTCAATAAAATATTTTTTAATTCTTAATAAACAATATTCTGTATGCATTAGCCGTTACATTCAGACGAACCTCAGATTTTTTTTTTTACGCTGTGCAAATATAACATCCAAAAACTATGTTTCTCGTAACATAAACACATTTTGATAGAGACTAGAGTTGTTCAAACAATATGACTGCACTAGATTTTTAATAAATTCAAGATGAGCCTGATATATATTTTTCACTTATATTATAATGACCTACTTAAATATTTTGCTTCAAGGTATAAAGCGTAAAACAATTGAAGGCTTTAATTGCATATGGCGTACACATTAATTTTATATATAAGCCTTATGTATGAGTTATATATAGAATTATTAACATAATTTGCCAATAAACTAAGTAAGTCTATCAATCAGGGTTAATCATCAAGGCACCTGATACAGGAATGTAATCGCATTCTATTATAACTACTGTTTAACTACTGCTAGAGCCATTATAATGGAATGTTAGTGCAATCATTGTATATATACAACCTTAATTAAATAATCGAATAATTAGGCTCTGAAAAATCTAAAGAAAAATGAAACTTCAAACGTAAATGTTGTTTTAAAGTTGGTTTGAAAACTTTGTATGTATAAATAACAGGTATATTTTATTAATTTAGCCAATTGTTTTAAATGTATTTATTATGTTTGTAGTATGCGTGGCTAAACTCTAAAATGACAAGTGTGATCCCAAAATGGCTTAGTTTGAACATCATGTTTCTCTACATTCAGATTAATCGTTGCCTAGTTTTATATAGTGGACTATACACGAAAAAACCTATGAAAAAATATTGACTCAAAGTCTGGCTTCCTATCCGCGAGCAATCGCCACAGGCAAATAACGGCCGGTTGGTTGAAACTCAATTTTTTTACGATTTAGAATTTTCTTTATTTATACACGCTGTAGGAACCTGGAGGGCAAACGTCCAAATTTTTTATTTATTTTCCGCCATTTAATGAAATGAAAACACAATATACGTTGGCGGAAAAGGCAAAAGGAAAAATCTGAATTCGCTTTTGCGGTATACTTTAAACGTACTATATTTACTTTTCTTCAATGCCCTTTGTTCGAGATTGTTTGAGATAAAATGTTATATTTAATGATGCTTATTTAGTATTTTCTTTTGATGCGAAAATTTTGTGTTACATCGTTAGTTATCTGTACTTATAATAAGACAGTAAAAATGGAATGAATGTACATTAAATATTTTTCCAAAAAAATGAAAGGAGGCAATTAAAGAAGAGTCATAGAAACCAAAAAAACAATTTTTGGAATTCTTGTCTGTTTGTCTGTCTGGTACGTTATAACTTCGTTAAATTATGAAATAATTTTAATACAATACGGCCGGTATGTAATTTTTAAGTATATCCACTTGTTATTGGATAGTATAGAATTTAAGGGTTCCATAGCATAAACGAATCTAAACTCAAGTTAAGCACCACGTATGTAAGGGTAAAATTAGACGTATAACAAAAAAATATTGACTAGAATGTTGGTTATATTCAATACTATAAATAACAATATAACGAATATGTAAATTCAAATTAACAACATTAATATCGAATAATTGTTTTGATTTAAGTTCAATTAAAATAACTTTATATAGAAACTGTAAAAAAATTATCAATTAATCATTAAAATTTTACAAAAAATTACCGGTCCTCCCCACAAGGCCTGTTGGGCTTGCCCCATTCCTACAATTAGTAGTGTGTGTGTGTGTGTGGGTGTGGGTGTGGGTGTGGGTGTGGGTGTGTATATATGTGTGTGTGTATCTTTGAATGTATCATATTATAAAACAATGTAAATGGTAAGACATCGATCAAGGAACGAAATTCCACATTTAAATGTGACGGTACAAAAAATGGTAATCCATAGGTCGTACTCGCATTTATCATGACTACTTTTTGTCAGCAGTCTTAGTCATACGTATTTTGAATGATGTGCATAATCCGAACGAGACATGATATATTACATGAACAAACTACGCGGTTATTGTGAAAAACAATTCATTAGGATGATAAATGTAACGTCAGGTGATTATATTGTAATGTTCTAAGATGTATTGTAGAGAGTTATCTGGTTTATCGTGGCGTTTTATTGAGATTTATTGTTACACATTTTAAAAGATACCATATCTTGATAAGGTAGGATTTTTCTTTAATATTATCAAAAACACCATCAAACATGTTCTTTGCTTATAAATTAACTGAAATTTGTGTTGAATCTAAATTTAAAAAATGTACAAGATTTAAAAACTATTCTTAAACGTGTCTAATGAGTTATTTAATGTATAAAAAATATTAATTAATTAATTAGGCGCCTGGTAACTATTACCGGTGGCACAAGAGCTGGTGATTTCCATAGTATAACCGTAGCGATCGGGAAATGCGGCCATTAGGAGTACTTAGCGATAAGGACTAACCTAATTAAAATTATTTTTATACTCTATATGGCCACAAAAATTCAGGTGAATCGGTCAACCCGTTTTGGAGACGACAATTTTATATATTAGATTAGGCTATGTTAAATATAAACATTTGTATTCTGCCAAGATACGAAATTCCACCCGTCCACTCGATGTCCGATGTTCCACCACTACACCACTATGCTACACAACACCACGTCATGAAAACAGCCCGCCACGGTATTTCCGAACCAATGCACCTTAGGGTCCTTTAAAGCACGTACCATTTCATACGAGCTTCCAGCCATTTGATTGTCTATGGGCGGTGACTTCACCTTTTTGGTGTGCACCGTCTATAAAGGCAGCATTGCTTAATTACTTACAAGTATACTTCTGTAGCTGTGTACTATAATAAATAGTTAAACAGTCACACACCTACAATTTTATTAATTATGTATGAAATATTATCTGCTTACGTCCACAGAGTACATAAGTTTGGTTGTGTGCCAGATATCGTTTTGGTATCATTAAGGAGCATGCACGAACCACTGCGAGGTACTTTAATATTTACATCGTTCTTGTATGTAACACTGTACATATGAAATGTAGCTTCCCATTGCCAGGACTACGCTATGAATTCTAAAGATTATTTTTAAAATTGTACGCGGATATAAATGATGAATATTGCGTCTAAATAAATCTCATCAATGACTACTACATCTGTGATCCTTGTAGTATCGTTGGATACTGATGTGGTCAATGAAGCAGATAGTAATATTAGTTTTCTTTCCAGCGGAGACCGGAAGCTGCGATGTCCCACTCGGTATGGAGAACGGCAAAATCTCCAACGAATCATTATCAGCAAGTTCTAGTTACGATCAGAGTGTATCTCCACTCAGCTCAAGGTAAACTTCTCGTCACAAAAAGCAAAATCTTAAAGTGTATTTTGTTATTCGTAAAGGGTATTTTGGTTGAAAGGACATACTATAAACGAATATTTATAGGACAAAGATCCCTTTAATGTATCGGCAATTGGCTCAGCATCGGGACAGTTCAATTCTTGAGTAGCCTTACAATGCTTTGTTATTTTAATTGTCAGTAACACAATTTTGTATTAATTGTTTATTTTAAAAGAGCAGAAACTCGATTTCTTGCCGGTTCTTCTCGGTAGATGACTGCCTTCCGAACCGGTGGTAGTGTCAAAATTGACGATTCAAAAGTGTCTTTATAAAGATCTAGAGTTTGAGTTTGAGAGTTTCATTAATTTTCTATACATCATCAGATTTGTATATGTGAAGTTTAAAGAGAATAGACAAAACGAAATGTCTTAATTGAGGAAAACCCAAGGAAAACCTGGGGAAGGATGATGGATAATTACCATTATAAGAGTTTTTAAACACACTCAGTTGTGAAACGATATTGTGCAAACAATTTTGAGTATTTAGAAATACCAAAACCCACCACGAAAATATGATATTAATCTGCTATTTTAGTAAGTTTATAACTTACCTTATACCTGCGTTTAATACTTGCATAGACTACTTGTTACCAACTAGTATAGTTTTAAGTCTATTTTTTTTAATTCAGTTTAAACTAGATTTTTTTTTAATTTAAATATATTAAAAATGGTATTACATCTCTTTATGATTAAAATTATGATACAAAATATTGATAATTAGAAAAAAACGCTTGTACCGTGAGACATATTATAAGAGTTAGGAAGTGATTGATGAATTAGATTGGTTAAACAAGAACTGTCATTACCGAATAGCAATATATTGGAACGTGTTATTGTAACAATAATTGGGTATATCCAAACCGCGAAAGCTCATACTTAGTTTAAACAATTAACCAACGGTTTCACATTCGACTAGTAAGCCCGCATAAGCTCGGCCAGACAATAGGAAAGCTCTATACTTGTTGAAGATATTTAGTAAAGGAAAATTAAATGTTCATTGAATGTAATATGAAGTCAAGCTCTTTACATTTCATAAAACATTATGTCACACTTCAAAAATCTTTTATAGTACCTATATATAATGCAACATCAATTTAAATATAATTGTAGGAAAAATAAAGGCAATAATTGTATTGTAATGACATCTAAAGGAGATAATTGATAGAATCAAAAGTCTCTGTTATGTTACATTGCTATGTATTGTTATAATACACAACAAAAATAGGATAGATTTAATCATTAGTGTGTATTTACTATTGGAATTAAATGTGCGCATCTTTGTATAATGTTTGCTTTCTTTTAATGAATTTCACTGGAAATTTTGCAGTAATCAAGAGTAGGACTCTAAAGAAAACGTATATAAGTAGGACAAGACTTGAAACATTGACGCTGTCCCGTTTTTTCAACATTGTTTTTGCTTCTAATGAATTTTCACTAGAGTTATTACAACCACGATTCTATAAGCGTCATTTTAGTCAAAAAAATATTTATTCTTGTATTTCATGCTATCACAGTTTTATAATGCTTTACATATAGTGGATATGAAATTAAATGTTCCAAATCATCATTAATACATAGCCTAATAATAAGATAAGATTCTATGGGAATTTGACCCGACCCGAGATGATTTGATAAAAAAACTGTTTTTACTCACCTTGGTCAGTTAGAGTTCAAACGTAAAACCTCTTTAGAATCAATCCATCAAAAATAACTTTAGTCATATAGGTAACTTTCTTACAATTATGAATCGTGGAATAAATCATAAAAAAACTTGACTCTAAGATTACATTTAGGCCAGTTCCAAAATCAAACCGGTGAACCCTCGAGAAACACTCCTTTAAATCGCTGAGTATATTCTACAGTACGCTTGTAAAGAGCTTCAATCTAATAAGCTAAAATAGCATGTACTAACAGTGGGCATATAGCTTAAGTAAACTAAATATACATTCAAAAGTTCTAATTATACAAATTTTGATTAACAGAATACGGACAGAAATACGCGGCGGTGCGTGGTGCCCCAATGGCCTTATACTAGCGCATAGTCGTCAATATCTTGAAATAGACCTCCACGCTGAATACTTGATCACAGGCACTGAATCACAGGGCAGATTTGCCAACTCTGTTGGCGTTGAATTTGTTGAAAGTTACTCAGTTGAATATTGGAGAGAGGCGCTCAGTCGCTGGGTCAAGTATAAGGACTTTAATGGCAGCCGCGTAAGTATTTTTTACATTATTTTGTATTGGTGTGTGACTACGTTTAGAAAATCCTTAAATTCATTTGCAAATAGCAGTGAAGCTAATAAGTTCAAAACAGTGATAAATTATAATTTTAAAAATATGACATTTTGAAGTCTCTTATAATATACATTCCGGTGCAACTCTTTGAACTTCTATACAATACATAATCATCGTAGATGTAGATGAATGCAATAATAAAACAGTTTTACATAATAAAAAAATTAGACAATGTACTGATAACATTAATACAACGGTATAATACAACTTAAAAAAAGTATACAACATGTGATGAGAGACAATGTCTTATATTAACACAATTAAGCTTCATAATAACCGTTCTTGTATTCAGACGCTACACATTTTGGCACAGAGAAAATGTAAAAATAAAATTGCAATGTAAAAAACAATTACCTTATAATATTTATTTGAATCGTCCTTAGTAATCGAATAACTTATTTCTATAAATATTCTTATATACTTAGTCTGGCCATAAATACTGTTACTATTCAAAAAAAGAAAATATTACGTTTGAATTTGGAATCTGTCATTTTTATATGATTGCTTGATGTGTTTTCTTATTTTCGCGCCATTATATTGTTAAATATTTTGTTATATTAAAATGGAGTGGGGTGATAAAGAGAACCGAATCGCTGTGATTGCCTTACATAAAGTAGGTATGGAGAAAAGTGCAATTTTTAAAACCCTCCACCCGCTTGGTATTAGTCAAATGTTTGTTTACCGGGCTATTGATAGGTACAATGATACCTCCTCTGTTTGTGACAGAAAAAGATCTGGCCGTCCACGTACCGTTCGTGTGAAAAAGGTGATTAAAGCAGTTAGGGAAAGAATTCGAAGAAATCCTGTCCGTAAGCAAAAGATTTTATCTCGGGAGATGAAGATAGCTCCTAGAACCATGTCGCGTATATTAAAAGATGACTTAGGACTTGCAGCCTATAAGAGACGTACTGGTCACTTCTTAACTGATAATTTAAAGAAGAATAGGGTGGTAAAATCCAAACAACTACTTAAGCGGTACGCAAAGGAAGGTCACAAAAAAATTTTGTTTACGGATGAGAAAATTTTTACAATTGAGCAGTATTTTAATAAACAAAATGACCGTATTTATGCTGGAAGCTCTAAAGAAGCTTCACAATTAGTAAACAGAGTACAACGTGGGCATTATCCCACTTCAGTGATGGTTTGGTGGGGTGTTAGCTATGAAGGGGTGACTGAGCCATATTTTTGTGAAAAAGGTATTAAAACGTCGGCACAAGTTTATCAAAATACCATTCTTGAGACGGTAGTTAAGCCTTTAACTAACACCATGTTCAATAACAAAGAATGGTGCTTTCAACAAGACTCGGCACCGGGTCATAGAGCTCGATCCACCCAATCTTGGTTGAAAACTAACGTTCCGGACTTTATCAGCACTGAAAACTGGCCGTCGTCAAGTCCTGACCTAAATCCATTGGATTATGATTTATGGTCAGTTTTAGAGAGTAAGGCTTGCTCTAAACGCCATGATAATTTGGAGTCCCTAAAACGATCCATTCGGTTGGCAGTGAAGAATTTTCCTCTAGAAAGAGTTCGTGCTGCTATTGATAACTGGCCTCAACGTTTAAAAGACTGTATTGCAGCCAATGGAGACCACTTCGAATAAACATTGTATATTTTTAATAGTTATATATTGATGTATTAAACTAACTCACTATGAAAGGAATAAATGTTACGTATAAAAAAAAATCGTGCTTTTCTTTATAACAATATTTATGGCAAGACTAAGTATAATACAAGTATATAATATGTTAAAGAAGTGGGCCGTTATGTAATAACAATATATAGTCGAATGAATAACACACAAACAAAAGTTTTAGAAATCACATCACATCCATATCACTGCAGGCTCAAATTGAATCTAAAATTGCGTTTGCTTATTGATTTTTTTATGTGAACAGTGTTCGTCTACATATTTTGTAATAATAATTCATTTAAAAGAAATTCAATGTTTATATTATCAATAAGAAAGGTTAATAAGAAAAAATCGACATTCACACAGTAATTATGTTATAAAAGCTCCAAACGCATTAACACGACAAACTTAATTACATTTTATTGCTATTTGCACTTCACCTCGCATATAGAGGGAACGTAAGATGTGTGTTGTGACACACATTTATTTGAATTACCCTCGACAACACGAAACCTTACTTAGCATTATGCCGTTAAACAAATTTTAATACAAAAATTCTTATTACGGGCACATATCCTTTGTTTGTTTAAACAATGGATGGCTTAATGATAATCTTACAATATGTATTCGTTATTTTTTGCTTAGCAGCATATGTGATCTTAAATGCTGTTTTAAAATGTTCTATGGAAAACTAAAACAATTAAAAATTCGCTGTCAACTGCGTTGGGACGCAAGCTTTACTAAGCGCAATATAGAAAATACTACTGAATCGTTACGTCATTTTTTTTGCAAAGTTCCCGCAAACTTAATAATTACACCGGTCTAACGGGTAACAAACTATTCACATGTGTGGTTACACGACTTTAGAGCTCAGTTTGCAAAGATCCTCTTACGAAATTAGTCCCGATGCGTCTACGAACTCGAGCCTCACTTCATCACACAAATTACCAACATATATTTCATTAAACTTTAAAATGTCAGTTATAACATATATAAACAATATACTTGATAATATGTATAACGATTATGACAGATATATACCATAGCCTTAGAGAGTTTGATAATCTTTATTCCGCAGCTCATACCTGGCAATGTCAACACGTATACTCCGAGAAAATCAACATTAGAAGCTCCGTTTATTGCATCAAAGGTTCGATTCTTTCCCTACGCAGCGCACCCAAGGACGGCCTGCATGCGAGTTGAGCTCTACGGATGTCGTTGGAAACGTAGGTAGAACAAGCGTAAAGGTGGCTTGCGCGTCCCGGGACCTTTGGCTATGCGATTTTTTAATGCGAATGGTTTAATAATGCTGTGCGATTAACCACCAATCGGTGGTATATTCAATGTGTCATATTTCTTCAGAGAATCTTGTCGCGTACGCAGCGCCGAAAGGTTGCGATATGCAAGCAATGACAGGCGGCGCACGTTTTGAGGACTTGTCATACGATGGGATTGTACATGGAAACAACTTGGTTGACGGTCTGGGTCAGATCACTGATTCATTCACTGGACCCAATGACTTTGAACTTCCTGAGCCCTATGACACAAGGGGTAATCTATTAAATTAACTTTTATAATTTTTATCCGGCCTTTCCATTGCTGAATGAGGCTTGTTTCTGAAGTAATCTCCGTCAGCAAAGCCCCATTCCGCGCATGATTAATTGTTTTCATAACATAACTGCACCAGAATGTTATATTTTTTTGACTAAAGAATTATAGTTGTGTTCGTCTTTGGCTTTTGATGTAAATAAATAACGTACTTTTTGGATGTGTTGTATAGTAGAATAACTTTACAGGTACCCGATGGGTGGGTTGGAACAAGACGATGTCCGTGGATGAAGAAGTAGAAATCACATTTAACTTCACAGATACAAGACTATTCCGATACATTGATATTAACACAAACAACATGTTCACCAAGGACGTTCAGGTAATATTTGAAAGTGGGTCCATTAAATATTATTTTAAGCACTCAGCAATTCTTAACTTGAAAATATAACTTGCAGCTTTTCAAAGAGGCAGAAGTCTATTTCTCTTTGGAAGGGGAGCGATGGCAAGAAGACTACCTCTCTTACGAGCCAAAGCAAGACAAAGTGTCCGAACACGCCCGTGTTATTCACATCGACCTGGAAAATCGTACAGCTAAACATATAAAGCTCAAAATGAAGTTTCAGCATGAATGGATTCTAATAAGCGAAGTCACATTTAAATCAAGTAAGTTTTTTTTTAATCCTCGAACATTAATACATTTATATTTAAGAAAAGTGTGTGATATGGTAATAACACATTTATGTCTGTGATCATCATCCAACACACAATATTTAATAAAATTATATTTTAGTATATATTATAAATTTACCGATAAAGTGTAAACACTATTTTAAAGCTTCAACAGTAAAACCGAACTCATCAGTTTGCAAGTTAAGTAACAGATTCAAGCCACCACAAGCTCTTTTGACTGTGAACTTAAAGGTAACCGCTGCTTCAAGAAAATGTTCACTTTACAAAGTTCTAAACGGATCCCGTAAACTCGTTACGCGTAAAGATATGGTTAATAAACCTTTCAAAATGTAGAGTCAAAGCTAAAACCTTTTAAAATTCGAAATTCAAAAATATATAACGCAGTTATGGAAGTTCTAATTTTAAAATGTGTTTTTTTTTGTTTGCGTAGGGTTTATATCTTAACTTATATTCTCTCGTATATCCTAGAGAGAAAATCTTTAGACGTATTTATAAAGTTGAATTAATACGTCAGCCCTTAACGTATTACTTTCCACTAAAGATAAAAATACAAGCAAAAGACTAAGTGTATACATACATATACATGCAAAGTATGATATACATGAAGGCGGGTAACAAATAACAGTAAAAATTACAAGACAAAATGGTACAGTGGCACAAAGCACGCTAATAGATCCATTCCTCTTTCCTTATCATTTGCCAGCACTCGCGATTCTAAAACCATTTTACAAATTTTATCTCAAATTAATCCATGGCTCATTCAGAAATCGCTCCTTAAGTGATAAATCGCCATCCGCCAAATTGGTGAGTTGTAATTAAAACACAATTTTGATCACGAATAAATATTCCAATTATAATCCTAAATGGTTACTCTCTTTCATTTGAAAATCGCATGATCATACTTAAGAAGGTATGTATAGTTAGAATAAAAAGTCTTTGTAAAGCCTTCTTAAGGAAGTCAGTATTGCTAGGGGAGCTTATTAGGAGTATTTCCTTCAGTGTCTATATAACGTAAAATTTTCTCTTGCCTTATATTCCGTAACGTGACTTAGTTCGTCTCGAATAGTTTATCGAAACTAAAACTATAAAAGCTTTCATATATATTCAAAATGTACGTACGTCGAACAAATGCACAAGACTAATACTTATTAATAACACTACAAGTACATATAGAAAATTTAATCCAAGAAGCCTAATTCAATTAACATGTGAAAAATATCACCTTAATTCATTTGACGAGACAGATCATTCATATTCAACATTAAACTTATCTAAGACTTAGTACCTTTAATACGTGTAAATGGTGAAACAACAGAGCATGTTTAATTCTAAATAAATTTAACCCAATAGGAGACAGCTGGTTAGGACACAGCCGAGCCAATGACGCGTGAAACTGAATTAGTAGTTTAGTTTTGGCAAATTTCTCGAATGTCGGCCTACGGACCTACGGTATATTTTCTATTTTAACCAACTTAAAACAGGAAATATATTGTGTTTCAAAAGGAAGTCAAACCGCATATTAACCTCCGGACTGGAGAAACACTTCGTTAATATCCTAAATTTAAAAAGATTTCTTGAGTTTTCGCTTTGAATCTATACCGAATGTCGGAGACGCTCACATTAAATTATTTTATAAGATATAAAAAATCTGTGCGGCAAGCAGAATACATTTTAATTAATAGTGAGACTCGACTTTTAACCAAGTCAGCATAAGGTTTAATCTTGCCCAATTAGGAAGCCTTATAAAGTGCGGTAATGGCCTCTAACAGGAACCTTATTAAATGTATTCTTGTATTTACCGTATATAAATAAAACGCTTTTAACTCATAGTGTTGTAGCGAACAACCGTTCGTTGGTTCAATCTTGGTGCAATTGAACTGATACTTATAAATCAATTTAGATATGTATTATAAATTACTTAAGACATGCCCATGTCTTGTTTATAGCCGAAATACGTATTTGAAGTAAATAAATGTTATTAAATTTTATACTAGTAAAGATTTATTATAATTTGTAACGTTGTTACGCCCTAATTACATTCGGGATATGTGTAACACCAAATTAATACTTGGGTTGAACGTTATTAATTTCACCTTTGTTTACGTTACCTTGCGGGTGTTGTGAGTTTCAATATTCACATAAAATTCAATGCTTATATGCCACAAGATACCTTTAAGTTGGCCCGGAATCAAATTTGCGAACTCACACGTCCCTGGCACGCTGGCTTTGAACAAACCACGGCTTTAATCTTCGTATAGAAATTTGTTTTACTTTATTATTAGAGCTTGATGTGGCCTGTATTGTTAACAATTAGTTGACACATACAAAATTTCAAGACAAACACTCTACTCTTTCACTGTACAGAAATTAGTCAACCAACAAAAAGAGTGATTAAAATTAATGCTATAAAAAAGCGCGCTTGAGAGACAAAATATATAAATATGGGATTAGAGACTATTAGTATTCTTTCTTAGTAAATCAAGACTGATATACAACAGACAACTTATATTGGCACTGAATGAATTGCTTGGCAATCTATACTATATCAGACGGAACAGACAAATCTATTGACAGAAATCAAAAATCGTGATGTATACGATTACTCTTGTGAGATTAATCTAAGTTTAGTTGAAGATATTTGACGTCTGATTGACGTTATTTAAGTATTATATACATACGAAAGTAAAATAGGGCGAAGCTGAATACAAGACAATTAGAAATCCGCACAGTATTAGCTGACTCTTGGCACCTAGGCGCAGTGACTTTGGCAGACGGCCATCTTTCACCTCTTAGGCTTAAACCTAGTTTTACTAGTTTGACACACTAACTAACGACTTTACTAGATTTAGCATTCCCGGCTATTTAAAAGCTGACGTTGCAGTTTATAATGACTAACGAACCTTCCTCTTTATTAACTGTCGGGTGATGAATGATTGCAATAAGTTTTCCAAAGAAACATCTTCGAATTTTCATAACAACAGTTATGAAAATTTTAAATAGTCTAATTAACGGTTAGAAAAGTCAGAATTCAAGATGGCGTTTAAATGGCATTGTAAATGAACAATTGAAGTAAGATTTATCAATGGATCAGAAAGCGCAGCAAACAATACTCAGTGACGGTCTTATTCCGTAAACCGTCTGCTCAGCACAAAACCCATCTGGATCCGAACTTGGCTCCTTCCTTTGTAGAACAACAATTAGCTCTGCTCCCGACACCTATTCATTACGGTGCTTTGTCTTGGACGAGCGAGATTTTCTTTAGCTCAATATTCCAATCTTAACAGTACTTATATATTAAAGATCAAGAAAACCACGATCTACGAGGGAGATATAACGATAACATTCCATATTTAAGACGATACTTTTAAAAATAAACGCCTTTTAATTTTGTGATTGCAGTTCCAACAGTTGTGAATCAATCTATGGAATTCCTTGATGAATACTATAGGACAGATACTCCGCCAACGTCAAGAAAGAAACGCAATTCATCCCTAAAAGTATCCGTTGGCCTCGCCTGCGGCGCCATTGTGGGTGGTGGGGCATTCATAGCGGCCACAGCTATTCTCGCAACTAAGCGAGCCAGGCGAAGAATTCCGAACATGCTCAAAAAGCCATTTTGTCCCTCACTGCGGAGCAATGCAAGAAACAATCGAAGAGCACCACGACTAGCATTGGCACTAGCAAATTGTCCACCGATACACATGCTACGGTAAGTTTGATTTTATAATTCATAACTTTGAGTCCTGCGTATTTATTTTAACCTCTTTTAATGATATTTGGTAACAATATTAAACAATTTAGGAAGTAAATTTAGTTTATAAACGTTTTATTATATTATGTAGCAGCCCGGCCATTGTGGATGAAGACTATCGAGAACCCTACAATATATGGCGAGAGACGCTCGGTCGTCAAAAACGCGAAACTCATGACCAAAACGAATATAACGGTATGTGTAATTTATTTTTAAAACTTACAATTATTACTGGTGATTGAAGATATCTGGTCATTACTTGTATAAAAATAACAAATAGGATGTTTTGTCTGACCCTCTACAAAAGAAATATCTACATAACAGGCCACTAGAGTATTAATTAATAGGATATATTTCATCAAAAGACTGTTCCCTTAAATTAAATACCTTTCGGGCATTCGAGACATGTAGGGTCTGTAAACAAATATTAGAAACACGCACAGTGAAAACATGGGGTCTGCCCCTAATTGTAAACAGGAGGAAACAGTACAATTGAGTAACGTTAAACCTTCAAATTGATATTTTAACATAGATGTTATCACTAATAAGCAAACGAAGGGATCGAAGTTTATTTTTTATTTATTTATATTGCGTTGCAAAAAATTAAATGCTTTGAAAGATATCTATACAGGCATCTATAAAAATATTATAAAACTCGTCTCAAAAGCGTTAATCTCAATTAGTTGTTTGAATTGAAATTCGTTATAACTATTTCTAACGAAATGTATAATGTATATATCCTATATCTATATATAGCATATATACATTATGTTAATATATCCTTGGAATGTGTCATCAATAGATCAGCATCGGTATAAATTCTTGTTTAGCCTAACAATGCTTTTGTAACATAATATATTAAACTCAAAATATCTTTATTCAAGTAGGTATTTATAAAGACACTTTTGGTTCGTCAATTTTTACACTACCACCGTTTCGGAAGCCAGTCATCTACCGAGAAGAAATAGCCAGAAACTCGATAGCTGCTCTTTTAAAATAAACAATTAATACAAAATTATGTTACTCACAATTCAAAGCATTGTAAAAATACTATGATGAGCCAATTGCCGACACATTAAAGGAATCTTTGTCCTCTAAATATTCGTTTACGGAGATTAAGTTGCGTATATTAAATATTTAAAGAGCAGCATTACAAATCGGTGGTAATGTAAAAAAAAACCTATTTCAATGAAAATATTTTAAGATATTCAAATTTCTAATCGAATAGATTAATACGATAAAGCTATCATGTTTCTCTATACACCAAACGAGAAAGCTATCTCGCGAATAAAAACCGTTAGACGCTTTCGTTTTCCAATTAGCGTTCGCGGCTTCTCAGCAAAGCCAACGTCTTTACAATAATTTTCACTGAGCCCGAACTAGCTTCGCTCTCAACGAGTCACGCCACTCGACTACACTAGTTACGTTTTGAGCACTCTCAACATTAGTTCGTTACTCTACAAACGTCTACTTTTCTCACGCATATACATTTTAAATACAATGACTCGCTTCAAAAACTTTGAAAGCATTACCTATTTTATCCCATTGAGTACACTTACTTTGTTCAACAATTAACAAATCACACGTTGTTCATATAATAACTCTGTTAACATATATACTTAAAAAGGTTTGGTGTTTTACGCTGAAATCTTTAGGTTATATGAACCTGGCAAGCCGGGTTGTTGTTGTTAATAGTTATATATGTAATCCTAAAATACTGGTGTAACAAAGTGCTATTCTAAAATTCTAAAAAAAATTGAAAAGGCTATATTGCGTTTTGTGGGTTCTCCTCAGCACGCGCAGTGTACCCATACTTAATTTTAGTGACGTTCAAAACTGTTAGTGTAATGGAACGCATCCCAGTTAGTTTTTAATAGAGGGCGTTGTCGTCGCCATTTTGTATCTGTGCTTGATTTAAAAACTCGTTGTTACCGTTTTCCTTTGTCAACGTAATAAACTGTTTCTCGATTTAATTACGTTTAATTAATTACCACAACCACGCAAAACCTAACATTCCTTCAAAAACTGTCTCTTAAAAATACTAGAGTAGAGAATTTTTGACACTATTGTGTGGATTCATGAAATGTCAATTATAAAAATACACGTATAATATTTTTTTCGAACATATATATCTACAGAATATTTATTTGTATATCTCATTACGAATGAGATATGATAGTAACGTTACAATAAAGTGAGAGACGAATTGCTCGTTACAAAAGCCGGACGTCCTATAGCAAAGCCGCTTTGTTCAACGACCGTATTGTAAAGATGCATCGCCGCATAATAGTCTTTACGAGCGCGTGAAAAGGCTATTGTTAATGCTTCGATAACAATTTGCCAAATTGGTGATAGATTTGTGAATAAGAATATTATGTGTCAGCTTTTTTTATCAGTTTCCACTTTTGCTATGTGATATAAATGGTAAATATATATATTGTTAAATAGCTGAAACTACTTATTTAAAAAAAATTACTCAAATGTATTTAATAATCTATCAACACACGCAAATATACTATATTATATATAGTATATATTTTAAAACAAATTACGTTAATGTATTAAAAAAAAATAATTTATACTCATGATAACATTCAACAATTAATATTAAATACAAAAATATTAAACGCTTTTAAATTCCTTTTTAAAATGATCTATATGTATATAAGCCGTAACATTTCCAACAATGTAAAATGTGCATGAAATATTTTGTTATAGAAATATGCGAGGACCCAGAATTCCCTCGACCCTATATGATGAAACGGACCGAACCTCACGAGAGCTTCTATGCCGCTACAGACATTATTCACCATGTAAGTACATTCTATGATAAAAATGTTTTACAGGATATTACAATATGTTAGCCACCGCTACGGAGGTTTATGGAGTTGATATTTATGGCACTCAATGACGGACTTTGCACCATTGCGATATTTAACGTGAAAATACCTTATACGCTTAGTCAATATTATAAGAATTGATGAATAAATATCCCAAGCAATGCAAAGTTGAATGTTAGCTGTTTTGACGTAGGTTTTAATTCTTTAATTACCATAATAATGTTTATTCACATTTTACACACAGTATTTCGCACTTTGTCATACCGTGACAAATGACAACAGATTACATTTTTAATAATTATGCAAACGATTTCTATTTTATAAGGATAATTTAATCGATTTGTATGCTTAATGTTTGTAAAGATATACTTTTATGTTTTCAAGCACCACACAGCTAGTGTTTTGTTGTGTAATCTTTAAATAATATTCTAGTTGCCATACCCCTTTGTGTCAGTTCTTTTCATCCGCTCTACGCCCTTGACTTGGAAACTGGCAGTAAATGTACAGTCAAAGATTGTTATAACTTTCCGTTTTTGACCGTTCATAAGATTACCATAGTTGCCTTACCGATTTTTGATTATACAATTGGTAGATTTTCCAATTTTCCATTTCGAAAATTTGAAAGCATAATGGTAGACTACTATTGATATCATATTACGGTTACATCGAAGACTTATCCGCGTAAATAAAGATGTCTCGTAGTATCTCCAGTATTTCTCTGTAGATCACGTCGTCGTTAAAGATTTACTTTATTCTTACATTACCGGAGCTTCGGCCAGCTATTGAAGGTTTAATTACTTTTTTACAATTAATCCTCGCCCGGTTCAACTCCTGTTTAAATTGAAATAATGAGCTCTTTTTATTCTTCCTCTTTAAATGTATTTTAAAAGCACTCTCATAGTAATTACTTTTAATCTCGTTTTTAACATATATTTTTCGTTTTTACACTAATAATTCTATAAGATAGTTTCTGGCACTTTTGTCTTAAAGTGGAATAACCGGGTCTCTACGTTATAATGTATCTGGAAACATTATTACATAGTTGACATATAATATATCGATTTAATACGTAATAAGTTTAAACTTATATAAAAAATTGGAAATGGAAACAAAGGAATTCAATTTAAAAAGTTATATTACCACATAAGTACAGAATAAACTATTCTAATAAACAAAATATTCCCATTGGGTTCCAAGTAATAAGTAGTCGAGTAGTATGTTACACTTAATGTATTTCCATGTATCTACGCACGCAAGTTACTTTTAACTTGCCCACCCACAGAACTAATATTGGGTTTCGTACCCCGATCCATAGAATGTGCTTTTCCGTAGATTCACACCCCTACATCGACCTGTTGTCGCACACATCTGCAGTTTCGTTTAAGAGAGAGTTTTATGGTCTTTACCAAGGTAGAGACAGTTACTCCTGCTACCTGCTTTTTACTTGTTTTATCTGTGAAATTTTGTTTAGGCTATATCATACCTTTTAACATATCTATTCTTATTGTGTATCTGTTTATGTTTCCATAATAAATAAATAAAGAACTATGTACCTTTACGACTCGTGATATAATTTGTTAGGAGTCAAATCTTCACATCATCTGAATTACCTACGTTACATGATGCAACCAATACATAATATACGTATATTAGATTTACTAACACGAAATCTGACGAACACAATCAACGGAATTAATTAATTTCCGCTCTAATCGAAATATCAATTTAGCATCAAATCATGATTAGCTCTTATTCAAAATGGTTATTAATTGGCTCATATGAGAAAGCGTTTTATTAACTATAGTCGCATTTGTAAAGATATCAGCCATATTAATAGAACAAAGCTTACGTGTTTAGTAAGTTTATGTAAGCCCATGATACAATTCATAGGTTAGGACATATTTTTGTATATATAACTAGCTGACCCGGCGTTGTTCTGCCATATAAAAATCGCAATAGAATAATAGAACAGATCTAACGGGACGTGGTTGTGATCAGTCAATTCTGTATGCACTATGGCTGCCGAGCTATCGTGGGGAGGCGGGCGAGGAGAATTGAGACCACGTGTTGAAGATAATTAACAATGTACGATTACTATTTTCTCAAATATTAACGGAATTGTGATCAGCACTTATAATTAATTGGGAAACAGTGACACTCCACCGAACACGTCCAGCTTGGGCGCGATGCGAACGGTTCTAAATCCTCCGATGATCGTGGATCTCCTCCGTTCCAATCGGAGAGCCCGGAGTTGCGTCAGAGTGAAGAAACGTCAACCTGCTATTGTTATTCTTGACGTTTCTTGACACTCTCAAAACATTGAAGCGCCTTTAGATCTTTACAACCGTGTTGTGAAACATCCGATTTAGAGGAGTGGCGGATAGTTTCTTGCCAATTATTCTCTCCGTTCTACGCCCTTGATTTGGAAACTCGCTGTAAATGTAGAGTTAAAATTGTTTATGCGTGTTCCATAGTTACCTATGTGAATAAAGATATTTTTGTTTTTGGTTTTAGGGGTTCATTGTAACATATTGTTATTCTAAGTCTAAATTAATAATTCATGACGAAATAAAAATGTTTTAAAAAAAAAACAGTTTCTAATAAATCAATGAAAATAGGAGTTTTTGATTTCGGTGTCATAAATTTTTTAAAAAAAAAATTGTGATGGAAGAACGATCACTATGTTAAAATATTGATGTTGGCCGATACTAACACCTAATCAATATGCTCACAAAATTTCACGAGAATCGGTTAAGCTGTTTCGGAGAGTACGGGAACGAACATGTGACACGAGAAGTTTAAATACTTAGTCTTGCCATAAATATTGTTATAAAGAAAAGCACGATTTTTTTTTATACGTAACATTTATTCCTTTCATAGTGAGTTAGTTTAATACATCAATATATAACTATTAAAAATATACAATGTTTATTCGAAGTGGTCTCCATTGGCTGCAATACAGTATTTTAAACGTTGAGGCCAGTTATCAATAGCAGCACGAACTCTTTCTAGATGAAAATTCTTCACTGCCAACCGAATGGATCGTTTTAGGGACTCCAAATTATCATGGCGTTTAGAGCAAGCCTTACTCTCTAAAACTGACCATAAATCATAATCCAATGGATTTAGGTCAGGACTTGACGACGGCCAGTTTTCAGTGCTGATAAAGTCCGGAACGTTAGTTTTCAACCAAGATTGGGTGGATCGAGCTCTATGACCCGGTGCCGAGTCTTGTTGAAAGCACCATTCTTTGTTATTGAACATGGTGTTAGTTAAAGGCTTAACTACCGTCTCAAGAATGGTATTTTGATAAACTTGTGCCGACGTTTTAATACCTTTTTCACAAAAATATGGCTCAGTCACCCCTTCATAGCTAACACCCCACCAAACCATCACTGAAGTGGGATAATGCCCACGTTGTACTCTGTTTACTAATTGCGAAGCTTCTTTAGAGCTTCCAGCATAAATACGGTCATTTTGTTTATTAAAATAAATGCTCAATTGTAAAAATTTTCTCATCCGTAAACAAAATTTTTTTGTGACCTCCCTTTGCGTACCGCTTAAGTAGTTGTTTGGATTTTACCACCCTATTCTTCTTTAAATTATCCGTTAAGAAGTGACCAGTACGTCTCTTATAGGCTGCAAGTCCTAAGTCATCTTTTAATATACGCGACATGGTTCTAGGAGCTATCTTCATCTCCCGATATAAAATCTTTTGCTTACGGACAGGATTTCTTCGAATTCTTTCCCTAACTGCTTTAATCACCTTTTTCACACGAACGGTACGTGGACGGCCAGATCTTTTTCTGTCACAAACAGAGGAGGTATCATTGTACCTATCAATAGCCCGGTAAACAAACATTTGACTAATACCAAGCGGGTGGAGGGTTTTAAAAATTGCACTTTTCTCCATACCTACTTTATGTAAGGCAATCACAGCGATTCGGTTCTCTTTATCACCCCACTCCATTTTAATATAACAAAATATTTAACAATATAATGGCGCGAAAATAAGAAAACACATCAAGCAATCATATAAAAATGACAGATTCCAAATTCAAACGTAATATTTTCTTTTTTTGAATAGTAACAGTATTTATGGCCAGACTAAGTATTAGATTACATAAATATTGACCATACTGGGAATCGGATGAATAATATCTTAATATACCCCAAGTATATTAAGACTAATAGAAGTCATATAATAGTAAATAAATAAAAAAATATAAGAAAACTATAGTAATGTATGATTCATATAATTCTATGTATTTAAAGCATCTTAACTAGGCCGAGCTTACTAGATGGATACGGGCGGTGACTTTACCTTTATGATGTACCTGCTCGTTTGCTCTTTATGTAAAAATTATATTTTAATACATCTTATACTTTTGACATTTTCACTTGAAGTTAAGCTACTATTGACACTCGAGTTGATCTCTCGACCTAATTCGGTCAAACAAACTATTATTGGATATAAGAAATCTAAACAATCGCAGTCCCTAATAAGTCAATTGAATGCCACGATACTCGATGTCAGAATGTTTTAATATAAACATATTAATGCTTATAGGTATTCAATATACATTAGTTGTCTATAAATTTTTATATGAAGTACGCCAGTCTAAGTAAAAATAATTATTTATGAATTCCGACGCTAAATAATTGAGATCAACATAAAAGCTTTATATTTTTATCACGTATCGAAGTATTAAAATAGACTTCATAAGCATATCCCTGTTAAAATTCCCAGACAAAACTTATTTACTGCATCAAAAAACTTTGCCGTCCAGGTAAGGAGCTATTAATATTTGAAAGGTCATCGCCCTGTGTAATGTAAAATGCATACCCGTATTTATTTAACTTTATACACTGTTTTAATGATTTTGATTTGTACGAGATGTGTTTTAACAGGTCAATATTCAATCAGAGATTTTAAATTAAATAGCGGTATCCATTAATAGTTTTAATATCTCAACAGAGTAGTTACACAAACAAAAGAAAATTTTAAATTTCTCATATCAATTGTATGTAGTTAGTGGTAATTTGTTCCTGCGTAATTAATGTACTATCTATAATTCAGTGTCTAATCTGCATTCAAGAAAGCGTATTTTGTTTTGTATAGTAAGAAATTTAAATCTTTTGAATTTATAAGATTTACACACATACAATGCTCGTTCTTCACATAATATACTTCACTTGTATATATATTTTTTATTTATTTTTTTCTGTTCGTGTTTTTTTTTTGTTGTTATTGTTTTTTCTGATCTAAGATTCTATTTCCGGTTCTATGTTTTAACCTTATTTTGGCTTTAGTTTTAATCTATTTTTATTTTGTAAACTTTTTGTGATAAGCTGTATAGGTTTAAGAAATAAAAAATAAAATAAAATTTAAGAGATAATTTTGGTCTCTTATACTACCTTACGCTTAGCCTACAAAACCTCTTAACCGTCGATAGTACTATATGGATCCGACAGTGGACGGTTTTTATTGGATATTTATCCGTTATTTTTATTCGTGTCGTCAACAATATTGATATTTAATATGGGTTCAGATATTTTTTTCTTTAGGACAGGGTATAGGATCGCTTTTGCCTATATTAGTATCCTACTACTATTTTGTGTAAATGTCCAAACAAACCTTCTATGTTTTCTTGCTCTTGGTTCTGTATTTGCTTCTTATACTTCTTCTTTCGTTATTCTCCATGATAATCGTATCTATGATTAATGTCTAAAAGCCTTGCGTCTTAAACGTGCTTGAGATCAGGCATTGGTACGCCACCGGTTGTCCACTAACGAATTATCCTTCATTCAATTAACATTTTAATGTAAAACATCGCGCTGCAACTGGCAAGCCCAAAGCAAAAATTGAATTGATTGAGAACGAAAAATTTTGACACCTTCAACAGTACTTTCCAGTTTGACAATATCCTCTTTGAACACGACTCGGTATTATAAAAGATTTTAATGGACATTTTCCTCTGAACTGGGCATTTTCAATTTTTCGAGTCTTTGCGTGTTGTTGGTGTCGACATCAAAGGTAAACGTTTTAATTGATTTATGGCGTGTGAACACATATTATAGGCGAAAATATCAAACAGCTTTTTAATTTTTCAATTTTATGATAATATTGCAGACAATTATTAAGTTAGTCACACTAATACACGTAATTTTATCGATTAATCGATTTAGGATTGTAGGAAAACAATTTTTAAATACCAAACGTAAAAAGACACGGATCATATTCGCTCGTAGCCTTGGGACTGATTGCGGATGAAATTATGAAGAAATTACCAAACGTTTTGTTGTTTAAACAACTTGTCTCAAGCAACCTATGTATTTAATATTATTTAGAATTAATTATGTTTAATACGTGGATAACGCTGTGGGTTTCACATAGTACAATTATCTATTTGTATTATTTATATATTCAATGTAAGTGTGTAACTGTTTGTTTTTCCCTAAAATAAAATAAAAAAATTATAAATAGCCCCAAATATATGTAATTATGTGTTTATTTTCACACACTCCCCGACTTTAAGTGCATACAAACAATTTAATTGTTACTTTACAATCTAAATGCATATAGAAAACCGTTTGACGTTTAATAAAGAAAGTTGGTTTAAATGTGCCTGGGAAACTACATTTACCAATATTTAGAGAAATATAAGAAAAGTACTCATTTTATACTGTACAATGTTGTAATAGTCGATAATAATGCAACAAATTTCTATCACAATAATTCAATCTTACTTTGCATTAAGAAATGAGCGTACCTCTCCCTTATATGCCGGCAACTTGTAAGCGTCCTGGCGTTGCAAGTGTCCATGCGTTTTATTCGACCCGCCTGCTCGTTTGCCTCCTGTGACATAAAAAACGGAATGCCAATATCAAACCGGTAATTAAGAAAATCTTGGACTCGTTAATTTGTTATGTTAAGCTTTAACAAGTTAGTACAAATTAATATACTTCAAAACAAACTTTTAATTACCATTACAAATTATTTTATTGTAAACCACAAATCATAACAGATAACCACTACATTAACGAACGTAAATTATCCATCACATTAATAAGACACAATTTTAGTATTACAGATCATTGTAAGATGTTTCTCTTAACGGTATCTTAATTATTATAGAGGTTTTTTATATCTGTATTCATCTGATGTTTAAGCAAAGGTATGGCAGCAGGATTTGTTGTGAAAGCTGTTGGTATTTTATAGTAATAAAGGGTACGTTAATTTCCCAAAGGAACACCCACCGAGCGGCAAACACGCCAATTGATGGTTAATTTATAACGAGCGTTGTTCACTATATTGTTTAGACCTATTGATATACTTTTGTTTGTTTTATTTTATTACATCTGTCCCCAAACATCTTATGTGCTAAATATATTTAAAAAACAATAAACTTATAAGATAATCAAACAAGGTATACAGATAAAAGAATTATATGGGAATATGTAACATTTAAGAGATAAAAAAAAATACAATATATATAATAATACAAACGAGATACAACAATGTTGGTTATGTTCTCTAAATAAGTAAAGTAGAAATTCTTTTAAAAAAAAACTAAGACAACCTCGCACATTCACTCACACAGCAACACCATTGCGCACACACGCACACTTAAACGCTCGTTCTTCACATATTATACTCCACTTGTTTATATGTATATTATTTTTTTTTGTTATTGTTTTTTCTGATCTTAGATTCTATTTCCGGTTCTATATTTTAACCTTATTTTGGCTTCATTTTTTGTCTATTTTTATTGTGTAAACTTTTTTTGATAAGCTATATATAGGCTATGTATAGGTTTAAGAAATAAAAAATAATAAATAAATGTATTCAATAAATGTTTGGACGAAGCGAACGGACGTTGAATGGGATACGCGTAGAATAAGGTATCTACAATGACAGTTCAAACATGGGTAACGAGAGTTAACATCCCCTTAATTGAGATTTCCAAACCAAACGTTCGACGCATTCGATTGCATCCCAGCGTCGGCGATCATTGTGAAGCTATAATACGCTCGGTAACAACATTTCAATGTACCACTACACTCGCAAAACTTAATTCAAAATTCATTCAATAATGTCTCGTGTCCATAACTTTTCAGTTCTGTCATGCGAATACTAGGTGTAATTGAATCATACGTGATCCAGTTCTCTATTTGCGACTCCACAAATCAAATAACTAATTTCACCACTCACACGTGTCGTGTTACGAATGTCCTGCGCACAAGGTTTACGCTCAATTATGAAATTGAATAAATCAGAAGCCATTACACATTTCTTTTTTACAACAAATAAGTGTGAATTGCATTTTAATATTCTCTTAACAAAGTGGTTCTATTTTTGAATGTATGCTGTAATATGGTCGCTTAGTGATGCTACGTGTGGAATATTGGAGGTCTGGAGTGTCTAAAATTACAATGTGATATTGAAAATTTCATGTTAATATCGGAATACATTTCCAGCCCCAGCACGTTATTATGGGTGGCAGATATCACGTGATACTGTCATTCACTATGATTGAATTTCCACTTTACACCGAACGCAGTCGCAGACACTACAATGTAGGTATATTAGGTCATTGTAATACAATATCAAACTGCAATGGATTATGAGTTATGACATAGATGGGCCCGCTTTAACTATACGTACGAATAATACGTGGATACAATGTCCCTTTCATACAATCGAACTTTTTGTTGAGTCGCTTCTCTTATTCTTTCTAAAAGATTAAAATCCAAATCACATTTAATATTGAAATAGAAATCCAACTTTTCATATAAAAGTATTTCTGAAGGGTGAGCGTAAAATACAACAAAATGCTTTGCCATTTTTTTTCTTTCTTGGAAATTTCTCGGAATCAATTCACAACAGATATTACTGTTAGAGAATTAAGCCGACTGATTGCGCAAGCATCGGCTTCGGTTAACACTAAGTTGGATTAGAAATCTCATTGCTTGCGTGTAAGGCGATGATCGTGTTCTGACTTTTAACCTTGAATGTCTTTTTATAGTCTATAGGGTGAAAAAAATACATACATACATTTGTTCGCACCACGAAGACACTATAGCCGATAAAGAGTGGACACGGCCCGATTGATTAGAAGCTGTTCCTAGCTAATGTAAAGCTAAATGTGACATAACAATAAATAGATAAATGAACGAACGGTTTAAACTACATTTATCGGATAGCTATCATTCATTTACTATTAATACTTCATAAAAATACTGTTTATTGTTAAATCGCGATAAAACTCGGAAAGTTGACTGAAATGGAAACCTACAATTAGCACTTCATAGCACCGAGCTTTTTAACAAATTACGATTCATTTATTTTTATAAGTAAAATTTAATTTTAAAAGTGAATGGTATTATTGTTAATACCGTAGGCGTGTTTTGTTTCATTGTTAAAAAAAAGTTATTGTGAGTTTATTTGTTTTACCACGCGGATGCCCAAGTCATTCTGGAGGACATTGTATTATGCATAGTAAAGTACAAATGTGTAATTTAATATTGTTGAATTATTTTAGAATCTCGACATACCTTGTCTGATTCATTACACATACCAGCATATTTTCTTAATTGCTATTGTAATTATAGGAAGAGCTACCCTACACCTTCTCTTCTCTTTGGGTACCCACCCAACAGATATCTTGTAATGCACGTATTCAGGATTTAAAATAATCACTTATTAAAAATATTTTAATCTCAATTATATAAAAAAATATATAAAGCATTTTTACTAAAGTATTTTCTCGTAACTAGAAGCAACGACGATTAGGATTCATCGCACACAAAGCATCTTATCGTCTACTCAGACATCGACCATTTTATTACTAATACTTAAACAAAAATAATTAAAATGAATATTAAATATTAATTTATATCTTTTCTGCATATAATCGCTTCAGTGGTCACTTGAAGAGTTCCATAATCGGGTCTGAAAAACTAGAATAAACTCAGCTGCTTGGATATCGCGTTTAAGCGTGATCACTGTTATACGAATGTCCTTATCACAACAATTAGGGCGAGTCATTCACAAGCATTATCGTTAAAATAGTCACTTATCTATACTACTATATACGTATACACTATAATAGAACTTGCACAAAAATAATTATCCAAGTATATAAAGTACTTATATAATGAAACCTCGAAAGATACATATCGAGCAGGTGTTGTTATATAAATATTAATTTTACGGATACACCTGCACCCTCTTGCAGACTTGAGACGACGTCACTTAAAAACTTAATATCAAAAGCTCTTTAGAAAATTAACATTGCGAACAATTTTTAATTAATATTGACTGTATAAGGTTAAGTAACTAAATGGAGATTTCACAAGTAGCTCTTGTAACATTGCTATTTAGTCTGACCATTAAAAAAAGGTAGAAAAGTGGTAGCAATGTTTTCTTTAGACTACTAAACTAACAAAACAACTGCTTAATTAAAATAGACTTTTTTTGTAATTACTTATGTGAGTAAAGATATATTCGATTAATTTGATTGATTGCACAAATATTTCACAATAAAATCTTTTAAATTCTTTAAAATTTAAAAAATAAATTAGTTCTTGACCGAATACATTTAAGTTATTTAAAACGAACCACATAATAGATGATGTTTAACTCGTCAAAAAGTACCTCATAAATATTCTGACTATCACTGAGTTTTACTTGCTCAGCGGTAATATATGTTAAGTTCCACAATTTCGTGGGGAAACTATTTTAAAAAAAGTAACTTCGCTGCTGTCATAAATTTATTCCACTGACTTTTCAAGTTATAAAAACGTGAATAACATTACTGAGGTAGTTACTCTATGGACGAGGGTACCAGGTGCTTCGGAGCCTTGCTTCCATTTCTCAAAGTGAATCCGGGTTGGGTCGTATTTTATAACGACACCGGGATAGTTCAAACGACGTATGCTCGCTGCCCACTCAAGGATTAAGTATATTTAGGGTTGAACTGACTGTTTATTTTCAAGAGCAAAAATTCTAAAGCAAACAATTTATCCGCGTATACTGTATTCAGTTCATCAGTTCTAGTCTTGAGACAAATATAACTAAGAAATTTAAAGGCAATTTATTAAGTGGTTCACATTTCGTATATGATACATACATAGCTATTTTAATTAAATCATTCCACTTGTGTTGTGCGTATCATCCCACCTTTTGTTTATTCTAGATAATTAGGTTAGATTGGAATCTTGTACTGTACGCACTTTTCTCGATTCTGATACTACGATTGTGACATAATTAAAATTCTAATTTTATTTTACTTCGCGTTGACGAACTAACGTATTATTTGGATCAATTATTTGCTACACTAATTAAATAAATAAAGAACTAGTCAGACTCTAAAGTCAATGTCGCCGATGCAAAAACCCTGTCGGTAGCTCCATCCCTTGCAGTATGGTAACAGAGCGCTTAAATGTGCACCCCTAGAGTGGATGTTAGAGGTTTTTCGGGAAATCTTAATTAATGCATTTTGCTGAAGAACACCTGAGAACCGGCGTCGCTTAATTTTTAATTACACCCTTGTATACAGCATCGTAAAACGTACAATGTATAAATTGTTCTTTTTAAACGACTTTATTATAATCTGTACAAGAAAATGTCTAACACTGTCACTGTCAAATCGACATGTCAAATGTATTTTTTATGCGTGGCCGTCAGGTTTTTATAGGCGTAACAATGCGGCTGGCCAATGCGGTTTTTTGTAACTGGGCGTTATGCGCACATTAGTTGGAATCCTGCAAAAGCCCGACACGGCTGTTGTGGCTGGTGCTTAGCAATGTTTATATCATAACGGCTGGCAAAATAGAACGAACACAAGACATGATCTGTCAAACGTGTCTGATTATCTTAATGATCCATATGCTTGGATATGATTTTTTTCAGTTCACAATTTATTTATTATTGCCGTAAAGAATTAGATAACACTGCGTTACAATCGTTCTGTACAATATAATATATTCTGTATTAATATATCTGTATACTTGGTATACTCTGGTATATCTGTATACTATAGGCATGGAGTTTCTTGCCGTTTTTCGCGATTGATTTGGGAACTGGTAATTGTAACAGTAATTTGACAATTCGAATGATAAAAAAAGTTGTTGATTCATATTGTAAGAAAGTGACATATTTGAATAAAATATAATGATAACAAAATTAAAAATCTGTCTTCATACAAATTTTGAAAGTGATCCAGAAGGTTATAAATAAAATAGTACCATAACATAATACTATAAATGATATAAACCGTTACATCCCATTCACGTAAACAACGGTGTCACATACGCATTTCAATCAAATTTTTAAACAACACCAAACGATTTTCCACCGAAATTTGTATCAAATTACTGCACCACAATTTGAAACATTCAGAACTAATCATAGACATAGATGTAAAACAATTCCAATACCACATTCCTAGTTAGAGTTCAATAAGTTCATTCTCATGCATGTTTAACGCGTCATTTAATCGCTGGCGACATCTCTGAGCACTCCATTAGATGTTACAAGCCGGGCCGCAGGAACTACCCCGGCGTGTCGCGTGAATAAGTCACTCGACTCACGCTACGGAATTTAAATAATGGATCTGTTGTTGCGTTAGTAGTCGTTTATCAATATTTATTAGAATAACCTATGTTTAGGCTTCATCTTAGCTTTAAAAAATGGAGTATTAACGGGATCGTTGATACACACAAAGTTTTTATAATAATATGTTTGCTGTCTACAATAAAGTATATAAGAAAGATTGATATAAAACAAATTTGTTACAATAAATAACATATTATGTATAAAATTAATCATTTATCGATAACGGACCATTAAAAAATAAATAAATTTATAATTATAGTATAAGACTTTAAAAAAATTCTAGAAATATTTAAAAATCTCAAATATTTTTTATTAAATATATGATTGACCTTCGTTAGCTCTTCGCGGTGGTGACCGCCATGTAGTCTTGGTGGGCAGCTGACGTGACACACGTACACTAAGCACAAGAATTATAGCCGACCATCTCTCTCGGTTCGCCGACATTTGTTAGCACTCGTATACCGGCCCCCCAACCGCGGTCCTGATCTTATCGGTCCAGGCCCTGAGCGATCTGCGGCGCGGCCTACATTCCCTTGAGCTACAAGACATTCAACGGACTTATTTCCTTATAATGTGCCCGAAGAAAGAGTAAGCGAGAATATTTTACTGCGACAGATAGACCCTGCTTGATGCCGATTCCCTGAAGTAACAAGACATTCTCCACCAGACCCACATTTCGCATCATACGTTTCAGCAGTACAAATATAGGTAATATTAAATTACGCACAAGCCTGGTTCGTGTAATATTCTAAATATATGATTAACCCGGGTAAAAACTGATTCACGGCAACAAGTGGCACGATCGTCTCAACTTTGCATGGCCGAAATATACTAAGACAGAAATTCTCCAAGTATCCGTATTGTTAGCGTATTATTGAGCATGTTCGTGTGTATGGTAAATTCATTTAACGTTATCCTTAAACTTTAAAGAAATTATCGGTGGTACGAATTTAAAGTTCCATAATGTAGAACCTGAAGCAACAAAGACTATACAATAGCCTTGCTTTATAAACAAATTGTTCTGAATAATTCGCAAAGCTTCGAGAAGTTATAGTTTTTGGGTCATAAAGCATTCTCAGTACGCCAAACCGCATTAAAAGCATGCGCTATGCCTGTTCCCGACACAAGTTTGCCGGTCGTTTAGTTTTAATTATATCAACCCGGATAAGAAGTTTAGTGGCATCGTTATGAAAGCAGAAATATTAAATATTTCCCTCAACCGACTCAATATTTGTTTGCAAATAAAACATTGCATTTCGTTGTTTAATTAATTATAAATGTTTATTTGCAGGGTTTTTGTTACACGTGTGTACGAGTTTCTGCATTTATTTGCGCGTCTCTATTGTTTCATTCAAATTTTATTATCTTTTATGATAATGTAAAATATTTTCATGCGAAATAAAATCACCAATCGGGAAAGTCGGCAAGTGCGCAATAAATACCATATAAGTCAGGTGGTGTATTTAATTATTTTACATAAATAAAATATTCATAACAATCGCTCCCCTAATGCAAACAGGGCTTCCGTGACTCTAAACGTCGCGAATACTTGTAAATTGCCTTATCATTAAGTGACCCACTTACTCGTTTGCGTTGTATAAAAAAAAATCTTAATAACCGTAAAGGAAAAACTCCGTTCCTTTTGCCAAACGGCGAACGTACTTTGAATTTAAATGAAAGCCACGAAATGAAATAAATCGTAAATGCGCTTGAAACTATTGTGTTGCCCACCTGGGGTGGGGAAGGGGAAGGCCGGGTTCGCAATATTAATGGTATTGCCTAAGGTATGCTTGGATTTTACTCATTAGGGGTATTATGCGGCTGTTAGCAAAATGATTAATGAGTTAAGGACGGTATTATGAGAGAAACGACTTGCGTGCCGGTCCGGCGTTTTGTAAATGTTTTATCACGGCTTTGTGAGGCTTACACGTAAGCCAACCGTTGTTAAATTGCCTAAATTGTTTACCATTCCACTTTTTATTAGATGGCCCTTTTCCATTCTTAAAGCTTTGCGGGCTCAACTTCTCCATCAAACACCTTAAAAATTATATTGTTTTGTTTCACGAACCCTCATAAAAGACACTGTATTTGTACCGTTTCCACGAAAGTCTACCTATTGTTTGTCTCCTTTCATCACACCAAAAGTACAATTTTACAGAAAGAGACACGGCTAAAGTGCATATCGTGAAATTCACAGAAATAACCCAGTTACAGAATAAAACCAACTTCTCTATCCTATGTTATGTTATAACAACCATTAATTTGGTGTTTCTAATTGCCGGTTGTATGATTTACCATTCCTGAGAATATGAAAAGTTCTTATTCTGAAACTGTGTCTCTAAAATTTAAACCTGTGATAAAACCGGTTTTATATCACAAAAACGTGAACGTTGTAATAACTACTCATTCCAATCGGAAACCAACGGCTAATTGACTAATGGATCTGGAAATCCCAAACCATAAAGCCTTTGAAAGAGAAGTTTATACTTTTCACTGTTCAACGCTAATAAAGCGCTATTCGTGTGTTACCTCTTTATTCTTATATGCACTTAGACTTGTTTTAGGACATTAAACCTTCACGTACAAAAATGCTGTTTGATATTCTTTTCAGATAGCGCATTGTACCAAGCTGTCATCAGACTAACCATTTCGTTGGGTAATGGAGATAACAATACAAACTCAACGTCAGAAATTACCAGAAAAAAGATTCATAATCAAAAAGTCTTGATATCGGATAATCTATACTATAAATAAATATTATTTTGTATACCCATGATGTTGTTTGATTAATTGTAGTCAAAAAGTTTATTAGCTTACAAAATAAAGTTTGTACTTAGTCCCCGGTTCTAATTTCAAACTTGCTAATAAAACAAACTAAAGTAATATCTCTACAGTAACAAACAAATATTCTAGCTAATATTATATATTGTTAGCCAAAAGTCACAACGATTAGATAGTACGAAATAAAGCCAATAATTCTTGCTCGTTCCTGATCACAGGAGTAGTGGATCTGAGGGATTGCTCAATTTCATTGTATCGTGCTCGCTCTTGTCTCATATGCACAAACTCGATCGTTCTCATCAATTTATCTCTCCAGAACGCAACTGACATATTCGTATGTCATAACCATGGCTATTTTCATAACCTGTCTCAATGGTCATAAGAGCACATGAGGTATCGGATATATGACTTCGATGACCTAAGTTAGGTCGCTTCCGTATCACTGTATAAATAAGGAATTTCTCGCGCACGTAAACGGATCTAGCACAAAGGAAAGGAATGCTTGCATCCTTTGTCTTTACAGAAATTGGATCGACATGCTATGCTGTTTTTTTATGGAAATTGCTATCGTTCACAGTGCCTCTAAAATTTTGGACCAATGTGATAGGTCAGTGATGTTTCAACTTTAAACATAGCTGCACACAAATTTACTGCATAATCATACATTAAACCGCATTGTCCACATAAAATTCAAACGTAACAACATTTACGCTCAGCCAAAATCCGTTAAATATTATAATTCCGATCAGATTTTGGTTGTCAATGTCAGATGCCAAAAACAAACGAATATGAATAAAGTTCAAAAAGTAAGTTCTTTGATAATTTATTTGATTTCTTAACGACCGAACCAAAAATTTGATTTTGGGACGACGCAGGTTTGATCATTTAATGTTTGACCGGTAGTTGCAAAAATATAGCGAAATTATTATTTTTTTACAGAATCCAAGAATTTTAATCATATCTAGTCACAATTTAAACCTTCCCCGGTGGGCAAAATGCTGCTGTCGCGAGAAATACATGATTGATTTCTTGAACATTGGTTGATTCATTTATCGATTAGAATTAGTTCAGCTTAAACGGTGATACAAATTCAACAATTAACAAAGATATCAACTAATATATTAATTTATATAAGTTATTTTCATAGTATCGTACTTTTGTGTGGTAGTGTTTTGTATATTGTCACTTCATTCATTCTCGGGAAATTATAGATGCATTAACAACAAACTCTTGTTCCAAATTAGTATTTTCATAAATACAAAAAAATATTGGGCAAGTCCTCTTATAGTGTAAAGGATAATTATAAAAAAAAGCTTGTAGATTTGAGCCGTTTAGATCCTATATTTATTTTACAACGTTACAGTTACCAATGTTTTTCGTACCATTATTCCAGTTAACAAGCCAATACTTGGATATAACATTGATTTTACGTAATCGCATATATCGTATAGTGTGTGATGTTTAATTTACATGTAAAATGTTCGGAAATACCTGTGTTATATAAACTGCGAACTAACTGAATACCTCATCTATCACCGGCCAACAGTTGGGGTTAGAACTTGAACATTTGATAGCAGAGTTTGGTAATTCCATTTCTCTGGATGTAAACGCTATTAATACATAGATAATTTTCGTATTTTTAAATTAACAATGAAATTCTGACAAAATAATATGAATGAATAAAAATCACGTAATTTCGACTCATATATGAATATATCTTTGTGTATTAGGTATATATCACTGGAGACACGGTTAAAATGTGAATATTTTTTCAGTTATATTCTAGAATTAGCGCTTCTCTCAAAACTTCCAGCATATGGGCTTCCCGTGAAGTTATGCGACTGGATCTCCAGTTTTTTGGCCGATCGGAACATCAAGGTCGCTGTCGACGGTGCATGTTCCGACCTCAAATCCGTAAACGCTGGAGTTCCCCAAGGCTGTGTACTCTCTCCTACGCTGTTCCTCTTGCATATCAATGATATGTTGCACTTAAGCAGCCTTCATTGTTATGCGGATGACAGTACTGGAGATGCTCTATATCACGGCCGTGCAAATATTTCCCGGGTTGATGTCGAGCAGTGTCGGGACAAACTTGTATCTGAAGTCGAGACTCTACTGCGTGGAGTCTCGGATTGGGGTCGACTTAACTTAGTCCAATTTAACCCCTCGAAGACCCAGGTTTGCGCGTTTACCGCTAAAAAGAATCCCTTTGTCGTGGCCCCACTATTCGATAACACTCCTCTTAAAGCCTCAGCCAGTATTGGAATTCTTGGTGTCGATATATCGAGCGATGTCCAGTTCTGCAATCATTTGGAAGGTAAGGCTAAGTTAGCCTCTAAAAAGCTTGGTGTTCTCAGCAGGGCGCGTCAGTATTTCACATCAGGCCATCGCTTGCAACTCTATAAAGCGCAAATTCGGCCTCATATGGAGTACTGTTCCCACCTCTGGGCGGGGGCGCCCCAATACCAGCTCCTTCCATTTGATCGCATCCAACGCAGAGCGGCTCGTATCGTCGACGACCCCATCCTTTCCAATCGGCTTGATCCTTTGGCTCTGCGTAGAGATGTAGGCTCCCTCTGCATCTTCTACCGCATTTATCATGGGGAGTGCTCTGATGAATTGTTCGGGCTAATACCTGCAGCGGAATTCCATCACCGGACATCAAGGCAGAATACGAAATTCCATCCGTACCACCTTGATGTCTGGCGTTCCACGACTGTGCGTTTTTTAAGGCAGTTTCTGCCGCGCACCACCTCTTTGTGGAACCAACTGCCAGCGCAGGTATTCCCGATCCGCTACGACTTGGGGACCTTCAAAAAAAGAGCGTTCCTCTTCCTTAAAGGCCGGCAACTCACTTGTAAGCCTCCTGGCGTTGCAGGTGTCCATGGGCGGCGGTTGGCACATCACTCGAAGTGACCCGCCTGCTCGTTTGCCTCCTCTCACATAAAAAAAAAAAAAAAAAAAAAGAATGTGTTAAAAATATTCCACATACATAAGCGTTTAATTTAATTACTGTAGTATTTTAAAACCTAGGTATTACAAGTGGCTGCGTAGTTCAGTATTTTAATTGAGTGCCAAATTTGTTTACATACATCTATAAAATATACCACTACTTGGCAGATCTGTACAGGTTGAACTGAATTGGTTTCAAACTAAGATAATCGTTTGAAAGGAACAGAACTCTGACCAAGGACTTAAAAATCATTAATACTGTCCCCATAGGGTATTAGAAATATTAAACGATTAATCCTAACTACTTAGTAGTAAACTATTCTCGGAGGCTTAGGTCTTAGTTACTGACTAGATATATGGCTTCCAGTAACTCATAATAATTAGATTTTCTTTAGAGATATGACTACCAGCACACTATCTACTGCTATACTTAAACCCGCTTTGTGATACATGATATTTGAGACTATTTCCCCATGTTTTTTTGGGAAGATTAAAAATATTAAAATAATTAACAGCTAAATTATTACCTTTTTTTTTTAATCACACAGATATAATGTTGAAAAGTGCGCGAAACAAATAGATAGATACACCACCACTTTGTGGAACCAGCTACCCGCCACGGTTTCCAAACCAGTACGACTTAGGGTCCTTCAAGATAAAAGCGTACCACTCCCTAAAAGGTCGGCAACGCAATCACAAGCCCACAAGGCGACAACTTCACCTTAATGGTGGACCTCCTGCTCGTTTATTCCCTCTTCTATAAAAAAAATCCAATGATTTAATTTTTTTTTTTACTTTTGAACCGTTAAATCAATAAAATGATAAAAACGGTTACGTAAGTGAATACGTAATGTGATCTAAATACAGGAGTCATCCGACACAAAGAGAACATTACATGGCATCATTACAAAAATAAATGAGGCAGTGTCCAGAAGCGTACATGATATGCCTGTAAAAGAGTAAAATCATATAATTGTAGTGTAATCTAGAACATTTTTACATACTTACATTTCATTTTATGACTCGTTCTATACCAATGCTATATACTTATTTTTGAATAAAACTTTAATCTATACTAATAATAAGACAGTAAAAATCGAAAAACTGTACATTAAATATTTTTCAAAAAAACTGAAAGCAGGCAATTAAAGAAGAGTCATAGAAACCAAACATATAATTTTTGGAATTCTTGTCTGTCTGTCTGTCTGTCTGTCTGTCTGTCTGTCTGTCTGTCTGTCTGGTACGTTATAACTTCAAAACTACTGAACGCATTTGAACGCGGTTTTCACAGTTGGATTACATATAATTAGGAGCGTTGTCAAAAGTTTATTTTGTCAAAATCGGTTAAGAGAAAAAAAAGTTATGGTCAATTGAAAATTTACTTCAACCACTGCTTCAAAATTTTTAAACACTTATATTGATTGATTAGTTATATATTGTTAAATATGTTCTAATATAAGTTAATCTTAATATTAAAACTTATGAGAGGTAACAAAAATAACTAATAACGCAGTGCGCGCGGGCGCGGTTGAAGTGTTGAACAATGTGCTCGATAGATGGCGTTGATAAAATTCGTCATCAACCTAGGTTTATTTTATTTTTTTATTTCTTAAACCTATACAGCTTATCAAAAACAGTTTACACAATAAAAATAGATTAAAAATAAAGCCAAAATAAGGTTAAAATATAGAACCGGAAATAGAATCTAAGATCAGAAAAAAGAATAACAAAAAAAACACGTACAGAAAAGATTAAATAAAAATATATATAGACATGAACAAGTGGAACTATGTGTAGTACGAACATTTTAGTGTGTGTGTGTAATGGTGTTGCTGTGTGAGTGAGTGTGCGAGGTTGAGTCTTAGTTTTTTTTTAATGAACTTCTACTTAGGCCAAATATATCCATCGCGGTATTAAGATGCTCCATTGTGTAATGACTACCATGCAGTTCAACCTTAACGTTAATGAGGTTTACCTTTTATTATTTGGTCAAGCTAATAAGTAATAACCTCACAAGTACGTATTTCGTACTCATAACTTCGTAAGAATTTTCTTTCAACACTTAACCGCTGAGGAGATTTACCTTCGATCATCAGCTCATCCACATAAAAAGATGACTATCAGAATATAAAATCGTCAGAATAGTAATTGCCTGTACGTTAATTTGAAAGTTGCCCTCGATTTCCCTGAATCATCCGATCCTGTAAAGCTACATCATCCCTGAGTAACACGGGCTATATATAATTCCAATTGTAACAAGATTTTTGCCCGTGATAGAAAGCCCTGTCGAGATCATTAAAAAACGCTATATACTTAACCAAATTACACGTGGGTGAAGCCGCGGGCGGAAAGTTATCCTCAATATACTAATTTGATTTCACATATTGACATTTTCAACCTTTTTACCATTTGATAAAAAGACATGGTGAAAGTCATGGGGACGGTCATGGGAACGGTCAAGGTGACGATCATGGGAGCGGTCATGGTCAAGGTGACGGTCACGGTGACGGTCATGGTCATGGTGACGGTCATGGGGACGGTCATGGGAACGGTCATGGGGACGGTTATGGTCATGGTGACGGTCATGGGAACGGTCAAGGTGACGGTCATGGGGACGGTCATGGTGACGGTCAAGGTGACGGTCAAGGTGACGGTCATGGTCATGGGGACGGTCAAGGTGACGGTGATGGTGACGGTCAAGGTGACGGTCATGGTCATGGGGACGGTTAAGGGGACGGTCATGGGGACGGTCATGGGAACGGTCATGGGAACGGTCATGGTGAAAGTCATGGGGACGGTCATGGGAACGGTCAAGGTGACGATCATGGGGGCGGTCATGGTCAAGGTGACGGTCATGGTGACGGTCAAGGTCATGGGGACGGTCATGGGAACGGTAAGGTGACGGTCATGGGGACGGTCATGGTGAAAGTCATGGGGACGGTCATGGGAACGGTCAAGGTGACGATCATGGTCAAGGTGACGGTCATGGAGACGGTCAAGGTCATGGTGACGGTTATGGGGACGGTCATGGTCAAGGTGACGGTCATGGGCATGCCCATGCCCATGCCCATGCCTATGCCCATGCCCATGACCATGACCGTCACCTTGACCATGACCGCCCCCATGATCGTCACCTTGACCGTTCCCATGACCGTCCCCATAACCGTCACCATGACCTTGACCGTCTCCATGACCGTCACCTTGACCGTCCCCACGACCGTCCCCATGACTTTCACCATGACCGTCCCCATGACCGTCCCCATGACCGTCACCTTGCCGTTCCCATGACCGTCCCCATGACCTTGACCGTCACCATGACCGTCACCTTGACCATGACCGCCCCCATGATCGTCACCTTGACCGTTCCCATGACCGTCCCCATGACCGTCCCCTTAACCGTCCCCATGACCATGACCGTCACCTTGACCGTCACCATGACCGTCACCTTGACCGTCCCCATGACCATGACCGTCACCTTGACCGTCACCTTGACCGTCCCCATGACCGTCACCTTTACCATGACCGTCACCTTGACCGTTCCCATGACCGTCACCATGACCATAACCGTCCCCATGACCGTTCCCATGACCGTCACCATGACCATGACCGTCACCGTGACCGTCCCCATGACCGTCCCCATGACCTTGACCGTCACCATGACCTTGACCATCACCATGACCGCCCCCATGACCGTCACCTTGACCATGACCGCCCCCATGATCGTCACCTTGACCCTTACCGCCCCCATGACCATGACCGTCACCTTGACCGTCACCATGACCGTTCCCATGACCGTCACCATGACCATAACCGTCCCCTTGGCCGTCACCTTGACCGTCCCCATGACCGTCCCCATGACCGTCACCATGACCGTCACCATGACCGTCACCTTGACCATGACCGTCACCTTGACCGTTCCCATGACCGTCACCATGACCATAACCGTCCCCATGACCATAACCGTCACCATGACCGTCCCCATGACCGTTTCCAAAAAACTGAAAGGATGCAATTAAAGAAGAGTCATAGAAACCAAAAAAACAATTTTTGGAATTCTTGTCTGTCTGCCTGTCTGTCTGTCTGTCTGTCTGTCTGGTACGTTATAACTTCAGAACTACTGAACGGATTTGAACGCGGTTTTCACAGTTGGATTACATATAACTAGGAGCGTTGTCAAACTTTATTTTGTCAAAATCGGTTAAGAGAAAAAGAAGTTATGGTCAATTGAAAATTTACTTCAACCACTGCTTCAAAATTTTTAAACACTTATATTGATTGATTAGTTATATGTTGTTAAATATGTTCTAATATAAGTTAATCTTAATATTAAAACTTATGAGAGGTAACAAAAATAACAAATAACGCAGTGCGCGCGGCGCGGTTGAAGTGTTGAACAATGTGCTCGATAGATGGCGTTGATAAAATTCGTCATCAACCTAGGTTTATTTTATTTTTTTATTTCTTAAACCTATACAGCTTATCAAAAACAGTTTACACAATAAAAATAGATTAAAAATAAAGCCAAAATAAGGTTAAAATATAGAACCGGAAATAGAATCTAAGATCGGAAAAAAGAATAACAAAAAAAAACACGAACAGAAAAAATAAATAAAAATATATATATACTCATGAACAAGTGGAGTATATTATGTGAAGTACGAGCATTTAAGTGTGTGTGTGTGTAATGGTGTTGCTGTGTGAGTGAGTGTGCGAGGTTGAGTCTTAGTTTTTTTTTAATGAACTTCTACTTAGGCCAAATATATCCATCGCGGTATTAAGATGCTCCATTGTGTAATGACTACCATGCAGTTCAACCTTAACGTTAATGAGGTTTACCTTTTATTATTTGGTCAAGCTAATAAGTAATAACCTCACAAGTACGTATTTCGTACTCATAACTTCGTAAGAATTTTCTTTCAACACTTAACCGCTGAGGAGATTTACCTTCGATCATCAGCTCATCCACATAAAAAGATGACTATCAGAATATAAAATCGTCAGAATAGTAATTGCCTGTACGTTAATTTGAAAGTTGCCCTCGATTTCCCTGAATCATCCGATCCTGTAAAGCTACATCATCCCTGAGTAACACGGGCTATATATAATTCCAATTGTAACAAGATTTTTGCCCGTAAAAGAAAGCCCTGTCGAGATCATTAAAAAACGCTATATACTTAACCAAATTACACGTGGGCGAAGCCGCGGGCGGAAAGCTAGTTTATAATATAAGAAACAAAATTAATTATTAAATAAACACAAAATATTCTTAATATTAATCTAACTTATATAAGTGACTTAAAATAAAACAAAACACAAATTAAAAACGTTTGGTCGCTGTGGCAGAGTACCCACAATGCTGGCGGCATTTCCTCGCTGTATCGCGATGCTTATACGCTGAGCAAGGAAAGCACCAGCTCTTGGATCACCCGTACTGACTACCAGGCACCTACTTAATTCTTTATTAAGCTCCTGTGCACTTACACCCCACGGTCCAAAGGTCTCTTTTAGTAATTACAATATTACAACCAAGCTGTGTTACACGTTAAAACGTGGGAATAATATTTTGGTGCAATTAACTGAACGTCGTGTGCGAATTTACATTTGTACATTGGATGTTTAAAGGGTTGTATTTGCAGACGTATCCGGATGAACGGCTAAATCGCCGAGAGCGGCCCGCCCCGGGGCTGTTCACCTCGATCAAACTACCTGAAGCCGAGCCCCCAAACGGAGTGGCGCCCCTGCTGGATTTCCCGCGGGGGCGCATGCGACCAGTTACTTTCTTGGGCGAGGGAGCACATGGCACTGTAAGTCACCTAATCAATATGCATAATAAATTGTTCAATATATTTTGGCTTACCTTTAAAAATATAAGATATGGTTAAGTTTTGATCGATATTTTTAACAAGTTAAAATTTAAACTGGGATGGCGCGATCCAGGTTCGCACGTTGGGATAACACTGTAATGTTTAATTATTGATGCAGGCAAAGCGAAATTGAGCTCATAAAGTGCACGTCTTCAACTAGAGGAATATTTTACATAAACCATTAGCGTACGGTTGCTGGGTACAATGGGATTATGTTACCAATTAACGACTCAACAGGAGACCCGAGTTTCCCTCACAATAAATTATACATATAGACTAAACACGAGTACATACATAGCTTTAACATACAAGTCTCCAAATTATTATTTATTATGATGAGTTGTTCTATATTTTTAATTGTTGGAAACATTAAAAACAAAAATTATCGTAAACAATGCATGGTACGGGTTGTATCGGAAATTTGATTATAGGTTACTTCCCAGTGTCCTACTAACTGTTTGTGCAACAACAACAAATGAAAAAAAAGACTTAAAATCCTTTAATCGCAAAAACTGAAAAGGTTTTCGTTTTCCTGGTACGGGTCATTGTCTTCATCCGGTGGGTGTGGTTTTTGCAGAACATTTGCAGTGTTCGTTGAAGGCTGTTTCTTTTGGATATTTGTTGGTTTTATATTGTCAATTACGGTTGGATCTTCAGTTACTTCTGTTTTTACGTTTATGGTGTCATCCATCACATCTTTCACATTTACCGCTGGTTCAACAGTCTGGTCTGGCTTCTTCGTGTCTTCTAACTCTATAAAACTCTTATTTCGATTACTTTGCTTATAAAGGCTATGTAATAAAGGAAAGAAATATATACAGAAAATATACGTTTTATGTATATTTGGTTACGTCTGTACGTGGATAGTCCAGTCCATACAGTCTCGGGCTAATAAAATCACGCAACCTCCAAATTAACTCAATTAAAACCGCAGAGCAGCACTAGTACAAAGATAAAATATTTACCATCTCGGATAGTCTCTATTACGTTTTCCATTGAAAATTTCTGTTTAATAGTCCTGATAAATTCCTCCATTGCTGTTAGTTCTGGGTTTTTTTTAATATGAGGTAAACGTGAAAACGGATAACTTACATCGTGAGCAATTGGATGATATTTGATATTTCACTCAGTACTGACGTTCATTCAAGAATAGAACTTTATTCTTCTTTCATAGTTTATGAAGTAAAAAGTTTGTATACCTAGTTGGATTTATATAAAATATTCTGACATTCTTGTGGATTCACTGGCTAACCATAATCACGTTTGTAACAATAAAATATGATATTCTAACTTTTTTTTTCGTTTAATTCAAGTTGAAACGTGTACTCTAAGTGAATAAAGTTTAGTTAAATTATAAAATTACCACAATAAACACGAAAAATATGATTCAAATTTTACCGTTACACAAAAAAATAAATTCACACAAACGTCTACGTCTTAGTCACCGCTGGTCTGTCAACTGTCAACTTTTTAACAACAAAAGACCGCGTTTTCTTCAGTTAAGAACTCTGTTTAATATATCTCTACTTCGAAAGCATTCATTGTCCGTAATGTAATTATTATTTGTATTTTTAGTTTTAAATTAGCTTATTCTTCCCGTTTTACTTAATTGAATGTATGTTTTAGTTTGTTTTTGTATACAACGTACCTTCGCACAAGTCCAATTGTATTTTAAGTAGTATATATGTTGTGGGTTGCCCGGCTGGTTGCACTTATTAGCGATACGGCCGACCGTTGCTCTTATATGTAATAACATCTTTTAACACCATAAAATTCTACTGTTTTAGTGTAACATATAAATGAATACATATAATAAAATGACGTATCTAAATACGAATAAATGATTCACGACGTATACTTGTGAGGAGTGTAAGCATAGTTATACGTGAGATTTTAAACCGTGAACGTTGGAACTCTACGCCAATGTATTTTCCTCTTTTTATGGCGCAAAGCGTACGATAGGGCAACACAGTTGCAAAACTGAATTTAGAACCGAAAATACAACTTATGCCAAGCAAATTATTTATATATTTAGACACATTTTCGTGCCCCTCTGTTCCGTTCGGGTATAATTTAGAATCCAAAATCGAAATCACTGTATGAAATTTTTGTTTAATATATAATATTCACAATATATATCATCTGAACGTTTGTCTCAATGCATGTAAATTTTAATTTATACGTAAACCATGTTTTAGGGTGCTTCTGTACTTTTGTCATATACCTCTTTCGTTTATTGTGTTTTTGTGATGTGTCTGTTTTGTTTCCATAAAATAAAAATTAAAAAAAAATATCATCGAATCAAAAAAAATGTCAAAGGTCGTTGACTGATATATTTATTAAATGTCACAACTCGAGACTGAGACTGTGGGTACTTAAAGATGAAATAAAGTAATAAAATTTTAATGTGCAAGAACTAAGCTGTAATTGCACATACATAAAACTTAATGTACTACAATCAGCTTAGAAAAAACATTCGTCTACAAAACATTATTTTGTACTAAACTTCATAAGCTACACGAAATCAAAATAATAGTACACTTATGAATCGTCAAAAACAAACGAAAAGTTATAGAAATTTGCAAATATATATTTACTGTCTAATCAGGGGTGTAGAGCGGACGCTAAGAACTGGCAAGAAACTCTCCGCCACTCCTTTAAATCGCCGAGCAATATATCAATATCTAATTTAGAGTAACTGTAATTTGTATGTTCTTTACTATTGTTCAGATGAGCCGAAATGCGATGAGCGTGTGTAAGCTTGGTATCCTAGCAGAGCGTAACAAGACAAACGTGCCACGGAATGTTTGTTTTCGTAATTGAATTTGTTCTTTTGCCCGCAACTGTTTTGTTTTAGTTCTTTTTAAAATAATCTATATTTATGATAGTTCTGTATAGATTAAAATAGACTTTGTAATTTGAACTTGAAAGATTGAAATTGTTTCATATCTACCACTAATTAGCCTAAGCAAATCTCTGCTTCTGGTATTAACAAAATTAATCTCCATTTAACACTGCACCCAGAATGTGACATATTTTTGACAGATTTAGGAATTATATTAGAATAAAAGAGGTTGTTAGGTGTAAGTAGTTCAGGAATTCATTAATTACAAAAAAAAACTACAACAAAGCCAATATTCTTGCATGCGTCTTGTCAGCTTGGTCGCGGACGAACAGGCATAGAGACATTTAGATTTCAGAAGTTTCACAATGGTCCTATATACCTTAGTGAATGACGAGATTTTGACATTGACTTGTTCGTTCAATAAAGTTAATAAATAATATGTTTTATCTATGAAATGTTTCAAGTTCCTATATAATTGTTTTGTGTGTATACCTCGTTTTATTATCTTATAAGTTTATTGTTTTTTTAAATATAATAAGCACATAAGATGTTTGGGGACAGATGTAATAAAATAAAATATATTAGTTATTATTGGATTTGTGACCTAACCAAATGGTCAGATCTCTTTTAGCATTGAGAAAAAAAAATATTATCTGGCGTGTTTAACGATAGAGTGAAACAAATTATAAGTCTACTCTGCACCTAAACTGAATTCAGTCCAAAAGTCAACATGAAAATTCCGTCTTGTAATAGAATTTCAGTATGATCGATTGTAGGTCGACCGATAGAGTAATTATATTTGCGCTATTAAGGGCGCTTTGGATAATCCACTATCGAGCACTGTCTAGTGTATCGCGAGCCAATCAAATCACCGTAATCATAACAACGGCATACGAGCAAATGAGCAATTATTCCTGGCTTTGTCAAATACAGTAACATAATATCGAATTTCGATTTGCCAGCTCCATTTTAATTCTAATTCGATAAATTTTAACCATATATATATATGAATAAAACGTATACGTTTACGTGTATAGCATAATTGGATATAATTGATAAGCAAGGCATAGTGTCAGTGAACATTTCCAATAAAATGCATTAATGCAATAATAGCGAACACCGTAAAATAACTGTAATCAACAAATCCAATTAAAAGCGTAAATAAGTTGTTGAAGAAAATAACGTTTAGTTGATATTGTTGATGTATTAATTAACAACGCTTTATTATTCACGAGATATAAAACCTTTCAATTAATTCACAAGTTTCGTATTGCAACGCGAGGTTTCACAGAAGACGTAGCGCACTTCGCAACAATACTTACTAAGTGAAATTCCATCGAAACTTCACAAGACTAAATTGAATTTTACTAAATTAAATTCCAACGTTTTAATTATACTACTTTACGTCATCGCATCGAGTAGGTGGGTACGAAACTCTTGTAGCCATAAAAATTTATTACTCGCTCTAATAACAAAATGCAATCTGCTCAGTGCTAACATTCAGGACCACCCCGTCTCCATTCCACCCTAATAGCCTGCGACGTTTATTATAAAACTTGAACCATATTTATGAGGTGCAACAAAAATAATATGAGAAATTAATTGCGTCATAAGAGTCTCCTAATAAAGAGCAATCTTCACACACTCAATTAAAACCTATAATTGAAAATTTTTGCTATATATTTTAAATGCTTATGATGAAATAGTTGTGATAAATCAGTAATCACTGACAGATGTTAAATTTTTGTAATAAATATATACAATTGAATCAGCCCCAAGGAACGCTACATAGCTTATTATAGCTGACACATCACTGATAAATTACATGTTTAAAAAGACCATTTTTACAACACCCAATCCATAGACAACAAATGATTACCATAAAAATGTTGAAAATACCGGAAATCTGGGGAAACAGAGGTTGGTTCGGTAGTCCGGCATGATTCTTAAAGATGAAGAATCATATTTAATTATTCATTGTTATAGAAGTTCATAAAGTATACGTATATTATTAAAAAAGGCTTTAAATCATGCCTGTACTTTATAATTCTTTAATTTATTAACTTACTGATTCGTTATTTACAAATTCATTTATATATTTCAGAATCAGGATTAATCACAATAAAATCGTTAATAAATTAGTATATGAATAACGTTAAAAAACACTTCAATTCAATTCCAACAATTTCATTGTTACATATAAAATTGGCCCGTATTGACAAAAATTGTTTACAGTTTACACATACTTACAATACCAGAGCAAACAATACTTTAATACGATTACTTTTGTTTCTTTGTTCAGGTTTGTAATCCTTTTATATTTGACCATTTCGCTACGTCACCATGACGTTTTATTGACAATTTACCCGCCTGCTCGTTTGGCTCCTGTTACATAAAAAAAAAATGGCGTTACGACTGTCAACGGTCGTGCGTTGATTACCAATGGTTTTTCCATTATGTGAGCTTAATATTAATGCCTAACGAGCTCAAGCTTTATGAAAAATAAAATAATTAAATACTTTTTATTGTTTTTTTTAACATAAATGGATTTTACGATGTTCGCGCGTATCTTGTCTAACGCTGGTCAAACCGCAGGGAACATATAGTAAGGTTATGCTGGTATATGTTGTTACGCCACCTATTTATTATTTATTTATATACCACATCCTTATTGGGAACACATCGGTTTTAGTGGTCGATTTTAGGAAAGTGCACACCTATGATTTATTCAACAATCGAATTGGGATTGTTTGCTAAATCTATTGGTAAACAGTATTTATCTGTGGCAGTATCCTTTATTGCAATTATAGTTTATATACATTATGTACTTTGCTTCATAGTTTATGGTTTTAACATAATATATACAAAATCAGTATTTTCCTTAATAAAAATTCATACCCTGTCCTACTTAAAACGTATTTGTTTTAGTCCCTAAAAATGTATCAAAACCCCTGTTTTCTATACACATTTTTCACTTGTTCTTACCCAACGATGACAAATAGCAAGCAATCAGGACTCCTCACTATAATATCGTCGTAAAAGTATGATGAAATATAAATATTTTGGTATGGTTTTTCCCAAGGCGTGCACATCCGGCGGGCGCAAAGCCATTCTCCACGCTCGGTAAACTTAGAAACTGGGCCAAAGTAGGCTTTTGCAAAATATACAGGAAAATTCACTACTTAAAACTTTCCACGTGACGACGAATAAAAATGTTAATTTTAATTCCTTCATAGTTTTAATTCTTTTAAAACATCCGTTTAACAGAAAACTTATGGGAGTCTTCGGAGTTGTTCAGTTAAAACTTCAATTAAAACAACAATCTTGCAACTTTTTATGTATTTAGAATATATTTTGTCGTACTGTTCGCGTGAACGAACTTTTTAAACTTTTTATAATACTTCGCACAGGTTAAAAATAAAATCCTATTTTAAAATCATTATTCTATTAGCATCAATAATAAAATACTAAAACTAATAAGTTTATGTTAATCGTTAAAACATGACACATAGCAGAGCACGCATAAAGCGTTCGGCTCCTAGCAAACAAGGTGATCCTAGCTAGGAGAACTGTGTTGATGGCACTTTATTTTTTAAGCTATATATTGCAATGTTTATAGTGCTGATAGTAGTCTATTCACCATGCCCTACGTTGCTTTGTAATAAGTCTGTACATTATAAAATTATCAGTTTACTTTTTTCGATATATTCACTGAAGTTTAGGCCTCTACTGTTATCTACTGTATATTCACATGTTGTTGCACCAAAACAGTAGAAGTAAATAATGTTAATAGATGTAAGTAAATGTGCGGGCGGCCTTATAGCTAATAAGTGATTGAGTTGCCTGGAAGAGATCCCACTAATTAAAGGAATACCTATAATGCAATATATATGAATTATTAAAAAAGTAGAAATAATTGAATTTCACAGTATTTCGTTAACTACAAAAAAAAATTAATTTATACTTTAGCCTCAATGTGGTAGTCATGCTATTTAATTGTAGCTTATATGACACGTTTGTCGGTTTACCATAGCAGTGCCATCTATGGATTACTTACTCAATTCAGTCGAAAAGTATCGACATCTGTTAGAACATTTTAGAGTTAACAGATAATTGTGACTGTCAATTAATTATATAGACAAATAATTTGCAATAAAATAAAATTGTGACTATAATTAAAGAGCTATCCTATATCTCAAGTTGGACCAGACAGCTCACGGTGTGCCAATTTAATTTAATAGGAATCTATCGGGGACAAACATTGTGACAGGAGATTTATATATATAAGATTGGACTGATGCAAGAGGTGTTGACAGTTCAAACGCCATAAACATACATCACATATAATATTAAATTTAAATGTCACGACAGCTCCAGATTTGCGAGACGGATGGAATAGACGAGCTGAGCGACGAGGAATTACCGAGTGGAAACCGCCGTCGATTAGTCGTTGTGAAGACCCTGTGGCGCGGCTGCCATAGCGATGTCAAGTAAGAATAAAAATGCCTTTTTTATAGAAGAGGAGACAAACGAGCTGGAGGCACACTATACAGGTCTCTTCTCATCAAGAGAAGAGCGTACCTCTCGCTTAAAGGCCGGTAACTCAATTGTAAGCCTCCTAGCTCGTTTGAAAAAATCATGAATTCAGAAATACTTAACGAACGTAATGATATTAACACTACATAAACATTTTTGTATAGCATAATGCTTAGGCTGAAATAAACAATACCTACCAAAATGGATCTTATGTCATAGAAAAAAATATTGAATTCCTCTAAGATTTGAATTTAAAGTAAAAATATATTTAAGAGATACAATAGGTCAATACAATATGTCAATACAATAGGAGATACATCATGTTTAATAAGAGGGAATTAATTGAATCTATTTCATTTGTTTCCCGTCGGCATTGTCATTATTTATGCGTAGGCCATAAGTAATCAAAGCTCAACGCTATACAAACAACGAATTCATAAAAGCAAATAATACATTTAATTTTACTTAACACAATCATTTTTAAATTTAAACTAAGTAGGTCAACTTTTGTTTCACGGTCTGGAAACAGGCCGCCTCCTTGCGGCTGAATTCAAAACCTTCAGATAGTTACAATGAATTGAATACGACGCAACACGCAACCGCGAAGTAAAAATGTCTTATAAAAACGTTCTAGCGTGCATTATTGCAATGTCAAGCGAGCCGACGTTTTATATAAATCAGAGCATTTCATGCAATAATTTCATTCTTGTGAATGTAATTCTTGTTAAAAGCCACTTTTTAACGTGCCTAGAAGGCGGTTTTCCCTCCTTGATAATGATAATAACTATAGCATTTCACATAGGTAATATTAAACAGACACAGTCTAACACATAATGTTTATCTGTGGTTAGCCCGTTTTCAATAACCGTTAATAACAAGGCAATTATAACTATTACTGATTGACTTATATGACTTATAAAAAGCATATTATTATTTGGTACACTTATTAAGAAAGTATATTTGTTGTTTTTCCTATTTATTAAATATTAAATTTGGTTGCGCTCTATCAATGGTTTTAAGTAGACATCGATAACATAGATTATAAATCACAAATCAAATTCGAAAGTAGAAGCTTCTAACTTACAAGCGGTCGATTGAAAAGGCAAAGTTGAAAAAAGTCACAAACTTTCCACTGGAGCTTTAAACGTGGACTTCTAAACCTGCGGATAACTTCATCATAAGCCAAACTTGTTACAGTATTTATTAATTGCTCATAGCAGAAGCCTGAGATTGAAGGGTCAGTTGGAGGCCTGTAGCATGTTCAAAATTTTTGACAAATCACCTGGATATATTTATACCTATATTTGATAATATAATACCTACTTTTTATATATTTACCCAAAATCTACGGTTAAGGTACACTGTACCACTCTCACGACTTCAACACTAATTTAATATTAGCTCGTTCGCTTGAGAATAACATTATTAAGAAACATGACAAAATGCTTATGACCTTATATATTTTTTTAAACTTTCAATTAACAGTAGTTGAGTAGAGTAGAGAATAGAAGGCGGTTCACGGTGTAATAATGGTATCCATACATAAAATAAATCAATATAAACAACGAGCACATCGTTTTCAACATTAAAGTTTAGAATCCTTCAACCTATTTGAATACGACCTGTTATTCAGAGCGGCGTTTGCCCGCGAAGCTACATGGGGAGCTGGGCTGAAGCACCCGCAATTAGCCCGGGTGCTTGGTCTGAGCCTCCTGGAGCCTCCGTGCGCGGCACTCGACCGCGGAGACGCAGTCCCGTTAACTACGATACTGAAGATGGAACGGAGATTGAAGTAAGTGTTACTAGAACTAACTCAACAAATATTCTATCGTCACGAGGTAACCGGTACCAAGATTCTGATGAAGAGAATGGATGACTGCTACTTGAACGGTTAAACGGACATGCGTGACCTATGGGTTGACGTGTATTTAACAAAAAAGGCATTATTTCTACATGGATAGGCCAGTAATTACCATTCGGTTCATAATTATTTACTATAAGATATGAATGCATTATGATACCATTAATCACTATTATATATTTTTTTTAGCTATTCGAGTTTGATACACATATGCTGCCAAATTGCCAACGGCATGAAGTATCTGGAGTCATTCGAGTTAGTACACAGAGACCTCGCAGCAAGGTAATCTTTTATGTTCAATGCCAGGTGGAATTAAATATTTGTGGTTCAAAAAAGTATTACGTTTCTCAAATATTTGAAATAAATAAACATTTATAAACACATAATAGTTTATTCCGAAGGATAATAGATATATTAAATGTATTTATATTATATTTATTGAGTAAAATTAATTATTAAATAAACACAAAATATTCTTAATATTAACCTAACTAATATAAGTGACTAAAACAAAACACATAACTGAAACAAATTTTAAAAGTTTGGTCCCTGTGACAGAGTACCCACAATGCCGGCGGCATTTCCTCACTGTATCGCGATGCTTATACGCTGAGCAAGGAAAGCAGCTCTTGGATCATTGATTAATGTATCTCATTTTTCTAGAAACATCACCGTCACCAACGATCTGCATATTAAAGTGTCTGACTATGCGATGTTTTGCGAGGAGTTTATTGGCGACTATCACATTATGGCAAATGGAACCCGAGTACCACTTCGGTGGATGGCGTGGGAGAGCTTGCTGATGGTAATATCCGTAATTTTTTTTAGAACCATTCACAACCGAATTCATAATTTAGACCCTGGGGTAAAATCGAATCGGCCAAGTGTGCTAGACGATGGAATTTGATTTTGTAAAACCTGGTAATTGGTGTTAGATTAAAACTCTAGAGTGACGTGAGGGAGATCTAACTATCAGAAAAATAATTAGGTCACAGGGCAGTCATTGGTCTCAGCTGCTATGGTCTTAGGTGTCTATAGGCTGCGCTTACAACTTCACTAGAAGTGACCCGCTCATTTGCCTCTTGTTTCATAAAAAAAATGAGGCTCAGAATCTATAGGGCTATCATCATACAGATTATTCCGCTTTCATATGTTACATAGAATCTAGAGACATAATGTTACCTATACAAAATAAATACAATTGGGTCAAGCCGTTCCCATAGGTAATCGATAATAATTTTATGAAGATATATTTGTCATCATTCAATCTACAACTATAGTTATTATTAAAGGCTTTGTATTATTTGAGATAACAAGTAACACTTATATACTCGTTGGTCTGTTCGAAACTTAAGATGTCATAAAAGCTTGTGATAACTGCTATCAATAAATCTAGTGAGGTAGTTTAGTTTTTTTGGTGAAAGTTATTGTATAATTATAAAAAGAAATCTATTTGTTTAGGGTATGTGCTCACCTGCAAGTGATGTTTGGTCGTTTGGCGTTACGGTCTGGGAAGTGCTTACCTACTGTGCAGCTAAACCATTTGAGGAGATGAACGACGATCAGGTTTGTTAACATATTTTTTATCTATATTTAAATTGGAAAAACGGCCATATAAAATATATTAATCACAAGATCAACTCGAAAATTCGATACTCAGTTATTTTTAATTTATTTTCATATACATTATGTAATTTATATCTCGTATGTGAATGAGGATGTGTGACCTTGTTTTAGTCACATATAAGAGGAAATTATGTCGCCTGAACTAAACTAAATTAAAGACACCATACTGCAGTACAAAAGTCAACCCTTGCAAAGTTAGTTCATAGTTTCATATTGACGGTATACGAGATATGGTTACTTGTAGATTATTATTATATTCCCTTATTTTAATTGTATAGAGGAGTAGGGATACATATATACGATGTATCTCTGGTGAAATTTACTATATTTTCCAAAACGTTGGCCTTGAACCCAACTAAGAGGTTAGCCAGATTTTGATTTGTCGGAAGTCTTTGCATTCGGTATAACTGTGTCATAGGTGTTTCAAGACTTCTCTTGTCTAGGTTGTCGCGAATGCAAGCCAATGGCGTTCAGGTGGCCGCGGAGCACGCGTCCCGGCCGCACCACCACCAAGATGCCGCCGTGAACTTTACGACCTAATGCATGAATGCTGGCGGCGCGAACCAGTACAGCGACCGCGTTTTAACGACTTGCACCGCTTTTTAGAACGCATGACGCAGGGGTATAAACCACCCATACAACGCACTTAAAGACAACCACAAATGTCTTGTCTCCATTTTATAGTCTAATTTTACCTCACATCAGTTATTAAATTGATTTAGGTTTGAATCATTTATTAAATAAGTCTTCAAGATCAGACGCGTCAGGCAAAAACCTATGCGACGTTCGTCACCTACTAACGCCAAAAAATTGGCCACGTGACCACTTGCCACTAATGGGTCACGCTTGTCGCTAAGTGTTTTTGGCTGTGGCTTGTGGTGATTCCTCTACTTCAGCTCCACTCTTTTTATGTCTTTAATAAATAAAATATTCAAATTATTCACCCTCTAAAAATGGCCCTTTCGGTACTTTTCTCGGGCGACGTTTAATTAATTTTCCAATATCAAGTCTCAGTTTTAGCTGTTATTTTTAGATAACAGGTAATTTTACGACACATTTGAAATGGCTAATGTGACGCCCGTTTCGTTTCAATCGTAAATTTTCTACACAAATTGAAAAAATAATCACGTTAACGTCGTTACAGGTATAATAAAAACAAGTTTAATTCAAGTTAAATACCACAATAAACTATAAAAAGGAAAATCGTGAGGAAAACCATTCGGAAAACGGTTTACCAACCATAAGAACTAAATAACAAATTACACCACAAGATAAGATAAAGAAGAAAATACCATAATTTTGGTTATATCTAGGAATACCATCCCTAACGACCATAATAATTTTAGACAAAAAACATTATTTTAAAGTGAAATCCCTATAATAACTATTAACTAAATTAAGTGTGTCATAAATCTGTATAATTATAAACAACAAAAACACATAAAAAAGAATAGCTAAAAAAAATATACTAGGCGTGTTTTCGTTGAGCAGAATTTAAAAACATATCTAACAAAGTTTTCGTCCACTAATTGCTACCGTTTCCTTATACAACTTCAGTATTATTACTAGCGACAATTATGAAATCTTAATACGAACAATGTTACTTGAGAGCTGTTCATAAATGTAAGAATAGTCATACGTTCTATTGGGAAGCCAAAGCCTATTAACGCCCGAGACTCGTCAATAATTTTCAAATCGACAGACTGTATATGAAATGTGATAAGTTATCGGGCAGTATTAATTACAGTATTTATATAATATGTATGCATATTTTAGAGAATATGCCGCTTCGCGACTGTTTACTTGCTAACTTTGGTCTCCACACCCAATTACTCCCGCTTCTCAAATGAACCACACGCTACATAGTCTCAGTGCGTAATTAGAGCTTAGTGTTAGTTAGCAAGTAGATAGGAGTTACATCTAAGTTTAATATAGTCATAGAATTGCGAAATATCGATGTTCATATAATGTGTGTGTCATGTTTTCCAATTCCCATCGATATTTCGACCGGACCGGTCACTGAGTATGCAGCAACATGAGAACTTGTATAATATCGGTGTTGATAAATTGTGATTGAAATTCAGGGGCCGGTATTGTTAATGACAATAATGTAGACGACGCGCTCAAAGTGCGGGTTGACATTATTGTTGAGAACAAATGTAGGTAAGTTTCACGCCTATCCCTAGCGCCCTTCGCCTAGCGCTCCCACGATCTTCCACTTCGCCTTTACGGCACCCCTCACAAGGGACACCGACGACGTACGGAAAATCGTTAACAGTCGATAGTTTTTCGTACGTTTGATTGGTGAAGCTCATTACGTAGATCTATATTGCGAAAAATTGCGAACACAACAAGCATTCATATTGTAATGGGGCACAATGTCCTATATTCGCGATCATTTGAAACGGATTATTCGTAATAAAGATCTGCTTCCTATAATATATCCAAATCTAACTCCTATTTTTTTAACCTGTTTTGAAAGTTAAGTATATATATTTCCGGAAGTGGTAAACTTCCTGGGCATGTGTTGCCTCCTGTGCTTCTTGTTTTCTTCAATTAGGCACAAATAGTACATATCGGACGGTAATCAAAGATGAAACGCGTCGAATTTACAAGAGAGATATTTTTCATCGTGGTCAATAGAGTCCACTTTTGGACCACTCTTATGTACTTTGATTTGATTAAGTAAATAGTGAAATGTTGAATACCGTGCGATATCATGTTTGTATTAAAAGCCGAATTACTCTTAATAAATATCTGATCTCACGATCTTAGTAGTTGTAAGAAATAATCGGTGTCTGAATGTTACGTCAATGTATTCGATAGCATACAACCTCTTTCATCGAGACGCATTGAGCGATCTACATGACATGAAAATGGAATTAACCAAGTGCATACAAGATTTGAACGATTGAAATGCTCAATGACTCGACGATCAAGGTCAATCGATCAATTAGGATAAATATCCTTGTCTCTTAGAGTTAGTGGGTTGACTGTGCCATTTTGATTCCTCAACAATAGATTTTATCAGCTCCTCTGAGAAAAGACCATTATAGTACTATACCATTTTTATCATACATCACAAGCATCAAGTAATAATTAATTTTGGACCAATTACCAAAGAGCAGTATCCGCGATATAATAAATCATAAAGCTATTTCATTGAAGGCATATTTAAACACAATCCAATAATTGTTCGTGTATTAGACTTGCGCTTGACTTTTAGATATTGAATAGGATACTTTGTGTGTGTATAATTTGTGATTTATTTGTTATAAATATATATATCCGTTTCTGAGCTGACACACATCAGTGTTGGCGCGTGCATTCTCAGTTAAAGCAATATAAAGATTAGCTGTAAATAAATATAAATGTTTTTAAATATTACAAGTAATGCAGGAATACAACAAACCTTATACAATACAGTAGCCTCGGTGATTAATTTGTGTGGATTATATAAAAGAGATTTATTACAAGAATTCCTATTATTATCAAATACAGTAAATTAATTATACGCTTAATTTATATGATCTAATTGCAATTTTTATTTCGTTACGTCTTTTTTTTATGTGAGAGGAGGCAAACGAGCAGGCGGGTCACTTCGAGTGATGTGCCAACCGCCGCCCATGGACACCTGCAACGCCAGGAGGCTTACAAGTGAGTTGCCGGCGTTTAAGGAAGAGGAACGCTCTTTTTTTGAAGGTCCCCAAGTCGTAGCGGTTCGGGAATACCTGCGCTGGCCAGTTGGTTCCACAAAGAGGTGGTGCGCGGCAGAAACTGCCTTAAAAAACGCACAATCGTGGAGCGCCAGACGTCAAGGTGGTGCGGTTACGTCCACCCAATTTTTACTTTACCGTATAATACTTTGTCACAACATTTAAATGCGAAAATTTCTAAACGAACGATGTGTCTGTTTATTTGAATAAAGTAGGCAACTGTAATGTATAAAATAATAGCCATTGGAAACAATATGTAAATAAGGTTGCGGTTGATGGAATGTCCTGCAACGACAAAATTATGCATTTCTGCATTACTTTTACGTTTAATTAAGATTGTATATATTTAAGATTAATCTAGTGTACACTTAAGTCGGATCCATATATGTATTTTAACAATTATCATTTAGCCGGGAACAAGTTACTATTATTAGGCATGTACTCAACGTAACGATAAGACTTTTTTTTTAAAATATCCTTTTTTCACATCACATCCTTTTCTTAGGTAATATTTAAGTAAATTTGCATTTAAGGCTTAGTTTTGATAGTTCATTTATATAATAGGCTGTCATTGTATATACCATTCATATTGTACATACGCTTGTATTTTAGTATGCTAGTGGAATTCATTAATTAGAATAAATCTAGAGCTAGGTAGGCTAAGATATAGTGGTTGATAAACCAATTTAAGATATAAGAAACTATTATTTTGTAGAGGATCGTTTATTTAAAGTATTTATCTCTAAATCAGTGAATCTTTATATACAAAGCGCAAGTTTAATATCGCTTCTTTATTGCGTGAAACATAAGAGTTTCAAATTCCTGAATAATGAAGTCAAGCCTAGTTTATTAATTTAAATAGCAGCAAATGTTTATTTAAAAAAGATATACAAGCGGAAATCCAGTAAGGATTTGTATGATGGTTGTCATTTGGCCGTGTAACCACGTCACCACTAACTCTACCCCGCCCCCCAAAAGCATATTTAATCATTACAATATAAAAAGAAAACAGGTAAGCTAAGGTAAAATTAGTTAAGTCCTGCAAAAATTTATTTCATCTTATAGAGATATTTATTTGTTGTAAATACCGGAATGGATGTGGGTTGCAACAACGAATGATAAGTCACTTCACTTGATTATTATAATCTTAATTGTGGTGTTAAGATTTCCTTGCTATATGCTGGTTCATGTCACAAAAGTGTTAACAAAATTGATTATGTTTTCTTTCCCCCTTCTTGCGTTTAAAAACATACCTATCCTTCTCGTTCTATTGTAAATGTATAGTTTTAACACAAGTGTAAATTCACACTTTTTTATAATCACGTTAATTTGTTTCATATAAACCAATCTCTTGTTCTAACTCAGAGAAGCATGTGTATAAACAATGCATACATTCAATTGTAATATTTTTTGTGACTTGAAACAGCTATTAATAGGCCATCGACGAACATCACACTGTTTGTATAAGATGGGATTAACTGTCCAATCGTAATGTAGTTTACAATTTTAATATTGATGTTATTTTCACTTGTACGTATCAAATTTTTATAAAATTGTTAATTTTAATATTCTCAATCCACGTGTGTGTTAATTTCATATGTATAATTGTACTAACTTGACATATCTTAAACTACACGAGTGCGCGTCGTACTCACTTTCATATCGATAAGCCATCATAACAAGGCTTTCCATATTAAAATTTTGGAATGTTGAAAAGGGGTCTTGGGCAATAATAAAGCTCTTAACTCCGACCCCTGAAGCGTTGGGACCAATCCACTAAACCTAGCAAGACACATTGACTGTGAAAACAAATTTGTATCTCTTCAACTATTTTCAACTTTGATGTAAATTAAAACGTATACAGAACTAAAATATCTTGAACATAAACAGTCAATGTTATCCAGTTTAAGACAGTATGAACAATGAAGGTGTATATCATAAATGATGGCTACTTTGTTTTTTTAACCTAAAACGCGCCCACTGTAAACCTTCTGCACCTTTAAATAGCTTTACAACATAAATCCTAAATTATAAAGGCTCTAATTCTGACAATATAAAGGAATCTTATTTACCGTCTACTCGTAATGGCTTCTATAAATATTTAGCGTACCTAATTATTTTTGGAGCATTTATGTCTAAATCTACCTCCATTTAATTAGATTTGTTTATGCAGAAAACAATTGTATTATAATATAATCTAAAAATTATTGCGCATAGGATCCTGGATGTTTTGTTTTATTCTTATAGTTGTAAGCTAAAAGGAGGTAGATTTATTATTATAAGATAATTAAGTTACACATAATTTTATGACCAACAAAACACAATATTTCATTATTAACATATCAAAACTATGTATTATATGCCTGTTTATGATAAGCACATTGACGATTGCCTATATATTTTTTTAAACTTCAAACAGTTTGTATGAGCTGAGCTTTTCCAATGTAAGCTGACATTAAACAATGTTCAGACATTCCCTATCTGTCACATGCTTATTTATTTATAAACGTGCTATAATTTGTTTAGCACGCGTTCTGTTAATTTCAACATAGCATGTTTGGTTGTATAACACTCTATAAATGAAATCAATTCTGTAGGTCGTAATAAATAATCAAAGACTTTTAAGGCTATTTGCCTTCTTTTTATGTAATTTTAAATGTTAAAATAAATGTTGATTAACATATCACATTGGTATTTTCATTTCACCCTTCCTTTCCTTTAGTCATAAGTTGTTTAACTTATAACCTATTCATAGCGGTACATAGATCATAATTGAATAGATATAAACTATAATTCAAAATATCTTTATTCAAGTAGGTCTATAAAGACACTTTTAATTTGTAATTTTTTACTACTACCACCGGTTCGGAAGGCATATTTAATAAGGTTTAATATACCACTCTCCATTTACATAATATTAAAATGAAACAATTTTTAACTACACATATTTTTATTGAAACACAAATATATTTCATTTCCATTCTTAAATATTTCAATTGTCGATGTTAATATTGCTCACTTCGGTCCTATAAAACTACATCAACAATAAATATCAGATCATTAAGAGTTGTGAAATACAAAATCTACAAAAAATATGTAAGATACGACAACTATCACATATTCTATATTTATATAATAATCACAGGGGCCGACATTTCTTACGATTTAAATTAACGACAAGATAATGAAGCGTATTTAAACACGTAATCAATATTATTAGAGCGTTGAGATTTCAATGTTCGAGATATTTTTAATAATATTAGAAATGTAGCTATTGAATGTGTTGCGTAGTTTCGACTCGTGCTGAAGTACGTCGCGACGAGTAGACTCGTTATTTCAAGTATAGGGATAACGCCTGGAGCTATCACTTCACATGCAACTGTTGTTAGCCGTGGTTTTTTTTTTTTTAATTTATTATAGAAATCGCAGTTAAATGAATGCAAAACCCAACATTCTAACATAGTATTTCCACAGATTACATCTAAGTAACAAATAAAGGACGGAAGAATTATTAAAGCTTGAAATATAAACAAAATGAGACACGTAGAAAACACACCAATTTTTTGTTCTGTCATTTGTTCGTCATAGGACAATCAAACAGCAGTTTACTAATTCGAGTTTACACATAATTTGGATTACATCTGTAGACGCTGACACAAACTAGGCATAGGTTGCATGTATACAACCGCGTTACCATGGTTACCGCAATTGTAAACTGTCACCGCAGTTGCAATTTCCGTTTGAAGCCGGTAACCATGGTAACGCGGTTTGTGTGCACACAATCATATTCCGCAGCACGACATTTCAATAACCACTATCACCCTAAAATGCACAGTTCCTCCTTTTTAAAGTCACCATTTGTTATTAAACTATTTATTTAATATAAAGTCCTACGACCGGACAAAGTCCCATTGGTTTTTCGATTCGTTATTGCATATTACCATTAAAATCGGTTCATTGCGGTAGGCGCGATCGACTCCCATACACATTCCGGCAGCTGCGTTGTATATCGGGCTCCCAGACTAGAAATTAAATTATTTTTATACACTGTTATATATCGTTATTATTATCACAGCCAATTTTTGACGTAATCGTAATAGTGCCTTCATTTAAGTGACAATTCACTTGTGGTGGGGATCACGCTACTTATATATAATAATAATTTTCAACGCCATCTATCGACCATTAAGTGAAACATAGCAAACTTGATTTTCAACACTCACAGAACCCTTATGCTTCCACTCCTGCGTGCTGCCAAGCTCGTGACACTTTCCAATCACTGGCGACACATTGTTGACGGCATCGAGGCACAGCGTCCTACCCAGTACCAGTTCACTGCGTTCCGTTTCAAACCAAACCTATGAAAATAAATTATTAAAAAAAAAAAGTTTTTTGAAGTAACATTAGATTGTGTGACATACTCTAGTCCTAGTTGACCAACGTATAAGTAAAATTAATAAATTTAAAAGATATCATACAGTCTAAAGATTTTCCACTACGAATTGTCGACACGTAAATTGTCACACAACAATTTATATTTATATTTTTTAAATATAATTTGTCTTTTTATCTGTTATAAATGTGCTGCCTTCGAAGATCACTATGACTCCATTGGCAAAGGCCTGGACACTCACTGGCTTTAAATTTGTATGCAGCTTGCATATGATGGGAGGATTAAACAAAAACAAGAAAGGTTAGGGGAGGGGTATTGATTTTATATAATTATATATATTTTTATATAACTCACCTGGTTAAGAGTTCTAATACAGTTGGCCAGTATGAGTCCGCTACCTTTCGTTTTGATATCCTTCGCACTTTGTATACAGAGGCTGGTATTTTTCAGTCGTATTTGATATGAATCGGTATAATTGCGTTTTCTGAAACATATTTTGTAAGAAATAGTAACATACTTTTCAAATATATTTCGGACTATTATATGGTATTATATAAAATGTATAGAATAAAAAATGTATTTAAAATAATTGAGCCATGTTCTGCTCCCATACAGATTGTATGTAGTCAGAAGTTAAAAAAAACGGTGGATTATAAACACAATGAACCCGTAAACTGCCAATGGCCGGACTAAAAACTTGGTGAAATGCTATCAGAGCAATATACATATTGAAACGAACATGATCCTATGTACCTTACTGAATGAAGATTCTTATATACAGGGGGATAAATGTATGAAAAATCATTTAATAGCACAAAAGTTGATATGGCGTCATACCTAGAGTGCCACGGTTGAAATTTATTCTTATCGGGATCGTTGAGATTACGAATTTTCTTCGCGGCTATTGTATCATCGCCGGCCTCAAGCTCCGGGTAAACGTTCTCGAGGTACCATTTAAACGATTTGCAGTTCAATTCACGCCGAAGTTTCTGACGCTCAGAAACGTCACCGATGGAGACGTGAGCGGCTGACGGGTTGCGTTCGATAACTTTATTCTGAAACAATCAAGTGTCGGTTCTCATATCGCCCCGAAGAGAACTCTTATTGGCGATACTACCATTGTTACGGACAGCGAGCATGGTATTGTATAATAGGCAAAGACGAAGCTGGCAACCAGATGTTAGAGAACCTAATGGCCAGAAGGGTGCGGGCTTGACGGGTCGCGGTACCATTGTGTAGTTTTAGAACGATAGTTTTAAGTTTTTGAATTATATAAGACGGATAGATTTACGCAGCCGTTCCACACGGACATTAGTGAATAAGCTGGTGTAATTTGTATGGCACCCACTAACGTTTGATAAATAAGAAAGGAACGTGTTAATTAATACCGCTTCGAGTTTTATTCAACCATCCGTAACAACTATTGTATTGTGTACTGACGTCTATTAACATTATTTACTTCTATATTTGATCCATGGTTTGAATAGATAAATGAATAGGATAATAGGAGAGACTCATTATAATAGGTTATTTGTTTATGCTTTGTTATTTTAATTGTCAGTAGCACAATTTTGTATTAATTGTTTTATTATTTTAAAAGAGCAGCCATCGAGTTTCTTGCCGGTTCTTCTCGGTAGATGACTGCCTTCCGAACCGGTCGGTAGTGTAAAAATTGACGATTCAAAAGTGTCTTTATAAAGACCTACTTGAATAAGGATATTTTGAGTTTGAGTATACCAGACGCTGGTTTGTAAAGGATATATTTCTTAGTTTTTCAGGTTTGATATATACAATTATTGGGTCTATCTCCAGCAATGAATTGATTGTGTTTGGAGAACACGCTCTCTCTTATTCTATCTAAGCAAAAAGAAATACACGAATAACACGTAATGTAAGTACTTACAACATATTCGTCCATCCAAACGCGCGCCATTCTCATAGAGTTATGCAACATAAAGTCCTCTTTATCACCGAGGCCGTACGGCCTTCGTTTCCTGAACACGTGACCAACACGGCTGCAGGGTATCAACTCCAATCTCCCACCACACATCCAAACCTGAAATATCGATTGCTAACTCAGAAACCTTCAAAAGGAAAAAAACATTACCAATATCTTGAAAATATTGTATGATTAAGATGAATATAATAATGCAAGTTTCTTCTATATATCGTCAGATAAACACACCCTGAATGAGATTTCCAGATTTTCGCCGCCCCATAGATTCATGCCGGGGTCATATTTGCCAATCTTATTGAAATATTCGCGGTACACAGCAAAAAGACCACCCGCTATTGTGGGCGACTTTATTGGTTTCACAAAATCGGCATCATCTGAAAATTAGGTTAGTCTTTTTGTAATATAATATTATCCGGAGCGGAGTAACAGGTCAACCTTCAACAGTCAACAGGTGCCAACCTTCACAAGTTGAAGAGGAACTTTTAGATTAGATATTAGATAAATCTTTTTGACAAACAGATTGTAAAAAGCAGGAGTATCATATATCATATATGTACTTGTACATAGGAGGGAACATACTCTTTCCTATCCTTCTCCCCTCTCACACCTTCCTCATCATTCCCTTACCGACATGTCCATGGACGTCAGTCAACAAAGCTCTAATTAGCTAGAAATCAGAACTAATGCTCAGGTGAGCGCACCTTTTTTTTACTTTTTCAGTTTTACTTAAACCAACTCATAGTAATGTACAAAATATTGTTTAAGAAACTGCAACCTTACAATTGTTTTTCTTTATTAAATATTTCTTTTAAAAAATGCTCCACCTTTTAAGATGCTTTTAGGTACATTATCCCATTTATAGTGCAGACCCCAGTTAAAGCCACCACGCACTAATGGACTTGCTGTATAATCAAATGTGTCTGCATTAATGACATCGATCATTGGTGCTACTATATTTGGTGAATAACGTGTATTCACACCGTCTACTCCCTCAGATATTCTTGACAGCAATGGCGGTAACCAATTCTCATTCACTTCTATATGGGAATCCAAAAATATAAGAACCTAGAAAACAACTCTTATCATTATACAAAAACATTATTTAAAAAAAATACAAGGCATTCACTAGGATATTTCCTGTGTTATGGGAGTTGAGACTCTTCCAAATGAAAGGAAAATTAGTAAAAGTACAAGTGATCTCTATATTTCCTATATTAATTTATGATGACTATCTTTAATTTAAATTTAGGATATAAATTTGTTTACTTACATCACCCACACTATTATCAGCTCCATATAACCTAGCTCGTATCAATCCTTCCCGTTTACTCGTTCTCAATAATCTTATATTCAAGCCACTTTTATAGCCTTTCGCTGCTTGACGGTCTGTGGTCTTTTTTACATCACCATTATCATCATTTATATAGTCCACAATATTGTCACCATCAATATTGTTTGTTTCAATCATTTCCTCCTCTTTTCTCATTCCATTATTTAACCTATCAATTGCCACTTGGATATCTGTATGTAAATTTTCTATGTCACTAAAGTCATCAATTAATACAATTTCCTTTAAGTGCCTTTGATCTGTGCGGTCTAATATTGAATGTATGGAACGCATTAGTGTTTCAAAATGCTCATTGTAGAAACAGATTACAATTGATGCCTTAGGTAGTCTCTCAGGGTATTGCATAGATTTACACCTGTAATTTGTTGCGTATGGATTTTAGCCAAATTTAATTTAAATTTTAGAAAATATTATTTTGTGTCATAAATAAGATAAAAAGAAGTACTAAATTTGTTTTATTAAAAATCAACAAGAGAAACTTACAGTTTATGTCTTGTATCAGGTAACTGTCTGTGATTGCCAATTCTCTGAGATATCAGTGTATTAAATGCGTGTACATTATAACCTTTTTCTCTGATCCTTACATCATCAGCATTACGAATTAAGCCAAACTGATTTTCTGAAATGTAATAATAACATTTTATTAATAACCGACCTAGTTAATATTGATTGTTTTCTTACTGACTAAAAGTAAAACATATACTGGGTTTATTTATTATCAAACATACTAACTTCCATTGCATGCTTTTCAACTATTATAATAAAGAATTAAAAGGTATTTACCCAGACTTTTATCCAATTTAATAATAGGTTTTTTATCAAACTGCCTTGAAAACTTCTCTTTAAGCATCATTTTTCTCAAGTACTCAGAATGATCTCTATTATTTTTCCATAGCCTACCCGAGTACTTAGGATTTGCTTTTAAATTATCATATAATAGATTTTTCCCTTCTAAATCAACAATAGACTTATCATTATTTTTTAATCTATATTTTTCTTCGGAGTTTATTAAATGGTATTGTATTCTGTGTTCTGCGTTTTGTATCTTATTTGAACCTAAAACAGTCATGTTGAATTCATAAGGAAACAACTTTCAGTTGCACAAAACAACAGCTGTTAATTGTAAAATAATAATTAAATATAATATTTATCTAAAACGCCACAATAATCATTCATCTCATCTCATCTCAGGACTTACCATTCACACTGAGCAGCCAATACAGGTACAAAGAAACACTCCAAGTTGCTGACGCCGCCAAGATGCCCCAGAGAAATATACTAACAGTTCTCCCCATTTCTTGTACTTTGAAATTATTAAAGAATATTAAATCAATGTTAAAGGTTTATATTTTAATTCACAATTATATATCGTTGTGTGTTTCGTTCCAAACGCCTTACATACTGTGTGTCAATAATTATTACTAACGCATCTATGAGTTTATTAGTATTTACATTTTACAATGCAATAATCACAACGCAGTATCTCACAAAAAGTGACTGTCACAGAATACATACTATTACCGGACTGACTGATGTGTTGATACAACTTGAAATGAAATTGACAGAAGACAACTTGGCAACGAAAATATTAATGTTTATCTAGTAATTTATCTTTCCGTCTCTTAAAAGTTATCAAGTAGTCCAAAATACTTTATTCATCTGTTGTGGGACACCTATATCTTTTTGGGTTTCTAGGGTACTGACCCTAGATATCAACATAATATTGGCATCCTTACTATAATATATTTTTCTTAACCGAATAATCTTTAATTAAGGTTTTTAAAATGTTAATACATTAAAGTTTGTACAGGTTTCTATGAACAAGGTTAGGAAAATAACAAGACGATTCATTTTTCTATAAGAATATCAAATATTTTAATGAACCTATAGTCCTTAAGCTTACGTGATGCAATGCAATACTTTGGGTACCCTTAACATACCGCACCGTACTAACTTCCAAGGCTTAATGACGTAACGTGTGAAAGTAGACGACTCTCGGCCCCTTCTTGCCATCAGAAATTAGTTAGTGGTGAGTTACTTAATCACAGTAGACGTGAGTTAATACAAACATCAGTTTCTCTAACCAAGGTGAGTTGCTTCCTTCCCCCTCAGCTCTCCTAAGGTATTTTTGCGAATTATATAAACATATCAATAAACTGATAAAATTAGTAATATAAAGCCTCTTCAAACTTTAAGCTCTTTTATTAGAAATAATATGGAAAAGTATTACCTCCTATATTTACATAAACTGTATTTAAAGATTTTTTTAACTCCCAAAGTTTATTAAACCTAAAGAAAAGTAATGGCATTGTTACTATTATTTTAAAAAGTTATTCGGTTATATTTAGATATGAAATAAATATTGTTATCCCATGAACAGAGTCGCAAGTTCGCAATCTTTTACGTAACGCACTAAGGATATCTTACTATGGCGAAATTATTAATTTTAATGACACATTTATAATTTAGTTACATAATTAATTTATTACTAGATACTTTATGCAATTAACTGTAATTATTACGATGTTAATAATTTACAATACATTAGCTTATAATGAAAGCCAAAATATTTAATATGAGCCGATTTTAAAAACATAGGTACTTACCAAAATTGTAATAAATATCAAATTAAGACAGACTAATCCAACGGGGATTATAAATAATAGTGCAAGGGTTTTTTTAAGATAGAATTATTTAACAACTTTTAACAACACCCACCATATAATTGTATTATCTATTGATTTAACAAATTTCCATAAGATACGTGTTTGCAACAAGCATAAAATATACCCAAATTTCTAGAAAAACTGTGACAATTAAAAACAGAAAAACTATAGATAGAAATGACAATTTTTTAACAACACACAAAGAATCAATAAAAAAACATGAAAGTGGAGCTGCTATACACAAGGTAATAATAATTAAGTTCATTACGAAAATAATCCATACGGATACGGCTATGGGACCAGGATTACCGGAAGTAGCACCCAAAAACATAAGAACACAGGCTATTGTGAGAAGTAAAGACGATAACCCAATTGTAAGAAGAACACATTTCTTCACCGTATCATCTATTGGTCCTTTGGAATATTGGAAGAGAAAAGCTGTCATCGCCTTCTCTACTAAACCGTAGAGCACAATTCCAGCTAAGCCCACGCCTCCCAATCCCATACCGACCAAAGATATTAAATAAGTGGCATATTTGGCCGGGAATATACCAAAACAGCGAGTGACTTCTGGCATATTTTCCATCCTGTTTTGTTTTAATTAGAACTGATTTAATTACATTTTAATAACAACTAGCACTTTAACAAAAAAAAACATACAGAAGTTATGTAAGGGAAATGTCAAAATAATTCGAATGTGACTTTTGCTCAAAGTGAGTTGAAAGGTTCAAACTAGGTTCAAAGAGTATAGTTAATTGAATAAATAATAATAAATGTCTAGATTAGTAGTTTGTTATTGTCGATAACGTAACTTAACAATTGGGACTGAACAAAAAATTAAGATTATTAATTATATTGATATTTAATGAGAGGAAAGATCTAGTTATAAAACTTATATAAAATCATTCCGTTAATAGTAGTGTAAGTCACCATTTAAAAGTGTCTTTATAAAGACCTACTTGAATAAAGATATTTTGAGTTTGAGTTTGAATCACAAACATGTTATAGCCGAAATAAAAATACGCCTAGTCTTTTTACTCTTATAAGCGTGGTACCTATTCTACGCAGTGTCAAATATATAAAAAAAATTCAGTGACATATAGTTAGGTCACGGTGGGTGTACACAGAAATAAAAAAAACGGTTGAGATTTGAATCCGTGACCTCTTGGTTGAATGCCACAACACTGCTCATTGTTTATGTTTACAAGTTATGTAACTAACAAGGTATTATTTAAAATAAATGTAATAATTAAGGCACTATTAGCAATAAATTCATACTATTTCTTTCAGAATGCATTCAACACTCTGCTTGCTATCGATATACATATTAGGAACGCTTGGAACTCCAATTGATTATCCTATTAAAGTCGATCTTCCCGTATATGAAAATGCTGACAGTTTCAATGGACCATCTGATGTACACCTGGCCGATACTCTACTATCGGAAAATGTTCCTGGCGTAGACACGCTACACAATAATAAACTTAATTCGGTGGATTATAAACTTGGTATTGCTAAAGACATACTAGATTACAAAACCCGGGTAAGGAAATCAGTTAATACTTTTTTAATAACTCGAATAAAATAGGTTTTCGCGATGGTGTAAAATTGTATATTTCTTCTTCTAAATGCATTACAAAATGAAAATGTTCATTAGAAGGTAAAAATTATGTCAAAATAGTGTAGGTTGATCAATGATTGTAATAAATAAAATTTAAACATCTCTTCAACAAACACGCCGAGAACGATGTTGGCTCACTTTTTTTTCTCATTTCATCCCAGTTAGGATATGGAACAAAAACTGACGGTGCTATGTTGGAAACTGAAGGATTTGGAAGTAAATTGCTATCTGCAAAAGAGGGCATTCAGCAAGTTGCCGCTGGCTATTTACAGGTATACACGCGAATCATTAACTTTAATTTATGAAAACAAACTATTTTAGTTCCAAGTCCATTACTTGTGTTATGGAAGCTTAAAGAACTTATAAACTACATATATTCAATACTAATAAATAACATAATAATAATCGCATTCATACAAGTATATTACATTTTCTTAATTATTCTATACATGTCGATTAACAAATCTTATAAAATTAAGCCAATTTAAACCGATGAAAATATTTTATTTTAATAGCCGAAGCCGATAGTGGACACAATACGAGAAGAAGAGAAGTATGGAAATACCGGTGATAAATTTTATAGCACTGGTCGTGCTATAGTAGGTGGTGCAGAGAGATTTTCAAACTTAGTCAATTCGTGGATCGCGGTGAGATTACAAAAAAATATAATTTACATTATATACGATGCTATTATATACAAGGGTGGATTGGAGCGATTCGCCAACAAGAATCTTAGCATTCACTTTACTACTTTTTATGTTAAAAAAAATTTCGCAAAGTGCCGTGACGTGTGAAATAACCAGAATGAAACGCTACGACTGCTCTTTTAAAATAAATATTACAATTATGTTATTTACATGATAAATTCAAATTACAAATGTAGATGTGATTGCTATATAGAATTAGTTAAAGCAGGCACAAAATTCAACATTATAATATAAATTAACTTATAACCAGTATGTATAATTACATTAACTTTTTTTATCATTATATTTTTCAGATACCAGGAACCCTATTGAAAAGTTTCACTCGCTCAGCCTCTGAAAAACTTAACGCATTAGGTGGAAAACTAGTTGGGTTGTAATAAGTATAAAACCACAATAATAGGAACGGTGTTAAGTTTGTAATTAAATAATACTTAAGTTTAGTCAATTGTCATATTAAGCAATAAAAGTTTTTATAAAATACATGCTCTTACTCTGTAAACCTAGTCTTTCATCAATCTATATTTTAAATAGTCAAAGCTATAAAGTGCAACATACATTTTAAAAGAGCAGTTGTCAAGTTTCTTGCTGAGTATTCTGGGTAGATTAACCAGACTGGTTGAAATGTGTCAATCAAAATCTTGATAGAGTTATCAAGTAGATTAGTATTATCAAGCTTTAATTTATTTTTTCAATATCTTGAATATAATTTGCTGGCATTTTTAAATAACTCTATATACTAGTTAGTTTGATATCCATAAATTTAAATGGTTTAGAGTCATGCGATAATAAAAATCAAAATTTTATTTGAACTATTTCATAAACACATAATAATGCTATTCATAGATTAAAAAACACTCAGCGAAATTGACCTCACTTTTAAAACTATGGAAGACACAATAATTGTTTGATTATTTTGTTCCTTGTAACTTTTACTGGAACACACCCTCATTTATATGGTGTACTTTACTTGAAGTCTGAAAAAAACAATATTAATCCATGTTTATTTAAAACCATTATTATCATATGGTTTAATCTTATTTAACAATTTAATTGACAAAATTATACGAGATAAATAATAATACATGACAACACATATATCAAGAAATGTGACAAGAAGTGTCATATACCACATTCTTCCATGCTAAAAAGTTTTAGTTTATGACACAATCCCGGAGGCGATTCGGCAATCAATGCTCCCTTTGTGGTCCACGTGTTTCAGTCTCCAGATTTGGACTTGATTCATATATTCGAACATCAGTGTCAAACATTTGATGAGAATCATTTAAATCTACACGGTTATATTCTGAGCTCTGGATTAACATTTCGTCAGCATCAAGAACTATATGTATATATCCTACCCTAACGGTGCTAAATGTTGATTTAAAACGGTTGATACCTTTCCATTATTAATCTCGTATAATTATGTCGATTAAAACCATTATTATCATACGGTTTTATCGTTTTTTTACAATTATAAAGATTTTTTTTAAATCTTGAAAAACATATTAAACCATTGTTTATTTTATGATAACATTGTAAGTCAGATAAGCAACATATTTTAAATAATTTGAGGTGCTCAATTATGAATTATATTAATATTAAGGATCAACTAGCACATAATAGTAACAGATTCATGAATTGCATTGCTCCGTAAACAATCATATCATTGTGTACTAAAAATTTATTATTTTATTTATTAAATTTTTTGGCATGAGTTTCCAATATCAGCAATCATTACGACATTGTAATGTTTTCTTTCTGGTAATAATGTGTGGTAATAATTATTTTTCCCAGATTCATTTTTTAAATATCGGAATTTTGATTCCTCTTAGTACATTGAAGTTTGGTCGGCCATTGAACCACAGACTAAATAACTTCTCAAATTTAAAGGTAAAAGACCAGTTCGGCTACATTCATTCTTAACCATACTTTGTGGGCCGCATCAAGCTTGGAACTTAATTTATTTGTAAGAAACAGAACGTTACGTTAAAACGTTAAGTTAAAGTTAGTGTAACTTTTCTTAATGAGACAGAAGGAGCTGCAAGAATGAAAGATGCAACGTCAATGACATTATTTTCTACACATAAACTAAATTTTATCAATTAAAATCATTATTATCATAAGGTTTTATCTTATTTAAGAATTTCATCGACAAAATTTTACAAGATATTTGATAAGACATAGCAACACATAGAACAAGAAATGTGACATACCACATTTACATATCTGGTTTGTTGTACTGTTTTAATAAATAAAAAAATAAAAGTACGTGAAATATAAAACAATATTATATCATTTAAATAGGTTGATATAAAAAATTCAACCTGATAATATAGCAAAACTGAACGGTGCCATAATCTACACTTCTACAGTCTACGGTCTACTCTAGTCTTAATAGTTTTCGCTACGGTTTTAGAGCAATTTTAATGTATATTGGTAATTTAATAACATTAACATTTTAAATTAAAGAAAAATAATTCTTCTTAGAGTGACTTTAAAATATTAAATAAATAACATTTTTTAAAAAAATCAATTATGTTATATATCGGTTAGAATATATACCTCAAAATGGGTGGACAGTATCGAGATGTCTCTTTTGTGTGCATAATTTGTGTAAACACTTAAATAAATTGAATAAATTCGGGATATTTTGTGTTTAGACTAATATGGGTTCATTTTACTATAAATATAAAAGATAACAATTCTATAGACTACTTAATTTGTGCGTTTCCCACGTTTCTGAAAAAAATGTTGCTACATTAGACGAACGTTTGCAAGGTGCGTATTCTGATGTGCTTAATCTTGTATTTAGTATTGATTTCGATAGTTCAATTCAAGACTGAAATGTCGATGAGTGCAAAATGTATCATGTTAATTTGCAGTTAATTACAATGATTACTTTTAAATCAAATAATTCACAGAAAAGGAAATAAAATAATGCAATAATAATACACATTGAAATATTCTGTACATTAATGAAATAACTCTTAAGTTACTACCACTGCTGGGAAAAATATATTTAAATATGGTGATACAGTATCAATTCCCACATAGATTATATAGAGAGTAGATATTTATAAAAATACTTATTTTTTTCCAATTGGGTTTAAAATACATTTTAAAATTAAGCCTAAAAAATTAATGCCTTGCTTCTTACAATAAGTATGTAATAAATACTCTCATTAAAGTTTTCAAGGATTTTGGGCTAGGATTTTACCAATGTTACATGTAAATATTGGCAACGTTTTACATAATGGAATGCTTCAAACCAATATAAATTATGTTACTGTCAGAACATTTAATCACTAAAATAAATCATGGATTCTACTGGAGAAATCCAATAAGTCTATAGAAATATAGACTCATCATAGGTATAACTCATACAATTAAAATATGTGACTTAACATATTGCTCTCTAATAAGTTGCTTCTTTACAAACAAGTACCAATGTCAGCTTTAGACTTAAATAATAATCCAACAGTTCAAAAACAAAGTCCTGGAACAATTTTATCCACTGTGGACTAATGCATTAAAAAGTATATGTTGTTGTAAATACAGTGAAAAGTGTAGTGCTCTAGCTCACTTAATGACCACAGTATCATGTAAATTTGGCAAATGGGCCAATTTGAGTCAGTATAATTAGTGCACTGAGAAGTTCTGGTGCATTATGTAGGACTAGTATTACATCAACAGGTGACATTTAAATGCATTAAAAACATGTTTAAATATCAATATATTTATTTGAACTCATTTATAATACTAACAACTTATACACCTACAAATTCTTAATTAGCCTTATTTATATTAAATTTTTGATATGGTGTACATTTTTCTTCTAACATAATGGTTTTCGGAGATTTCTAAACTGATTAATTAACTGACTGATTTCTTTGTATGAGAATGTTCATGGTGAAACTTAAGGTTATGTTTCTATTATTTATTTTACTATATATGAACTAACATGAAATACTATATTATTAGTAATAAAAATACTGTCATTACACATTACAGACCATAGAAAAAATGGCTGTCAAAAAGCATAAGCTGGTTCCACAGAATCAAGACCAGGTGAATTTGGCCACAATAGTTGAATACATTCAACCTATTGTTGATAAACCTGTGTATATGCCACCTGCAGATGAGCTTATTGAAACATGCGAAAAAGTTGTAAGGAGTCTAAGTAAGTATCATTACCACATACATAATATGTACTTCTACTTTGGTCTCCTGGAAAGTTCTTTGCCACCTTTTAGGAGATATGAACTCCTGCTGTCCAGTGTTTCTTAATTTTAGTTTATTATATATAAATTATCTTGTTTGATTAGTTTTTAAATTTTATTATTTCTTTGATAATAAAGCGGCTATTTATTTTATTTATTCCTTTATAATATTCATACTTTATATTTTAATTTATTTACTTTTTGTGATGTAAGCTTATTGGGCCCTGGCAGCTGTATGGGTGACAAAAAGTTAAATTATTTAGTGTTATTTTATTGATTGATATTGCAAAATATATTTATAAAATGTTTGTTGTACTTTCAGGCCGTGTGTCTGGTACAAACCGCAATCTTAGAAAAAGCTTGCGAGCAGTTGAAAAGTTTCTTCTACACGCCATTAATAATGTAGACAGTAAAATACGCCATGAAATAGTCACAACTATTACCAATATTTTTTACACCTACATTTCGGATCCTAGTAAGTTTTATACATAATTTAATATTAGTTGTGTTCTAATATTGATGCACTTCTTCTCCAGCATAAGAGTGACTTGTTTAGATATTTAGATGTTAGTAACTATATATTATAGACTGATTTGAAAAACTGAATTTGAAAACTGATTAATGTACAATTAAAAAAATAAATTATAGTTAGTAGATCGAATTGAAAATATCTTTTTATGCAGGATAGTCTTTTCTGAATATGATTATGATGTACAGGTTCTGAAGCTAGCCCGGCCACCTCAGTGGTTTTAGTCGTGATGGGTGCATCCAATCCGAACACGGCATTGACGACAGCGCGATGGTTGGTTCAGCAAAATAAGAATGATCCATCGGAGGGATTGAAGTGTGCACTTTCATGTTTATACCGCTGGCTTTCCGAATGGCACAGCACATCCGCTCTTGGCAACTGGATATTGTGCTTTATCAACGTGTTAGAGGTAATTTATTTGTTTATACTCAGATAAGATTTTGTTGTTTGTCTAGACACAAGTAAAATAAGAATTTTTTGGGGTGTTTTTTTTTTTTTTAGGAAAATGAGATGTTTAATATTCTGATTGATGTGTCGGTACAGAATATTGCGAATCTATTTGAAGTGATGATAAGCCCTATTTTGCGGAGGCCGAGTGTTGCTGATGTGATACTACATGTTCTGGTTTCACTACGGGAGTCTGAAGAAGCTTTTGAGCGGGTATGTTTTCAAGGGAGTTTTTTTAAACTCCGTCGGCTCCGTTGGTCGGACTGCCATAGAGAAGGTTCCCGGTGCTGGTCAGCGATTGTGTGGTGAACGTATTTGTGGGCTGTGGTCTGGATGTAGCGTGTATTTTAGGTATATGTAAGGATATTAGTTCTCAGTTATTTTCCCATAAAACCACTCACCCAACATTGACAGGAAGATCGATTAAATACTGCCATACTGCGAGATAGCGCTTTCTAAGTATCTCCTACACCCTGTGCGGTGGGCTTGACCTGCTATATTTTCTTAAACCTTTGCAATTTAAAAATGTTATGCAACTCCTAATGCGCTATAACACGAAGCGTGCTATATCCCATCTCCAATTTTAAAAGATAATATTAAGCATGCCATCATCAAACATCTCATCTCTTAAACAATAAATTAGTATAGTGAAGCCTTCTGATTACACAGTATTAAAACTCTTAAATGAAAAATGGTTCCACAAGGATGTGTATGAACTATCCTTATTGCTCTAATCTGATAGAACGGCTTAAGGCGTATAATTCAGCATTGGGACAGAAAGAGTCGAGGTGTTCACCATATAGTACATTAATCTAGAACAATGGTGGATGCATAGACGAAGTAAAGAGGCGTATGGCCACGGCTAGGACTGCAATGGGTACGGTGATGAAAATATGGAGGAGATGAAACTTAAGAAAACCAGGCTTGTGCCCTGTAAGGTAAGGTCCGCGGTGGGCGAACCGAAAGAGATGGCGGTTCATAGTGACGTCTCGTCAGCAGTTACGTAGAAGAAAAAGCGCATTTAAAATTTACATAGGTCTCGCCCAGTGTTTAATATCATTAATCAAAGGTACTAGGAAGAATCGGCTCGCCGTATCGAAGTTGATCGTGTTTACTCAGAACTGCACACAGAATTTATTTTAGGCGTGACTTGTGTCGTGCATATCAGGGGTTTCTTAGTATTAGACCGAAAAGTTGGTTGTTTTGACAAGTAGAATTCTAGAAAGTAAACATATTAATACCGAATGTATTTTACTCAGTGACTTAAGAAGAATCATATATATCTTCCTTTCCAACGCTTTGTCAATGGAACTCAAAATTTACCAAATATTAGTAATACATACAATATTAACTAGTCGCAACCTATTTAAAACACGAGACATTTAATAAATAATAATAAATACTTCTCTTCATTGGTAATTATTTTTAGATGAATTTTCATAATTTAGTAAACAAAACATTTCAAGCCTTCATTCTATTGAGGCTTTATTAGTGTGAATCGCGCGAGAGGTTGCCGTAATTTATTATAATTGATTAATTGAGCTTTATATATGCGTTCAGGTATTATACCGCGTAATGATCACATAGTTTGTATGATTGTTTACTATCACGTAAAACGTGTCAACAACGACCTCTTTCGCTTCTTCGTCAATATTTTTAAATATTATTCGCTCGTCCCATTTGGAGACAGTGTACCATAATGCTTTAGATAGATTTCACGCCCAAAATACCCGGTAGTGGCAGATCTGCCAGATAGTAACACGCGATCATTGTGTAAAAATAATCACTGCTATATTAAAAATGTCCACACCTCGGACATACAAATGTTAGATGAGTGCTTCGGGCCTAGTTTTTTTTTAATTATATTGTATACATTTAATTATATTTATTTCACAGCAACCCCTTATTAACCCCTTGCACAACGGGCTAATTCGTCATGACCTTGGGCTTAATTTATTATTTACGCAATTCATTCGCGCGGCCTCACTTGAAAAGTTGATGGCTAGTCTTCATTTCTTTTTAACGGCAATAACTTGTTTTTGAAGCGTTAACTATAAAAGATTGATACATTAATTTACCAAATCGCAATAATGTCATCTGAAAACATATATTAGATCTTACATTGTAATGTTTGTTATAGCCTAAGTAATTTATTTTAGATATCGCACTACATAGGCGAAGTTCTGGAAACACTTGCTGCTGATAACAGGCAATTAAGCAGACAGTTGTTAGGACATTTAGTTGATGTATTAACAGCGATGAAAAATTACAATATGAACACATTGAAGGGTGTCCAGTTAAATGTTTTCCGGGAAAAGTACAATCACGTGGTAAATATAAAAAATAAACATTTTTTTTTTGTAATGCTTCATGTAAACCCATACGTGAAGCTCTCAACGTTTTGACTAATCGGCCGGCGTTAACAACACTGATTACTTTTAAGCAACGTATATTTATGACATATTATTGTGTCAATACAAGTTTTGTTGTAGATCAAACATCTGGAACGTCATATGGCAACTAACACACCTACAATCCTTGTGGATACACCGTGGAGGTCTGGAAACGCAAAAAAGCCCGCTAACGTAGATAATGCGAGCGTTCGCAAAGTTGGCCTGGAAAATCTGGGAAACACGTGTTATATAAATAGCGTCATGCAAGCACTATTCTTAGTACACCAGTGAGTATTCTTCTGCTAATAAATTAATGGTAAGGTATTATGTCTAGGTGCGTATTGTTGAAAAGGGCCTTAGACAATTTCCCTTCTCAATAGAGAGAACCAAATGCCGAACGAATTTGGATCATACATAAGCATACGTTTGGTCACGTGACTGTATTTGCAGCCGTCGCCTATTGAAAAGTGTATTTGTCTCGCATAAATGCGTGTTTCTTGGGAGCTCGCAGGCATATATTCTTGCTTGCAGCTTTTAATAGTTATAATGTATAGCTTGCATAAATAATTTTCTATTCTACTGTTATATTCATGTATGTATTATATGTTATTAATTCGTATTTTATAATCCATGCTTAGCGATATTTATAAATTGTATTAATGTTTAATAAACAGTACAAGGAGTAACTGTGGCGTAATACAAATTGGTGATCAGCCTGTGTCCCAAAACATTTATTTTTATACATGGAATCGTATACATTTTATTTTATTTTTATTTTGCTGACTATTATGTTCTTTTAAATGTATCACAGGCTACCTAGTTGCGAAGTTTGTTATCAGCTTTGTGCGTTGCGTATAATGCTTGCGTCAAATATCATCGGTAGGCTATTAAACTACTGTACACGATACAATATTTGTATAAGATTGTATAGACGACTTTGGCTTACGCGAATAGCACATTTAAACTTTATTATACTAATATTTAAGGCACAATACAGTTATTGCTAAATATAAAAAAATGATTTTATTTGTTTATAGTTTGTGTTTAATATATTTGTTATAGGAAAACATCAGCGTAACAATACTTCATGAAGGCTTGCGTATAAATATGCCTATTTGGAAAAAAAAATAATAATATCTACTTGCATAGGCACAAACTTCCGAACAGCCATAGTTTTAGACATTATAAAGCAAAGCGAACAATATTTTATTTAAGATTCCCATTTACAACACGGTCGTCTAATCTCCCGTCCATTTGCGAAGTCACACATAAAATTGTATTATGTAAAATGACAAATATCTTTTGTCAAACAGGTTTAGCAATTATACAGTTCTGAACATGTTCGAAAAGCCGTATTGGGCCAAGATGTCGGCATTATTTGTTAACATGATGCATACAGTTGCACCGTCAATCAAACCGACGGCGTTCGTGTCGGTCGCAAAGCCGGACTATTTTGTGTCGAAGCAACAACACGACAGCTCCGAGTTTCTCGGGTGAGTGAAATTTTCATGTTTTTCACATGATCGTATCAATTTTTGTTATCTATACTCATAATAAGACAGTAAAAATCGAAAATCTGTACATTAAATATTTTTCCAAAAAACTGAAAGGAGGCAATATCTAATATGTGTTTATGGCATTAAGGTCCCGTTCTCAAGCTTTATGGTTTAATTTTTTTTAAAACTATAATATGACTCATAATTGTTTGCTTAATAACAAATTGGAATATCATTTTGGAGTTTTTTTTTTCACTTTTTTTATACCTAGTATTCTGACTGTCAGCATTTTTATGAAATTTATCTAAACACTAACTGACCCGGTTAACGTTGTTCTGCCATAAAATTACTAAAAAATAGTGTGTTTGTGATAAAAGGGTAAAAATGTAGGGTGTGTATTATTTAATGTGACTTAAAAATCATGTCTCTAAAAATAGATGTTGGCCGGATTATCAGACATACTCAATATGCTCACATTTCACGAGAATCGGTCAAACCGTTTCGGACGTGTACTAACATTGTGACACGTGATTTTTTATATATCAGGTTATATAATTATCATAATATATATTTATAACTACCGCAAATACTTTCACTCGTAATCTACTATATGAAAATATAACCTTTACGGGTTCTTCAATAAGATAGAAAAAAATAGATTCTTGTCTCAAGAAGAGTACATTAGGCAAGTGTGATATCATTCTGGTGTTGTGTTCGGTTTTATGTTAAAAAAATATCTCATATTTCATACAATAAATCGTGTGTTGTCATACAACAAATGTTTTCAGACATTTATTCGAATTGCTTACATCGTACGAGGAGAGTATAGGCCGCGATTGTGACTTTAACTACAATCGACCGGCGGTGTTGAATTCCAATCGCGTGGTATCCTTGCAGTCTGGCCATGGCAGAAGGTATGAAATCGATACATGCATTATTTTATTTATCCAGGCATTCACTTTGAAGCTTTTTTTGTTAGCGTTTGTCAGCAGGTTTCTATATAAATATTATATACGGTAGAGTTCACTTATAACGACTTCGCTTATAACGTCTAACCGGTTCTTGCCACTACAATATTTACTCAAATTTGGTTTCCTATAGCATTATATTCTATAATGCATCCGTTTTGTACGACATAGTAACGCCGGTCCCTTGAATGTCGTTATAACCGGATTCTACTGTATTTCAGACACATTACAAGTTTATGAAATAGATCTAACGAATAGGAACGAATAATGTTATATATGTCGAAGCACCGATGCACATATTCCGCAGCTGATTGCGATTGGCATCGACGCCATCTATCCTTCACTGGAGGGACTATGTTGACCGATTGTCAGATTTGACAGTTACACATTTGGAAACGTTCAGTAATGACTTGGGAACGGTTAGCGTGGAGTGATGACAAGACTGAGCAAATACGTCACCTGAAAGTGTCAAGCCTTATGGCATCGAGTGGGAGGGGAGACAAGAACGTCACATTTGACATTTGGTGCGGACACTTGCGGATTGTATAGTGCAGAAGACAGTCGACACTCCTCGCTAAACTTCCCACGTCCCTAGACGAACGAATCCCCGTTATATGTAACTGAGTCTTTGTACAAGATTCAAAATATTACATATAAATACAATTTATTGTCTTTTATTGCACACACACAAGTTCCTTAGTGATTGATACACATTTTGGTATTTCTCCTTTATAAATGAGAAATACTATTTTCTTTTGTATATTAGTGTTTATACAAACAATTTATTGCTTAAATGGAAACACACCATCCCTGTGTTTTCAAACCTCATCGAAAAGCAATAATATTTTTTTAATATTCCGTCTAAATTACGTTTTAGTACTTTCAATTCTATTAATAAAAAAACGCTTTTAACCATTTACAGTGACGAACAAAAGGGGTCTACTGATCGACCGTGCACGTCCTCACAAAGGCCAGAGAGCAGTGGTGCGGGTTTGTATTCATTATTAATCATTCGTTTTAATTCATTCGTTTTAATCCTTCGTTTGATAATGAATCTTTAACGACTGTTTGTTACGATCAAATCTTTATATCTATCCCACCAGCCATCAATTGGGGTGGATTATATTGTGTGACATATTCTAATAAATTCGATCTCACAATACCCGCAACTGAAGCTATAACTGTATGTAATATAATAATTGAGGTTTGGTATGTAAAATGTGTTTCAATTTTCAGCCGGTCCGTGCCGTTTGAAACGTCACACAGATTACGACAGCGGCATACCCGCGAAACGGCGTCTCCTGCACGCGTCGTTCTGCAACACAATATTCGCCGGTGTGTTTCTCACGCGCATCAAGTGCATGTACTGTGGCTCCAGCTCACGCTCGAAGGACATTTATCGCGACCTGCAGTTGGCGTTCCCGGAGAAGGCAGCCGGCAATCAGTACACGATTCAGGCTCTGATCGATTATTATTTCTCGAAGGAAATACTGATGGGCGAGAACCAGTATAAGTGTCGTGATTGTAATACGCTGCGCGATGCTGAGAAGAGTGTTATTATTGAAGCCACGCCCAAAATACTTATTATTATATTGAAAACGTTTAAGTAAGTTTGTTGCTTGTGATTATTAATTTAATTATTTATTCGAATTGGAATTATCGTTTTATAGTTAAACATACTTTTAACGTATTGACGACATGTTTAGACAGAACATTTAAAACTACGACGTAGTAAATGATACTAAATAAATTACATTTTAATTAATGATTTTTAATGAAAAATACATTCTAATTGAATGTTAGTATCTCAATTACACGTACCATTACTTACCGTATGACATTTTAACATTATTTCTCATATATTTTATATTTAAAGTAAGATATAGGTGTATACTTCCTATTGTAGATATTAAAAGATTGTCAGTAGTCAACTGGTCTGGTGTTAAAACCTAAAAATATAATATTTCAGATACGACACAAAGTTGCGGGTTCAAACGAAATTGATGCACTCTGTCATGTATAATACAACTGTCACTTTGCCCACTGTTCGTACTCAGCAGGACCACAACATGTACAACCTGTTCGCTGCTGTCATACACGCCGGCACCACACTGAACGCCGGCCACTATTACACACTCGGAAAAGACCATAACGATTGGTACATATTCGATGATTCCAGAGTGAAGGCCATAGACGATACCGGTATCAATAGACTCGAACGTTCGCACACACCGTACATGCTCTTCTACAGGCGGAAGGACGTTGACGAGGGTGTGGTGACGTCGTTTGAGAATCTGCCGAAGAAAATGCAAGAAACGGTAATGTCATGCAACAAGGCCCACTTAGAATACTGTAAAACCGCCAAGAATCGCCCTTGACGGTTAAGGTCTGACAAATTTATAAGCTTGTCGATCGATTGTGATATATAGGATGTTATGTCTGCGGATATATGTTTATTTTTGAAAATGACAATTGAGAAAAAGTTTTTATTTATCTATATAAATTGGATTATGCCCTGGTGGGTGTTGAAATAACCGGATTAGGAGACAGGACGCAGATGCTTCTCGCGGTACGGACGGGCTTGTTTTGGTCACCGTTGCCTAAGAATATGAGGGTAGTTGCTAAAGTGGCGGTAGTTGGGTGGTTAATAATTGCCTTTTTGGTGATGGGTTGAATCAAGGCTTTCTTCCACGGGTTTGGGACAATGCGCAGTGGGACCGGAACCGGATTCGACTTATGACCCCTTAGTCAAGTTATCGGTGTTAAATGGCTATCAAGTGTTTAGTCTCAAGTAGTTGTGGAAGCCGTACCAGCCTTGGCAAGAGACCAGGATGCCCAAAGGCCAGCACCAATGCCGCTGATGAAATCAGCCCATGAATTGATAACAACACTCCAGTTCAGGTGCAGTTTTATTTCAAATGGATGTTCCTTTTTATCAATGAGATATTTTATTGTTTAGAAATATTAATTAATGACGTATGTAAATAAATGTGTAAGAAATGCGCGTTTCACACTGATAGCAGATGCACAACTTTTTAATGATTATTGTGTGAATTAAAATATTTTGTAAATAGCCCAATCGATCATGTCGACTATTAGATCCGTCGAGTGTTTATGTATTTGATTTGTGATATATAAAACGTTATGCGTAAATTTTTATTATTATACATGAGTGATAATTAGTTTTAATTTATTTATTCATTATGTTTATATTGTGTTCGTTATTGTTTATAATATGAAATCTGAAATAAACACAGGCTTCGGCTTTATAACGAATATCTCGATCCGTGTTAGGTGCAGTTCATTTTAAATAGTTCCTTTATATTTATTAGATGGTATTTTATCGTTACATAGAATTATAATTATGTAAATAAAGTTAATATAATCTATAAATCTCTCAAATCTGAGATCTATGTATATACATACGTTGCGCGTATTTCGGGATGAATTATATATTAGTCACCTATTAGTTGTTTCTTTCTTCCTGTATATGGAATATGCTCTTCTCTTTCTATATGAAATGTTTTATACGTAACTAAATCATTAGTTATATACAATAAGAAATACCAAATGTTACAGCTAAATTTAATGTTAAAAAATACGTGTTGCGCTACGTACAGAAGGAATAATTAAAAAAAAAGACATTATGTACGAGATATACCATTGTAGGTTTCTCAATTTTATGTAAATCGATTAAGTCGTCTGTTGAGCTGCAATTGCTACCCAGAGACGTGATTTAACAGACAATGACACCATTTAACATGGTAATGGTCTTATATACGTGTTTAAATATGTGTAATTTCTTAATGTGTACGATCTGTGATTATCAAGCTTAACAGCTATTAAAAGCTGTTGGCTCCACAAAGTTCGACCTGCGACCGATTGCTGTGTATCTCGGCCGTCGAGACGCGTTAACGATCTTGGATTTTAGTAACACAATACCAATAACATCCTAAAGGATAAAACGCCTGACACATACAATGTAGACAGTTGTGTGTCGTACACAGACACATAAACAAGAGGTGGGGGGATCTAGGTGGGACAAATGTGTAAGTGTACATACAAGGGTGATAATAAATGTATAATATATATGATGTGCACAGTTATAATGTTTACCATATTAGATGTTTTTCTTGTTAATCGGCTATATTACTGGTCTACCCAACCTTTAACCGGTTTGTCGACAGAGAAGTTAAATATAATGTAATTCGATGTTACCTTTGATATGCACGAACCTTTACCCTCCTGCGTCCATCTTGTTTTATGTAACATTTAATACAACAGTAGTGATTCATTAACCATACGTATTAGGGCCGCGGTTATAATTTGAATATTGTTGTAAAAGTTGTGGTACAATTAAGATAAATATAAATGTTATATCGGGTAGGCAATTGTGGTCTAATTTATTAAGAATAATGTATCCGTCTAAATAGTCTCTCGAACGAATTTTATTGGTTGTTTTGTGTATGATTTTCTGTTGACTATTTAAAATATTTATATACCACAAACAATAGGTTCTCAGGCATTTGTATGTATTTACATAAGTTTAGATCCTATTCTTGGTAGGTACTTGTACTTGCATTTAGATGTAAATGTAAACCTTAATGTATATAATCAAATCTATTCTAATCACTTTAAGGAGTTATAATGAGTTGTTTTCTCTATCTATATTATGTAAGTATTAATATTCAAATAATACATGGTATAAAAAATAATGCATTGTGGAGTATATTGTTTTATTTTGTATTTTTAAAGCATTCGATAAAGTCTAAAACGGACGAGGTTGGTAACGTAGTGTGATATAATATATATATTACACGATATATAAATATATTATCATGATATGATAAATATATAAAGTGAATTTTAGGCTAATTAAAAAAAATCCAGTTGGGAATTTAATATTTGTTTACAATCTAAAAGGAAAAGCTTTCCCAGGTGTTTGCTATTTTAGATTGCGAGAATAACGGTTCAATGATAAAAGCTATTTAACTTAATAGTAAATAGTTCATTATATTGCGTGCCGAACTTTACAAGTTACAAACAAAAACATATCTGATATTGAATTATTTTAATGCCCTCGTGTCGTATTAGAAGCTAAAAAAAATATCTCTGTTCAGCATAGTGACTAAAAGCCATAATATCAAACAAACACAAGAAAAAAAAGTGTCCATGAATCAAAATATATAAATCATAAAAAAAATCTTTTTAGTTTTGAACAAACAGTAACGACGTTCAAGAATCTAGGTAAAAACGCGTATAACGCGTACCCATAGATATTAAAAATAAAATTGACTATTAACATTCATAGATTTGACAGTGACAGATGACATAAGACGCTTTCGTTTTTAAATATAGTTGAAAATCTTTTGTGAAATTTTAAACATTATGTATTGTGTTTAATGCATAAACAATATTGCTTTTAATTTAACATATTATGTGCTCTATTAGACTTAAGCACATTCTAATGTGCAGTCTTAATCAGTCTATGAATGAGTTAAATATGCTATGTCCATTCTGAGTCAAATATTTACGTATAAGTAACAAAAAAAATTTATGTATTCAGTCGATTCAGTCTGCGTATATTATGGATGCATCGGCCCCACTTAAAAAAGATACAGAATTTAATAACTTGTGTAATTTCTATGTAAAAATAGAAAACGTCTATCCAATAAGCGAAAAACAGAAGAACTCAGTCATTAAATACACACGTTTGCCTGAATACGATTTTAATACTATAGGTAAGTAGTTGGTTCAACATTAATCCAGTATCAATACAGAATCTTTGTAAAATGACAATTATGTTTTCTCAATCTCTTTCATGATCTATGCTGCATTTAAAACTTGAGTTTATTTGAGTGAACTACTGATTCACGAATTCCGAATTCTCCGAATCTATTTGTCGCATAAGATTCTATGTAGTAATAAGTAGCCCAAATGGAAATAATGTTTTTTTTTAAAAGAGCTACTTAAAATTAAAAAAGATATACAAAATATGTTCCACAAAATGTTTGCTTTAAGTGAGTCATTGACGTATCTCTGAGAGAGATAATAAGATTAACTCACTAGAGTCAAAATAATTGTTATTTTGTCAGATAATTTCTTATTTGCTAAGCTGGTCCTACAATTATGATGTTAAGTTTAACCCAAAAAGCTAAAATATATATTATATGTTTCTTATAAATATCAAATTGTTGTATTAAAACATTAATATTATAAATTTTAATTAATATTATTAATCTGATGGTTAGGGTCTAGAAAATAAGGATGTTGAGACGAGGAATATATGATATAGGTATATGACATATATGTAGTCATTTATCCAAAAAAAGTTCTAGTAGCAAAATTAGTTGTTTTACTTTTTATTTTTGTAATCATTTCTTTAATTTTATAACAAAGATTATAAAGTAATAAACAAACATCTATATAATTTTTTTTTCAGAAAAATGGCCCAAGAGCAGTTATACATTGGAACCCAGGTTGCGGCGTATCATTGCAATTGAGGAGCCTCTAATAGACACCACAAGATCATTAAAAACAAACATTGCTTATGTTCCTAAGATGCCGTCAACAGGATACTCAAAAAGGAAAATTATCACAATTGATGAACAAGATGAAAAAAATTTGCACTCCAAATGCTGTATGTGCCTTAACTTCAATTCTGTACATTGTCTTTTAAAACATAGGTAGTTGTAATACAATTTATTTTATTGTAGCACATGATAAAGAAAGTTCATATACCAAAATGGTAAACAGAGCTTCGGAGGCAAGGGATCAGAAGCAGTCATCTCAAAGAAGTACATCGAGACTAGTTAATTCTACAAAATGTATGTATATTGTATTTGATATTTTTGAAATTTAATTTAAAAATTTTACATCTTAAAGTTAACATCTAAGATAATCATAAATTGTGTTATGAGCATTTCAGTATTATTTATATAACAAAATCAACTCAATCAATGAGGGGGTCCCACCAACTTATACTATTTAACTGAATTGTTGAAATGTTCAATTTACTCCAGCATTATTAAATAATCTTTAATGTTTCTAGTTACTACTAGTTTCTATTACTAGTTAGCTGTCGATGAAAATTATGAATTTGATAAAATGTTGAAATGAACACTTACTTAAAAATAATTCTTATCTATCACTAGTTGACCTGGTGAACTTCTTACTGCCTTACTGACCATGAATGTCGTGTTACCTTATATGCTCACAAAATTTCATGAGAATCGGTCAAGCTGTTTCAAAGGAGTATGGTAACTAACATTGAGACATGGAAATTTTATATATTACATTATATAAATGGTTTTATCAATTGGCACTTATTTTCATTTTAAAGAATCAGAGGTGCAAATAAAATACTAAGATTGCATTTCTAGTAAATTATAATTGTAATATTTTATCTTTATAGATTCCCAAAATGCTAAGCAAAGTATTAAAGGAATTACTACTAATACCACCAAAAGGAATGTCAGTGTAGCTAATACTAAGAATAAGCAAGCAAAAGAAAATGATCCCATATTAAAAGGTAATACACAATATATGTGATATTGTTTCAAAGTAATTATAAACAAATATATTTTATAATTTTATTATGACATTTTCAGAATCTACCCAAAACACAAAAAGTATAATAAATTCACTGCCTAAGTCCCTTGCTGGTAAAAAATGTAATGCAACTGATAATAACAAGTTTAAAAATGATTTAAAAAGTAACCAAACAAAAAAGATAGCATCAAACGAAAAAGTTAACAAATTGTCACAAGATTTTGGAAGATTGAAGAACAATATTGTAAAAGAATTGAGTCATAGAAAGAAACCGGTCAATGTAATTCATGTACCATTAGAAAAAGACTATGAAAATTATGATTTAACAAATCATATATCAAAGATTGAAAAGGAAATTAAAAACAAGATGGTTGACAGTAGTACTGATGTAGAAGACTTTAAAGTTTTATGCGATGTTAATGTTGGGACAGAATCTGTAGAAAAACTTGATAAAATAACTACAACTGTAACAGATATCACAGAATCCAATTTCAATGGAATAGAAGATAATGATATAAATACATTTGACAAACTCAAAATACCAAATGTTGCTTTAATCAAAGATAAATTTGAACAATCCAAAGAAGACTTAGTCAGTTTTTGTAGTCAGTCATTACCTAATTTAAATATTCCGTCTTTTAACGTAGAATCGAAAGATACAAACGATAACACTTTGCGTAAAGGTTCATATATTATTAGCAGAGCGACACTGACATACACAACGGAACAGAGAATTGATATTCATATGGTTAAAAATGATATCGATGCACCGTCAAACACAGTGAATTATCCAATAAACGTCATGTCCGTGTATAAGAAGGAATTAAGAGAACAGCAGTCGCATTTGAATGTGAATAAAAACAATGAGAACGCTGGTGAAACTTCACAGAAATGTACAAAATTAGTGAAACCGTCCGATATAATCAGCTCAATAAATTCTCACAGCGGTTCACAGTCAAATGACTACATTAATGAACAGTTTCAGCGCGAATTGAATTTTATTGATTCATTCTTTGAATCGTTGCAGTATTTAGAGAGTTGCTCCTTCACTGATAAATCGTTCGGACAATGTAACGTTGAGAATATTGTCAATAGTGATTTTGAGAAATTGGAATACGATTCGTTTCTGTCTAAAATTGAAAATTGTCATGTCGACAGTAAAACAATAGCGTCAAAGAGTCTTTGTCTGGTAAGTGTTTATCATTGCTATCATAAACAAATAACATTCAGCCAGAACATTCAATAGTTCATAAATCTTTTTTTTTTTTTCTGTTTTAAATTGTTTAATTCTTTTGATTTTAGCTCAACTTACTCATACGCGATGAGCAACGACGAGCGAAGAATCTTCTGTTTGTGTTGAAAATGCGCGAAGATGCATTGAAAGATTTCACCAAATCGCAGATAATGTGGTTGGAGAATCGTAAGAAACAAGACAACACAGACATATCTACATTAAAAAAGAAACAACGAGGCGCACTACTTAAACTGCAACACGAGTGTGGTGAAATGCAACGCATGCGCAAAGCGTTATTAACACTGTCCGAGAAGCGAAAGATCGTGCTCATGAAAACCAAGAGAAATATCGAATTGAAATTTAGAAATCATGTCGATGTGGAACAGATAATAATGGAGAAGCGTAAGTTAAAACGGAGCGTATCAGCCGATAGGAATACAGCACCGTTGAAGTGCTTTGATCTATCAAGCAGTGGGTGTGACGAGAGTTCAACATCACGGGCTAAATCCCTCACCCCTCTCTTGAAGGTTGTAAACGCACAGAGCGCCGAGAAGAGCATACAAACCGGCGAAAGTATAGCAACACAAACCAGCACAGCCGAAGAGAACTTTGTTGTTGTTGACGGTGGCTATCTAAACATTTTATTTCAAAATTTGAACTTACCAGAAATTTTTAGCAGTTCAAAACAGTATGAGGTCAATGAGGAAGCGTTAAGGAACATTGTATCAACAGCCAACAATAAAGCGAATGATAACGAAGGCGATGCGATAAAGAATTTCATGGATCACATTAAGAGTCACGAGTCTGAGGACAACAGTAGTCAATCGACGGCCAGAAGTCTTGTGGAGGAATTCGATCAGTACTATAAGGGGCTTGACGTTGATGAGAAGAGTGAATTAAATCGAAGCGTCGATGTTCACGAAGTGAAGGATGTGGGTGTTCAAATCACTGATGATTGGAAGGATGTGCGGTGTTTTAGTGAAACGAATGAGGTGTGCGAGTTTGTGGTGCCGTCTATGGTGTCAGCTGAAACTCAGTGTGTTGGGGATGATATGGTTGTTAGAACGATGGTCGGTCCTTTGCCAGTACCTGCCGGCGAGGCGGCCAGTACTGAGATGACAACGCCAAGTCAAACTACATGGCCCGAACAGAAATCATCATCTACTTCAACATCACCAGGTGATCATTTTGCACTACAAAACCTGCCAATATTCACTCATTCATTTAATATATTAGGGGAATATCATAGATGTTCTTTTAACAGTGCCCAACTAGCCAATCAGCGTCATGGTAGCCTCTCTTTAGTTCTGTTCAACAGTTCCACAGCGCTATTGCGGCCCACTCACGAATATTGCGTATCCACACACATTCTCCTTCACTTCTCTATTTTTAAAGGCATCAGTAATGATAAAACACTAAAATCTTGTTATAATTTACAGATGAAAATAGCAGTGTCGATTCTTCGGTTGCGTATTCTCCGGCCGTTGCGCCAGTTCAGAGTGAGGCGGAAGAGTTACGAAGACAACAGCTAGCCATAGAAAAAGAGGTAAATACGCTTACCATACAAAAGTGTTGAAATTAAATGTTTTTTTTTTAAATTAAACAATAATTGCGTCTTATTAAAAAAAAATTATTCAATGTGTTCGGTTAGAAATGTGAAACAATACATAATCATTTTAAAATTTTAATTGGCTTAGTTGTTTTTCCTGTTTACTTATTGAAATTTATGTTTTATCTCTCATCTGTCTGTACAAATTTATTATAATGGTCCTCTCATTTTGTGGGTTGCCTGGAAGAGATCGCTTATTAGTGACAACGCCGCAAGTCGCTCTCATGTAATAACATTAATTACTCCTACTATTTTGTGCATTAAAGTGTTAATTATGAGCGCTTAATACGTCATACGTCCAATTGATAATTATAGTAACAATAAAAAAAATTGCGTTATATTCTGGCAGTAAATGTACTGTCAAAAAAATTTTAAACTTTTTTTTGTATATATTTTTGATTTGATTTATTTATAAATTAAACAAACAACAAACGAATGCCTGTGAAGCTTTACAGGCACAATAATTGTCCAATTCATTGCTCAATAGGTGTCGTAATATATTTCAGATTAAAGCCTTGGAGCAGCAACAGCAGTGTCAGCTACTTGTCCGTGAAATACCGGACAAGCCACCACCCCCATACACACCACCCCACCACCCCACCACACGCGCACCTAAACCGAAAAAGTTCACACTCGACGCTGCGAATGAAGAAAAAGTCCACAGATATATGTCAAATGATGATACATTTGATGGTGCGGAGCCATTCGACATGTTCCTCAAAGATTATTGCGAAGAGAATCTCGAAAACGAAAAGAAGGAGATTGGCGATAAGTTTTGGGATACCTGCCACGACACACCACCGAAGAGGCGTCTGGGGGAAATGTCTGCGAGTGGGTTGAGCGTGGATCTGAAGGAAGTGCTGACTGGTGTTCGACCGACGCTTGTTTCCGGTAAATTTATTCACATTTTTTCTAAAAGCAATAAACCGGACATTTTAACAAATATCCTTATTACAGCATTTAGGGCTAAGCTTTATCGTTTAATAGTCATTTATACTGGTCAATCGAATTTAGGTTAATTAAATTTTTGATAATGCATTATCAATTTCTAGAGACTGAATTTTTTAATTGTATGAGCCTGGATTGTATTGGTGGGCGCAGCGTGCTTATGCATTTTTAATTAAATTTATCTAACATATACGTATAAATATTCGTAAATATATTATAATTATGGAATGTGATAAATTACTATTTTTAACGATTCTTTTGGACCCATATGCTTTGAAAGCCTCGTCGTCAGTACAAATATAGCACTAGGAAAATAACTAAAGTAAACTAACTTCACAGTTGCTATATCAATTGTAAGGCCAAACTAAGTCTATTCGCTAAAATAAATATGAGGTCCCCATTTAATATAAATATATGTCATTTTGTTTATATGCTTGCATTATTAATAAATAAAACCGTCACAAACAATTTATCAATATTATTATTCACCGGAATGTGTTTTTTTTTTATAAAAGAGGGGGCTAGCGAGCAGGAGGCCCACCATAAAGGTGAAGTCGCCGCCCATAGACACTCATGTGGTTGTGAGTGCGTTACCGGCCTTTAAAGGAAAAATAGGAAATTGAGGGGTAGGGGAAGAGGACGGGGTGGGGGAAAGGATGAGCACCGGAATGTTTTTGCCGATAATTTGATCATTCTTTGATGTCGTAATGTTTGTGGATAGATAATATATTATGTGTTTTGTGTCTATGTTGTATATAGGGCTTTTTTTGGGTGTAAATATATAATACTTATATTTTTTTTTCTTTCAAGGTGTAGGCGCGCGGAGGTCTGACCACATAGACGATATCCTGTTCGCCGAATGGCGCCGATGCGAACCCGAATGGACCTCGTTTCACACCGACGAGGTGATAGTTAAAAATCAAATATTCGAGAGCATCTTCCAAAAAATCTTAACAGAAACCGTTGACGAATATAAAAAGTCGATTGTTTTGAAACACGAGTCTTAGTGTAATTAACAGCCATATCGATTTTAAAATGTTATTATTAAATAAAAATATGCTTACGATGTGTAATCATGTTAGATCACTCATGTATTTGTATAGTTTATAATGTTATATTAGTTAAATCCTAGGTGTTAAATGTATTCCAAACGAATCTTATGAATTTATAGCAAAATGAATTACCATGATTTATGTTATATAGATAAGACTGTCGTATAGAACAAAAACTTTTACAATACAATTAAATGCATTTACATTCTGATCTATTGTGTTTTTAATTATTATTTTGCACGGCCATGGGATTAGTCATTCTACAAAATTGATTTTAAGCAAAAAAAATGAAATCTAGACGCGAAAGACTCGGTGTATTTTCCAATTGAACTAACATAAAAATGAATCAGGGCGATAGTAAATGATTTTTTTTTTCCAATTTCAGCCTGTCTGTAATCAAACAATTACTCACAAAACGCGGTATTCAATTGATTGAGTTCTAAACTTTTTAGTTGTCAAAATTATTTAGTATCATTTAACCCTTTTGAACGTCACTAAAAGTAAATTACTATGGTTTCACCAGCGTGCCCACAATAAACTCGGTTAAGTTTTTTTTAAAAAAAAAAACGTAATATAAAATATCTCCAGTTTTGTATATTCTAACAAAACTGTACTGTCAATCAAAAATCAAAACCCCTAAAAATGGTTAATTATTATCATATGGTTGTGTTATCAAAATAAAAGAAAATCAATACGCACACTCTTATATTTTTAACTATTCACAATATTCAGAGTAACTAAACACTAAAACATACGTTAAACAATTTACTCGTAATAATTTATTAGATGTTATATTTGAAACAGAAACTTATATTTTTACAATTGTATCATATAACGATTTTATTTTAAAAAAAATGTATCAATCGTCCGCTTTCAAAATTGACTCCAGTGGGTTCGGCCCCTTCCTTCTGGGGTTCAATGGTGCCTTTGGAGATTCAGCTGGGGAAAATAAATCATACAATTACTGACGAACCAGGGTTGCGTTTGGCTTAGTATTACTAATTAGCCTATAACTGATATATATGTCATACATCCGAGTTATATATCTTCTCCAAATATAATCCTATCGAATAATTCTCTTAGATCCACGTGGGTTATAAAATAAACCGATCTGAGATGACCACAACAAACTGTCCACTATGGTTTGCGCGTGGTCACTGTTTGCTTTGATTCAAATATTTATTTAGCATCGTAAATACCTTTATTATTTACAAATGTATAATTATTGAAATCGTAATGTGAAGTAACAATTTTTTGTTAAGTCGTCGCCTATAGTGGCGTGGGTCGTGAGTGTGCCGGCGGCCTTTTAGTGTAAACATCAACTTACTAGACGGCTGCGAATTCTGCATGACTTCCAAACAGGCCATCCATTCTGTAATACTGATTTTGGCATCGTGGTTTACATCACAATATCTTGGTAGTTTGCGTCCGCATCTTCTGAGCTGGTCCACCGTGGAAATTAATTGATGGAAAGACTTCCATTCCCTTCTCTCGAGCGCTTTGTTTTTGTCCTTATCTAACATTACATATGTCCAAGTAGCAGCCTGCTCCTCTTTCGATGCGCCCCATTTCACCATTTCCCTAAAAAATATATTTTATCAATCGGGACAGTTTAATTCTTGAGTAAAGCCTTTCAATGCTTTTGTTATTTGAATTAATCATGTAACATTATAGTGTTTATTTAAAAAAAAAAGCTATCGAAAGTTTGCCGGTTCTTCTCGGTAGATTCTTTCCAAAATCTTAATAAAGATATTTTGAGTTTAAATATTGGATCTCGGTACTCGAAGTGCCAAAAGTGGCATATTAATAAAAGTCCTTGGTGCCATTGAAAATTTCCTTATTTAATCCATACATTTTAATCAACATGACATGGCTACAATAAAAACTCACCCGGGCCCAGTTCCATTGATTGAAGTTGTCATTTTTGAAATAAAAAAGTTCATAAGTTCACGCAAAAAGTTACTCTTCATTGGTTCTGGGCAGCCTAAAACAAAAAAAGTTACATCAATAATAAAAAAAGCTTCATATAGTGTATTTTTTTAAACCACTACAGAGAAACTGTATTAGAAACAGGAAAAATACATCATTTTTTTGAGATTGCATTAAAAAGGTATTCCACGTAAACTAACCTTATTATACCCTATACAGTTTCTGTCATAATTGTACCAACTAATAAACACATTTTTACAGATACGACAGAATTACTATTTATCTGTCTGTTAAAGCAATTATTCAATATATTAATTAAGAAAAAAACAGTTTCCTCATACACTTGTTATTAATGTTTTTTATCAATCTATTCTTTAACCATATTCTGGCCCTGTTAATTGTCATCTGTATAACCGTGCTGTATGAGTTTTTTTTTAAATTACGATCCTATACATATCATAGACAATTACAGAAAAAAGAACCAAACAAGAGACATACAAACAATAACAGGAATCAATTGTAAACTCCTTACATCAACCTGCCCACACTGTATTTTTTAAGACTTTGAGGCAGCCTTGTACTTTAAGTTTTTTTCTTGTATATAAATACCTCGCATTGGGCTAGCATGTTGCGGTGCAGAGTCGCAATCGGGCTTTCTATCTTTGACCGAGGATCCCGGTATGGGCTTCCCCGTGTCCTGATGCACACACCAGCAGTAACCGGTTGAACGGTAGCATTGAGCCCTCGCGTATCTCCCATCGCCCATACATTCCGGCACGTATAGCACCGAACTTCCAGCTTTCTACCAACAAATATAACGATTATTGATAACATGAAGATGTACACTCGCTGAACGGTGAACAGTTAGCATTGTTTGACGATAAACGAATAATGGAATATCTGTTACGTACGGGTTATTAGTTGCATAATATATATAGTCTATTTAGTGAATAGTCTTATTAAAACTCATGGACCTGGCAAGGTCGGCTCAAGGTCGGCTCAAGGTCGTGGTCAGTGAACTCATTATATATACATACGAAACATCACATTATGTCATAATATGCATGCTATGTTTCTTTTCTTTGAAGTGTACTACTGAAGCTATATATATTCGTAAAATAAAATTGCAGTCCCGTTGGCCGCAAGCCTTATACAATCGATAATTTTAATGCGAATTTAAAAAGACATGCATTTTATAACACACACAAATAATATATTATTCTAAATCATTAATTTATTAATGATTGTATTTACTGGATGTACATACTTAGTATTTGGAAGTACACACTTTGTACCTGGATGTACATACTTAGTACTTGGAAGTACACACTTTGTACCTGGATGTACATACTTAGTACTTGGAAGTACACACTTTGTACCTGGAAGTAAACACTTAGTACATGAAAGTACACACTTAGTACCTGGAAGTACATACTTTGTATATGGAAGTACATACTTTGTACAGGAAAAAATCGCGAGCTACAGGTGTTCAAGTGTTCAAGAGTTCAATACCTGCTCATCAAGAACCGCTTGCCTGTCGGTTAGACAGTCATTCGCCTCATCTTCCCTCGCGACGGAGCCTTCTGGTGCAAATGAATTTCGCATAATCCCCGGCAGCACTGAAAAATGTTACATGAAATTAATTTTAAAAATTCCAACCTGAATTCCAAAAATGCTACTGAACCAATTTTGATGAAACTTTTCGTTAATCAGTCATGGATATGATATTTAGTTCAATAGAAATTAATTGAGTCTATAAATTTAAAACATGTGTTTGTAAGCTTAACCAACATGCTTAAATATTGCTTGCAATTCATGCGATGTTACTTACTATAACTCTGTTTAAAATCTATTCAAAATAAATAAAAAAAGTTTGAGTAAAAGATCTAAAATCAAACAAACAAAAATAAAATCTAGACAGATCGTAGCTAGCCGATGGACACTGACGATAAAATTTAGTTTTTTTTTTCCTGTTTATTAATATTTATACCTGCACTGGGATCAGGCGGCGGTTCCTCCTCATAGTCCGGCTCATTCTCTGGCCCGCTGTCGTCGTCTGCATTCAACGACATGAAGAAACGGAGAGAGACTATATATTATTATTATGTTTGCGCACACGTTGGCATATTAAATTTCACAAATGGCTCAGTCGATAATTTAATCAAATCTATCAACCTCCTTGGACAATGCATAAATCTATGCAATTTGTATTTTAAACCCCGCCTGAACTTGAAGTGGTTTCTTAAACTAAAATATGTGTAAAAAAAATTACAGTATTAATGTTATAATTTAAATTTAAAAAGTTTGGTCCTTGTGGCAGAGTACCATAACGCTGGCGGCATGTCCTTCATCGCAATGCTTATACGCTGAGCGAGAAAAGCACCAGATCTTGGGTCACCGGTACTGACTACCAGGCGCCTTCTTGATTATTTAATAGGCGCCTGTGCATATGTACCCCAAGGTTCAAAAGGGAATAAAATCAAAGTTGGACGAAATACTTGTCGCCAGCATTACGGGTACCTACTCTGCCACAAGGACCAAACATTTTAAATTTTATAATTATATTATAATTTTTAATGTTAACCCCGATTTTGAGAACGCTCCTAATTATATGTAATCCAACTTTGAAAACCGCCTTCAAATCCGTTCAGTAGTTTTGAAGTTATAACGTACCAGACAGACAGACAGACAAGAATTCCAAAAACTGTTTTTTTTTTGGTTTCTATGACTCTTCTTTAATTGCCTCCTTTCAGTTTTTTGGAAAAATATTTAATGTACAGACATTCGATTTTTACTGTCATATTATAGTATAGATTATAATTTTTAATGTTAAGTTTGTAAGTACAAAAGTATTATTATTGTTAATTAAATTAAAATATTATTAATGTAAAAATAAATGTATTATAGTATCAAGGTACTCACAGTCCGGAGCGGGTGGTTCTGGTATAGCGAGAAGACAAGAGGACCACTCCGCCCGCGCGATCTCCCCATCACCATCTCCATCACAGCCACGAGCCCACGCACGCGCACAACGTTTTGGTTTGACCACCTTAAATAAGTATAAAACTTAAAAAAAAACAAAATTATAAAAAAAATTCACACTTCATTTACAGCTAGTTCCCAAATCATTGCGAACAGTCAGTTCTTCTCGTTCGATATGGGGTATGGGAATAAGATAAGATAAACAAGATAGAAACAATATTTTTTTTAATTTTTTCAGTGTAAGAAAGTATTAGTGATACAGTTTAATTTAAGACAAATTTAAGACGTGCGTAAAGGGTATTTTGGTTGAAAAGGCATACTATACCGTAAACGAATATTTAGAGGACAAAGATCCCTTTAATATGTCGGCAATTGGCTCAGCATCGGGACAGTTCAATTCTTGAGTAGCCTTACAATGCTTTGTTATTTTAATTGTCAGTAGCACAACTTTGTATTAATTGTTTATATTAAAAGAGCAGCTATCGAGTTTCTTGCCGGTTCTTCTTGGTAGATGACTGCCTACCGAACCGGTGGTAGTGTAAAAATTGACGATTCAAAAGTGTCTTTATAAAGACCAACTTGAATAAAGATATTTTGAGTTTTCTTTTATATTTTAACCACACAGTTGAAAAACGCTTGAACCACTTCGCCAATTCTATAACGCTTTGCAGTGGAAATAAGTCTACGATACATTTTTTTACATTAACTATCCAATTCTACATAACTATAAAGCTAACCCCTATTATTTTAATTTAATTGTGTTTTCACTTTAGTGAAAGGTAATAGACGAATAATTACATCAGTTGAATATTTGTATGAATGATATAAAAAAATAACCTTTTTGATAAGTCTTCTTAAGCCTCGATATTCAGACTTTTGCAATGTACCACTCCTGTCGCGATCGAGTTCCCTGAATTTCCACTCTGCCACAGCACGCGGTTCAGAGCCCTCTCCGCCCCGCTCAGATCGTCCAAACTCGCCACTAAATATCGTTATGAGATTTGCATTAAATTGAGCTCGGTCTGACCGCGTGCAACCTGAAAATATCATTGTAACAATTACTAATGCAACAACATAATACACCATTTAATTTTGTATTGTACCATCAACTGTCTAGTTTACTTTTCCTTTCAATCTCTCAACGAATGATCGACTCGAATATCTTAACACTGCGTATGTGGTTCTCACGCGAGACACTACTATTCAGGCGTTGAACGCACGCTGAGACTTGCGCGGCATAAATAAAACGATTTGTTTCTTTATCTCTGTAGGGATGCACCTCTATTCAGACATAACAAAGAGCCGTATGATATGACAAAAATTATATATTTATGCATTTTAAAGTGCAGCTTTCGACTTTCACCGTGTAGGGAATTGATCTATGGAGTACAAAAATACATTTTGTTTGGAGCCAGCTGCATGTGGGATTACGTAAATTGGTAGCGTAATAGGTTTTCTGACGTAATAGCAAATCAAATGAAAATATTTTTCATAGTAGAAATGTTGGTTAATGCCAATGACATCAACGGTAGCTTCGTGATCGCACTGTTGCATGCGCCAACAGTTATTATGAATGTTAAATTCTAGTATGAAAGTATATTATCATGTGCAATACGTACTTCTTTTATTGCGTTGACCACGAACCGACGAGCGCCGTCGCGTTTGCGACTTACCTGGAAACAAAAAAAAAATATATGAAAAAACGCAAAGTCAAAACCAAAAAGAACACGCGCCGGTCGGTAAATAATTTCACAACGAACACAACAAACATTGTGTATCATATAACCATTTCATATTACTTAATCTGTCTCCATTTAGGAATTTAAAGTGGACAATTAAATATCAATTAAACAGCACCGCAGCACCTGCTCTAATTGCGTATGACGATTGTACGTATATTTGAAGTGATACAAGTCATACATCTGAGTTGCAAGTGTGCGTCGGTAAGGGATGGTGTCTACTGAACCGGTCCCGGCGACAATGATGGCACAGCATTAGTCAATACAAAAACCGGTAACGGACGAGCTCCTCACACTTATTACATCGCCATAAATTGTTAAAATTGCTTTATTTGCCGGGCGTAATAGTTGCGTGAATATTTTAAAAATATCGGCCAAATGTACAAAACACTAGAGGCATTAAAAACAAATATATTTTTAAACGCGTTTGATGCGTTAGCCGAAACACGGCGTTGTTTTTATTAAGTGTTTCAACTCTTTCTCCATTCCGTTAGATGGCCAGAGGCAGGTACCTAAATATAACACATCAAAGGCGCGGCAGACCGCTTCGACAAAGCTATTGAATGATGTCTGGGGCGTTTTTTCTATCGTCTCATGGTTGAGGCATGCCTTCGTTACCTACGGCAAAAAAAGTGGAGTCCATTGTGCTACGGCGTCGAGCAGTCTGACTCGAAACGCGATTTCTCAGAACCCAACACTTGTTTAAGGCTACCTTAGGATCAAGATAGTGCTTGAAATCCGAGTTTCTCTCGGTTATTGGTCCTGTTTCGAAGCTATACATACAATATACAACCGTTCTAAGTTGTATTTTGTATATCGTACGGTCTTGCTATGTTGTTTATTAATTGTTTTTCTGTATGTGTACTATGCCCAGTAGAACAATAAAAAAAATCGGTGCATAAAACAGGATTCTAAAATCATTTTGTACATAGTAATAGTTGTACATTAATATAATAAAATTAAAAAAAACTAATAAATAGAAAAACTTATCTTAATTGATTTAAAAACACCTAAGAATTCATAGAACACGTTTTCCAGACGGGTCAGTATATAAGTGGTAATAAACTGTTTATTGTTTAATTGAGTCCTACATCTTAATCAACTGTAATGTAATAATTAATGTTGAGATATACAGCTTAGAAAATCATGATTTTCATACACATATAGAATACAACACATGTTAGATAATTGTAGAAGCAAAAAAAAATGGTGATATCACATTGTGTAGAGTTTAATTTCTAATAATTCAACTCTACGTAAACATATTTAATTGCCTTGCAAGAAGGCGCCAGACTTCAATTGTGAGACTTAGTTATCGGCGGGGAATTATAAATAGGCTAATACATCGACATACAGTATGCCCGTTAATTAAATTATAACAACTAACATTTAAATCAGAACTGTATGATAGTGTTGATTTGATCGGGTTGATGCAAAACGGGTGTTCGTCAAATTCTGGATTGACTCAAACTGACAATATTGCAAAATATTTGACATGATAATGTGTATGTGTATCTTGAGATGTTTTCATTCATAGCCAATTAGCCTAGATCTTAGCAACTTGAATTTTATCGTATATAAACACGAACCAACGCAGTAATTGCAATTTAAAATACTCAATTGTGACATAGAATGTATTGAGGAATTTAATGACATTTAATCGGATTATTATTGTATACAAATTACGCTTTATAATTATTCTATCGAAGTTATCAACATAGATATCAGATATTTCATTGTGGTGTCAAATAAATACAGAATCAACGCATTCGATTGACGCCCGAAGATAATCTGATTCATCACATATTTATATATAATAAATATGTATTATTTTTTATTATATTTGAAATTCAAACATATAAATACGATTATAAAATCTGATATAGTGCGAGTCTGAATAAATATTATATTACATAAATAATATTAAAACATATAAAAAGGCGAACGCAGACGCAAAGCTTATTTGTATTCTATTAAATGGCTACCTAAAGCGCTTCGGTATAACGGTAAAGCACAATACATAAAAGCTGTTTCGAAATAGATTTATATATGCATAAAATTTTAATAACCAATTCGCGGTTTGTTGCCACTATAAAAACGATGATCAAACATTTTATTGTGAGTTTGTGAGCTGCCTTATGTCATACATCGATATGATTACAATATTATTCATCATATATTTCTAAGTTCCGTTTCTAAAAACGACTTTGAATTTTGAATCAGTATACCGAACGTCTTTCTTGGACCCCATTATATACGACTTTATATCAAAATTCAAGATTACAACATAATATAACCAAAAAAAACTCCAAAAACTAACAGTAGACGATAGTGTTCGATTTTAGGAATCTCTATTTATATCTATTTATGCAAATGTTTTAAGCTCATGCGCTCAGATTTCCAGGTCCATTTCCAGGTTTCCATTATTTCCGATCCAGTAGCAAGAAACGATAATCATAAAACCAACCTTATTTTCGCGTAACATAAACTGAAAGATAGTTACATAAATGTATTGTTTGTTTAATAAGTTATTAGTAGCGCAGGTAGGCAAATGAATTGAAGCTCATTTACACAAATCTAATTTTAAAGCTCGGCAGAGCTTGCAAAGCACTCGAGCCGTTGCGTAAGTAATAAAATCGCATGTTACGTTAAAACTTTATTTCCAATTACAAATATGGAAGTACTAATTCAATCCTGAAATACACCTTCTGTATAGAAGAATAGAAGTTAATAGCAGCGGATGTAGAAAAAATTGTGTAGACTAATATCTTGCCTTCGTCTAGACGCTAATACTAGGGTCATTTTGCATATAAACAAATTCTATACCACATTAGATAGAAGCTGTGTCATCGTAATCCGTTATGCCGAATACCACTCAAAAATTACCTGTTTATTCAAATGTGTACAGAACTTGGAGTATTTTTCATAGTTTGTATTTGAATTGAATTTTTCCATAAATATCTTTAATTAAATTTATGGAAAAATTCCAAATTGAGCTTCTGTTACGCGGCCCCAGACTCAAGTTAGTGTGGATGATATATATACTAACAATATCATTTAGATACTATGTTATATCTTTAGGTGTTCTCATGTCTCTAGCAAACGCGATATTATTATTTTAATAGTTACATTTAAATTACTTTTAAGATATTATTCGGATAGCGTTCAACACTATATCGCTGTCATACCACAAATTCACATTCTGAAAATACAATGAAAGAATCATTATACAAATGTAACGCGATATGTAGCTCTTCGCTATATTGGAATTTATGTCACTGGTTTAAGTTTCATAAACTGTGAAAGATTTCTATGTCTGATCAAATACTTATTATATGTACATTTATAATTAAGCTATTCTACTTGCCAAATCAAAATATGTACTGTTTTATTCTCGGCTGATCTTTTAAGCGTGTTTGTTGTTTGTTTATGACTGTACCAAATGTGTTCCGTATGTATAAATTAAAAGATCCCTAGAAGAACAAATGTCTCGTTAAAATCACACTTCACTGCAATCTTACATCAAAACTACTTCACATTCACTAACTGGTTGATATTTTATTACGGATGCGTTCTTTTGTGACAAGAATATTAAGTCAATTCATAATGTACCATAAATCATTGGTGCGGTTCGAGTCCATTTAAAGAAATGCCTATGTCCCTCAACAGTCATAATTACAGGAAAAGTACGTGCAAAATTAGCATTGTGTGTTAAGGAAAAGGCACTTCAATGAATTTGCGGTATTTGAGATTTTGAAATATCCACTTAAAAATACAAGGGAAACACAACATTAACCACATAAACGTAGAACAATAATAAAGGTTTGGTCCTTGTGGCATTGTATCTATGACGGCATTTCCTCGATGTATCGCGGTGCTTATACTCTGAGGGAGGAAAGCACCAGATCTTCGGTCACCGGTACCGTCCACTTATACCCCAAGGTCAAAGTCTTCTTCAATTGAACAAATTCAAAATTGGAGGAACGACCCTTCTACTGTAACCTTTAATTTTTTCCCGGCAGATATGCGGCCACACTAGCTTGTTATTAAAACAAATAAAACCTGTTTTAAATAACAATCGTACATCAAGCATTCAAATAATATATATTATATGAGTCTCAAATGCTCATCTTTAAACGACGCTTCAAACAATTCTTCACCACAAAATTCAGCATAAATAATTGCACTAATGGAATAATCGCCTTAATAAAACACGTATCAGCCAGACTGGTTCCTGAGCATCAAAGCATTCAGAAAGAGAAATACCGTACTGTCAAAAGTAGCAATTCGAATAGCTAATTTGAAACGGATTTTATTAGTTTCTGATGTAGTTTCATATCAAAAGTCCGGTTAATCATGAAGGTGCAAAAAAAATCAACTTAAAATCGATGACAACTCTAACCTTTTTATTCCAAGTATGCATTGACAATGAGACGTCCTTCGCAGGACAACGCCCCGACTCTTCTGATAACTGATTCTAATCGACTCTACCATATAGTTCAAGACAACTAGATTCTGGTAATGGCTAAAGCTGGAAAGGCCACTTAAGAAATTGAATTCCCGTTCAATACGTTCAATATGTATCAGTTAATCATTTAATTTATTGGGACGATATTTTTGTTGCGAAAAAGAGGTCAGGTAAAGGACTGGCGTGACTTAATTTTAGACCTGCGGCGACTTTATTTTGCACTTAATTCTATCGAAGAATTTTGATTAAAGGCGATCCCTATTTTGCGCTCTGAGATCGTTCCAATTTCAAAATGCCTTTATTATTGCCGCTAGCGACATGTTGTATATATACCAACATATTATTTTTATTTTCATTCGGCTTTATTTGTTTCACATGTAACAACACTCCATACATGGTCTTCTCAAACGCAGTTTTCACATCGCAATATCTGTATCAATTGTGTAATTCAATAATAGGTACCTGTCTACTGTCTAGTAAATAAGTTGCGATTGACTTCTTCCGCTTTCAGAGCCCTGACCCCTTTTATATACATAATATAACTGTTTATAACGCCAACCGATCAAATTTAGAAAAAAAAAACAAAGTGTATATAAAATTCCTGTTCTAAACATGTGCACTCTGTTTTCGTTCATATAATTTGTTGTTAAACCTATTAAAGATACAGCATATACGACGTTAAACAGAAACTGGCGGTATCCATTCATTTACCTACACAGACCATTTCTATTTATAACATCAATTATCAATGAACAATTCTATTGTAATGATTTATTGTGGAATTAAAATAGTGTGCTTTCAGCTGTGCTATTATATATATTTGTAAACGGACATTCCTAGTCAACAGGTCAGATTATTCGAGCACACGAAAAGACGGTACACTATAGTAATATCGTAGTATCAAGCAGAATAAGGAGCTATTTTAAATATATCCGATCACGTGTACGTCAATCATTTTTATAATTAAAAAGCGGTAAATAATAAAATGCGAAACGAAAATTAATATTTCGTTAACACAACACATACACAAAAAGAAATTTTATGAAAACAATAAAAAATAACATTTAAAAGTAAACAGAATAATTAGTGCAGTATAAATTGGGACCACCTTATTTATCAGACATTCAAAATGGCCGCTGCTAAACTATATTTTTCAAATGACCCGTATACCCTATATTTAACAATATGACAATGCATGCTATTAATAGATTTTAAAAGTAAGAACTTTATACAGTAAACGTATTATATTTCTACCATACTAGACCTATTATAACTGAATCGAAATAAGTTTCAATCTTTTAAATTAAACACGAAAACTATCAACTTAAGAAATATCTGCGATGTCCAAAACTTATGCGACCTTATTTAATATGCTATAACTAATACGACTTTGGAAAAAACGCGATATCTTAGAAGAGTACCAGCTCTTTAATATTGTATATGTTATTATTATATAAACATTCGAAATAATGGTAAAGCCGAGGGGCGTAACTATAATAGAATGCTCAATTCACTGTTATAGTGTAAACACAAAGCAATGTATACGAACAGCTAGGCATCATTACTTACACATTGACGTTAAGGAAAACAGATAGGTGTGTTGAAATGGAAATTTATTTTGTTGCTTGTTGCATTCTTGAAAATTTCACATGAAATGAATTAAAAATAGTCGTTGATTCATCCAAATTTTCAATAAACAATTCTTATACGTAATATTCGTTACTCATATATAAGTCTGTCTGCTTTTTAATGTAGATTTTGTTGTTCGTTATGATTTACACTTCATTGACTAATGTTGATGCCAACTTATGAAGAGCGTTTACAGATTAAAACAAAATCATATACAGTGTAAACTCCTTAACGACAAACTCCAAACTCTTAAGTGTCAAAACCAATCGGCTTTGGTTGGTTTAGCTTATACTCGATACAATTTTTCTTCTGACCTCTCTATAACGCCATAATGATGTTTAAAGAGACAATAGTTTATTTAACTAGTACATCGTTTGTTAATTTTTGCGAGATATAAATTAAAGCACATGCACAGTCCCTTTAGTCGTTATTTTCCACTAGTGACAATCAGTTCGAACGACATCACTATGTATATTGTTGGGGCATCGGTACAAAATTGCCTTTAATCAAGTTTCCTATTAATATATTGTACATTGCTCACCAGGTCTCGTGCAATCGGGTCGTCCATTTCTAACAGCAGTATCTGGGAGGGGTTTGCCTTCCGGTGTCACACACCAGCAGCCCGCAGCGGCTCCAGCGGCCGCACACTGGACCGCCGCATATGTGCCGTCTGCCCTACATTTGGGAACGAACGCCGCTCTCCTGCCCGTTTGGGCATTCAATGCATACCGCAAAACAGCGAGGCAAGACGATTGGCCATCTAGAACAACAAGAAATTATTTAATTCTGCACACATAATATCAGCAGGCACTGTCTGATATACTTTTTGTTACATCTGGAGTAAAACCAAAACAAATGAAATTAAAGTGAGCCAAAATATTAAAATATCAATTTTAATTATGTAGTTAAGTTAGCTTCGTATATTATTCGCGTTATGATCGCGGACTGTCTAGCGAAACAAAGAATTATAATAATTTTTGCCACTTAATTACAACGATGGGTTTATGATAATAAACAAGGACAGACGAGTTGCTTATAATAATTTATCATTTCTGTGTCATCAACATTTACGTGACTAATACTTGTAACTATAATATAATATAATATAATATAATATAATATAATATAATATAATATAATATAATATAATATAATATAATATAATATAATATAATATAATATAATATAATATAATATAATATAATATAATATAATATAATATAATATAATATAATATAATATAATATAATATAATATAATATAATATAATATAATATAATATAATATAATATAATATAATATAATATAATATAATATAATATAATATAATTAATCAGTATCATACTAGAAAATCATAGCTCACAGATTCATATTATGTTTTTATAGTATGATCGTAATTATTTTCGCGACATTATATCGCTAGCCTATATGACTAAACAAAGAATAGGGAGTACAATTTTATTTCTACCTACATTAGTGAACTTCTATAGTCAATATAGGTAGAGTATGAAAATGATAATAACAGAAAAAAGGAGCTATTCATTTTAATTCCAAATTTTTTAAAACAAGACTTACCAATACAGGGCCCTTTGTGAGCTACGCTGACTGGTTCTCCATTACACTGTACTTTTAGAAGTTGGCACTTCGAAGTATACGTACGCCCATCAGTGCCGCAAAGGACTTTATTATTTGACCCACTGTTAGCTTCGCAGGCTGCAACTCGATTTACGCACGATTCACTTAATGGCTGTAACAAATTTCAAATAACGCGACTGAAACACTTCCTCGACCACAGATAACAGAAAAAAAATGTTACAATTATTTAAATAGTGAAATAACTTCGCAGGGAAGTGCGTTATATTTTGTAGGTTGCACTCGTGTGAACCAAAGACAATTAACACACAAGTCTATTATTAGAGGTTCAAACGAATTAATGATTGAATTTTAACTTTTATAGATTGCAACAGATGCAAACAGCTTAATAAACTTCCAATTTTATGTCAAATGTTTAAAGTGGGGATTTATATTAATAATAGTACATCAATGACCTTTATACATTGCGGTCAATTTATATAAGACGCTTTATCGAACATAGACAACCTTTGAATAGTTTACATATAATAAGGAGTATACAATTTTTCAATTTGTATTCAATTCAACACAGCGTAAGTATTGCCAATTTAAACTTGGCAATCGAATACAATACAACATTAACTTGTACAGGATAAATAATCCAGTTCAATGTATTGATTGGATACCACCCAACAGTAACCAGTATATAGATAATCTTTTTTAAAAATTCTGTTTGCCAGAAATTGTTTAATTGCCTTCTACAAGATATAATGATTCAGTTGCTGAGTTGGCTGTCACATAAATCAATTAAATATATTATATAGAATTGTTATGATAATTATAAATTATATCGATTACATGCGTAGCTGTTAAATCATAATAGTAACTTGTAAATTGTAGTAACTAATGATCTTTGATCGTATTTGCCTTATTACTTTTTAAAACGTTTCTCGGTGCTTAATTTCTTAATTAATTTCGGGATATAATAAAATAAGTCGTAAGTATAGTAGATGCGCGTGATATTTTTGATCGCTTTTTTTCTTTACTCTTTGAACACCATAAACTATTAAACAAGTTTAATCGACTATTTTTAAAATTTTCATTATTTTTTTATAAAAATATAGCATTCGTCAGGATATACCAGGTCCTCCACTCCACTGCGGTAGCCCATAAGCTAACTGCATAACTAATAGAACCTAACAAATGCACATATTTTACACAATTATTAAAATACTATAGATAAATAAAATCATATAAATTCGCAACTGCTAGTGAGTAATAAAAAAATATTTGTTAAAATAATAAATCCTTCATAAAGATTGTTTGTTAGACATAAACACACATAAATTAATATAAAAATGATAATTACCTTAACATCCGCAGCTTCAACGACATAATAAATAATATTTATTAAAAAAATACTGCACACCAGGTCATAGATATACATACTGTTGGTTTGGTTAAATTAAATATTAACTGATATTAATTTATAACACTCTCGCAAAAATTAACAAAAGACGTGCTAGTTAAATAAACTATTGTCTCTTTAAACATCATATTGGCATATTAATTTACTAAATCACAACGCTTTGTTAACACTTACAAGAAAGAAAAAGTAATAAATTCTAAAACCGTTGCAAACACGTTTGCCGGGAGAGAGATCGGATAGTTATGAACAGAATAACTATAAAGTACAATAAGGATAAATCCTGATACCGGATCGGATCGTCTAACTACGAACAAAAAGCGCACACGCACCCCGCCCACCGTTTAGGTTGTAAACTACTTGAACTGCTTCGGTAAACTGTACAAAATGTTTGGTGTTCGCTTTCGTCTTTGTGAACTATTGTGTTGTGCATGTATTTATACAACATTTTTTTTTTACAATAATTTAAAGTGCTTTGATAATGGTGACAGATTAATCCTTCGGTACTTAAAATAAGTTGGATTAAGGTTGTAATTTAATTAATACATAATTAGCATTCGTCTGTTAATTTCGGTAGTGTTAATGTCAGCTGTCTGTATCGGAACGCAATGTCAAATTGTAAACGTCAAATGTCAGCTATGATTTTTGAGTAAGCTTAGTTAATTGTCTACATGCACTTTCTACAACAATCTTTTGACTTTTCGAGTATGAGTAATGACAACTAACAAAAACTAATAATAATGTTGTGGACTTAGTATTTTGGAGTACTGTTACCAATTACCATGTATTTGACTTAATCTGATGTCATGAATGCTCTATATTATTTATTATTAGTATAGATAATATGTTGTTTTAGGGACTGAGTCTCGTGCTCGTGGCCTAACATATAAACTACTACCTAACCTGAACTACTAGACCATCTACACTATCAGAATGGCGAATTGTTGTTTTTGGCAAATATATTGGGAAGGGGTTCGTTCGTAATTTTATGAAAAATGATAAAGTCGAATATTTTGCCTCATAAACTGTTAGCTTTAACTCTTACTTAACATAGAGAGAATATGCTATTATTTCTAGTCTGTAGAACTTAGAACATCTAACATATTTATTCCATTAAATCTTATAAGTTTCAATTACATTAATTAATATCAAACTTAATCAAATTTCTGTTCATTTTACAAAATAATTCTGATCATAAGAGCATAATAAGTGTCTTGCCAAAAATTAAAATAAAATGAAAGGAAATTTTAAGATGTGTTGTTGTGATTCAACTAATAAAAAGAGAAGTGAGAATCCCAATCTTTAAATTAAGGAGTAAATAATTTTAATAGTTACTAGCTTGATTGGCTTCAGATTAGTCATTTCAGTTAGAAGTTACTTATAACTTTATAAAATATAATATAATGTATAGGATAAAATTAGGAGAGATGGTTATTGGTTAGAGAATAGGAAAAAAACACAAAAATAAATAGAGAATCTATAAGTAACCATATACTATATAGCGATTACATTTTATGATCATAGTATAAAATGTAACATTTATTGGTTTGTACTCATAAAATAGTAATTTTAATAATGTAACATTGGGCCAAAAACTTTAATGAAAGAAAGGATGTATTTTAGTGCAACAAAAATCAATTTGCATGTAGTGATTGTAATTTGCATATTATTACTATTGTCCGCCTATTGTCGTAAAAAGCGTTTCAGACGACCACATCTTCGTAAAATTACAATAACTAAAAATCCAAATGTAAAAAGACTCTGTATTCGATTTAATCAAACATTAAAGGGTATGTTATTAGTTAGTTCTATTTAAGCAATACATAGATGTGCATTATGTATTAATGCATTTAATAATGTATATGTTTTTACATAAAACTTAAGGGTAAGAGTATCTACTAAGAGATGTGTCTAAACAGAGTCAAATTATTGTCCTTTAGCCAAGCATAAAACTTGTTTCTTAAGACCTGACATTGGGCCATGCCGTGCAGATATTGTACAGTGGTATTATGATGTCAGACAGAGTACATGTTACCGGTTCTTCTGGGGTGGATGCCAAGGCAATGGAAATAAGTTTGAGACAAAAAAAGAGTGCCTTGATTACTGCTATTTAGATATCAAAAATCCTGCAGGTAATGATATATAATAAGGACTCTTAAATTATCCGTTTGGGAAGAGAAATGATTCAATAATGGTCTTGGATTTGTGCATGCTTATAGAGAAATCGCTAGAGTAACTTTATTTTCTCCTCACAAATAATACAGATCACATTAGTATTAGTTATATAAAATATTATAATATTGATAACATTTTTTTTCAGTAAAAATACCATACTTTTGCTCACTAGCATTTGACTATGGTAGTTGCTTTGGGTATTATAATCGTTGGGCATGGGACACACTTTCTAAGTAAGTGCCAGCAATAAATATTTGTTATAAGGTAAAGCGTTAACCTTTACAGTCACAATAGTAGAATCAAAGATGCCAAAAATACCTACTGGGGAAATTAGAATCAGGCTACTGTAATATTTTTTAAGTTTAAGATTTCCATACATTTTAATTTGCATCAACTTCATTTTTCACTGAACTTAAGAACCTGGGCTAGTACAGTTTAGGAACAGCAAACTTAAAATGTGATGTTTTTCAGAGGCTGCAAACATCATTTATATTCAGGCTGTGGAGGAAATCAAAATAACTTTCACTCATATGGTGAATGTGTCGGAACCTGCCTTAATCCTCCAAACAACACATTGGAAAGATCTCATGGCTTCACAACTTGTATACCAGCAATCAATATTCCTGAAGTACAATAAAAAGATTTGACTTTTCTTTGATTTGATTTTTTAAACTATAAAATAATATATACATATATGTAATTTAGTATTGGTTCTTGTGTGTTACCTATTTTAATAAATATCTTTGGCATTGTTTCTAAATTATTATTTTACTTTAACAAATTTATGTAAGGCTAAAAAAAGAACAGATATGCCCAAATAAAGCTAGAACCCAAATCTATGTGCACCATAAAATCAATAATGCTATAAATAGACGTCTGTAATTATGGAAAAGGTCATTTCTTTGACCTGACTTCGATTGACTTTCATTGGATTTTTATTTGTAAAATTGTATCATAATGCTTGGCTTGCATTCATTTGGTAGTTATCATGATGCTCAGTATAGGATATAGTTGCTGGTTGGTGGTGCGGAAGGGATGGATCTTCCACGGTTTGCTTGCCTGCACTCTGTTGGTACTTGCCACATGGTGCATCAGTCGACCTTGATTTCCCCTGCATACTATATGGTTTTGGAGATATAAGAAATATACGTTGTATATTATTTTATTATAAATGCAACTAAATATGTATTGAATGTAGTGTGCCAACTTTTTAAACTACAAAGCGAATTGTGCAATAACCAATAAAATTCGATGAAATTGTGAAAATCTAAGAAATTATTAACAGTTTTATTATTCAAAGGATTGCGGCTATTCAATAACATGAAGTTAACCACTTTTTGCTTCATTTTATTCGCAATAAAATTTGCATATTGTGTAAGTATACTTTAAATGCTAAATAATAAACAATATTTGCTCTAAAGATCTCGTGATATATTTTCTTGGTTAGGTTATATCATACGTAATTGGTGTTAATTTTGAAATAAATCGTAGGCAAGAAAGGGACGGATACAACCTATAGAAGACAACAATATAAATCAGACAATACATTTTATAGCGGCCAAGCTTAAAGAATTCAATACAATATTTAAATACAACAGCAATAAATTTAAATACGATTTAAAGAATCCAGCTAATAGGCAAATAATAAAAATATCTAATAATTAGGTGGGAGAGGATTTCCAGAGAAAATTACATTACTGCATTTGTTTTCAGTGTACTGTTTGCGATGCTAAGCCATCAGTCGATGAATTGTGGAAATATGTCAAAGTACCACTGCCGAAACGAAAATTTATGTTCCGCTTAACAAATAGTACGTCACAGTATTAAACTCAATAAAAAGTTATTTGCCCGTAATCATATATAACGTCTGTTATTCTTAAAATATATACATATTTATTTCATTTTATTTTTTATTTCTTGAACCTATAAAGCTTATCACAAAAAGTTTACACAATAAAAATATATTAAAAATAAAGCCAAAATAAGGTTAAAACATAGAACCGGAAATAGAATCTAAGATCAGAAAAAATAATACAACAAAAAAAATAAAACACGAACAGAAAAAAATAAATAAAAATATATATATACAAATGAACAAGTGGAGTATATTATGTAAGAACGAGCATTTAAGTGTGTGTGTGTGTGTGTGTTAGTGTGTGCAATGGTGTTATTATATGTATACATACTCAATAAATCAATGTATTTAATACAAATAATAATTTTGCTAGTAAATGCAAGATACATCGTTAATGTAACAACAAAATGGTTTTGGTAAGTGTATGAATACATTTTGGATTCGGCTTCTATAAAATTAGATATATAATATCTTATCAGTTAGTAATACAATAACCATTATGTTGTTAATAATACCTTTATTATATATATAGAAAATGTCAAATGATTCTAGTTTTTATTAATAATTAATAATACAGATGGTTCCATATGTTAAGTGCGTGGCAGTTAAAATAAAACACCAACTATTATTATTATTTTTTAATGTGGGGGGACACACAACATGTTACTATTACCGTCATTTTGGGAACTCTTCAACTTCAAATTATTACATTGGCAAACATCAAAAAACTTTTAAATTTCCATAAATGCAGTGGAGAAATTCAAAAATTTCGCTACCTACGCCTACATACAATCTAATATTATCACAAGAAGACTAGAAAACAATGTTAACAAAATTTACATTCACATCTTGAGCTCAAGATATCACTACAATACTAATCCTACAAAGAGCAATACAAACAAATGAGCATTTGAGACTAATTGAATACACTAAGCAAGCAAGTAGTTATTAAAGAAATATCATTAGGCCAAACGGGGAATAAGAAATACATTCAAAGAATCAAAGAATTCGTGTCACATTAGAGAACAATTTACAGTATGGGTGGCTGCAAAGTGCAAAGTGCAAGTGATTGTCTAACAACACAGAACAATAGCACACACAAAACTATTATTCTGTATCGGAGCGTCACCAATGAGTAACAATGAAAGACGTTAAAAAGTTCATAATAAAAGGATATATACGAAGAATTGCCATACATTAGCCTATTTCACGTGTAATTTAATTAATCTAATTTAGCTATTAACACCTATATATAATACATGGAGTGAATAACACTTGTAGCTTAATAATACACATTTAAATTTATTAACACCTATTATAATACATATAAACATTAACGACAAAGCTTACGACTAACGATCTACGAGATTAATCTATATGTTTTATTAGAAAATAGGTTTATTAATTTAATGCAAAACTTGTTGGTGGAAAACTTATATATTACAATCACATCTAATACTTTCAACTATTATATAAATACGCATACTAAACTAGCGCGTCGAATGCAAAATATATACATTAATAGTATTCATCGGTGGTTATTTATTTCATATGGGACAATTTAAGGTGACTATTTGTGATTGGTGTCGTTGTTTAGCCAAACAAAAGCAACTAGCACTAAGGTGATAAGAGGCTCGTGAACATATTAAAACGCGTCGCAGCACCAAGCTCAAAATATTTAGAACGGGGAACATCGCGTTTCATTATTGAACGAAACACGCACGCCCAATCAGTCCGCGTGTACGAGGCTCGAACGTTATACACACGTACCGTCGTAATTAAGAGCTCTTGACGACAAGTGCCGAACGTGACTGCAGTGCAGTATTTACATGAACCGGTGACAATTGCCAACTCCAAATCGTGAATACAACGTGGACCGTTTTATTCACGAACATTCCAAGTCCACACAGTCAAGTAAACGACAAATTATAAACAGTCAAATAGAATGACAATATTGAATGGCAGTATATGGCAGGTGGTGCTATTATTAAGAGATAAACTTCAATTAATAACAGCGTAGGTGACAGGTGCAAATCATAAACCGTCCACTATCCCGAGAATACGAAAAGTGCTTGCGTAAATTAAGTGAGCGATAGATTATTCACGTTAGGACTAGTTGACATCGTAGAATCAGATCCTTTTAGAATGCCTGGGTGATCTAAAAGCATTTGTATCTACGATTTTCTGTTAATACAATGAGTGTATTATAATCACCATTATACACATCGATAACCAACAAACACTATGTTTAATATTCCCCTTAATACAACCAAAGGCCAGCATAAGGTAACGCCGGGTTGTAAATTCCATTCCATTCGTTAGACCCTGTTGGATGCTGATGAAAATTGGGTACACAATACGGTTGTTTAACTAAACTCTCTACACATTCAGGCATAAGTACCACTTTAGCTGGTCACGGCTGGTTTAAGGGGCACGCGTCAAATAAAACATTGACACGTTTGCAACAGTCTCTGTTGGTTATAGAGGACTGAGGATAGATGGTCACCTCAGTTGTCCTTACGTGGCGGCGCCCACACTTGCACTTAAAGAAACTTGCAGGTGTGGGGGTGGTACTTCCCCGTGCGAACCTGGACTGGTTCTACCACTACCGTTTATATAAAATACAATTACTTTTTCGACATCCGCAGTGAATTATCTCTCGCTCACAACAAATTGCTCACTTTTATAATTACCAATGCTAACGAATTTTTCCATCGATCAGTAATGACAAGATAAACAGCTGGCAGAAAATCTTAAGCACTGAATTTGTATAAACTTGAATAATAAATAAGTTTTTTTTAAAAAAAAGTAGTCTTGAAAGTCTTAAACGCACCTAAAACGTTATCCCAAGTTATTTTAGTGACTACTGTTAGTTATAAATTGATGTCTAAATGGTTAGTTAGCAGTCGCCGCGCAGTTTTACACTAATACAACAACTACATAGATATTTTGAATTCTAAACCGTAATTTACTTTCCATTACGCCATAAAATTTATTAAATTTTAAACCACGAATTATTAAAAATATATTACGATTTTGTTTACTAACACCTTCTATAAATTAGCTTTATATTATGAAGTGAATACATACCATCTCTACTTTTGAAGTTATATTAACCATATAACCGTTTTTACAATTACCGCTTACTTTATTGAAATACACTGTTCAACATTGACGAATACAGTATGATTGTGAAGTGAGATGGAGGCAGTTCGATAGGGTGTGATAAAATCCGCACATTATTTGCCTACTCGCAGCGGGAGTCTACCAACTTTGCCTACTAACAGTCGAAATTTTCGGTCTGTCCGTACTCCGTACAGTTGGAGGAAGGCTTCGGTGTTAAAGTTAAGGGGACATTCAATCCATCCGATTTCAGCTCGACTTAACTGTTCAGAACATGACATAACAGTCGTCAAGAGGACTTAGGACTGGTGTTTTTCTAAATAAGTTTTCATACAGCCGACCGAAATATTAAAACTTTTGAGCTAGATGAGACAATGTTGGGAAAATAGGCTGTAATGAAACTGAAAAGTCAATTCTGAATTGACTTGAGTTCACCGACAAGCCTGTCAACTGTTTTTTTTATTAAGAAATGTTCGAATCGACAAGAGTAATCACAGCTTATACACGTTGAGGTTAGACACAAGTAGTTATTGGTCTTGACATCCCGAGTGCCCTAAGGCAATCTGTAACGGGAGACTTCAAGGGTTGTCGGCCTTAAAAAGCGTACTTGTTTTAAAGATCTTGGTAACCCCAAGTCGTAACCACTAAGGATTCTGGTTGGCGGTACAAACTGCCTTAAAGATCGGATGGAAAACACTACATATCAAGGTAATACGGATGGAATTTCGTATTCTGCCTCGTCTGGTGATGGAATCCAATTGCCGGTGAGGTCGCTTGAATTTAAAGTCACAAATCAATGTAATAAGCCTATTAATATTATCTATTAAATGGGACCATGTATGCATGATGTGGAACTGGATTGGCCAAACACTCGGACAGATCGAAAACATGCTGGCGCTTGACTGTAAACCAAAAGCACCTGGCTCCTTTTGAGAGGGATAAAGGGGAAGCGGATGGAGAATGCCTTCTGCCCCTTTGAGGGGACATATGATTATATGTCTAGTAGATCATATTAACTAGAGAGTTTAGAAATAAGATATTAAGCACATTATTATTAGGTACCAGCTGGAATTAAATACCAGACATCAACACTTAAATCACGCGATAAAAATTTCAAGGAATTCGTTTACCGAATCAGTGATAATATATCAAATATTTCGTACGATCCTTAACTTAGTATTCATATAGAGCGTTTTATTTATTATCCGTGAGTCGCGTTTGTCTACTTTATTATTTATTACCTACTGTCAATAGGGACAACTAACGTCATAATGACTAATCGATACCGATAACTCTAGGACACTAGAACAACTGTTATATTGTTGAAAAAGTTTCGTATAAATCATGGGATGATACTTATAATTATGTTGCAGTGTATACAACTCCATGTAACGTTAGTCGATTTAACGACAAGCCCTCTAAACCGTCGATTGGCTTTGGATGTTTTAGCTTGTATTCTATTTAACGACCACTCTATAACACTATAAATATGCACAGTCCCTTCAGTGTCGTTATATAGCGTTTACACTGTTATTATAATGCTTTTACTAAACCATGTAGTATTTTATGCCATCAATTATACAAATATTAATTATAAATTAAACATTGAATCGATACTATTTTTAAACGTTAATTATGAGGCAACATGTAAAATCATTTTAATCGTCAATAACAATTAGTTAGACAAATAAAATCTAAACTGAGATCAAATTCTTTCGTATCAATCCTATCAAACATTTGCAAATGGCCGCAACCACATCACACTGACCAACTCATAACATATAAGTGTACCTTAGTTACCTATATGAATAAAGATATTATTGGTTTGATTGTAAATTGTAGTTAATTTGAGCAATAATTATAAGTTGCGACTAAAATACATAAGCTATTATGTGTAAATAAAACATAATAGTGACATATAGTAACAATTAATATTGTCTATTATCTAAAATGTGTGATTATTGAATATTAGTATATATGTATACAATGTCTTGTGTAATTCAGATAAAATCCGACAATTTGAATACTGATATACGTATACACAAAACATTTTTAAAATGCTAACTCTAACTGACATACATCTCAAAAACAATGTATGATTATATAAGATAATTATTAATAATTATCTTATAAGTATTATTAATTATAAATATATATTTATTAATTAATAAAACGACGCAATTGCCAATGACGTTCGTTGGTTTTAATGAAAACGATATACCGTTTTAAGATTTTCATTTCAAAGACTATACGAGTTAAGAATTTAAAATATCCTAGACGACGCCCAACAACTTTGATGCGGGTTAAGAGCCGTAACATTATTTCGGAAGGGTGCGTTATTGCAACACTCAATAAATTCAAATTACCTATAAGACCTAGCGTCTGTAAATAATTTTAATTTACATCAAAAGCTTTTGATTATTTAATGTGTATTATTAAATCAAATTGCTCAATCTTCACATATTAAACAATCTTATAATAATAATAATAATTTGTTACACTTCTCATAACATAATGTAAGTTTGGATAAGCTGATTTGATATAATCATTTTCTATAAATACCGCATTTACTGTACCCAGGACGCGGGGACCCAGAGCGGCTCGGATTGGACCCTCCATGAGACTTTCAGGAGTTGAGACAGCGCGTTAGCAAGATCTTCATTCACAATCTCCTGATCGAACATATAACCATAGAGGAAGTTAATACGTGTCGACGAGCGAATTATGTCGTGGAACTCTTCTTCCTGAAAATTTTCAATAACAGCAAGATTTATCTCCACAAATTTGCCTTTAAATCAAAAATAAAATCAATCCTAGTATCAAAAACGACAAAAAACATAATGAAACTAACTGTTCAGCCGCAGGACTAAAACCTTTTTACGTGGAAACTATTTTAATTTCTTTTCTTTTGTTCCCTTTATCATTTATAATTTTCTTTTGTTTCAACAATTGTTCTAATGTCATGGAATTATCTCACATACAATACAAGTGATGTAACAATTAAATATATATAAAAATTAATGGAGTCAGATTAATTATACTCCGAAAGGAAACACTTACATACAAACTGTTTAAATAACTACGAAAAAGCATGTACTAACTGTGAAAGCTCTTGAGCTCTCCTTGTCGAAGGTAGAGCGTGCGTTGGAATTCGTTCGGGTTTCAACCAGACGTGAGAACGGTAATGGTGGCTTCACAAACACAATATAGGGTCGAAGGCGTGGCGTGCGTAGCATCTTAAGTGCCTGCCAATGCGGGCTTAAGACGCATACTCGTCCTAAAACAATACAATAAAGTAATACTAAACAATTTAAAAACAATAATAACATTAAGTTACTCACCAGAATTAACGATAGTCTCAACGCTCTCCGCCGATGTGCCATACAAATTCCCTTTATATTCGCCGTGTTCTATGAATTTTCCATCGGTGATATCTTGTTCCATCTTTTCTCGGGTAACGAACACGTACTCCTTACCATTTTGCTCGCTGGCCTTCTGCGGTCTGGATGTATCTGTAATTAAGTAATTAAATTTATAGAAAAAAATAAAACGTTACGGAACTCACTAGAGTTCGTTCGAATGCCTAAAAAAAACACAACAGCAACGCTAAGCACGAATAAATTTGATATTATTGAAAAAGATTACGTTACGATCCGTGACTTAACAAAAGAAACGTACACGTAAGTATACGTGTTGCTTGCACTTTATCAATTAATTCGCCTAACGCCCTAATCAAATAAATAAAGAACATGGACACACTTTTCTAAAAAAACGAACGAGTCTGTCAAGCAGTCGTTTATAATAATTAACTGTAAAGAAAATATGATATCATGTGAGTAACAAAAATAGACTGGAATCAAACTACACTTTAGGTAAACACAGATAATTATAAGAATGTACTGAGATCAATCTAGACTCGAGGAACTAAAGTGCATGCGCGAGCCTGGATGCAACAGGCTCATGGAGCTCGACTGCGCATGTGCTGCTTTGCTTACCAATGTCGTCTAATAATAGGAATTTAAACTTTTATTTTATATCACATTACCTTAAAAAAACTTCAAGCACTGATTCTTAACTGTAAGCACCTGAATTTAAATAACGCGAGATATTTGAATTCACGACTAAACACTAATAGTTATCCGAACGCACTGAGATCAATCTAGACATGAGGAACTAAAGTGCATGCGCGAGCCTGGATGCAACAGGCTCATGGAGCTCGACTGCGCATGTGCTGCTTTGCTTACCAATGTCGTCTAATAATAGGAATTTAAACTTTTATTTTATATCACATTACCTTAAAAAAACTTCAAGCACTGATTCTTAACTGTAAGCACCTGAATTTAAATGACACGAGATATTTGAATTCACGACTAAACACTAATAGTTATCCGAACGCACTGAGATCAATCTAGACATGAGGAACTAAAGTGCATGCGCGAGCCTGGATGCAACAGGCTCATCGAGCTCGACTGCGCATGTGCTGCTTTGCTTACCAATGTCGTCTAATAATAGGAATTTAAACTTTTATTTTATATCACATTACCTTAAAAAAACTTCAAGCACTGATTCTTAACTGTAAGCACCTGAATTTAAATGACACGAGATATTTGAATTCACGACTAAACACTAATAGTTATCCGAACGCACTGAGATCAATCTAGACATGAGGAACTAAAGTGCATGCGCGAGCCTGGATGCAACAGGCTCATGGAGCTCGACTGCGCATGTGCCTGCTTTGATTAACAATGTCGTCTAATAATAGGAATTTAAACTTTTATTTTATGTCGCATTACCTTAAAAAATCTTCAAGCACGGAATCTTAACTGTAAGCACCTGAATTTAAATAACGCGAGATATTTGAATTCACGACTAAACACTAATAGTTATCCGAACGCACTGAGATCAATCTAGACTCGAGGAACTAAAGTGCATGCGCGAGCCTGGATGCAACAGACTCATGGAGCTCGACTGCGCATGTGCCTGCTTTGATTAACAATTTCGTCTAATAATACGAGTTTAAACTTCTATTTTATATCGCATTACCTTAAAAAAACTTCAAGCACTGAATCTTTACTGTAAGCACCTGAATTTAAATAACGCGAGATATTTGAATTCACGAGTAAACACTAATAGTTATCCGAATGCACTGAGATCAAGCTAGACTTGAGGAACTAAAGTGCATGCGCGAGACTGGATGCAACAGGCTCATCGAGCTCGACTGCGCATGTGCCTGCTTTGATTAACAATGTCGTCTAATAATAGGAATTTAAACTTCTATTTTATGTCGCATTACCTTAAAAAATCTTCAAGCACGGAATCTTAACTGTAAGCACCTGAATTTAAATGACACGAGATATTTGAATTCACGACTAAACACTAATAGTTATCCGAACGCACTGAGATCAATCTAGACTCGAGGAACTAAAGTGCATGCGCGAGCCTGGATGCAACAGACTCATGGAGCTCGACTGCGCATGTGCCTGCTTTGATTAACAATTTCGTCTAATAATACGAGTTTAAACTTCTATTTTAATTCGCATTACCTTAAAAAAACTTCAAGCACTGAATCTTTACTGTAAGCACCTGAATTTAAATAACGCGAGATATTTGAATTCACGAGTAAACACTAATAGTTATCCGAATGCACTGAGATCAAGCTAGACTTGAGGAACTAAAGTGCATGCGCGAGACTGGATGCAACAGGCTCATCGAGCTCGACTGCGCATGTGCCTGCTTTGATTAACAATGTCGTCTAATAATAGGAATTTAAACTTCTATTTTATATCGCATTACCTTAAAAAAACTTCAAGCACTGAATCTTAACTGTAAGCACCTGAATTTAAATGACACGAGATATTTGAATTCACGACTAAACACTAATAGTTATCCGAACGCACTAAGATCAATCTAGACATGAGGAACTAAAGTGCATGCGCGAGCCTGGATGCAACAGACTCATGGAGCTCGACTGCGCATGTGCCTGCTTTGATTAACAATTTCGTCTAATAATACGAGTTTAAACTTCTATTTTATATCGCATTACCTTAAAAAAACTTCAAGCACTGATTCTTAACTGTAAGCACCTGAATTTAAATAACGCGAGATATTTGAATTCACGACTAAACACTAATAGTTATCCGAACGCACTGAGATCAAGCTAGACTTGAGGAACTAAAGTGCATGCGCGAGACTGGATGCAACAGGCTCATCGAGCTCGACTGCGCATGTGCCTGCCTTGATTAACAATTTCGTCTAATAATACGAGTTTAAACTTTTATTTTATGTCGCATTACCTTAAAAAAACTTCAAGCACTGAATCTTAACTGTAAGCACCTGAATTTAAATGACACGAGATATTTGAATTCACGACTAAACACTAATAGTTATCCGAACGCACTGAGATCAATCTAGACATGAGGAACTAAAGTGCATGCGCGAGCCTGGATGCAACAGGCTCATGGAGCTCGACTGCGCATGTGCCTGCCTTGATTAACAATGTCGTCTAATAATAGGAATTTAAACTTTTATTTTATATCACATTACCTTAAAAAAACTTCAAGCACTGATTCTTAACTGTAAGCACCTGAATTTAAATAATGCGAGATATTTGAATTCACGACTAAACACTAATAGTTATCCGAACGCACTGAGATCAAGCTAGACTTGAGGAACTAAAGTGCATGCGCGAGACTGGATGCAACAGGCTCATCGAGCTCGACTGCGCATGTGCCTGCTTTGATTAACAATGTCGTCTAATAATAGGAATTTAAACTTTTATTTTATATCACATTACCTTAAAAAAACTTCAAGCACTGATTCTTAACTGTAAGCACCTGAATTTAAATAACGCGAGATATTTGAATTCACGACTAAACACTAATAGTTATCCGAACGCACTGAGATCAAGCTAGACTTGAGGAACTAAAGTGCATGCGCGAGCCTGGATGCAACAGGCTCATGGAGCTCGACTGCGCATGTGCCTGCCTTGATTAACAATGTCGTCTAATAATAGGAATTTAAACTTTTATTTTATATCACATTACCTTAAAAAAACTTCAAGCACTGATTCTTAACTGTAAGCACCTGAATTTAAATAACGCGAGATATTTGAATTCACGACTAAACACTAATAGTTATCCGAACGCACTGAGATCAAGCTAGACTTGAGGAACTAAAGTGCATGCGCGAGACTGGATGCAACAGGCTCATCGAGCTCGACTGCGCATGTGCCTGCTTTGATTAACAATGTCGTCTAATAATAGGAATTTAAACTTTTATTTTATATCACATTACCTTAAAAAAACTTCAAGCACTGATTCTTAACTGTAAGCACCTGAATTTAAATAACGCGAGATATTTGAATTCACGACTAAACACTAATAGTTATCCGAACGCACTGAGATCAAGCTAGACTTGAGGAACTAAAGTGCATGCGCGAGCCTGGATGCAACAGGCTCATGGAGCTCGACTGCGCATGTGCCTGCCTTGATTAACAATGTCGTCTAATAATAGGAATTTAAACTTTTATTTTATATCACATTACCTTAAAAAAACTTCAAGCACTGATTCTTAACTGTAAGCACCTGAATTTAAATAACGCGAGATATTTGAATTCACGACTAAACACTAATAGTTATCCGAACGCACTGAGATCAAGCTAGACTTGAGGAACTAAAGTGCATGCGCGAGACTGGATGCAACAGGCTCATCGAGCTCGACTGCGCATGTGCCTGCTTTGATTAACAATGTCGTCTAATAATAGGAATTTAAACTTCTATTTTATATCGCATTACCTTAAAAAAACTTCAAGCACTGAATCTTAACTGTAAGCACCTGAATTTAAATGACACGAGATATTTGAATTCACGACTAAACACTAATAGTTATCCGAACGCACTAAGATCAATCTAGACATGAGGAACTAAAGTGCATGCGCGAGCCTGGATGCAACAGACTCATGGAGCTCGACTGCGCATGTGCCTGCTTTGATTAACAATTTCGTCTAATAATACGAGTTTAAACTTCTATTTTATATCGCATTACCTTAAAAAAACTTCAAGCACTGATTCTTAACTGTAAGCACCTGAATTTAAATAACGCGAGATATTTGAATTCACGACTAAACACTAATAGTTATCCGAACGCACTGAGATCAAGCTAGACTTGAGGAACTAAAGTGCATGCGCGAGCCTGGATGCAACAGGCTCATGGAGCTCGACTGCGCATGTGCCTGCCTTGATTAACAATGTCGTCTAATAATAGGAATTTAAACTTTTATTTTATATCACATTACCTTAAAAAAACTTCAAGCACTGATTCTTAACTGTAAGCACCTGAATTTAAATAACGCGAGATATTTGAATTCACGACTAAACACTAATAGTTATCCGAACGCACTGAGATCAAGCTAGACTTGAGGAACTAAAGTGCATGCGCGAGACTGGATGCAACAGACTCATCGAGCTCGACTGCGCATGTGCCTGCTTTGATTAACAATGTCGTCTAATAATAGGAATTTAAACTTTTATTTTATATCACATTACCTTAAAAAAACTTCAAGCACTGATTCTTAACTGTAAGCACCTGAATTTAAATAACGCGAGATATTTGAATTCACGACTAAACACTAATAGTTATCCGAACGCACTGAGATCAAGCTAGACTTGAGGAACTAAAGTGCATGCGCGAGCCTGGATGCAACAGGCTCATGGAGCTCGACTGCGCATGTGCCTGCCTTGATTAACAATGTCGTCTAATAATAGGAATTTAAACTTTTATTTTATATCACATTACCTTAAAAAAACTTCAAGCACTGATTCTTAACTGTAAGCACCTGAATTTAAATGACACGAGATATTTGAATTCACGACTAAACACTAATAGTTATCCGAACGCACTGAGATCAAGCTAGACTTGAGGAACTAAAGTGCATGCGCGAGACTGGATGCAACAGGCTCATCGAGCTCGACTGCGCATGTGCCTGCCTTGATTAACAATTTCGTCTAATAATACGAGTTTAAACTTTTATTTTATGTCGCATTACCTTAAAAAAACTTCAAGCACTGAATCTTAACTGTAAGCACCTGAATTTAAATGACACGAGATATTTGAATTCACGACTAAACACTAATAGTTATCCGAACGCACTGAGATCAATCTAGACATGAGGAACTAAAGTGCATGCGCGAGCCTGGATGCAACAGGCTCATCGAGCTCGACTGCGCATGTGCCTGCTTTGATTAACAATGTCGTCTAATAATAGGAATTTAAACTTCTATTTTATATCGCATTACCTTAAAAAAACTTCAAGCACTGAACTTAACTGTAAGCACCTGAATTTAAATAACACGAGATATTTGAATTCACGACTGAACACCAATAATTGTCCGAATGCACTGAGATAATGCATGCATGAAAATATACAGTACACGACTGAATATTATTTAAAATATCCCACTATAATTCCCACTACAACATCTATAGAAAACTAAAAGACAAACCGTGCATCTTCACATTGGCACTAAACGTAGGCCATAAGGAAACAACACTTGTCGTGTTGCTTTATTGTAAACTCAATAGACCAAATATTTAAAGATTAAAATTGATATTAAGAATTTCTTTATATTTAAAAACTTACCGAAAATGTAACACACGTCAACTTGCAAGGGCCTGCTCGTTCAAAAAGGACAAATCTAGGTTTCAGCCGATTGTCTAAAATGCATGCGCGGACCTGGATGCAACAAGCTTTGTCCCTACCGAGGCACCTCAATCGATCGGATGCAATAACCAATCATATGAGTCAATTTACTTTTCATCATATATTTAAAAAAAATGTAGTTAAATACCCGTTACCCTGTTCAATATTAAATCTGTTAAGTCCGTCATTCACGGAACATGACGTTTGGAAATAATCATCTGGTATATTCGGTCAATAGAATATTCTATTAATTTATTATTATACACCTCTGTGTATTAAATAAAAATTTGTCACTAATAAACACCTTGCATTGATTATTGAGATAATATTAAAAATTCAATACACTCGTTTAGGTATTAAATTTATAACGTAACAGACGTAAAACAATTACAATAAGTATATCAACCAATGCATTACTAGTGATGGGCCGAATGTGTTTTGAACCTAATACAAACTTCGGCCGAACATTCAGTAAAAATTATTAAAAAAAAAAAAGATTTTCGCCGTGATCTCTAGGGAGTCACGCATTGTTCAAACTTTAGTTTAATAATTACACGAGTAGTTACGCCCCGATTCCGAATTGGACCGATATCTCAATGATTTTCTGCTGCCTAAAGGAGCTTTAAGTCAATTGATTTGATTGATTCATGTCACACCTTAATAAAGAAGAACCTAAAAATTTGCTTCAAAATAGTAGGAGTTAATAATTGTTAGCAAATGTTATTCAATTTGACTTTCTATGGTATTACAAAGATTTTAATTGCAAGCCAGGAACAAATAAATGACCATGATTATAAAAAAGCTTGTTTTATTTTTGGTTCTACAATTTTCAATAAGAAAGTGCTGATATTTTATTTATATTTTTCTTGTAACTAAAATTCCGGCCGAATGCCGCAGTTCGGTTAAACCGAACGTAGACAGAAGTTCGGCCCGTCCCTATTGAATACCTAATTAACAATGGTGTTAAGGACAGCGAGCATGGTATTTTATAATAGGCAAAGGCGAAGCTGGCAACCAGATGTTCGAGAACCTAATGGTCAGAAGGGTGCGGCCTTGACGGGCATTATTGTGTACTTTTAGAATGATAGTTTTAAGTTTTTGAATTATATAAGACAGATAGATTTACGCAGCCGTTCCGGACGGACATTAGTGAATAAGCTGGTGTAATTTGTATGGCACCCACTAATGTTTAATAAATAAGAAAAGAACGTGTTAATTAATACCGCTTCGAGTTTTATTCAACCATCCGTAACAAATGTAGAACAAGATAGTTTAGAAATTCACTTCAATTTCACATTTCATTCAGTTAAAATGTAGTTACAGTATGATGATGTTAATTATTATATTTACTAACTAGTGGTCTTGTGTTTACGCACACCCCTACATTTACAAAGAAGACTGAAAATTGTTTAATAATCATTCGCGATAATTGTAATATGTAATTCTTAATGTTTTGTTTAATTCGGGTTTTAGTAAAAATGTCACATGTATTCATATTTTCTTTACAGATCGACAATACTGTTAAAGATAGATATAGAAAGTAGGAGTAATACCGTAGTAGTTAGTACGCAGAGCAAACGACGTATACAATTTTTGGCTACCCACAATATTTAAATAACAACGAATTTTGAACTGATTTATAACTCGCATAGCGTCTCAATGCAAAACAGTCAAATATAAGCATTTAAAATACAAACTTAAAATATCTTCATTCAAGTAGGTCTTTATAAAGACACTTTTGAATCGTCAATTGTTACACTACCGACCGGTTCGGAAGGCAGTTATCTACCGAGAAGAACCGGCAAGAAACTCGATAGCTGCTCTTTTAAAATAAACAATTAATACAAAATTGTGTTACTAACAATACAAATAACAAAGCATTGTAAGGCTACTCAAGAATTGAACTGTCCCGATGCTGAGCCAATTGCCAACACATTAAATCTTTGGGGATCTTTGTCCTCTAAATATTCGTTTACGGTATAGTATGCCTTTTCAACCAAAATACTCTTTACGCGCGTTTTAAATTTCTTAGAAGTTGTTTTGGTTATACGTGTTGGGACTTTGTTATAAAAGCGTATGCTTGTACAAACGATTTATGCACTTTGCTAAAGCGAGAAACAGGCACATCATGTCTTTTCTCTATTTCTTGTGTTGTGGTCGTGTTTATCTCCACTAAGTAATAAAAGATCTTTTTTATGTACAAACAAAATATTGCATAAAATATATTGTGAAGCTACTGTAAGAATTATTTAAAAAGATGTGTAAGGTCAAAGAATGAAAGTATATCATGTATACCAATAATTGAGGCACAGAACCTACTCGTTTATAAAATTTATGATATTACAGCGCCAGCCATTTTAAGAAAAATGCGAATAATGCGCAAAGCCACACACACAGCTAAGTTATAAAACATATTCGCCAAATCTGATATTTATCAAAAAAATACACATTTTTCATAATTTTCCACAATGGGAAAACAGTGTGGGTAAGTCGAGTCTATATATATATATATACATGAAAACAATCTTGCCTGTCCTTTAAAGCGAACGCTTCTTCACTCTACATAAACTCCGCTCATCCTCGACACACTCATGCACATACGTTTAAAAAAAAATAGCACTTATTCAATATTTAAGGAGAACTATTTGTCATAAGGGCAATACAGACAAGACCCGCACAATAGCATTAGCATTATATTAATTTATAGCCTATCGATATAGTAAACTAAAGATGCATTCAAACCTGCGTCTTGAAAATTATGATCAGGCACAAGATCGGCAATGTAAATGGGTACATTTTGTATTCATAATCACAAACTCCAATAAGAACTAAGAACACCATAGGTTTACATACATCGATGGACGGGTGCGTACTCACATGGAATGGGCGTGACGTATTTCTCCGGGTCCGTGGCAATAAGGCGTCGTCTCATTTCATTCCTGCCAACACCCGGCGCACCAACCAAAACAATTGGTCGTATAAATCCAGGCCTCGGATACAACCTTGCCACTTCCTCGTATGTCGGTATCATCTCACGGTCAAAATCATCATTCTCTTTTATATCGTAGATGATTTTCTTCACTTTTGGTGTTGATTTGCAGGGGAGCAGGGCCGTCGCGTTCGCTGTCGGCGAACACGGTGTTTTGGGGCTACAATCTGTATTGTCGTTGGTTGGTGAACACAACGCTGGTTTACCTGTAATTAAATATATAATATAATATATATATATAACGAGGGGAGAGAGTTCCTCTATAGGGCTACCGCCAACCTCACTACTCTGTACGGTTATTTTTGAAAGGCAGGTAGGTAGCATTGCCAACATCACGATTGAGTCGGTCATAATAACCACTTATTTAAAGAAACACTTCACTGATAGTTTCCAAGGCTTATATTTCACTATTTGAAGAGAGGTCCGTTCCGTACAACGGCCTGAGCGCGACTGTGTCGTGCGGTTACAATGCGACCCTATTTATAGTGATCAAGCACTTGTTTACAAAGACGTCGTATTGAAATAATAAAGATGACATTTCACAGAGTAACAAACGTAAAGTATTCAACTTATGTGTTTAAACTTATTTTAGGACAATTAAATGATGTTGAACTTAATTATTCTAGTTAATTTAAGACTAATTGTTGTAGTTGCGCCGATATATATATTTTACATAATATTACGTATATAATTTTACCACTTTGAATCGTCTTAAATTTAATTGACTACGCCTGTTCGTACTTGATGACGATCCTAATATTTGGGTTAACTAATTAAAGCAAATGTTTTTCTCAATTACCATCCGTAGATTGTGTATCACTTTGCCTGTCGTGTATGATTCGACCTTCCTGCAAAGCCCGAGAGGGTATTAAGCCGGCTCTCATAACCCTGTCACCTTCCCGACGAGCCTGCCACCTGTTAACATTAAAAATATTATAAAATACAATTGTAATCCAAGTTATTGCTAACAAATGTTTACATACCAATATGCATCGTCCTGAGACACAATGTGCAAGATGTCGCCCTTCTTAAAATTGAGTCCCGCCTCCTTGCATGGAATATAGGGGTCCTCATCCGAGTTATAATTAAAGAGAGCGCGCACTCTCACCTTAGATTCCCTGGAGCCTCCTTTTCCAAATGACGGCACTAGTTTGAACGTTATCGTTCCCTCAGAATTTTGCTGAAATATTTGGAGATTTTAAAAGGGACGACGTTCATTTTAAAATTTTAATAAAAAAAACAATTTTATCACTAGAACAAAAGAAAATTCATTGATCCTTTTTTTTTAACTTTCAATTACAAGCGTATCGTATGAAGAAATAGAATACGTATTTTTGTGAATGGGTATTTAGAAATGGAAGCATTCTAACATCTAAGGTCATATAGCACGCACATTTCATACATTGTATGAAATATCGATCATATTGTGTTTTCAAGTACATGTTACGGCTTCGAATTCCCAAAAATAAACGATCGTGAGGGTGTATTAAGGCCCGCCTAACCGATTCGAGTTGCCGATTTTCCCATTCACTTAAACATATTAATAAAATTATATATTTATATAATTTTAAACAGTTTTGGAAAACTGTTTCAAATCTCTGAATTTGTCTTTTGTATTAAGATTCTATGTTTTAATGTGATTGGTGTGTGTGTGTGTGTGTGTTAAATTTTTAACTCTTTAAATGATCGGCATAGATTATGTATTAGAGAGCTTTCTCTACGAACTTTCGATTTCATATAATACTGTTATAGTTTTGTATTTGCGTGTAGTATTTTCAATAAATAACATTGTACAATTAAGTTACAGACGTACCAAGGTCAAACGGCACGGGCATAGTTTTCAAAAATAGCAGACCCCATTACTTACTAAAATGTCGAGTACGTCTGCGGGCGTTTTATTCTCGACACTTATACCGTTCACTTCAATGACCTCATCACCGGCATGAATAAGGCCGGATCGATCAGCCGCCCCACCGTGCATCACGCGAGCTATTACAATTTTACCAGTCTCCTCGTCCGTTTTTATTGTCGCACCCTGAAACACATATTATGTCATGTGTTTTTTTTTTTCTCACACTCATTACGATGTCATTATGAATATGATGATATGAATTTTAAAAATGTACAAACATTTGCGTGAATTAATTTAAGAAAATTGACATTCTTTAATTTTATTATATTTAATTAAATACTATTGATAAATATAATAAAGTGAATATGTTGTAAATAAAAAAGATATGATTTTGTTGTCAAAACATATAACTGAAAATTTTCCTATGATTAGATTAGTTATATCTTAAGACAAAACAGACTTCATATATAACGTCCTATTTAAGATACAAAATATGTAATTTAAATTAATATTTCAATAATATTGGCTTTCTTCTGTGTATACTACATTTACGACCAAATGTATATAACTTAAAATCTATTCTAAAATGCTTAGAAACGATAAATTTCAGGGCCAGGTAAAAAAGAAAAATTGTAATAAGCAATCTCTATTATTTCAACAAAAACGGTTAAAAAAATTGACACCGGAGGGAGGTATGCAAACCACAACACAATCTGTGCCAACATCTAGATATAGCAGCTATAAAAAATAGAACAAGTGTTTATGGTGGATGAAAAAAATATGAGATTTGACAAAATATATTAAGGATATAAATGATTAATAAGCATGAAGTAAATATAAAACTTACCACAATTGGTTCTGCACTCAGTGCTCCACCCTTTTGATAAAACATCCAAATTCAATATTTCATCTAAGAATGCTAGGAACCTAACCAACCCATTTGTGAAAACTTTGTTCTATGGTTTGGTCTTTTCAGTTTTTAAATTTAACTATAGTAAGTTTAATACAGAAGTTACACATTAATATTACACTAATAAGAATATATTTCATGACATATGTTTTAGTTTCATTACGTAGCTGCTATTTCTAAATGGTAACACGTCACTTTTTTATGTAATCCTAACTTTATTATTAGTAAAGAGGTTGGGTTTTTTTATATAGATTATTAACTTTAAACTAGAATCAAAATATATTACACTGACATAATATATATAGTATTATAAAAAAATTTCAACAAAGTGTAAACACACAAGACTGCTCCAAATGCAATTATTATATAAATGTAAATAAATATATGAAATATCATGTAAGTGTATGTATGTATTCAATATTGGTGTTTAGAAAAACCATAATAACAATATATCCCTTACCAATGGTTCATCGCTTTTAACTAATTGAACAATTTTGACAGTCTCTTCATCTTCATCTCCATCAGGAGGAATGTCAGGTAAATGTGGGTAATAATCTTTTTGAGCAATAGCATCATGTGTACATAAAATAGCCTGCAATAATACATTTTATTGCTTTAATTTTAAATATAATAAATATATTAAAATGTAGTATAACATTGCAAAACAAAACTACAAATTGGTTTTGGAATATTGAAGTCATTAGTATCTTAGAAATTGAGTTAATCTATATATAAAAGACTTTATGTATCTATAAAGGTATATGCTGTAGAACATTAGCACCTGTCTCTTTGTTTGAGTTTAAAGTTGTTGTGATCTACAAAAACACCCAAAGGTGTGAGATTAAAAAAAAAGTGAAAGTAGAACACTAAATAAAAAGCTTTCATTGATAGAATTACATAATATTTGATTGTAAGTTAAGTAAAAATAACATAAAATCATATTATATATATACCTGAAAATGTGGTTTCTGAAGTAAACTCAAGAGCTCCTGAAAATCTTTTGAGACTGTTTTCAGTTCACCAAACATCTCGAGAACTTCTAAAGTAACTTGCATTGCATTTGATAATAGTGGGTAAAATTTATCATCCTTCCCTTTTGCTACTATTTTGTTATGGACTTGTACAAGGGCATGCAGTTGTTTCGATTGTAATAATTCACTAAGGAATGCTAGATCTTCACCATCAGATTGAACTTCCTTTAAAGAAGTTAACAATCTACTTAAAGCTAAAAAAGGAATTACAAGTTCGTTCAATAAGGGATATTTATCTTAAGAGATATTATAACACATGAATGTCCATCAAATTATATTACAGTTACTAGATGGATAAAATTATGTATTATCGTCTATATAAACTTTGTATTACGTGAAGTAAAAAATTAATACTTACAAGGGTCCCAAGTACTATCAGTAGCGTTAGGCATCATCATCTAGCTTTAGTACGCTGCTAACATAATATACAAATGAAATCAATTTAGGTTGTCTTAAATGGCTGAATTCAGAAAGCACTCATATATATACTATATAATATTAACATTCATGAAGCAAATTGTAAGGAAAAAACGTAGCATAAGATTTCATTGAATTCATAAAGATAAAGCTAATAGACGAGTAGAATTAAGAACAGGTATTTTTTATATTAAAGTTGTTCGAAAAATTTACAACATTCACTAGCGACTGGGTAGTGACTAGTGCGTACTGTCAACTATGATGGTATATACTTTATAGTAGTGACAAACACAGATCACTACTACTACGTCTACTAAGTATTTACTAATTGTATATAAATAATGGAAATTTCAATTAATATTTATATACAAACTTGCTGAAAAAAAGGAAATGAAAGGTAAAATAATTGATTTATATTTAGTAGTCCTTTTTTATATTGTAACGTACTGAACTAAAGAGTCTATGGTTACTATTACTTGTTAGTACGGATTCTGTGGTAGTCAATTGTCATTACTCATTACTGAGCACTGCCTTTCATTACTTAAAGTTATTAGTTATTACGTTGGCCACCGTCAGCACAACCCACCGGTAAGTACTATACATTCACACGATATTTAATTACATTATGTACTATAATTTTAAAGTAACGGTTTGAAAATATGTTTGCTATGCTTATATGTATGTATGCTGTACAATAAAAAACTTTAGTAGATACACTAAAGACATATTTGGTTGTATATTTTATAATTAATTGTTATATTATATTTTATTTATTATATTATATTGTTATATTATAAAAAAATTATTCTAGTTTTAGTGCAAAGTCTTCTGTCTTCTTTCATATGTTATTTATGATGCTGTTAAAATTTTTTCTCTGCTTACCCACCAAGACATTTTTTTATTTTATTTTATCATGATGTCATATTCTAGAAAAAGTCGGAACATAGTTTGAATGTAAATGATTTGTATAGAATAAACGTTGTGATTAACCCAGTCTAATCACTATGATTTTCAACTTAAATTGCTCATTTTTCTCATGACAATTTGATTGGTCTTATTTTTTTATAGATAATGCAGTCTGCCCTAATAATAAAATTAATTTTCATAGCTTTGACATATAATATGTAGCTTTACCCCGCTATATGTGTTGGTTTGGTATAGTGAAAACTTATTTTGTTGACGATTCATAAGCGTACCTTGGTTGCCTATATGAATAAAGATATTTTTCATTTGAGTGATTATTGAGTGTTCTTACAACACTGGTATGGATGGTAGGTTGTGAATTATTCTTTTTTTTTTTAAATAAAAATACTAAACCTTACCTTTTCAGATAATAGTTCAATGCAAGTCGAGTACTCTAGATGATCCTCCGCTTCCCTAAATTCAGAGCAGTGAGTGTTTAATTTTTGCAACTTTTGATTATGATTTTTGTGTATTATGTGGGTATATCCAAATACTAGGCATATTCCTAATTTGAACTCAATTGTTTTTTTTTCAATGATACTCTTAAGAATTGATTGACTCAAAATAATCTTATACTATATCTTTTTTGTGTAATACACTGTAAACTACATAACTCTATAATTCCATAAAATTTTGAAAATGTTTAGTTCTTAGTTTTTTTTTCTAAAATCGAGCATACCCACTTTTTTTAAATTGTTGTTAATTTTGTTTCATATTCAATATTACACAGGCTTAGCAATGTACAATAGTTTACAAATGTCTATTCTTAATAAAGGCCACCTATCTAAATGTTAAACCTATTAAACTTTTCACTATTGTTAGGGATCTACATTTATTTAATGGGGTTGTGTATTCGTTGACGTATATTTATTTATTTATAGATTTTCCACTTTGAATCTTATCAGCGATCACTGTACAACGAAAATTATTTTATACGTAGCTTTACAAGCGATTTAAAACAAACCTGTCTGGGAAGACACTATCGCAATGCATGAGAATAATAAATTGAAGCTTGTTTAACTGACCGAATCAATACGTGAGTACCTTTTCTTGTTTTTGAAGTTAGATTAATTGAGACATACAATTTATCTTATATTAAATTATCATTTTCGAATTGAATCGTGCTGTCGTTGATTGATTATTAAATATTATTGTTTATCTTGATATTTCGATATCGGCCAAGGCTTTCGCATACGTTGGTAGTTTCGGGGATCATTCTCCATACAATCGTATGGGCAGACCATGGACCATTTTCTGAATTGTTTGTTCTAATGTCACCTCTCAAAATCATCAATAAGTCTGTAGACGTTGGTTTTTGCATGGCCATCTTTAGTTTTTGCATTTGTTCGATCCAAATTTTTATGCCATTTACTAATAGTTCCTGACCAAATACAAAAAGATAATCGCTCTATAGATATGTATTTATTTATATCACCATTTATATAAAGTTGTATCAGCGATCACCTGTGATCGTCAATAATTTTGTTATATCTAGAGCTAAGAGGGTTAAGAAATAAACCGATCCGAGAAGATACCCACATCAAACTCAGTTTTGGTTCACCTATCAGTTTTTTAAGCGTGATTACTGACTAAATTACAATATTTTATCGTTTGAATAGTTAAAGTTTTTTGGTAACTAGATGTATTGGTTCATGGCTTAGACTTTGTGTTTATTTTACGTGTAAATATGTAAAATGAGATCGAATATATTTTGCTTTCAGATTAAAATAGTCATCTATAATAGAAAAGGACAATACATAATCTCAAAAGTATTCAGCATTATGGATAGTAAATTATTCGACTCGGGAACACACTCGAATGAAGCCGTCGAGTCAGGAAGCCGTGTTAATGTCAGCAAAAATGACACTCACGATTTTAACATGTCCTTAAATTCTACAGACTCTCTTTATGAAACTGCAGAGACATCTCCCATTTTACACGCCTTAGAAGATTCTTCAAGCGGTGCGGCATCATCAGCATTGAAAGAAAATAAGATCGATTTTTCTCTTTTAGATAGCAGAAATGTTACATTGAGGAAGCGGTCTCGCCCTGTCATCGGCTTTGGTGTTTCAACGCCTAACACTTCCATTTTATCTCATAAAATTATAAATGACTCTGACGCTGTTAACTTAACAAGTATATATGAAGAAGGATCTTTTAACAGTGATATAACTGATTTTTCGACTATCCACGGTAGCGAGGGATGTGAGGAGAATAACGCTGATGAATTGAACACTAAAATCCGGTCATCTTCAATTTCGGATAATAAAAGGCCCGCCGAAAATTTTTATATCGATTTAACAACGTTATCTCCCCCACCAGAAAAATCCAATGAGTCAAAAAAAGAAGATAGCAAAATGTTTCACATGTTTGTTGATTTGAATGAAAATCAACCAGTTAAAGCGAAGCCAAAACGATTTGCATCTGAGTTGAAAAAGCCGACCGAAAACCAATCGGCGTCAGTGAAACCTGATGAAACGGAAGAAAGGAACGTCACAGCTAAGTGGAATGTATCTTCACAGTGGGAATTTGACGAAATGGAGGCTTTATGTAATAATCTAAATATAAGTTTAACTGAAATTTTGCAAATGCGATCACCAAGAAGGACTAGGAAGCATGAAACAAACTTGTCAGAAAATAAATTAAAAAAGAAGAAACCGAACCCTCAGCATGACGAACAAGGATCTCAGAGTGCATTTGTAAAATTGTCCGATTTAGACAATCCAGCGACACAGACAAATCCAGCGACACAGACAAATCCAGCGACACAGACAAATCCAGCGACACAGACAAATCCAGCGACACAGACAAATCCAGCGACACAGACAAATCCAGCGACACAGACAAATCCATCGCGCAAAGAACAGGAATCGTCAATATCCAGAACTGTACCGACTACTATGGATTTGCATAATCCATCAAGAGGTTTGTTACATTCATTTCACTCGGAGAATGCAATGAGTCTTAATAGATTGTTTCCATGTCTTAACCATGATGCCAGTATTAGTATGCCCGAATCGCTGTTAAGGCCTGGCCTACTTGTCGACGAATCTGTGATTTTACATAGCACCACGACGAGCTCTAATTATGGTGAGACAATGTTTTCTATTAATACGTTACAGATACTTTTACACCTAAGTATATTATATCATTTTATTAACTGATTATTATAACATTATGCACTTTTGTGACTTAGGAATGTATCTTGTACGATGATGTATTCGTAAATTGTGATGACTCCTACAGACTCCTAGATGCCTTTACATAACATAACACAGTGTGTTCAGCCTATGTGTACGTCACAAGTGCAACTTGAATTGAAACATGGTATATTCGTTTTTCAGTAAGTTCATCAGTAATGGATACAAGTAATGTTGGAAATGTGATAGTTGATCCACAGTCATGCTTAGGGCAGGATTTGCTGCATATGTTCTTAAAAGGAATAGCTTCCGATGTGATTATAGAAGTGCAGGGCAAACGTATTAAGGCTCACAAGTGTATTTTGGCGTCTCGGTAAGTTAATGTGAAAATTCTTGTATTTCAAATAGGATTGCAACCAATATTGAACGTTACTTAAACTAAGTTTACCATGGGTACACTGCCCTCATCTAAGAAGGACCTACAAGAGATTATGGGTGGCCGTTTATACAATTGTCTTACCTTATCTTATTGATTAACATCAATGTGTTTGCACATAGGGTCAGAACAATTCATTTCACAAGCATCAGTATCCGTACAATCGATAATTTTAATATAAAATATTATCCATATAAAAATTTCATGTCACAATGTTACTTACCGCACTCCTCCGTAACGGCTTCACCGATTTTTGTCTTGAGTATCGGCCAACATTTATTTTCTATACCCCTAAATGAAAGAGACGAATATTTTTTATTATAATTTGGCATTAAACAATACATACAAACCCTACATTTTTCAAAACAACGTCTAACGTTTCAGCTAGTCTTTGTATAAAACCCATTGTCAATAGTTTGAAAAGTAGATTTCTTGTACCTTTCCAGCATCATATATTTGATAAATGGAACTCGCATGGACCAGCACGCTTCTGTTAATGAATTGGCATTTTTTTTTTTAAATTGAATATATCTGTTTTTCAGGTGTCAATATTTTGCTCGTATGCTCAGTGGTGGATGGGTTGAAAGCGCAGGGAATGTGATTACATTACCGTCGTAAGTAGTGCAACTTTGATTTAATTTTAAAAAGCTTGTTTATTCTCTAAGAACTCTAACAACTAAACTTTTGTATAACTGTTCAATTGTGTCTGGTGGGTTAGTTTATTTTTTAAATGCGTTTTCAGTATGGGGCAGTTAATGTAACATATTATTGCATCTAAACTATTACTCTTAACGGCTTTGTCAATTATAACACATTAATTCTTTGGTTGACCGTCGTATACATTTCGTACAGATTTTGTATGATAGCTGGTTTTTTTTTTGATTTTTTTGAATATATTTCCTTAAAGTACACAATTTTTATGGAAATAATTCTATAATTAATTATTAGACCCGGATAAAATCGTTGCGGCAGTACACATAACGCTGGCGGCATATCCTCGCTGTATCGCGATGCTTATACGCCAAGCGAGAAAAGCACCAGCTAATAATTATTACACGTTTTGCTATTAGACATTAATTATATTGATAGTCCGGGTTTTATATGTACTTATTTAAACTAGATATTATAGTGTGTGTGCTCTAAAAAGTCGCTTACCCCGAGGCTAACCAACGGTGTGTGAAGTGCGTCCTTATTATTTCCTTGTGTCGACATTATATTGTTAAGTGAAAACATTATTAAGTTTCCTAACTTATGGAGAGTCGTTTTTTTAAAAATATTATGTGCTTTTTTGTGAAGGGTTTTCGTAATAAATGATTTCAGGTATTCCTTTGAAGTTGTTCACTATGTGCTTTGCCATATATATTCGGGAACTTCCAAAGTCCCTGAGCATATTGGCATCGATGAATTGGCGGAGATTTCCAACGCATTGGGACTGGACGTCCTCAAGGAGGCCATTATGTGCAAGCTTAAATTTACAGTTTGTCATAACTTCCATGCGGTGAGTCGATCTTTTGATTTTTTAAAGTGCTTAATTTTACGTTAACAGTTAAGTTAAAAAAAATCTTATTAGACACGGCGCCAAGGTCTAAAGGTTCAAACTACAACTACGTCAATTTACGTAGATTTTATTAATTAAGTGGTTTTATATGGTTGCTTGTGACACAATAATATCATGTACATATCATGGCAGAATATTCTTTTTTTGCATCCACTCCAAGCTTTACTATAGTCGGTCCAGTCTATATTAGTCTATGTAACCGTTCGTTGGTCTGGAATCTAATACATATTTATATTAATTATTATTTCAGCCGTGCCCGGTTTGCCTTGTGGGTATCCTGGAATGCTTACCTTTAGCGAAAAAGTGTTCCTTGGATTATTTGTACCACAAAATGTTAAAGTGGGTAACGAAATATTTCATGGATATTTGGCCCACGGAAATTTTTGCTAATTTATCAAAAGAACTTTTGGAAGAGTGTTACTTGGAGCAGGTTAACAATTTGTCTGTTAAGAATTTTCTCGATACGATTTATGGATGCGGCTGCGTAGGTAAAATTGTTATTTATATTAGTAATCGTGATGGATAGTTTGTATTATATTAGAATGTAATTATTGTATTTTATTTGTTAGGTGGTGTTTTGGAGCTAAAAAAAACGAAATCCGCTGGTAAAGTATTAAATCTGTGCAAGCGGCTTCTTAAAGTTGCCGTGTCTTTAGTTTCATGTAATTTATTACAAATTTTCGATCTTATTGCATCATTGGCATTGAATAAATTCTCTGTAGAGCCATCCGCCGAAAAGGCTTTGAGAGATTGTATGATATTAGCCATTGATAAGGCACCGCTCTCTGAAATCTGCAAAGCGTACGCGTACCTGACAGGTTTAATTGAAATATGTAAATCCAAAGTTAAACCGGTTGCGACTATGGCAAACGTCATTAAGTCCTATAATTGCTTAAGCACGAACGCAAGTTATTGGCTTAATCACTGTGAGATTACTTTGGCCAAAGCTGGACCACGCGTGGTTGCTCTCAATGAATTTAACGAATTGCCTGTGCCATTAATGAGGAAGCTGCAAAGGCTCGGTTGTATATCATACGGCAAAGATGGGAGTTCGTCTTCTCAAAACACAAGTCCACCACCGAATAAACATTCAACGGAAATGGACGATATGGAACAGGTGCGTAAAGATTTGTCACCGTACAAGACGAAACCTACCTCGGAAACCGGTAATAAAACGCGGGCAAAGAACACGCTCAAACCTTCTACATCCAAGCTGAAACCGAAATCACCTGTGCCGTCAACATCCACACGCGAACCTAACAATAAGCCCCTGAAGAGTTCCGCGTATAATATTATGTCATCCAGCGACAGTTCGCTTGACTCTAGTCCGATCGTAAAAACAAAACAAAGATCTAATGCAAGTTCCGCAGACTGTCTGGCGTCTAGGCCTAGGACTGCTGAGCCGTCCTTCACATCGAGTGAGCCGCAAGAAAACAAATACGCCACGTATAATAAAGGAATGCGTGTCCCAGGTAAGGATAATGACTTTGTAGGGTTTGACACAGCTTAGATGTACATTGTAAATTCTTATATATAATAAATATTACAGTACATGCCCCTGATAACTTAATAATGGCACCAGATTGTGACATTTTTATGACAGGGTTTGGAATGATAGTGGACGAATATGAGAGGTTGTGTTTTTTTGGCATCGGCTGTAAATAAACATAGGAAATATTCTCACTTCTTTCTTCTCTTACAGCAAATGTAGAACTGGAGTTAAACAAAGATGAAAAGACTGTTATACCTCAAAGCAGAGTTAAGAAACAACAAACGGTACAACCGTCTGGTTCCAAATATGGCAGCTGTATTCCCAAGCCAAAAGTTGCGTCAAATACGCTCATGACGGCCACAAAATCGAGCGCTGCCAAAGTGGTACCAAAACTTGTATATAACTCATCAGCTAAAACTAGCCCCTTAAGGCCCATTGGAAGGTCTGAGACCTTGATTAAATCTCCATTGCTTTTTGATAGAACAAAAAAAAATAGTAAAAAATAATTTGCAATTGTTATTTCAATTAGTACATACAATTTATACTTTGTGATTACCATTGCACCATTTTGGAGAAAGTGCAATATAAAAAGAATTGTCTAGAAGCGATAGTGCGTTCAGTTCGGTTTTCAGGTGCATATTTTTCCTCTTAATATGAGAATTACTAGTCTCGGAGCTTTGAATATTTAAAATGACATTCCTCTGTAAGTTAATCTATGGATAGGCGCTATAGTATTAAATTTCCGCCTTACTGAAGTAGCATTAAGTGATAAACTATGTGAAACCTATTAAATATGTTGTGTTGATTTAGGAGTTTAGATTTAAGTTTAAAAGGACTTTCTTTTTTTTTTTGTTAAATCACATAATATACTTTTGTTACATTATATCTCTGCTGATTATTGATTTCAATTACTCTAATTACTCTAATTCTGTTGCTTTAGTTATGTTTACACACCTTTTCTGTTATTTTTCTTGTTTTTTTTGTAATGTATGGTTTTATATTTAATTAACAACAAATAAGATATAATTAGCAGCAGTTTTGATGATATATATATTTTTTTAATTATAAGTGTTATTGAAATGATCTCATGGATGCACAGCACAGTATTTGTTTAAGCATCTGCCATTTTTAGAAGACTTATTTTTTTTTCAAATTAAGTAGCATAATTTTATAAGCTGTTAATTTTGAAACCGATAGCAAATCAGAATGTTTGTTTAGTTATTGTACTTTTTCCTCATACCCTGGTGATGTGTTAAGGTTACGGTTATCAACTGTCAAATAATAAATTAATTTTTCATGCACATATTTGTTTTATTGAAAAAAAATCTATAGAGTGTTTGAAGCCCTGTAGGTATGTATCAATACTTGAGTTGTGAGAAGTTGAGTATTAATAAGTAAAATAATTGTTATCTTTGAGTGTACAGTGGGGTGAATATTTGAAATTTTCTTACTCAAATGTATTAGGATGAAAAACAATATCAAGACAATTGTTAGTAATACTTAATGGGCCAATAATTACTTATTTATATTAACCCATTGATTAAAATGGTTGCTCACTCCTGTTTCATGCAATATCACATGGCTTGTATACAACAGAAATCGATGAACCCCGCTTAACATAAGTGCAAACATGATATTGAAGGCAAATTATTATGTAACTTACTGTTGACCGCACCTATTTCTTACCTACGGACAGTGTCATAGGATTTGGTCCAAATACATAAGATAGAGCGTTTTACTAATTATAAGGCGGTGGTCTAAGTGTGTAACTTTCTTCTTTAACTTCAATAATATCTACTGTACCACATAAATAATAATAATAATCTTGCATAATCATACAACTGCTTTTTTGTCTTTGATTGACTTTTACTTACACTAATGTCGTATTTTTGGCCAAATAGTAGATCTTATTTAATTTATAATATATTTTTCGTGTTAGCTTTTAAGGAAAAATGACTGACTCACTGAACTGAACCTTTTACACGCGCTTAGTAACCAAACAGTTTATAAAAATAGCTGGTAAATTATTGTCGAACAAAAACTCACATACAAAAATTATTGATGTATGAATGAATAGATAGTCATAAATTAAGTCTTTTATTGAGAAAACGATACAATATAGCATAATATAACAATACCACACGGATTTTTTTTATTATTCATTTTAAATATTATTCTATGTACTTAAGTCAACCAAAGAATTGATTACTTCTTTTATCGATCGAAATAACAGTACCCAAAAATAATATCCATTACATATTCACAAGCAATATTATATTATTATTTTTAAGAATTAGTTATAACAATATTTGCCAATGAACCTACGCCATAATCACTCCAAACTATAGATATATTACTGATCTTATATAGTGCTACACCGCAGAACTTTCTACATTGCATAGTTAGCTTTACAGACCATTACATTCATAGTGTGTTCATCTCAGACACAAACTATAATAAGAATAGTTTAAACAAAACACATATCGAATGTCATTGCCTTATCGTACCCAACTAACTATACAGGTTAATTCAGAATTCTCTCCAAAAGAAACAAAAACAATCTGCGATAAATGTAGTTAATTCAAAAACGTATTAAATACCACATTACTCATGCAAATAAAACGTTCATTTTACAGCATACAACATTAACCTAAGTGCACACTATCTGTTTCTATTTATAGAATTTAACGTAATAAGCTGTTACGGAACTGTTTGTACAGGCAGTGACATTAACTATTGTACATGCTCGCATAATTACGATAGGTGAATGAAAGACAAAGGCTACACAATAGAAAAAAAAAAAAGAAAAAAAAAAGGTCGCTATCGCTCAACACCACATTCCACCACCGAATTTATAATCACCGAGCAAACTAATATAAACTAGACTTAGACTATGCCATTCATAGCAAATGTTAAATTTAAACAATCGTGGGTAATATATGAAACCTTTACCCGGTGACTAGCTATATTAAATTTCAGTTAACCCACGACACGTTAATATTATTCAACTTCAGAGCCCATAACCGCGGCTTCTACCACCCATAAAGATCGAAAAGACAGCACAATTAGTACACACTCAAAAGAAATCCATCGAATATTTCGCCAAAGAATGATTAAATACTTATATAAGACAGGGCGTCATAAAACGGGGTCGTGAATGACAAATAGTTTTAAAAGCCCCGGTCTTACATATATTCTTTTTAAACTGTATAGTCCGAAAGGTTTTACATTTATTAGGGCGAAATATTTCATACACTAACTATTGTAAATAGTTCAGCGATCACACACATTGTTTATGACAATTTAAATTAACCTTTATAAACATAAAAAAAAAACCAATTTCAACATAACTGTAGTCTCAGTGGTTAGTTATTTCAATAAATATTAAGCATACAAAACTAAAGCAAAACGAACATCCTATACAAGATTTTAAGTTTCTATTTCTAAAGTATATAATAGTGTTTAATGGTTTTTTTGTTCCGATACATATCAATTTCGAATTCGCATTTTGATTTCAGCTTGCATTCTATGATTTAAGCTCTGAATAAAAACAATATATATATATATCAATATTCATTGGAAATAATTATTAGATTTTTATAATAGAGAGATATATAAAATATACTAGAACGATAAAAAAAAATATCAGTTATATTAACACAAAATTATATATAGTTAGAAACAGAAAAAAATCATTTTGATAAGCTCAACTAAGATGACAATACAAGACAGGTCAGGTTTCAATAATAGATGTGATGAGAAAAACGTAGTCAAAACAAAATCCGACAAAAATATGGAATACCCTTGACAAATAAGTCGCTTTTCAAAAATATAATTAAAGTTTACTCGCGTCTTATAGATTATTTTATTCCATTAAAACACTGTTTTGCTGACACTACATATCTGATTGGTGTAATTGCTTTCATGTTTACCTCATATGAAGGCACTCATATATCATATTTATATTCAAGGGATATCTATAGGTGAGCATGCTGTAACCTTTTACACAGTAAACATTATTAAAACAGTGTAAGTCAGTTTTATAAATTGACCTGTTGTTACTAATAATTAATTACTGGTTCACATATTTCACTTGGTAATTGAATTGGGTCTTGTTTCCATACTAGAAGTTTGTATTATATCAAATGCAAAAAAACTGGAGTATTAATTTTTTTTTTACATTTTGGTGTCATTTGTTTCAATTGAATTAAATCCTGATAAATTTAATACATATGAATATATTGAAAAACCGGTTGTGTAATACTGTAATGGCAAACTAGTTTTTGTTTTACTGAACAGTGGACTTTTAAATTATCCGACATAAATGTATTTAACATTGTCCATATATGTAAATGCAACCAAAGACAAGATGTCGTAAGTGAAAATCCAGTTGCCAGTTAAATATACTTATACGAAATATTATTTCGCACTGTTCAAATCAAAAAAAAAAATCACACATTTTACTTGACCACCTTTTATAAGAACACATTTTTGTACAATCACTTTTCACATGAATAAACGTGCCCTACAACAGAACTGCTATAATTAATTTCAAGTTAAACACATCATTGGAAACTTGCCCCCACATCACAGACATGACGCTGATTATGTGAAGACGCGGTCATGGCTGATGCAAATAATATTTAAATAAAAAAAAAAAACTAAATTACATCGCATCTCAACACCCCGACAGGGCCCACCAAAGCTTAACCGCATACTAATTTAGACGAGAACGATAAACATCACGCACAAGTAGAGACATAACAACGAATACGTGTAACGCGCAATTAGTTCAATTAATGCTGCATTGAAGCGAAAGTTTGCTAGATCGAAGCTGTCTTGTTGCAATGTGGGCGTGTCCGTGGGTGTTAATCCGCGATATTGGGGTGGGGCTATTATTCACATGAAAAACTTTCCGATGATAATGCCCAAAAGTGCCATAGCGAGAGTAACGCCTAACCAAGGTACAGATAGCTGTTCCTTCTTCTCGGGGCCGTACGAGTGGCCGCGCTGAGCCATGTGCTCGCCCCCTACTTGTTGATGGAAGCGCAGAAGCTCCTCCTGAAATTTTTTTTATTGAAAATTTAGCAGTCTCAGTCATTGTTGGAGGTATCATATCGCAATCAAGTTTCATATCATCGCAAAAAGCCAATTACATTTTTTACATCAATATTAAGGAAATTATATCAATAATAATCGCTACGCACAAAACATATTTCATCATATCAATGCACGGTTAATAGTCCAACATTGAGTTTATTAGAAACTGATCAATAATAGTATGCACACACGAGCCACGTATAATTCATAGATTTCTATATATTATACATAACTATTTACATCAATATGAAACAGACATTCGTCATATCGTTTTGGTAAATTATGAATTAGATAACCTCTCCTTCTTCTTCATTTAAATGCGTAATCGCGGGCATAGATAATTTTAATAAACTTAATTCAGCGTAACAGCAAAGCTTAGAAAATTCAGAACACGATTCGCTTAAGCATATTCAAAGATACACCGTGTCACATGGGTTTACCAGTTTGGCAGACAGTAAAAGTAAAAAAATACAACAAATATCGTGGTTAACATATAAAAAACCTTTAATGGCGTCGATAAAATTATATTTGTCTACAGCGGTTATTATATAAATTAATATTACTTACTTTTAATCGCAAGTTTTCGTGGCGTAGTTTGCTCTCCTCCTCTCTCAGATGAATTGCTTCGCTGGTAATTTTTTGCAAATCATTCTCGACATTCTCCGACTTGCCAACAGCCTTGAAAATAGACCAAATGTTAAAAATCTTATCACATTGACGGTTCATAAATTAAAAAAAAATCATTAACATAGAAATGTATAGAATAATAAAGAAAAGTGCAATAGGATTTAAATCTTATCTTTTCACGAAAATTAAACAATGAAGGTAGTCGCAAAATATAGACGAACTCGACTTCGTTTGCAGCTGTAGTGTTCCTAGTTTTCTGTTAAATTACCAATGAAAATTACAGTACAAGAAATACATTCGGAGGTTAATGGCATTATTAAAACTGAGTCTGTGTTTGTAGCGCATACGTTAAATATATTTGTGGTTTTAATCAAATTTTTAAAACCATAATACCGTAAAAATGGTTTTTGTATCAACAGCTACCTCTTCATTCTTGCATGGTGTAGAATTTGTATCACGCACAAAACAATCCTGTAATTACAATTATTTAATGTTGCCAAAATTCAATTGTACTTTAATTTGAGTAATGTGAATGAACCAATATTTTAATGGTGATGTTGTTAAATATGTAAGTAGAAATAAGATAAAAATACAAATCATAGGAAAGAATCTAATAGAGTTTCATACTATTGTATAAAACTTTATACTTTGATAAGTAGTTGCACTGTCACATAACCTTGACACTTTATGAAAGCTAAAAGAAATGTCTTAACAATAGTAATAAAAAACATAACAAAAATACTGAACAGGTCATAACACCGTTGTCCAGCCAGCTCCGTTTGTCACTGAAAAGCTCTCTCACCCAAGAAGATTATACCAAGACGACAATAGTATAAAACTCTAGATCCTTAATAAAGTGAATACTACCTTGGTAACAGATGGTACCACTTGTGGTGGAGATTTGCCCTCATCAGCCGCAGCTACCCTCTTTTTAGTGACTTCATTCTGGGCTGCAGTGTCACCCGAATCCTGCTAACCAAACAATATTTAGAAAGGAAACCTTACACACCATATTCTTTTTAACATCAAAATCTTCACCACAATCAAAATTTTTAATAAGCATAACTTACATTCAAATTTCCTTCCCTTGGTGATTCAAAAACGCATCGTAATTTGTAGTCCATCAATTGGTTGGGCAGGGCATCCTTCCACTAAAAATATTAAAAATCACTTTATCACAATGATTGTAATCAATTTATGTCAAAATGTGGTGTAAATACTCACTACTTGATCAATGTTTGTTTTACCCTCCGGGGCAATAACACTTTGTACCATGAATTTATGTTTGTTAGTTTCATTAGAATCATAAAAATGTTGTGGAGTGACTAAAAAAACATACATATGAAATTTTATTGGCACTTATTTAAATCAAAATACAGACTGTAATATTCCAAATATAAATATATCATATTAGTATAAACACATACTTGCAATGTCCACTTTAGAGTTAGGCTCGAGGGCACCTGAGTTAGGTCGCACATAATACTTTTTTGGTGCGGTTGTCTTGATTTTAAATAGAACAGTATTTTTTGTTGGGTTGGAAAGCCTTATGTGAGTTGTATAGCCCTCATCAAACAGACCTGAAAAATTTACTAATTTTTAATAATGAAAACAATATATTTTATTCAATTTAGACAAGGGGTTACATCAAATTCATGTTTACAAATATTTTACGCGATTTGTCTTGGATCATTTGGCGAATGAGTAATATTATTGTGTTAATGAACAGCAGTGTTATTTCATTTGGCTATGTAAGGTTTATATGTAGTTACAAATAATACAATTATTGGGACACATTGTGTTGTATTGGCGTTAAAATAATAATGAGTAATCAAGTTAATCAATTGTAATAAATCTTAGTACCTACATCACCACTATTTAAAATATCGAATATAAATAGTATGTTTAAAATCGTTTATTATGACTACCACAAAAATGGAGTTGATTAATCAATCAATTGCCACTCGGTCAGTTGCGGCGTTTACGCCACTTATGACCCTAGATGTCAGTATAAAATTTACTACAATATTAGATAAATACTTTCATCATAAAAAAATGTCAAAACCGCGCCCAGATAAAATGCCGATAGCTTGAAATAGAAACTCCATATTTTGTCGGTAGTGAACATGACCTATGTTGCCTAAGTCTCAATGCGGCTGCCGAAAACGCAGTGCATGTAAAACTTAATCTACTTACCTCTAAACTTCAGCTCATTTTGGGGCTCTATTATGAGAACTTGATTAGGCATTTTATTATTCGTTATATCACTGGTAAAAATTAGAAACAGCAAAAATTTTATTTCTGCGTTGTCAGTCACAGCGAACGGGAAACGAGACACGAACGAAATCCAAATGGCGAGTACTTTATGCGCAATACGCATGCGTTCCTAATTATTCTATTTTCTGAAATGCGCACATAGACAAGGAGTTTGTATAATCTGCAAGTAGTTTCTGGGAAGCTATTCATATATCTTAAGAACTGTTAAAGACAACTATGAAATTGTAAGAATTCTAAAATGTATAATATAGTGTTTTAAACTTCTGCCTTGAAATAAAATTGCTCATTATTTTCTACTTAAATTTATGAAATTGAACGCAACTTTAGACAATCATAGCTAATCATTAAATCATACTTGAGGTGAGTTGGCAGGGGGATTGTCAGTTGTCACGTCAAAGTTCAAACAGTCATAAGATAATGAAAATCTGAATACGTTATTAGAACTTATAAAAGTTAGTTATTACTTATTACCAGATGAATACTGGCTTTCATACATACACAAACACAATTTAAGTTCAATTATATTAAGATTTTATTATTTATGATTAATGTAATTTGAAAAACCAAAGCCATCTCATACTCCATGGTATCAAAGACCTTGATGATCATCTCATGTAATGCCTGTTGGCTCCAGAATGACTTCTTAGTCTACCATCATCAAAATATAAACATTTATTTTAAATTTTTTAAACAAGTAGTTATAGCTTAATTAAATGTAACCAGCCAAAGGGGAAGATTTGATGAGGAAGTTCATTATTATTTTAATATAAATTTAGAAGGTCCATAGTAACATTGTAAAATATTTCCAACAAGGTCTATTTCAATTTATAATGTTAGTCTAATACTGGAGTTGTCTGATGACCTACAATTATCTCTAAAAATGGTCCTCTTTTGTCATCTCTAAAACTTATGTGCCAAACATGCTGTCTACTTTTATTGCAATTATATTATGTATTGTAGTGTAAGTGTAAGAAAATAAATAAATAAACATTTTAATAATAAATATTAAGAATATTAGCAATGAATCATTGCCTTATTGCCATCACCACACCTGGGTGGCATAGATCCTCATTTTTAAGGTCCACGTTTTCAAAACATTTGTGCCCGTAAACGTTGACCATACTCTCGTTTATGCATCAACTGTTCAAAACTACTCAGTAATATTAATATTGGTTTCATTCATTTCAGACATTATTTCTTGTTGAATAAATTGTTACATATCAAATCAAAATGATCCGTGTATTTAATCAATTCAGTTAGACTCTTACGTTTTGATTCGTTGTGATTAATTAAATGAAGTGATTCTATTCTTGTAATTTTCAGTCCAAAAATTATACCACAAGACTTAGGCGGGAAAAATCGAATTGTCATGAAAATAATTTAAAATAAAGTGTATTTTTAAATATTAAAGTATTTATAATAGATTTTTAGACATCACAAAATCTTTATATAATATTATATTTTATAATATACTTTGTGCTTTGAACCATAGAAAAAAAATACTTGACCGGTATTTATAGGTTTTGTAAAAACCGGTGCTCTCACCCGTTCATCTCTATTCCCAATGTCAAAATTTCTACAAAATATAATAAACATTTGCTTTGGTACTTTGAACGAATTAATGACCATTAGAACATAAATCATAATCAAAAAGCAAATGCAGCAGAATCTGTCTTACAAAATAGTGCAACCTTTTAATTGTTATATTATTATACATTGATTTGTGAAAACGTTTATTGTTATTATTATTTTTTGGTTGCATAATATGACCGGGTAACCCAGCCACACGTAATTATGAATTATCCTAATATTTGTCTCATTCTGAATGGTTGCATGAAATTAGAACGTGGATTACGGCAATTTTTTTACTTTACCAACGGTCAGTACTTCAAGCAAGGAGAATTAAGAAGTTCTGTGCGATATCTTCATAGTTCCCAATGTCTTAGACAAGCTCAAAAAGATGACGTTACAGTACTTCCATCTCCCCAGGAGGTATTGAAATTTATTATGTTCTTAAAAGTACCATAGCATATAAAAATTCCTACATTTGTATCTTCTCAAAATAACATAGAGTTATATATTATTATTATAAGTAAATTTGTAGCTAATAGGGTTAAACTCAATTATGTTCTATATTAGCGAAATACATTGTTAAAGATTTATTCAATTTACCATTCACACTTTTATTTTCCTTTATTTATAGATAACAAGAACCCTACGAAAAAATGAATTTAACAAAGAGTTTACATATGGCACTATTAAATCCTATGACTCTAATCAATTGGCTTCAAATGACCCTATTGAAGACACCAGAAGTGAGGCACAATGTTGTTTGACTCCAGGTACGTGTAGTTTTTACTATTTAAAAAATTAAAGCCAAATTAACATGGATTTTAATAATTAAGTGTCAGTTATGTTAAAATTACTGATACTATTTCGGTATATGTAAATATAAAAAAAAGAAGATATCCATAATTTTTTGAGGTAGTAATGATATAAGCATACAACCATTCTGTATATAATTGACACACTTATATTGATATAACTGTTACCGCTAAAGGTGCAACTAACTTCTATCTTTTTAAACATTGGTAAGCATGTATAAGAAAAGTAAATAATAATTTCAGGAGTTTTGATGGCTATATTTGATGGACACGGAGGTCCAGCTTGTGCTCAGGTGCTGTCAAAACGAATGTTAAAGTACATTTCTGCTAGTCTATTACCTGCTCCCATATTAGAGAAATTTAAAGAACAGAAGGTCCCTGATAATTTATTAGAAACTTTCAATGACAAGGTAAGATTTATATTACTTAACCATCTATTAACTAAACATATATTGGCTTGATATATCATGTCATTACAATGTGTTTAACACAATTAAATAGCAGTCCAATTGATAAAATTAATTAGAAAAATGTCTCTTAATTCTTATTATTATTACTTGATTTGTGTATAGAATATGAGAATTGTTTTTAACCCACACACAAAATTGCTTTGTCATATTGTTAAATAGACTGACAGTTTAATTCATGACTAGACTTACAATTCTTTGTTATTTGAATTGAAAGAAACATAATGTTGTATTAAATGTTTATTTTATAAGAGCAGCTAGCAAGTTTCTTGCCGGTTCTTCTCAATAGATAACTGCCTTCCAAACTAGTGGTATAAATTGACGATTCAAAAGTGTCTTTATAAAGACCTGAATAAAATATTTAGAGTTGGATACTAGATTAATATCACAAAAAAAAATTCTCTTTAATACACCTTTGTGCTACTTGTGACAGTGGTTGTTGCCAAGTATCTTAGCCATTATACTTATTATGAGATTACTAGCAGAGGATTTTGTCTATTTGTGAATTGCATACATGGCAATAGATGTTCAATCTTCAAGATAGTGTTCTTGATACATATCTTTGTTACATTGGAATATTTCAGACACACTTATTTAAAAGATTGTAGTCAGACAGAAAGTGTGATAGGTATGTGTGTCTGTGGTCTTAACATGGGAAACAAGGACTTTTTCAATTTTCATGTAACCAATTTCCGAACCCCCGTTTTTCCGAACAGCCATAATAAGTCAAATTTAAATTGTTTTGTTATTGTGTTACAGGCAGATATTGTGCAAGACTTGAAAGTGATATATGAAGACAGTTTTCTGAAGTATTTAAATGAACTAACAAAATTACGTGGTGAAGGTGGTGATATTGATATTAAAACATGTTTAGAAAAGAGTATACTTCATCTAGACGATGACTTATCAAGAGAAGTGATTGATCCATACACAACAAATGGTATAATAAATCACAAAACATTATCTGTTGCACTGTCAGGTGCTGTTGCCTGCATTGCCTATATAGATGGACCACATTTGTACGTAGCTAACATTGGTGACTGCAATGCAGTCTTAGGCACTATGACCGAGGAGAATGAATGGATCTCAAAAAAGATAACCAAAGAACATAATTCAGAAAACATAGATGAACTCAAAAGAATATGGAATGAACATCCTGAAAATGAAAGAAATACCGTTATCAGACGGGACAGGCTCCTGGGTGAATTGGCACCATTGAGAAGTTTAGGTGATTTTAGATATAAATGGTCAGCAGATATGTTGAACAAGCTTGCCGTACCATTGTTGGGTCAAAGAGCGATACCCGCTAACTATCACACACCTCCATATTTAACAGCGAAGCCAGATGTCTTCTACCACAGATTGACACCCAGGGATAAGTTCCTTATTATTGCATCAGATGGTATCTGGGATATGATGACACCGTTGCAATCTGTGAAATTAGTCGGTGAACATATGAAGGGCAAAGTGTTTTTCAATACGCTGAAATTACCAAGAAAAAACAATCAATTGGGTGATATTAATGAGTTATTATTGCATAGAAAGGAGAGTTTGAAGAGTAAACCGAAAGATAGAAATGCAGCGACGCATTTGATAAGGCATGCTATTGGCGGCACAGAGTATGGTGTTGACCACTCGAGGTTAGCTCACTTGCTCAGTTTGTCACCGGATGTCAGTCGGATGTTTCGAGACGATATGACAGTGACCGTTGTTTACTTTGACTCGGAGTATCTGCGACAGTGTCCCGCTTGAATTTATTCATTGTGCCCAAATGCTGTGAGTTTATTTCAGTTGAAATTTCAAAAATAAAAAATTGTTTTTGTGAGTGAGTGAGTAAATGCGTCGTAATGTACATTTGTGTAAATCTAACGTATTAATAATTAATATCTTTTGTTTGGAATTTTGTTTTTTCAGCAATAGCGTTATAGTTTGTGATTAATTAAATAATAATATGATGCGCTTTGGCAATTGATGAATGTATGGCCGTTTAATCTAAATCTTATGTTCCTGTTGTTACTTGGTCGTTTGGTGGGTACTTTGGCAAACAATTATTACTAGATGTTAACACACATTTGTTACGAGATTTTTGGACAAATTATCGCGTAAAATTTGATTGTATTAATTGTCACAATTGTTCTAAACTAAACACTTCTGGCCAAATATAGCAGAAATATTTCGGGAAGCTTCGTATCGTATATCGTACGAATCTCGGATATGCTGTAATTTATATTTGCTGAAATTGTTTGTCCTCAAAAATTTGTTTGTGAATTATTAAAACAACAATAGATACTTGTCTTAAAGGATGTTCATTAAATGTAATATCTACCTCAACTAAAGTTTCATTTATTCCTCGAGCGATTATGGTCTATACTGTATGTCCAATCTCTGCTATATAACTGTACCTTCGCTACGTTTAGCGGATTCATGTGACTATTCATGTATGCGCTTGGGGTTGCATGGTTTTGTCTTGCGAAGCCTAGCTTGTGAGTATCTGAGTAACTGTGTCAAAAATATATCAAGAGCTGCTTAGAAGGGCTGGTGGTGATCCTGGGTCAGGGTATGGGTCGCTAAGCGAGCGTGTCTCACAGTGCGTTGTACTGATTTATGCAACAGTGCTATACAAAGACAAATGTTGGTCCATTGGTGATCCAAGCCGGAATTCCAGGACGGCAATGAAGACCACTCTGTATGGAGTGTCCGACTGGAAGCGGGTGACCTACTTGTACTATTAAGAAAAAAACCTCTCGTCGTTTGACAAGAGTGTTTGTGGAGGTTCTTTTTAATCACACATATTTTCATGATTACATAAATGAAAGGAAAGCAACGCATATAATATGTGGAGCATTCCCCTTTCAGCTGCAAGTAACTGAAATATACTAGTCCAGCTGTATCACGCCCCTGTAATAACGGATATGTGGTACCCTGCAGAACTAAGTCTCTCGAGGTCCTAATGTGAGGTCCCAATTGAAGCTTATTGTCAAATGATATACATACAATCCATAAGACTCAATTTCGTAATAATACTCGTTCAACATTTAATCTAATATATTTAATTTAATATATTTATTTAGTGTTATTATACTTTATTAACATTATATCATCAAAAACCTTAGTCTGTTGTCGTTTTGATCGACGTATATCTAAATACTACATCCTCATGAATCATGATACACGAATTTTGGCATCGTACAGATGTTTACGAAATAAAACAATGTTTCCATATCAACATCTTTATTAATAATTTATATTAAAAGTGAATATTAGTAGTAAGTAAAGTAGGCAATTACTATGTACACAGAATTACGAATTTTGAAAATGTATAGAATGCAGCGAACTGAACAATGTCTCTACTGTTCTTATGCAGTGACATGTTGGAATTCAATTATATACGATAAGTGAAATTACAAACTATCAAAAGATTAACTTTATAACTTAACATATAAATTATTAACTGGATTAAAGTCAAGATTTAACGGATTCTATGAGTGTTATTTCAAACGGCCAATTTAGACCATATTTTGCACGTTCGTTTATGGATCGGATGGGTAAATGAAGTACCTAGCCCGAACTACCTTATGTCAAAATCTCACGTTTTTGATATGAGGTAGTTATATAGTTTGATCTTAGTATCACGTCAGGGTTACACTTTAAAACTGATACAAATACTGGGTAATTTTTTAATTTAACAAAAAAAAAAAGATTTAACTATCTTGGTTAAGACAGCGCGTTGAACGACCAACATAAGCGCTCTCTGTCTTTGAACATTGAATATTAAGTCAAATTACATTGAATATTGTGTTTGTTATAGAGAAACACAGATGGTAACTTAAAAACTATTATGAAACATTATAGTCAGTTCGCTGCCGATCAGTAACGACAAATGATGAAGATATTTAACAATTATCTACAGCAACATTGTATCTCTGATTGGCCACTTGCTAATTACCAAAGGTTAATACAAAATTTGAATTGTATGAAATGTTACATCTTAAATATTTAGCAAGCAGTGATCAAAGTATGGTTGGTGTTCGACATTTTTAAAAGGACCAATGTGCCTATTAACATTACAACAGACACTTAACTAGTTCTCTACATAAACGCACGACACTTTAGAGTTTGTGTTAAAATCTAAGAAATTATTGAAAGCTTTATAAAAATAAGCGGATCAGCGACGCATGCGGCTGTGTTGTCTCGAGGAGATGCCAAATATTATACAAATGACAGTTCACTTAATTCAAAGCACAGCCCAAAACGGTAACCCTACTCGTCTACTCTAAACTACATCGTTACGATTAATTCACCTACAAATTGACTAGCTTTTGTTTCTTTGCTTTTAGCGAAATAATTATAAAGAAAATAATCCGTTAGCTGAGTTGCGTAAATTAACTGTTTGTAACGGTTAATTAAAGCTCACACAAAAGTGTGTACAACAAGCACGATTATCGTTAAAATAGCATCAAACAAATATGAAAGCAATTATTCACTTATTACAATTTATTATTAAAATTCATTTAATTCAAATCTTCCTTAATGCTACCATACCACAACCGTACCATCTTACCAATATTTCACCATTAAATTTTTCTTAACAAATTTTTCACCATTACTTTGTCCTATCGATTTTTTATTCAAAACGCGTAAGACACACGCCTTACATTGTAACTGTTTTTTTTTTATGTAAAATTTATCTTCGATTTTTTTTAAGAAGTTGAGTATAATATTTCTAAATTTATGGGCTTGTAAAAATCCCCGAGTACGCAATATGTCAAAACATTGTGTATTGTCAACAGATACAAGATACGTCTGGGGCGTAACACTTAAAAACCTAACAACTTTACAACAACAGCAATATTTGAATTAAATGATAATCGACATCCGTATTTTACTTGTTTCTGAGATGTACATAGAGCTGAGATTTAACATAATGATTTGATAGAAGACTATTTTAACAATTGCAGTTTAGTTCCATTAAAATTTTTATAGTTATATGAGTCCTTTATTGACTTACAATATTTACCGTAGAAAGGAAATATGTAAGTGAGGTTAATGTATGTAAACAGGAATTTTTGAAGGGATAACAGTACATTCCAACCTTTATTATCGACTAGAAATAAACCAAGACGGTAATCCATTATTTTCACAAATGTTTATATAGGATAGAGGGTGAACATATGCCATTAAGTATTGACACTAACATTAAAGTGATTACATTTATTCAAAGTGTGAATAAAAAGTTACAAAAGTTTGTATTATGCAAAGCGGTTAGTTTATTTATTCGTTACGGCGGTTATTATAAAAAAAAAAGTGCAACGGGTGGGTTCTTACAGACTAGAAATACCGTAGAGTGTTGTATTGAATATTTGTCAGCTAAATGTAACATATATAAAATTTTGATTATCTCTCGCACGGATTGAGAAATGTTTTTATAGAAAAATTCTTGTAAATTATCAGTATGAATATTTTGTACAGGTACGTGTGTGTAAGTGAGTCAATTATTAAATTGTACACAGAAATTCACTTAGATTAAACTTTAAGTGTTAGTTAAAAGTTATGTTAACAGTAATTTGCATGAGCACTTGCTAAGCATTTACTCAAACTCTCAGCCCAGAAAGGGGTCGAAGCCAGATTACAGAAGTGCGTCCTACGATTCAAATTAAGATCGTAATACCCTTGGTATAAAATATTTAGTTAAAGTTTTATTTAATGCAAGGGTTTCATTAAAAACATAATGAGCATTGTTCCGATTTTAAAATGTTCGTTAAAAGTTTTAAAAGTACATAATATATTTACATATTACTACCAACATCTAAATTTATATTGATTTGTGGGTTTCATACTGAAGTAAACAATTTTACATTTCAAATGCTAAAGAAATTTTGCGGGCACAACGCCCATATCTATGTTGTCTTATTACACTTATTTAACAATAATAATATATTAACTTGACGTCACAATTGACAAAACGGATACCTTACATGAGTGATAGATATTCTGATCTCTAGAGTCGTTACTTTGTTCCTTTCAATAGGCTATAGACGATATCCGTGATTAATCGTTTTAATGCTGAAGAATTATTTCATATTAATGTAGATATCAGAATAAGAGGGAGATACCCAAAGGTTGTTATAGTAGAAACGTTTAAGTGAGAGAGCAATACTGAATTTCTAAACTGACCCTTAGCCGTCATGGATCCAATCCCTAATCCCGAATTTATAACGCCGGAGCCCGGTGCTGTATTAAATACTATAAATCAAACGGACACGAGATCATAAGATTTCATTATGACAAAATATATTCCTTAACGTCCATACAATATCCGCTAACATTTGGGTTTTTCATAAAAATATGAATTCAACACAACGCCCTTTGAAAACATTTTTCCACATAGATATTTATTGTAGTATTTTTACTCGATCGTTGCATTGATGTTGGTAAATGTAATATAGAAACATACTGAATAAACCAAATCTATAAATATATATTACGTTTTTATATAATAAACCGAGATATAATTATTCATAGTACTTGATAATCTCATAGTGTTCCGTTTGACTATAGCTATTAAACGATTTAAAGTATCCCATAGGAATGGGCAATTTAAAAATTCAAAGTAGAATGAATGCAAGACGTCACACAGCGTTTGTATTTAATTAAAGGAGAAATCCGGCGAGAGAATGACTGTCGATTAATCTCCCCCAAGGGACAGAGCTTGTACAATACGAGGGTCAGCCTTACTACCCTCACGAAACTCCTCAAGTGTTAACCTATCATCGTGATTCTTGTCCATCTGATCGAATATTTTGTCGACGCGCTTCTGCGGTGTATTCTCGTCCTCGGGTTGCGGTGTCTGACCCTGCAAAAATTATTGACGTATATGTTCATTGTATTTAAACATAAACTCTAATAGTATTATTTGATATAGCTTGCACTTTTATATAGTATTGCTTGTCCAGTTTATAATGTATAAAGAATAGTTAAGTTGCCATTCACTGCCAAATCGGCAATCTTGAATTAAAACTCAGACTCAAAATATCTTTATTCAAGTAGGTATTTATAATGACACTTTTGAATCGTCAATTTTTACACTACCACCGGTTCGGAAGGCCGTACTCTACCGAGATGAACCGGCGCGTAACCGATATAAAATAATCGATAAGCATACTTACAACCATCTGATAAATAGCATCGACTATGTTATACATTTCGTCTCGTGTTATGTATCCATCGTTGTCAACGTCATAGAGTCGAAAAGCCCCTGAAAGTCACAGTATTAATATAAATTTGAAACATTAGTATAAATCATTAGCTATATCGCGTATGTTGGTACACTGGAAACGGCTTTGTATATATATATATACTCTATATATAAATAGTTGATGGTGTTATGTGTTTTATGTAGTGAACTATAAGTGACATGGAAACACGATGGTGCAGATAGAACGCGATAGAGCATAATTGTAGACGCCCTCCTACCTATCGAGGGGACAGGGCACATTAAGTAAGTAACGAACTGAATTTTACACCGACGAAGCTTTATGTAATAAAAAATATTTGGATGCATTGGATGAAAGACTAATTCTATAGATATAAAATATCGAATAAACCATTTAAAGTGGAAATGGGCTGGCCACATGATAAGATACAGAGAAATGGACTCAAGAGGTGACAGAATGGTATCCTAGATATAACAAAAGAAATAAGGGCAGACAATATCGAAGATGGGAAGATGACATTAAAAAGGTAGCAGGAGTGACTTGGATGAGGAAAGCAAGAAAGAGATCTTTTTGGGTAGGCCTATGTTGGAAAGCAAGACAATCTAGAAACCGGTGTCTAATATGAAAAATTATCATATATATTATATAAGTTCTTATGTAACTTGTACTAAATGATTGTAAATAAAGGCTATTATTATTATTATTGCATGCAAGTAGGTATTTTAATAGGGTGGCCACAAAAATGGGTAAAACCTTTGAATAAAGGCGTGGACTGCTATTGAAAGGGTAATGATAAGATGATTTTTAACTTACAATGTAGTTTTTCGTCCAAATTGCCTCTCGATGTAACGGACAGCGCTCGTATAAATTCTTCAAACTCTATCGACCCATCCTGGAAGAGCCAATTATAACATTTTTCAGACCTTTTTTTTATAAATATACCCGGTATAAAAGGTTTAAGGTTTTAATTCAATTTTTAGAGTACCTTAATATTTTCGACGCAGGGCGACTTAATTATGATTTATAATTAATTCATATAAGACCAACGGGCGGCCTTATCGCTAATAAGCGATCACTTCCAGGCAACAAAATTCAAGTATCCATAGATTCGCGTAATTAGCGTATTTTTCTTAAAAATGTATGGGACGATATTTACGATATTTTTGTTAGTATTATATACGTAGCGACATTGATGTCACCTGATCTATTCTAGAATGACGTAATGACTAAGTTTAAGGATTATATACGCCGATTTAGTCGTGTTTGGGTTAAATATTCAGCACCTATCTTTTTTCTAGCAATTTCATACAAAATTTAGCTATCGTCTTTGTCATCCAATTTGTCCACTAACGAGGCCTTATGAATATTAAACACCTGCACTTCTGTTACAAACTTCAGGTCAATTAATGAAAATGCTATAATTTGTTATCTATACGTAGTACTATACATATTTTAATGGATAAAAAAATATTGCTTTAATTATTGAACTTGATAGTTCAATAAAAAACGTTACTAAATTGATACGTGTACAATCATATTTATATAATGTGTTTAATTCGAGGTGAACCAAAAAAACATTTCTTTATTGGACCGCTTGCAAATAAGAATACTTTACAGTAATTAAGTAAAAAAAAAAAGCTCAAAAGCTCTCACTAAAATCTAATCAATATATATATATATATATATATTCTAAAAAGTTTTATTTCTGCCACAAGGAACACACATTAATTATCTTTAAAAAACAAGTAAATAATATAAAACCAATATATGAACATTTAACATAAACATTCGTACTATTAACCTAAGTAATATAACTTAAAATAAAACAAAACACAAAACTAAAACAAATTTTAGTTAAATTGTTCATTAAACAATTCAACTAAAATTAATAATATTATAATTAGCTTGATAAAAAAACTGCCAGGATTGTAGTGTCCGTGCTCTCTCTATGTCATTCATAAAACTTTCATCATTCGATAAGCTTTATTAGGAAACTTACGTTGTTTTCATCGAAGACACGAAAAACGAGCGAGGCAAATTTACTCGGGTCACCTTGAGGAAAGAACTGCTTGTAGATCTTTATGAAGCCCTGAAAAAATAACCTTAGCTAAAATTCAATAAAACTAAAGCTAGTATTCAATAAAGTTTCAAAAAAGCTTTTAGTAACATCCTAATCGGTAATCGTTGGATACTATAAAAAATTGACTTAAAAAGATCGTCTAATCAGGGGCGTAGACGAGAATAACCGGCACGAAATTCTCCGATATTATTTCATAGACAAGATTAGCTTCCTCTACCATATACGATACACGCCTTATTGAGTTGGAGACAATGTTTAACTTTCAGGTAAATGCAGGGCTGATTTCCTACAATCTTTCACTGCCTTATTTTGACTTTCTGATGAAAAGCACCCCATGACCCCCAAGTCGGAATCCTAGTATACTAGAAGGCTACATATCTTTAATAGCGCTAAGCACTCTACACTCCCATGACACAAATGAAATAATTAATTATGAAAATGAGAGGTTCATGTTTCAATGAGAAATATTTGCTTTTAAGGGCTGATATAAAATGGAACTAAAACACACCTGCTCTGTTAGTAGGCCGTTGGGACAGTCTTTAAGAAATCCTTTGTGCCTGTAAATGTTTAAAATATTAAAAACAATACAATAATAAGGATATTCTTAATTTACTATACCCCGAGAAATCTGAAATCACCTGTAAATAACATGTTTCAAACCGTTCAAATTTGTACTGATATGTTGGTTTGGTGACAATCGAGTGGAACTGGTTGGATATGAGAACACTATATTTCAGTAACACTCATTATCAATATCATTATTTTATTATATAATAATTAACTAAACATATTAACTGTATAATTTTCTTAATGTTATAAGCTGCCACATAACTATAAACATCAAATAGCTTACCAAAGACGTATCTCTTTTTCAGTAACTGAAACAAAAAATATTGTTACAAAAAAAATACCAAAAGCATCCAAAACCTTCATTGATAATTAGAATTAATTACAAAAAATATATTTAAATGTTGCGGTTCTAGTGTTAAATGGATATTTATTTCAGAAGTGGGTTAAGTCAGGTTATGACGGTATTTTTTAAAGTGATAATGTAGCTAGGAATCAGGACAAGCAATTCAGAAACTGATCCATGCTCAGACGATGGTATAGAGACAATGCTATTGGGACGAATGTATGGGAAGGCCTTGGCTGATATCGAAATATCATCTATATTTAATGATCAATCACCGACAGCACGATTCAATTCGAAAATGATTATAAATTGTATGTCTCAATTAATCTACAAAACCACGAAAAGGTTCATACTCACGTATTCATTAATTTTCAAGATAATATGAAGGAAAAATGTCAGTCGAACACGCTTCCATTTATTATTCTCATGCCGAGTGTTCCTTTCAAAGGCACAATGCATTTTTGTATGACATTCAACGGCTAATACGACGGAACACGCTCATATTTCACAACACCTAATTTTTACATGGATAATTGAAAAATCGGTTGCATTCTAAATATTTTAAAGCCGAATAGGTTTTTTTTTCGAAACTATATGCACGCGTCGCCGTTAAACCTGATTGGAAAGCGGATTATATCCGCTTTATAGAAAAAAGATTATCGTAGCGATTATGACTGGTATTTTATGCGAACCGCTAAAAAACATATACCTTACATCTTTGAGATTATGTAACAAGATTTTTGGTTGAATTTATCATTCATTAGTGATTGTAGAGAATTTAACATTACGTAACACAGAGTTTGATCTCATCCCACATATTTGAATGGTATTAATAATTTACGTTTGAGATAAACGCAAAACGAGTGTGTATTTGATTCAAACATTTAATAATGAATAATCTCCATAGCCATGGATATAGTTAGTGAAAGCTCGTAAAAGCTTCAGATTTACAGCAGTTTTTTAAACACATTTGTTTTTAAAACATTTACAATTTTTCTTTTGTCTCTCAATATGAATTGTTACTGCAACTGATACTTGAATATTTTAAGGTCAGTTCTTCTCGTTCTCTCTTGATTTGGGAACTGCCAATGTAATTGTGGGGTCAAAATATTTGATAAAAAGTCCAATTACTTAATTTAATTAATCTTACGGCTTTACAATATCGTAACAACGAAGTATAGTCGATATGTAACTCCTGAAAAAGTTGAAAAAACACTAGATGTGCGAGATTATAGGAATTATCGTACATCCAGCTATAATGTTTAGATAGACTTGGATCTATAATAGTAAATTTAAAGAGTTATTCTATAATATGCAAATCTATTCACAAAGAGTTGAAGTCCAATACGAGATTTATGCTAATCCATCAAACCTTTTTACGGGGAAAAGTTTTATATAAAACCTAATCGTGATATCAAATTAATTCAGTAGTGTGACAACATCACTATGGACATCTTTAAACCAATATTGGTTTTAGCGGTTAGTATGATTTTGACCTGTTATTTTGTAGAATATTTTTTCAATAATTTTTACTTTCTGTTATAGGTGATACCGCTGGTTTACTGTCTACCAGAAGGATACTTTTATCCAAAACCGGATAACGCTTTTGAGTTACCAAGTATCGTAACACAACCATCACACGGGCGTATTTTACAAAAAACAGTCTCGTTTAAAGTATTGAATGAACCAATACACCCGACAATTGATAATACAATTCAAAATTATGATACGAAAAATAACCAATACAATTTTAAGACCATCGTCAACAATGATTTGAGTGGCAATAAATTAAACCAGATCCCATCAGTTTTAGGTGTGACCAGTCAGACTCAATCACCTCAAATTATAAAACATATATACTTTCATGTACCACAGCCGGATATGGTAGAAAACTTACGTATCGTACCACAGTTAAGGAAAACATACAGGATTCTGTTCATAAAACTTCCAGCTCCCACGTTATTTAAACAAGTTAATTCAAGTATAGAAGACAAGACACTTATATATGTTCTCGTGAAGAAACCAGATGAGCAACAAACTACCGTTCAAACACCCAAATTGTCAGAACATGAAGTTGTCTTTGTCAAATACAAGGAGAATTCGGCTACAAGGAGTGATGAGATTGTTGAAATACCGCGACGAAATTCACAATCCAACCTTCATTATTCTTAAACAAACTTGTACGATACTTTTATATATTGTATAGGAATTATGAAAGTCTTTCGTGTATCAGTCACGATCTTCACATGGGCACTGTCAAACTTTCAAATTGATTGACAGCATTGGACGGTAGATTTAGTTTACTAAGTTAATACAATGTATAACGAAAGCTCGTATTTCAGTACAAACGGGCTTTAACATACAATACACAAAATATTATATACGCTTATATATAAGACAGTATAGAAACATTATTACATAATGTAATAAAAAAGCTGTGTATTAAGTTTACCTTAGGTTTTGCCTTAGTTGCATTAGTTTACTAAAGAGGGTATCACAGTTCTGTACCGAACATTTATATATGTATTCAAATAACAAAGCAAAAGAAGATGAAATAGAAAAGTACGCTACAATGTTTATTGATTACGAGAAAATGCAAGCCCGCCAGGAATAATAAAAATTTGGAATGTAATAAATCAGAGTTCTTTGTTTTTAGACAAATATTTCCTCGCCTTTTGCGATTGTTATGTTTGGTAGACATTCTGTTTTAATCATCTAACGCGTATAGATGAAGAATGTAACTGTTACATAATACTTGTAAAAGCATTATGTAATTCTAACAACGCTAATAGAAAATTATATTTAATATACTCATATGTTACGAAATAAAACTACCTTCGAATAGAATGGTTTTATTAATATATATTGGGAGTTAATGTTTTTATAATTAAATAATGTTATCACATTATACAACGATTAAAAGAGATGACATGGTTTGATTAATAATTAAATCGCGTATATTATATATATTTTTGTGTTCTTATCGTCCTAATTAGGTTTTGTTGGGTTTTAAAATATATAGTTATTTAAAAACATAACATATGCGAAAAGACAGATTACATTTTGATATAACAAGACATATAAGGGATAATAAGTAAATTCCTTTCGTATACATAAACCTGACCTTTGTGTATTCATAGATCCTATCGCCTAGTAAATAATAGATTGACAATTTGATACGCTATAATAGCTTTGCGCGTATGACATACATTAGGATAATTTAAACTTTCTCTTTAAGTCGATTTTTGTGACGTCACCGTTCGATCGATTGACCGATTGACATAATACAAAACTACTTTTATTATTATATATCGATTATTATAAAAAAAAAATATTATAAATAGAAATATTATAAATAAATTTCAAAATTTAAGCACAACACACATTACAAAGGTGTATGTGGCAGAGTCCAAACAAAGAACAATAATATCCATAGAGTAACAGACATTTATAGAGGTTCTTTAATCCCGCCCTATTTTTCGAGAGGCTACCAATGGTTATCGGGAAGAAACCGAGTTGTTTTGGGTCTGTGTATACCATACCCATTCTTAATGAATAAATTGTGTCACCTACATTCACAAATACCCGAGGACATAATAAATGTTACACTGAATAATTAACTAGACAGCCGCTTCTGCGTCAATGCTATTTTTATGGCAAAACCATACAATGCCCAACAATCAATCTTGTTTCTACGTAGGCTATCGCGAACATTTACAACATGCACGCTACATATTGGAATATGGATATTATAAATTCACACAATTGCCCGTTTTGGATACTTACAAAATACAGTAAACACAATAAGTATGTAAGATGTTAACTGGTGATCACACCAACCTAAGGCTTTCAAAAATTATTCGCATTTACGAATACTAATCTTATCGCGTAACATCTAAAAATCTCAAGAATTTGTTGGCGTATTTTTGGTTAGTGGAGTTAGGTGTTATCATTTGATAGGCAAATTATGTGGGTTGTATCGGTATTGCGATTCATGTCAGTGACGAACAGGGTCGATGGGAACGGATAAAGCTTACATCCGGTGGGGTGAAGGCTAACCTAAGCTTTAACGCGAATACTGGATAAAAGCGTTCATAATAAGTTGATTCGTAGGGAGTGTTATTAACAATTATTTTACTTGAATATACAGTATTCAGAATATGGTTAGATCTGAATGTTATAAAATAATTAAAAATTATAGCTGCTACTTCAACGTCTCAAAGCCTACAAGTAGCCACCTCTTTTATATTAACTTTTAGTACCGGTGATCCAAGAGCTGGTGCTTTCCTTTCTCAGCATATAAGCATCGCGATACAGTGAGGAAATGCCGCATTGTGGGTACTCTGCCACAGGGACCAAACTTTTTAAATTTGTTTTAGTTTTATGTTTTGTTTTATTTTAAGTTACTTATATTAGTTAGGCTAATATTAAGAATATTTTGTGTTTATTTGATAATTAAAAATGTAGATGCGACCAATTTAAATTTGGTTTGTGTAAATTATTTATGTTTATACTTTTTGTGTTAAGTTGTTGTTGTTGATGGTTGGTAATTGCACAGATTAAGTTAACGAAGGACTAGTCAGATACATTGACGTATATTGACGGATTGGCGGAAACCAAAACCATAGATATGACATTGAGTGCATGGTAATTGACGGTTGATAATCTGACAGATCGGTGATACTGATAATTAGTGTGGCGAAGGAAGCGGTGAAAATTAATAAGACCATAATGACTGATAGCGATTGATGACCAGAGTGCAGATATATTTTCACACATTTAACTGATTGTTTTTCTACTAAATCGAGTTGAAGATGCAGTTAATTATATTATTTAGTGGTAAACTATGTCCATTAGCTGCATAGATATTTTTTTTAGTTTTTTTTAAATTGAGTGTATCAAAAAGAGAATCGATCAAGAACAAACTCAACAAAGAAGCCATATCACCTCATGCACACTCACAGCAACACACACACTAATGCACACATTAAATGCTCGTTCTTCACATGAAATACCACACTTTGTCATATTCTTATAATTATTGTTTCTATTCTTGTATAGTTTTGCATACTTTCATATACCATGTTGTAACTTTATTTTGACCTTGTTTTCATTTTTATAATTAATAAATAAACTGTGGTATTGTGCTGTATGGGTTAGAGAAAATAAACGTAAACTTTGAACAGGGATTTATTAATTGACTTCACTAACTGAATTTATAAGTAGGCGACATTATGAATAGTACGTTGCTAAAATGGGATCGATCGGTGGATAGATCTAAATCTTAGATATGTCCTCATATTTTTTTCAACATGAAGGTTATCAGCCTGTACCTGGCACGCTGTACACTTTTTAAATGTACAGGCTTTTTTGACACGTTAATTATATTCAAATAACAATAATACAACAAATAAGTTCAGATTATAGGAGAACACCTTTCCTTCCCAAACAGGGAAGGAAATGTAATGTCCCAAACAGTGGTAATATGAGAGTTATAATTATTTTCATAGATTATGTGCACAGATAAACTGTCATTTTTATTTCTATTTGCTTAAGCCAAATTTTTTTTTACAAAAGGGTTATATAGTCGCAGTGCGGCGGTACATAAGATACTCCACGGGTATACATATATTCAGAGTAGGAATAATTAAATTAATATTATTGCTCAGGATTTCTGTTAACGATCCCTCGACACCACAAAGCATTTCTATTTTCTCAGTCAGTTATTTTTAATTATGCGAAAACAATGGCAGAGAACAATCCCTTGCAGTGCGAAAATCGGCCTCCACCGCTGATATGCTAATTAATAAAAAAAAACATTCAGATATTATAGGCAGAGGTTTTTATGTGAGAGGTCTATACGTTCTGACAAAAAAATTAAGCGAATTTGATAATATGTTATGCCATGCATATATGTTCACAAACAGAGAATTTTTTTTTTAAACAGTAGGTGGAAATAAATGTTAGTAAATATTATGTATAATAAGCCGTCTTGTCGCTAATTACTGGCTAATTCCAGGCAACCCACAAAATTAAAGAATCGTTATAATATATTTGGTTTGGTGTAAAGAATACAATAAAAAAACTTTAATGTCTATTTTTGTAGAAGTTAAAATTAAATAAATGATAATTGCTAACAAAGAAAAGATTTATAGGATGAAGCGGATACTATGAAAAGTATTTCCGTAAAAGGTGAAAGAATTCCCAATTCCCTTAATTTAAATGAATTGAGGCAATGTTCTATTCTTCAAGAAAAAAATCTTTAAGAATAACCAAGTATGAATAATGCTATGTTTTGACTATTGCATATTGACGAGAATCCGAACGTCCGAGTCGTCTTTAAATCAAACACGCGTGACGGATGTTTAGTAAACAATTATGCAATTTCATTTCACTCAAGTTTGCACCGTCTTTAGAATGTGTGGATACCGTGAGAGAATTGTAAGTTCAAATACATTCATTTATGTAATAAAAGGCCGATCGTCGATGGCATGTAATTAATTTAATGATTTTTTAACGGTGATATAATTAAACGCGATAATAAATAAATGAATATTCGTTTTCGTTTTATTCTTGGTTATATTACTTTGCCAATATTGTTTGGCGTTGGGAATAGTTTTTAAAAATATTATTCGATTAATCCTTTGTTGTCAATAAGAGCTTTAAAGCCATACGTTTCGTAGCCGTTGTTTATCGATATATAACACTTTGATTTTTGTTTGTTGGGCTAGCTTCAAAAATGTGAATTTTATTCAAGAGTTTATTTAATTCTTAGCGGATGAGTACTGTGTATACTTGAACTATATCAAAATTAAGAAAAAATATTGTTTTTTTTATTTAAAAAGTATTTCCACCGCTAATTAAAAAACATTGCACTTAAAAGTTTGAGTACTCAAACCTGAATAATAATTACTAGAATGTTGGTACATGTTATAATTCGGACCATTAAGCAACTGAATATGTTGGATCTGAATTCAAAGAGATTGAAATTTTTTATTGTCATAACTTTTGTGAATGAAATGAACCCTTGTTATTTTCAGAACATACTCGTATTGTTTGCGTTGACGACTGCACAAAGTTTACCTATTTATAATGGTTTTAGCGTGAAATTCAGTCCATTGTTAAATAAAGAAGAAACAAGACCTAAAACATTCGATGACCTATTTGCAAAAATACCCCAAGAATCCCGGGCTGGTCAAGAAGCCCTCCAAACGCTTGCCTCTAAAGTCGACACGCTTGATGCTGGATGTACTAACCAAGTTGTGAAAATCTTTAAACCAACATCGTTAGCTCGAAATGAGAGTAACACAACATTTACAAACTCAAACTACATTCATATTCCAATGATTCAGTCAGTGAATGAGTACAAAATTTTGATAGCGGCAGCGCCGCCTGGTGTGAATATAAACCAATTTGATGATAGATTGGTGGTTTATGTCGTGTTTCCAAGCGATACAAACACATATGCACCATTGCCAAAAATATACTTCGTACGTGAAACAAAGGGACAGATTGGTCATAAAGTGAATTCTGATCCGATGCTAATAGTCGATCATAACAGAAAAGTGACGAACCTAAAGAGTAATGAAATTTCAAAGTTTATTAAATTTAGAAATAAATTAATTGATAATTTTAGAAGTGTGTTAGATATTTGAAATATATTTTCAAAATAAAGTCTTTTAATTTGTGACGAAAATACTTGACGAATGAGGTTTTATTGTAAATTTACTTTTAGTTATTAGACAGTCCGTACGAAATGATTCGCCCTTGAACTTATTAATAATTTCTGGCAATCCATTCGAAATATGAAATGACATTGTGAATTTTAAAAGGCGAGATGGATTTAGAGACGAAAAATATAGAAGATATTTTTAAATACCAATCAAAGAATTCGTTTTGATAAAATCTATTCCTATTTTATTGCTATTTTTTGTTCAATTAATAAATGTATACATTATTTTTTTTTAAATTTTAACACTTATTATTTGGTACAGAGATAACGTAAAATAGATTTAAGAGAAGAAAGCCCGATCTTAGGTCACTTGTAGTAGTCACCAGGTGCTTTTTTTAAATAAGTACTGAGTATTGTAGCCCAAGGTTCAAAAGTCTCTATTCTGGACACAATTTCCAAGTTGCAGGAAAGACTGTTGCACCTTTTGTTTTTTAAGGCTGCTCTGCAGCTGCCTTTGTACGTGGGAGTTGGGTCTAAGTAGTCCACACAAGTGGCATACTAAACCAATACTCCACTAATTCTGCCCAATACTCCTAGGGAGTAAAGACGGGATGTCTTCTGGTCGCTTACCTTCTTCTTTCTTCTGGTCGTTTGGGTCCAAAACCAAAGCGCGTCGTGGCGAAACGAACTGCACTTTTGCCAATAAAGGCTATGGCGTCCAAGACATCATCTTCTCAAGAAATATACATCAAAGCCACAAAGACCCTTGTGGGGTCACGAGCACATATGGAAACTCAAGCGAAATCTGACGGCAATACGGAGGGTTTCCGGGTTCCAAATGGTGCCGTTATTGGGTGAAGGAAATCTTTCTACAACCTTGCAAGATCTGTATTGGATTGTTTACAAAGTGAATTTTCGTAAGTGAATTCATCCCAGCTCCGCTGAAAATTGATATCAACCGTTACTTTAAGCCGTGGCCGGAAGTTAGCCACACAATTCCCGCTTCTGTTTAATCCGCAATCTCATAGTTTGTTTTACTTATTAGTTTACTATACAATATTGTTGAAATATTATTCCATAGTTTAATTGTGTCGGTTTTTTGAGCGTAAAAATGTCTAATATAACTAATAACTATTTTTGACTATATAGCTGAAACAATATTTTTTTAATGAAAACCAATTTTGATAAACCACACTTCGTAAGTAACAAAGCACTTTAAACCATTTACGCATTGCGTTAACACCACCTGCGCTGCTAGGCAAGAGACTTGATAAGTTCTCAAGTTTGCAAAAATACTGAATTTTTTGCTACCGACCCGGGGTATAATTTAAGGTACTAAAGGTTTGTCTGGCACGGCCATTTAGATATTATAACCGCAACACAAGTTACTACAGAATAAACACATTATCAGATAATTATTGCCATATATTTCCGTATTACGCAAATTCTATTTACATAATCAATCTTGTACAAATAAAATTTGAACTAAAGATTTACAAACATAGGGCCGGCAGCAAACCGTTGAGTGGGTGATCACGTGTCCTTACATATTCCCATAACAAAAATATTAACAGTATTAAACGTTTTTCATAATCTACTTTTAAAACAAGTTGGCGAGGATTACCAGCTTACTCGACGTAGTTTTAAGTGTTTCACATAAGCTTGTATTATTTTGTGTAATAAATTTTTAATAAATAAGATGCATTCACTTTACCTCTTCATAGGTACAATTTTTTTTACCAAAATAGACAAATAGTAATTTATTTAAGATAATTAATATCATTAACTATTTTTTTTATCTTCTCTATTGTCTTAGTTGTGATTATTTTTTGCTTATATTCTTTTACAAGTGACATCGATGTATGTTTTTTAGAGAATACATTTTTTAACCCTTAACTAATATCCACTAAGACCGTTCAGAAACGGTTGGATAGCCACAATGTAAGCGATTTAATGCTTGTGTTGTGAGTGCTAACACAACTGATAAACTATAAATATCTTAAATAAATACTCAGCCAAGCGTGGTTTGAGTTACAGATAATTGAATAAAAAAAAATGTCATCAAACATAACACAATCGTAGATCGTATTATTTTCGCCTTGTCAGTTTTTGCACGCAAACCTGCTATAAACGAAAATTTTTGAAGGCGTATATTTTAATATAGAGAATAACCTTTTTTATTTTACCTTTATAATAAGACATTGAAAAGGAAGAGACGCGGCGTCTAGTAAGGATTACGATGAAAACATTTTAAGAGCTAGATAACTTCCAACTGTATCACCCGGACAAGGATAAGTTTGTTGTCCGCGAAGAAGAATTATCTTCGAACCTGACTCGGTCGTTCTTAATTAATTTTCGGTACGCGTAATTAAAATTCTATGACATTAACCATCGTTAAGCAAAATTAATTGGGCTAATTTTCTGATGAAGCATCAAATTTGTGTAATGGCCTGCCAATCATGCGTAAGTTGACAAATTGGCGCAACCACACTGTGTAAAGACTACAGTAGATACCCATTTCCGTAATATAACACATTCGATTTATATTGTTGCTACAGGAACCGTCAACAAACAGTAGGCCACGGCAAAAACGCTCCACTTGAAAAATAAATGCTTCATAGAAAACGGTACATCACCGCCTTGCATTCCACACTCCGTACAAATCCAAATGACGCAGAGTCAAGTTACGCGATTTTCTCATTCGCGCGAAGTGTGGAGAGTAATCTTGATAAATGTCTTCACTTGTTAACACCACCCAAACTTATTTATCTCGGCCCCATTTCAGTTGTTTACATTACGACACGTATATGAATATCGTGCGTTTACAAAGGGTGTAATTCTAAAATCAACCTACCTACTGTTGTAAAGTTATTGACTGAAAAACGAACCAATTGTCTTCACGACTCGCTTCTGAAGTAAATGGTGTTTCAAAATATATCTGTGATGCAAAAAAATCAAAATTTTATAAAACATTGGAGGCTACTATGATTTAAGAAATTATAAAATCCTCTATATTTGTACTCATGAAGCCCTTAAGTGCATTTTGCGCATATTGATACAAAATCTATTGGCGCATAGTTTCAAACGATCGGTCTATAGTGAAGCGTTGAACGACTAGGCTAAGAAAAGAAACGTACGGCGAGGCTATTTCGTGATTTCACTGATAAATGTTTCAACTACTGAAATTAGTCATCGTCAGCTTGTTTAACTTTTTATTTGTCAATGTCATACGACAATAAATCATTTGCTTTGTTTTCACATTACACTAACCCACTGTATGAATGTTAAGTGGTGGCAAATTTCGAATTGCAAGACACCTCAGCGATAATTCTATGGATTTTTTGACAAGAGCAGTGTTGACTTAAACGTCCCACTCTTAACCCCTTGAGTAGTGTGATTTAATAAATTAGGTAATCTTTTTAACTCAGGTATGGAATGTGTTACTGTTTACAGACAGAAAACTTTTGTAATAAATTTTCAAACGAGTACTATACTATTGAGTATAGAACAATACATTTAAAAATACCATTCAATACCGTCATCATTATTGACTGTCACAAGGACATAACCTTAGAAATATATTTTTTGTACATAAATTAATAATAATAAAAAAAAACACAACACTAAAACAAATTTAAAAAGTTTGGTCCCTGTGGCAGAGTACCCACAATCGGCGGCATTTCCTCGCTGTATCGCGATGCTTATACGCTGAAGAAGGAAAGTACCGCCTACTTAATTCTTTAATAAGCGCCTGTGCACTTGCACCCCATGGTCCAAAAGTCTCTACCCCAAAAGGAAAAAAAACATAGTTTGAAGAAAGACTTTTGTACGATATTTAGTATATATTTTCACTATTAATCACAATTAATACATTTAATTATACAATACAAAACGTTGGGAAACTATTTTGATATTTGAAATACATCAAGTAATCCAGGTAGAGCAAGTCTACATGCCAACGTTCAACTATCGGTTTATCGAAATTTCGGATTGAGCTAACGCAAGTATTTATTGCCTTTACAGTAATACATCATGTGTATTAAATTATTATTATTATTTTTTTTTAACGTTAATATATAAAAAAATGAGGCAAAAGTACATTTTATTTTCACGTTTCTCCATTTTTTCCTCAGCTCTGAAATAGAAAAGCAAAAATGATGAAAAGGCCGCGTAGCTGCGAAACGACTTAATAGATATTATTAAAGTCTTATGCAACACACTGAGGTGCTTAGGCGCAAATGACCTTCGTCTTAAAGCCGATATGCAATCAATATTTCTTAATATTACAATTTCGTTGTTAATTTAACGTATCATAGTTTTAGTAAATTATATTTATTAGTTTATTAGTAAAAAAAACTACTCTTGTTCCCGAGATCGTTTTTATTAAGACATATCGGCCGTCTGGTATACACATAGAAATTTTGTGACATATTTTTGAAAATGTAACACTCTGTTTGTGTGTAATACTATAAGCAAGTATTTGGTGCACGCGCGGCACACATAAGAGAGTGGAAGCCACGGACTTGCAGAAAATGCTCACTGCACATACAACTATGCGGAAAATATTTTAACAAGAAGAGCGTACATACCTTATTAGTAATAATTAACGTAAGATTGATTTAATAGTAGCCTATAATGTATGTGTAATTTTTGTATATGGCACCGGCCGTAAATAAATAAATTGTGTAAAAAAAAATTAATTCTTTCGATTCCATATTTATTTTACACTAGACACATATACGATATATTGATAAATTATACATTTATATAATGCTTTTATGTGTGTAAATGACTGCATACCTAGTGTTCTATAAATTGCAATCACATTTAATTATAATGTACGCATCGCAAGCCGTGGGAAAGTCGATGTAAAAGTTTCGTTCTTTGCTTCGGAAGCCCTATAAATCGTGGCAATAAAATTGATTACGTGGTATGTATGTTATAATTGTATAATACATGGAAAATTTCACAGTTTAGGTCAGCAGAATGGAATAAATTAGAGCTAACTATATATATAAACTTATTTATATGAATGTTTCAGTAGTTTGTAAACTACAATAAACACACCTTGAGTAATCCTGGCTGACTGTAATGACTGATAAAATTGTGTTCGAATATCTACTCTAAAAATCAAAATTTGCCATCCACTATTGGATTCAATTTTCCTTTACATGTTTACAAAAATCGTTGAGAAATGTCAAAGAACAATATCCACGATTATCTCTTCTCTTCGCCTTAATATATAGTTTAAATCGGTCCTTACATGATCCTTAAATAAAAATATATTGAGAGTTGAAAACATCGCAATTAAGACAATTATAGCTAATCGCCCACAATTATATAAACCAATTGTGTTAGATGAGCATTTAGGTTTAAGTGAGAGGTGGGTAATCTGTGTTTGCGTAATATTTTAACCGGGGTTGCGGTAACATTGTAGCGGTACAATTTAATAATTGAATATCTATTCGATAATGTATGATGAAAGTAACTTTTAATGTTAGAATACAATGTTCTTTTCATTGGAACATTGCCACATTTAAGTTGCGATATTATGTTAAACTCATAAATAGATTCCATGGGCTGGTTGTGCTATTAAACTACGTGAATACGTGCATAAATAGAAGGTTGTTTAGCCGATATTCTAAGGCACTTGAACATTTATTACATCCAAGTGTATGCCGCGAAAATATTGCATTGAAGCTCAGGTATTATAAGTATAACAAGTGTGACGTAATATAAATTGCTTGGTTTTTTTTTAAATCTAGCTAGCACTGACTATATAATACTGCACTGGAACTGGTCTATGCCTTGTTTTTTTATGCAACATACCAATTAAAATTTGTAAGAAATGGGGGGAATTTAAAAGGTAGGGTGGGTTATGTTAAAGGTAGATACGTAAGTGGAAATTTGATGCCACCGGAGGAAATTTATATACAGATCAAGTGTCTAACTGAAAGTGGAGGAGCAGGATTTTAAATTTGATATAAATGTTATGTTATGTTTGGATATCGGTTAGTACGAATATGGCAGTGGATGATTGATGGACTCAGGTGTAACGCGATATTTTAATTTATTAAAAATATATCACAAAAATTTTTTATACCTTAAATTGTTTTATTCAATAAATAAATACACTTATATTACATACAAAGTTTTGTTGATGGAAATCAATATGATTTGTTGAGAATGCCTCGGGCTTAAGTAGTACATAAATATGTATTACATTATTAACAATTTTTGAGTACTGACGTGAATGCGGTATCTAAGCAAACATTTTAATAACGATAGGTCGTCTCGTTTAAAAATATCACGACAAAATATTTCAGTACAAAAGATTCATTGTTATTGTCTTTCCATTTATAATAACTATCACATGGTCGTACATACGATCGAACTTTATTTTGAGGACGTATCTCACGAGTTCTTCTCGTCCGCCCTACGCTTTGGGAACTGTCAATTGTAGAGACATATTTCGAATAGACAATTTATAATTGTAAGATATGAAGTTTTTTAAGATTTTCATTCGAATAATTTCACATTATTGTACTAAGAAATTATTCACAAAAACATCGTCTCGAAAACCGTAGACAAGAGAGAACTCTATTGACGTATTTAATCGTGTTTTTATTTAGTCTACTTGAACAAGACTGAAAAGAACTTTAGAATTTCTTTATTCTGTTAGTTAATTTTGTTCTGTTAATCGTGCTAATCTTAAATTCTCAATTTGTTCAATGTATCACGTGAATGATAGATACAATGAATATATATGCTTGTTGAGGATCAAATGACAAACTATTGTTTGGTTAGTATAGTTACCTCGTTACTGTCTCGCTATAGCCCAATCATAATTATATATAACAATGATAATTGAAATTATTATTTATTGAAAGAAAGAAAAAGAAAGAAAATCCAATGACGGTTTGTAAAACTGGTAGGTTGATGTTTGACAAGTGACGTTGCCAGCGAATGAGCAGGCGACTCCAGATTATTATTGGGGCATGCATAGGTTTCGTTCGTACATTGCCTACAGATATTAGTAGAAAATAAGTGATGTAATTGTAACAGTGGTTGTGAAAAATAAATTGTGGGAGAGAAGTGTGCCAGTGTGGAAGAGAAGCTTTATATTTTATTGTTAAATTGTTTTAGTAAGTGTCACAGAAATAATCAGTCCGTATTCACCATGAATATTATACCATAACGTTCAGTTCTTTCCGTGACTAAATTTAACCGTGCGCGCACAGCCATACACGACGACGCGCTTCACAGTGCCTTATAAAATAAAATCCAACATAAATTAAATCACATTTGAAAGCGAACAAACATCAATGTTTAATAAAAATAGTGAAACAAAGTTTATAAGCATACTTTTTGTTTTTAATATAATTTTGTCCGTTAAACGCGTCAATGATCAAGCTAGACAATGCTTTGACAGGATCTTCGAGGTCGTTGTGCCGTTAGATTGACTTAATTAAAAAAACAAACTGTCTATTTTTAAGTGTAAAAATCAAAATAAATTCGTATATTAATAATGTATGGTTATAGCAAACGATTAAAATGCTTTAATTGTAATTTGAGCAACACATATATCGTACTAATGGTATGAAATTCAATAGAGCCATTTAATAATCCTTACCACCATCACAGAGAAACATCTATGTCTACCTAAAACATTATATTTCTATGTTGTTCTAAGGACAATCTTTTATACGTTTAAAAATACCTGCCGTACCAATCCAATACCAATCGATTATTGAGTACCAACTATATGTAACAACTCTACAACTAAAATATGGGACTATTGGTAACAACTGACTCCTAAGCCTCCTGGCGTTGCAGGCAGTCCATCAGCGCGGCCGTTACCACCCAAAGTGACCTGCTCGTTTGCCTCAAACAAATGAAAAAAGAGTCTGTTCAAAGGCTTGTACGTTACAATTGTACGTAAGTCGTTTCGTATGATTCTCGATATCATACCTTACGTATTCATAAGCCGAATATACATCAAACAGGAAATTTGCAATACACTGATGCAAATCAATCGCTTGAAAAGAATATTGATTGATTTTCAAATACAAAGAGGAAATCGAATGCGGTCAATACAAAATACCAATGGGTTTCATCAGATAGGGATATATTTTGCAATTCTTCGACTTGGCAGATATTCAAGTAATTATAAATTCAATAAACGAATAATATGGTGTGAATTTCTTTTTTAATAGAACTCAAATGTTTGTGGTAGTTAAGGTTACATATTTAGTAAATTTATAATAAGGAGGAATAATAACTATTACTGCCTCATTATTGTTATTTGATAAGGTAATATGAATCAAGCTTTGTAAATTTATTTAGTTATGTGTTTTGTTTTATTTTAAGTTACTTATAGTATTTTTCAAAACGATCCCTTTTCATTCCTTTCGTAACTCAGTTCATTTTAAAACACCACTGTTAGAATTAAAATAAAACTTTAACACTATAATCAATTCAAAAAGTTATGACCCTTGTGCCATTTACATATAACTCCAGCAGTAAAAATTGCAAAAAGCACACTTGAGGCTCACTGGTACTAACCACCAGGCTATTCAATCATTGCTAAGATTACATGCCCCTGATAATTTTTACCGGCTCTGGAGGCAACCAGTGCTGGCTGAGGTACGCTTTCGAACAAGCCTCCGCCGGCAAAGCCCAATTACGCGTATGATCGCCCCTAATGAATCGTTTCATTAGCTCGGCACCAGAATGTGACGTTTTTATGACAGGGTTAGGTTAGAAGAATATGAGAGGTTGTTAGATTTAACTTAAACACTATATGTGTTTTTTGGCTTCGGCCGTAAATAAATAAATAATAAAATAAGTTTTTTTTACTTATTGTTTCAATAAACGTATAAGCCTATGTAAAAATAATAATAAAATGATGATTTAATAATACAATATATTTATACAGGTCTGATATATTATCTTAGTTATCTTTAATAAACAAAATTATTATTAAAGGAAAGCACCAGCTCTTGGTGGTTTCCCTGCTGAGCGTATAAGCATCGCGATACAGCGAGGAAATGCCGCCAGCATTGTGGGTACTCTGCCACAGAGATCAAACTTTTTAAATATGTTTTATTTTTGTGTTTTGTTCTATTTTAAGCTACTTATAGTTAGGTTAATATTATGAATATTTTAAGTTTATAAAATGATGTATATCGTCACATCAATAATGATCTAAAAATGTTATATTAAACTATAAATAATTGTCAACAAACTTTATATTCTAATCAAGGTTATAAAAGTCGACCGCTTCATAACTTCTTGCAAGATTTATGAAAAAGCCAAAGGTGTGCGGGAGATAATATTTTATCATAAGCCTTACATAATAAAAAAATTAAACGAGATTCTTATCAATAGCGGGTGAATGGCGTTACAGTGATCTAGGCCAAAAAATCACAGCGGTCAATCCACTTTCACTCTTTACTGACCACTAATCCTATTTGGCTGCATTTCGTATGCGGACTGGCACATTCATTTTAACATAAAACTATTGAATCTGCTCTTTCGAAGTTAGACTAGAACGTTAATAAACATTAAATAAAGTCCCTGGTGTAAGAAAACTTTTTCTTATCCTATGTAGAGGAGTGTTACAATACGCATGATTACTTACAGTCTCAATAAACTGTAGTTTCACATAAGTTTTCCTTTTTCTAAGGCTTTATAGCCTGTATAAAAATAGAGACCAATTGCACCAGAAGATAAAAATCTAAAAACCGATACATATAGTAGGGATCTGTAGGGTTACCTTTGGCCTTATTTACTTCTTCTTCTAAAAATATCAGCGTTTAGAGCGTTGAATTTAATTTCAGTATATATATGCAATAAATAATTCTTCATTATATTTTTCAGATGATTTAAGCTTCTAAAGCATTATTATTCGACTTATCTCCATGTCCAATAATAGAACCGTGCTTTTATTAATCATGTCAATACGATACGTCTCTGGAACATCTTAAGTGCTCAAGTGATTTGTTTTTTGTATATAACACGATTGCTTATATGTTACGGATATCATGTTTTTAGTACTTAGCTAGCTTCTGACCAACCTAGAGGCACCACGACATATTGCACAACTGAAAGGTAACAACAAATTTCACATTTTTTTTGAATTCTTTTAAATGACCTATGTAATCCTTTCAATACCCACTAAAGTGCTCACGAGGTTAATATGAAAATGTAATATCCAAAACTGTTGAATGGATTTGATTTCAATAATTCAAAGTTAATCGGATTACGTAACGTGCGTGCTTGATCAAAATATTGTGTGTAATATTTAATCGTTGTTTGATTAAATATTTATTAATGTATCAGCAAACCTTACAGTTATCAAACTGGTAGTAACTTTATAAGTATTCAATCATTTATCAAAACACATAGCATACGTAAGTAATGAAATACTATAGTGAATCAACTATTTAAAGAATCTTAGTGGGTATGTAAATATTTCAAACTACCCTCAAAAATCAAAAAGTACGATAGATAATATTTTTTAAGTAATTAGGGACTGAGATTGGAAGCTTATCTTATAGACTTTTTTCAGACAACCCATGTGCGCTCTTTAAGGCCCCTAACTCGTATCGGCTCGGGAATAGCTGGCAGTTGGTTCCACAAAGTGGTGGTGCGTGGCAGAAATTACCTTAAAATATGGCATTGAACGCCAGATTATTTACATAACTAGTACATTATCTCCTCCTAGTTCTCCTACATATTGTCAATTAACTTCATTTATATACCTTAGTGAAAGACGTAAAACACGTTTGTACATACAACGCCTAGATTACTTCACTTTATAATATTCATGCAGTTGTAATATATGTTTTTTCATAAACTATATGCCAATACAGTAATACTTGTTATTGTGATGTTGTGTGTGTGTGTCCAAATAAACATATTTTCTTTCTTTTAATAACACATTACTTTAGGGTTACCCTGTATATATTCTTTTATATAAAATATTTTAGGTCACATCGGTGAACTAACATTATGCAAATAGTGAAAGTGAATTTACGTGAACCGTAACGAATGTGAGTTCTGTAATATACGCATCTAAAATTCGATTGTCTACTCGTACTTGACACGTATTTAAAGTTATTTTACATCGCAAAAAAACAAAAGAAACTTAATTCGAGAACTGATAATGTACTAGAAGTTAAATGCTTTTTCTGTAGAGATAAGGATAAGTTGTGTGGAGGAATTACGACATTTCCAACCGAAAAGGAAGAATCCTCGACCAGCCAACCAGCCGCCTCGAATTCTCTAGTGGCTAAGGTCGAGATATATGCTTAGCGGTCGAGCTTCGTTAGGTTAGAACTTCGTTAGTGCGAATCAGGATTGATGACGTCATCGTATTGATTGTAATTGCATGTCATAGATGTCGCTGCAATAGTATTTTGTAAATATGGCCGTATTATTTGTTTTAGGAATGATATGCCAAAAATATAATAAAGGTATGTTATTTTACATGTACTAACAATGATATTTTTGTTCAAATGAACGCACCAGAGACGTATATGTATGTATTATGTGTTAGTATGTCTGCTTATCGAAAAAAAACGGACCTTTTTCATTTATTTTTGTATAAACACCGCTTACAAGTGATTTATATATTTCATGTGTAAAGGTTTCCTAGATTACTTAAGCCATTGATCAATTGCGGCTCTCAATAAGTGTTTGGGTGCTCTGCGACTATTTCCACCGAAAACCACGACTGCGTGCGTTAAATGTCTTAAAAGCACAAAAAATGTCTTGAAAGCACAATCCCGATACAGTGGTTCACTATAGTAAAAGCTTAGTGCTTTTAAAAAAACTTATTACGAACTTTTCCTTTTGTTTTTCTTTTGTGAAATGAAGTTTGTATGAATAAACCAGCTACTGTTAGTTCCGGAAGTAGATGTCTTTTTGGTGCGGCCGTTGCTTTAAAAGCTATATGTATACTAGTCAGTATCTTCAATAACATCTGCCAGTTGGGGCGTAGAACGGACGAGATGAACTTCCTTTAAAAGTTCCTTTTTGTTTTTTCCAAGTATTTTCTTTCACGACCGTATTCTATGCTTTAAAATGAACTCAGTACATAATTCTCTAAATACATAGAAGGTAAATGAGTTATATAAACATGTCACGTGGGGATTAAATCATATTATTTGAACTGATAAATTGAACACTGAATAAGACTAGAAACAATTCAATGAATGTTTAACGTGTGTTCTAGCGATAATGATACCAATTAACCTACATTATAATTACCCTGCTGGTCAATTATTAGGAAGATTTCTCAGTGGGCTAAACTAATATTGGGTTTTCTTGCACGACACATGTTACATATGTAAGGAGCGTAGACTTAGATGAAATCACGAACATTTTATCGCAAACCGAATACATAATGGCCACATTACTACATAGAAACCTTTTTTTTCTGTGCATTACTTTAGTACGTAATGAGTACGTACGTCATTTACACGCACGTAGTCATTACCACACCCACTGGTGTAGACAAAGTGTATTTCTCCTTGATATATGAGAAATTAATTTAAATGGGGATTACATAGAGAACACCTATAATAATGACGTGAGAATGTTATTCATCACCATGACCACAGGTAATATATTTCACATTAATATTAGCTCTGTGATGGTTGGAGGTAGTGCGTCCTCCCAAGGTCCCTATGTCCAAACATCCATGTGTCGCTGGGGTCGTATAACTCAAAATGTTTGCAACAGACACCTTTTTTGTGTAATTTATTTATGAAAACTTAATTGTGATTTTTATTATTGATAAAAGAGTATGTAAATAATAATAACGCTAATGCAAAGGATATGGCAGAGCAATGACACAAGGTATTAAAAAAACTTATAATTACATCAAATACTCTAAAATGATCCTTGAGCACGCTTTTAAAAGTAAAAGGTGGTAATTTGTTTCTATCGTTTTACTTAACAGATTCATGACCTTCGTCAAACTTTAATAGATTAATTACATTTTTAAACTTATCCGATTTAATCACTGATACAATTTGGAGTGTCCGTGATATTAATGAAACGATCACATTCTATTGAAAGTTACGTAAATGAGACTTTTTAAATTAACTTGTTAATTTAATACCAACCAAATTAATATTAATCTAAAATAAAACAAATTTAAAAAGTTTGCTCCATGTGTACCCCTAATGCTGGCGGAATTTCCTCGCTGTATCGCGATGCTTATCCGCTGAGCGATAAGCACTAGCTCTTGGATCACCGGTACTAACTACCAAGCGCCTAATATAGTAAGCGCATGTGCACAAGTACCCAAAGGTCCAAAATTCTCTAATCCAAAGGGAACAAAGTAAATAAAATTAAGCGTTTTGATTTAGTGATCAAATAAACATCAATTAAAAGCTAATACCAAGAATATTATTATAATGCATTGTGTATAGACGGCATAGGAACTGATTTAAAATCGTATTAAGTCGCATTACAGTGAAAAACGTTTTAGGTAATGTAGGTTTCTGTTAACAGAAATATAAAATTTCAAAAGATAAAAGTTGTATTATTCTGTATAATATGGGATATATTTCGGAAAGTGTTCGAGCAAACTCCGTCCGACGTACGACGTCCTTTGGCCTGAACTAAGTGCGAACTTATTCAAAAAATTTACAATGTTACAAATATTGTATTTATTAGGGGACGAAATTTAATTGCGTCCCCAAAACAATGCAAAGCAAATGTATAGTTAGTGATCAATTGTTTGAGTATTTTATCAAAAAACAGATATTATACGCAAGTATTTAGTACAAATGTCGATTAAAAATAAATGTAATTAATACTATTAAAAAGTGGACATTTATGGCTGCCATTTGCCTGTAATATTATCGGTGCACACTATCACATTCTAAATTCACGATTTTTTATATATGCGATAGCATATTTTTTTTTTTTAATTGTGAAAATTTTTATTCAGTTTATTCCAATTATTATGATCTTACATTTCTGAATCTTTAAAAAGGTTATATAACGTTTAGTTTATATAAAACGCGCACGACGTAAAATAATTTACGACAGGGCCGGATTGAGCAAGTAAACTTAAGTTTGTGGGTCATAAAGTAAGAAAGAATATTTGGCATCAATCTGCATTCATAGCGCGAGACGTTAGGAACAAACAGTTGAAACATATTTCAATTTCTGACTTTTAAACTATACAGCTACGTAACATTTTAATATTTTTCATTAATGTTAACTACGAAGATTTTACATTACCATAAATAAACGAGTCGAAAAGTTCTTTACGATGTAATTATTAAAAATTTATGCAGTAACTTCTTTAACTACTGTCTCTAATAGCGCAAACTTTTAATAGGATTTTTATTACTTGTTATTATTTGTCCGTACTAACCACTGTTTTTAAAATGAGGTTGACAGGATAATTAAAACCCTTTTATGGAAGACACTATTTCATCACAGTGTGAATACACTGCTGGAACCAATATATATATACATTTTGTATATATGTATTTTGGTGAAAAGAGGCTGAAAATACTTTTTTTCATGATAACACAGAGACTATGTGTCTTACAAAAAAATTTTAACGGTATAATTTGTAGCAAAACGTGTTCCCTACAAATATCATTCTCAACAATGCGAAATCGGTGTGCGTCCTTGGTGCGTCCTTGGGGCGTCGTCATCCTTCAATTGCATTTATGTACCACATTGACGTGAAATTGACTGTGTAATTGTTAAGTACTTTTTTGTCTTTACTAATAAAACTTATATTAGTAATTATTGTTACTGACATATTCATATAGACTAATTGTTGAATAAAATAAAATTCATATAAATGACATTACATTGGTTTGTTAATAAGTTATTTATTTACACTTTATTGCACTTAAACAGTCGAAGCAAATGACTTTAATAGATGTTAGTACATATAAGAGCAACGGGCGGGCTTATCACTAATAAGCGATCTCTCCCAGACAACCCACAAGATAAGTTCTTTTATCTGACTGACGTATTGTATATCGTACAAAGTAAAATCTCTAAATCGATCTATACTTAATTAACTTTATACATATCCTGTGAGTTTAAATATTATAAACCTACCTCCTATTTATATTGAATAAAGTTATTGATATCACTTAAATTGTCTACACAAAGTGTTACAAAATTTAATTAAGCTTTATTGAAAGCTCTTCTATCTAAGACCACTTAATTCTCAAGCAAACATAAGTAGTAATAATGAGTTAAGGAACAAGCTAAGAAACTTGGAGCAAACTACACAGCAGTTAATAGCTGTTATTTAATATTTGTTTACAAGTTCAATTATTATTAAATTCTTCTATTCCCATGTGGTCATAGATATCTGACATATCGGCCATACAATTATGAGTGATTCGAAATTTCATAAAATATGAGCAAAACAAAGCGTACTGATAGTTTTTCATAAATGAAACAGAATGTATTCTATCGGTGACAACCAGTACTGATAATTATCTAACTAGTTTATAATTGACTATCACATTATAGTTAATTTGAAAGAAGACTTGTTAACCAGGCTTCAAGCTCAAATCAGACTTCCATCCAATATATATTTATCAATTTAATGTCCAGGTTAATCAATTACCTAAAGTAACTACTGGCTGACGTCGAAATCCTTTATACATCAGATGCATCGTAATTCAATTCAGCCCAAATTCAATAGGACACCGATTTTAAATTAAATTACGACACACACTAGAGTGTGATTCTACAAAAAAATTAAGTCAAAATTTATTTTATTTATTTACGGCCGGAGCCAAAAAACACATACAGTTTTTAACTTAAATCTAACAACCTCTCATATTCATCCACTATCTTTCCTAACCCTGTCAAAAATATCTTTATTCACTAAAGTATATAGCACCATTTTGAATAGTCTTAAATCTAAGTGAATCTAAGCCTGTTCGTACGCGACCTAGCTGTGCTGACGCAGGAAAGAAGCGGCTTGGTTGATTCTTTTTTTGGAAATGATTTTTAGGTAGGTCACATTGAATGTGTGTACTTTCAAAAGTTTTTTTACTATATTTTAACCGTAATTATCACGCTGAATAATAGTTAAGCTGTGTTTGTTATCTTCTTAGACTGGTCTATATTGTAACCCCTTGTAGCCTTAGATCCAAGAAAGTTGTTCTGGAGTGTTCACTACGATACCTCTCATAGTTGTGGACTCTTCGGGCAATTTGTTAACACAAGTGACCGCCGTTCCGTTAAGTGGAAAAGATACGAATAAATAAAATATTTTTTTTTAATAGACAGTATGATTAAAGAGAAATAATAATACTAAATGTGTTGTAGTGTATTTTTACAGTGCAGTAGTACTTTACTATTAGACAGTACTTCGCATATAGTTCGCAGATCATTAATTTTATTATGAAATGAGTACGGCCTAGTACGGCATTTCATTAAAAAATATGCCTTCATTAAAATATGCACCTTGAAATATTTACGCAATTTAGCGGGATATTCAGAGTTCATATCAAAGTTGAGATGAGCCGTAATAAAAAATCAAGGTCAGACCTTCACCGTTGCTTTTGTAACACAGGAACACAATCAAAGTATATAATTTTAATGGATGTTAGTACATATAAAAGCAACGGGCGGCCTAATCGCTAATAAGCGATCTCTTTCAGACAACCCACAAAAAGGAAGAATACATTTGGATTGGTGCAATAGGTGCAAAAAATAAAATAAGAATACATTTTTACATTATGGACTGTAATGTTTAACGATATTTATTGTTTTGTAATAGTCTTTCAAAACTTAAAAAGTCTAGAATGTGTTAAGTTTTATGCAAGCATAACGCTGTTTCAAATTGCTTTTTTCGTCAGCGTTAATTGTTTTGGATTAATATTAGTTAAAATGAGTTGTGTCTTGACAGGAAATGTGCGTGATGAAATTCCAAACATTAAATAGGAACTATCTATGAAATGGCTTAAAATTTTCGTAAAAAAAACTTACTTCAATATAATAAAATTAAATACAAGTTTCCTGTTTTCTCTGGTTGGCTTAATAGCTTATTTATGGCGATCGTAAAACCATTTTCCTAACATTAAAATGAGCTGTATTTTATTTTCATTATTCATAAAATGTTATTAAAAAAACAATTATGTGAACAACTAAGAGAACAAGACCGTCGCACGTCATTTGATTTATACAGGACTTTTGACAATCGATATTTTCAAGTTCCCGCGCAGCTACTTGCCATGACCTCTTAAGTAGACGCCCGTGACATTCGGTTTTTAAAAAATTATCTCATTTTCACTTATTATAAAATTATTGTATAGACTTTATTGCATGCAGTTAATACGCCTACTTAACTATAGGCTTATTATAGTTTCGTTATAAAATAAATTCAGATATGTGTATTTGTTTAATAGAGGGAGCACATAAAACCTTAAGGTATTCTTATTTTGAAAAAATATAACAAACAATATTTTATTTAAAGGTCAAATTTTTTAGCATCACTTTGTTCTTTGAATACAAACCTCTTCGCAAATTACAAATATGTGTATAATTTCAAATTAGTGCGGTTTAATATGGTTGAGCTTTGCTAATAGTTTTCTCTTGTCCTAGTGCACAACGGATCTTAGATAAACAAATTATCTCTCTTTTTTCACAACCACAGCGAATTAGCCAAGACATTTATCACATTTGCGAAAACGTGAAAAGTCAAAATGAAATTAAGGTTAGTTTATATACATAATCATACTTTAATATAAATATAACTGGTATAGATATCTGAGTCCATTTAAATTCTATCTCTCGAGTACTATTTGATTAAATATTTCATACTAATAGGTCAAGCTGCAATTCTGTAGTGCGTGCCCTTGATAGAGAAGGTTTTTTTTAAATTTCTAGCCAATGCTCACAGATAAATATAACTCTTTGAACAACGAGTGCACCAACCCTTAATTAGTTTTACAACTACCCACAAAAACCTTTTTAAAATGTATGTATAGTTAACATAATATTACGTGAAAGTGAAAACGACGTATTAAGTTTCATGGGATCGAATTGCTGTTATCGCATTACGATGCCGGGTATTTTATAATTATGCATAATTGGGACTAAAATATTAAGTGTATCACTAAAATATGTTTTACGGTCTGAGGTACGAGTAACTCACGGCATATCAGATATGTTTTTTTTTTATGTAAGAGGAGGCAAACGAGCACGCGGGTCACTTCAAGTGATGTGCTGACTGCCGCTCATTGACACCTGCAACGCTATAATGTTCTATACTTTTTGTTGGGCCGGAAAACCCAAATGTTTTCTTTTAATATTTTACACCTCTAAGAAAATAATAAGTCAGGATTAAGTGCAAATTTATTAACCCCGTTCAATTTTATTATGGCTTTCATGATTTAAAAGATAAACAATTTTTATATAATTTTCACAACACAAACCAATAAGAGTCTATACTTTTTGAAGTGGTACAAAAAAAAAGTCTGTTAACAATAATCCGATTAATAATAATTATATGATAATATATGTCCAAAAGTAAGTAGGTTTGCTGTGAAAGAAATGTATTGAAAGTGTGTTTGAATATTTATTAAGCAATTGAGACAATGCTAATGAGCATTGCGAAAACTGGACTATGCGTCTCGGTTGAAGATAAAGGACATTTCACAATTTTAGATTTTTAGATATTCCATAAGTAAGGGTTGTCTCTGAGATTAAAACTTTATAAAACACTATGGTTTAATAATATCATTTTATATCCCTCTTAGAATTTGCAACTCAATTTATCCAACATATGTAATTTTTTTTATTTCCCCAAAACATTTACTTACTGTAAAAGTATGAAAATTAAAAATGTACAAATTTAAGAGAAGTCGGTTAAATGAGGGAGAATACACATACGTGGCACTGATTATTTGAAATAAAAACTGCTGACCGCAAGAGGCCAATGTGTAAAGAATGCGAGCGGTGCTAAGGCAGCAAATCGAATGCGCTCAAGCCACCTCGTTGAAAAGAAAGGATTGTGAATAATGACGATAGTTACAAGTTACAGTGAAATGTCCGTAGGGATGGAGTATTTGGTCGAGATGAGCACATTGGTATTTAAGAGCGAGTCGGTGTGGCGAATGTCATCAGTTACCAAGAGCTCACACAGCCAGGTACATCTACTTGGGATTCAGTGGCACTTTGCATCTAGCTCTTTAACAGAGTATAAGTTTCAACCACGCACAAGATGCGCGCATTCGTGGTAAGTTGACCGGAAGTGCCGTAAGAGTTGGGTACATTCGATTTTTAAAATATTCCATCTATAATTTATTTACACAATAGTGAAGTGTTCAGTGCTAAGTGACTGTAGTGCGCCAAATAATGGACGATTCACCCATTTTAATTGTCCATTTAAAAACAATGTGTCATTAAATATCAAATACTGATATCATTAAATTTAAGCGTTGAAATCAAGTAAAATCATGTATCATCAATAACACAATATACAATTACCATATGATTGCTGTACATAAAACTTGATGGAAGTAAAAAGTTCATTTGTATTCCATATATCGTTTTACGTGTAACATTGCGATTCTGACCCAAATACTAAATACTTGCGTTACGCAATCGATCCATTTCAAATTGTTTACAGCGTGGTAGCCAACTCGATTACGTCATACTATCGCGATCCTCTCGCTCCATCGATATCATCTTGTAAGACCACTGAACACTGTAATCGGACATTGCTCAGCGAAATTATACTAATCAATTCATAGATAAGCTGGGCAATTAGTTTGTTATTAATTAATTTAATAGACGTCTAGCTATGATGAAGGTTATTAAGATAAACTAAATTTTTGCTCTTTTAGATCCTAGCCTGTGTGGCACTTGCTTATGGGCGACCTGAAGCCCCACTCGGGTACAACTACCCAGCGCCTGCAAGACATTCCGCACCATCGGGTAGCTATGGAGCCCCATCTCTTGGACCGATAAGAGTACCTTCTGGTGGCCACTCTGGTCTATCGTTTGGAGGTGCTTCTGGTGGCCATTCAGGAGGATTCTCAAGTGGACTTTCAGCTGGAGGATTCTCAAGTGGAGTATCGGGAGGCTTCAGCAGTGGAGGCGTTTCAGGAGGATTTGCATCTGATGCTGGTTTTGGTGGCGGGTACGCTGGAGGTTACTCTGGTGCTCCGTTAGTGCAAAAGCACATCTACGTGCACGTTCCTCCACCAGAACCCCAAGAACAGAGACTTCCCCGCATCACTCCAGTTGCTCCTCCACAAAAGCACTACAAGATCATCTTTATCAAGGCCCCAACCCCACCAGCCCCAGTAGTCCCCATCATCCCCGTTCAACCCCAAAACGAAGAGAAGACCCTTGTTTACGTGCTGGTCAAGAAGCCAGAAGAGCAGCAAGACATCATCATCCCCACCCCAGCTCCTACTCAGCCCTCTAAACCAGAAGTTTACTTCATTAAATACCAGACCCAGAAGGAATCTGACGCCGCTATTGGTGGAGCTATCGGCGGTGGTTCCATTGGAGGTGGTCTTATTGGAGGTGGTGCTATTGGAGGTGGTGCTATTGGAGGTGGTGCTATTGGAGGTGGTGCTATTAGCGGTGGCTCCATTGGTGGTGGTGATTTCAGCGCTATCAGCGGAGGTGCTGGGCTCGAAGGTGTTTCCGGCCATGGTGGTGAGATCTCTGGAGACTTTGGAGCCAGCGGTTCTGATGAAAGCGCTTCATCTGGTCATGGATCTACCAGCTCCCAATACGGACCCCCCGGCCATGTTGCTGGACCACTCCATTAAATCGAAATTGGCTCTAACAAAGGTGGTACGATAAAATTAAACTGCTTAGCGAAATCCAGCCCTAAGCAAAAGAATACAGATTAACCTACCGCAGGCAGCTCGCGATTGGACTTCTGTAAATAGTCATCACCGCCAACCACGAGCTTCCAAAGCGTACCACTTAGCCCGCCATCTACTTGTTATTAGTGCACAGTGTTGTTATTCAAATGAAGTATTGCGACTGTTATTTTTATGTATAGCTTTTTTTATTTTTGTAATAAAAATTTATAATGTAATGCACTTTGTGTTTGTAATATGTGGTCCGAAAGATTGCATCACATCTGAAAGTAGTCTTTCTGCCGTGAAAGGTATGAGAGCTCGATAAACTCCTTTCACGAAATAGTTAAATATTAAATTGTAATGGAGATATGTTACGTGAGATATCAGACGAGGCTCAATCTTAAAGACGCTAATGACCACTTAAATGGATCATATGCGTAATCAAATTATAATTTGGTCATATCTAAACGAATTATATACAATCTCTTTGGCTTGGCGTTTGCGTAATAATTTTGAAATAGTAACAATTATCATAGTAATTCAATAGTTAAACAGCCTTCATTTGGCTTATGAAATCCATGTCAAAAATTAGGTTTTAATACAAAGCCTCCATTGATATGTATAAATATGTATGGCTTTGTAATAAAAGAACGAGTTCAAGCTTTTACCTACATAAAAATTCCCCAGATTTGTAACCAGTTTAGCCATTACATAACACTTATGTATTTTACACTCAGTTACTTTTAATCTCACTTCGTCACACATCGGATCCTTTTGGTTGTATTATTGAAGAAATTATACAATGCATGGAGCATTTATAGTCGTTAAAATTATTATCTATAAAAAGAGAAGTCTTTAAAATTCTACCACCAGCGACTTTCTTTCGATAATAATCATCTACCAGTCACTTCTCACCCAGTATCAGAAATATTATATTACAATACTCCTCGTATCACTAATATACCAAATCTTCACACGTTGACAAAATGTTCTTTTACCCCAAATATAACTTATTGCAAAACAACGTTTGTCGGCTAGGGTTTTTATATTGTAAAGAACTATTAAAACGAAAAAAAAGCATGGGAACAAATCGTTGAAAATCTAAATGCTGAAGATAGGAAAACCGAAAATAAAGTAAAGCTGTGATCACGCGTAAAAAAATTATAGTAATTATAGTTCTCAGATCGGTTTATTTTGGAAGCGTCGTAGCTTTAGATATAAGTATAGATACCAATGATCGCACACGATTCAACATAGAAAAAATCTAAATAAAAATAGTATTATATAGCTTTAAAACGGTTCTTAAGTCATTGTTACCATGAGACAAGTAATAATTAATACGGAGACTAAATTCTTAAATTGGCAGTCTGCCGACAATTCCATATTGATTGTGTTTCGTTAAAAGATATTGGGTACAGAAGAATTTAAAATTCGTGTAAGTGCTTCGTTGCAACAATATAATTTCATATATAGAAGACATTCCAAATAAAAGATAATATGTATGTAAAAGTTGTAAACTTTTGATGATTCATAACTTTTGTCTTGTTAGCGCGGAGTTTGAATGTTCCGTTTTTATGAATGAGAAGTGGGATGTATTAAATGCGTTTTGAGTAAAAAGAATGCGCAACTTCACAGATTACAAAAGGAATTGAAAAAGGGAAACTTTTATACCCATTCCAGTTGTTAAGTATTTCTCTTGAAACATATTCGTTAATATTACACTAGCATTGTACATCTGCAATTGCAGAAAGGAATTTCAATATCCCGTTCAACCCAACTTTTGTTAACTGGAATTGGAGTTAAGTTTGATGTCAAATTAATTCTACTTACCGATTAAATCAAAACTTATCGTATTTGGGTTCTTATTAATAAATTATAATAGGTGTATTAAATTTAAACTAATATATTACATAATTATTAAATAAGCACAAAATACTCTTAATATTAACATAACTAATATAAGTAACTTAAAATAAAACAAAACACAAACTGAAACAAATTTAAAAAGTTTGGTACCCGTGGCAGAGTACCCGGCGGCATTTCCTCACTGTATCGCGATGCTTATACGCTGAGAAAGGAAAGGACCAGCTCTTGGATCACCCGTACTGACTACCAGGCGCCTACTTAATTCTTTAATAAGCGCCTGTGCACTTGCACCCCATGGTCTAAGAGTCTATAATACAAATATTAAATATAAGTTTGATCCCTCTGTCAGTAGCGGTAAAGCGGCATTAAAATGTACTGATTATTTTTTATTGGTTAGCTATTTATTAAAAAAATCGTTACCTATATTACTGCAATCAAATTATCTGAAATGATTTATCTCCTTATGATCAATTGATATCGAAGTAAACAATAAAGACGCTATTCACCGAAGAGATCATCTCTGTATATTAGAAATCTGTTTTGTTTGTTTTTAGAACAAATTGTTTCATACCACACAGAGATATAAATGTATTTCTTATATATATATATTTTACCGAACATCCTTATTCTGACATCTTACGATCTATAGCTTATCCCTTTATATGAAATATTAATGAAACTGTCTTCAGGTTTTGTTCTCAGGATTTTCCCGCTCGTCTGATGCTTTAAGATCATCATATTATAGTGGCATAATAAACAAGTTTAGCTTTTTTATGTAGTTACAATGGATTAATTCCAAAATACCAGATTAAAGTGTGACTTTAACGGGTGGATAACAAATTTTAAATTTAGTTTATTTGTTTATCAACGTTTCACTTGAAACAAGCATGGACTATTGAAACCTATATATTATAAATAATGAATATTTAAAAACAGAATATTTCAATAACTATGGCTGGGAAAAATAATGATATCCAGGTCCCTAGCCTTAAAACTTATTTGGGTTTGATTAATATGTTATATTGTGTATTATATTGTATATGTATATATACATAGTATTATGTTGTATTATAATTACAAAATGTTGAACGTAAAAGAAAAATCTAGCGAAATAATGTGTCCAAAACTGGGCTAATCTTTTATATGATTAATTCAAGCGAAGGCGCGACTTACATAACTATTATGATGGCATTCAAATAGCATTCGAATGAAAACCAAGATTTATTTATTTTTCGTAAACGTTTGCTTTATTCAAAGAAATGCGTGTTTACTTGATAAACTCGCTAACGATTCAGTTAAGTAGACACATTGTCTGCCTCTTTCCATTAGTTTACGAGCCCTTTATGCCAATTCAGCATATATAAAGGAGAGATAATAATTTTTGCTACTTCGTCTGTATTCCTGATTATCTACTAACTTTATTAATTATATGAATTAAGTTACTATTGATATATTTATCATTCTAATGTATGACATAAATAATTAAGGTTTACTTGATCAATAATTGACATCTAGCTTGAAATCTAACTTTGACTTTAACCTCGTTTCTAAATATTACACTTAGATTCAACAGATGCATTTTAAGTCAAGTTACAGTGTCCTAATCTGAGAGCCGTCAGCTTCTACTACGCATAACAATCTGTTAATGATGTTACTGTTCTTGGGTGACAAGAAAAAAGTACGCGGGTTATACAACTAAACATGATAAATAAATAATTATGTTAGTGGAATACATTACCGTCTGTTTGTTCGTTGGCGTGACAACCATCTCGATGATATACGTGACAGGAGAGGAAATTGCTTCAAGAAATCGAAAGTGATTGTCTATGGATTTTCCCTGTCTGATTCGTGCACATTTGTACGCGTATAGCATTGCATACGAGACAACGATGGTCGATATTTTTTTTTGTTTCATTAAATATAGATTTGCTATTATCCACTCAATCGTTAGATTATAATTACAGTTCACTTAATTATACTACACACGTGCGTTAATATGGGTATTTTCATACATTTATGGATATCGGCAAATATACGCTGGTTAGTTAGAAAAAATTATTCGATGTTATTACGAGTCGTCAGTTTTTTTTTTGATCGTCTTTGTCTTGTGAGAATTACTGTAAGTTTAAAATTTATTGTAAGGCAAAGACTATCGTTAAGTTTTCCTATAATCCATAGAAAAAGTTTTGACATGTGGCAAACGATCGTCCAATTGTTTGGAAAATGACATGCGAATACGTTTGCATGTTGCATAAGTTCTTCAAAGGAAAATAATACGCCGCGAGCGTTTATATTCTGTAGTATTTCGTTTTGCATTCTACACCCCGGTATTCTTTGGTATAATGTATTATACTGTTAAATAACAAAAGCCTTTTAAGATGCCAAAATGAATTATTAAAAATATTCTGAAGTTGTTTTTGCCAAAAGGAAAGTGGATATCCGGTATCCTGATTCGGCCATCTTGTTGTAAGATTGGCAAAGTTCCAATAAAATTCAGTATTAAAATCATATTATTCCCTTGACGAGTTTTAATTAAAATTTACAGAATTGCAAAATAACTTTTCAGCAACGGGTTCCTGATAGATGTTTCTTGTTATCATAATATATTTCTATAAATTTATAGCAATATTTTCTTTCAATTATTCAGTGGATCAACTAGGGTGCCACGGATATACATAAAATGTAAACGCCTAGATTGGACTACGATCGGATGATACACTGCACAATTCTCATATTTCACTATTTGTGCTAATAAAAAAATCGAAATGTTAACTATTTGCAATTGATTAGAAGTCTATTAAGTTGCTGATATTGTCACCAGGGTTTAAACACTGTCGTAGTTATAGTTAAGACAGCGTAAACGATTTTTTATCGTTCACGTCTCAGCCATTCGATCGCGCTTTGCCGCATCTTGTGTTTAGTGGGAGGCCGCCCCGCCCCTCATTTTAGGTCTCCATCCAGCGACCATCTGTTCTTTGGGCCAATATGTCACTTTAATATATTTATTCAATAATAGATGCAATCTATTTTATCGAAATTAGATTTTAAATAAAATCAATAATACGACATGGTAATTAGAACTGTTGTTGTGACAAACCAGGTTATAAGGCACTGATTTTTCTATTCGCGTATATTCAAACTGACATTTCATTTATGAGAGTACTAATGTGTAAATTTAACGACACTGATGGGCCTGTGCTTTTTATGGGGTTATACTGGTCGTTAAATGGAGAGGTGAAAATCATTGTATGGAATACAAGCCAAACTAACCAAAGCTAATCGATTTTGACGCTTTAGAGAATTTCTCTCTCTTAAATCGATTGACGTTACATGGAGTGTACACTGTATTTTACGAAACAGTTACAAGATATTCTTCTATTTTCTGTTTGCCAATTACGTCAATTGTAAATGTTTGATACATAGCCTCTGCCATGTTACATTAACTTCTACATAAAATCGCCCGGTGAAATAATTACGAAAACAAAATTTTAAATAGTTATGGTTTTGTACCTGTAAATCTAAATGAGGAGATACGATGTATTTTTTATATCGCCTTTTTGTTGCGTACAGTTGAGTCGTATAGAATCAAAGGCAGCTCTGTTTTCTTGGGGTCACGATCGTCAATAAAAAAACGTTAATAGTAGCTTATTCTTAAACTTTATCATATTATCTGTGTGTTACCATAGATGATTTGTTAACTGAAAATGAGCTAAAGTGTAGATATTTAATAAATATGTCAAATCAATTCGAGTAGCGAAAACGCTGATTCAATAATAACACACCCTCGACGCACACACTATTTTTTATTGTGTGTCGATAGAGCGTCGTTATTTAAGCAAATAATGCTTGGACGGCCTAAACTAACACGGATTATTAAAACAAAAAACATTTTTATGATGTATTTTGGTATTAAAAAGTATCCCTTTTAAAACTATTCTAACGCGGTAAGTTTATTTCATTTATTTCGGTTGCAAATCGTTAAGTCTAATAACTATTGCATTTTAGTAATAAACACGCCTTCTACCAACTCAATTTACATTAAATGAGTGTGATTTTTATGTAAAACCTTCGGAACTAGGCTACTACTAATATCATGTAAATATAGAACCTTTTTTATTCAGCTTTCAAAAGTCAACTCAAAAGCCATTCCGCGCTGAGTTATGCAGAACTGACGACAAAATAGCAATAGACGTGGCCACATCATTTATCATCCAACGCGACCTTAACGTCTTTCTATTTGTTCATTAAAATGCAGTTTAAGGTCTTTTAAATCTTGGCATTAAATCATAATAGTTCGTTAAAAACTCGGTCTTTTCAATAAATTTTTATCTAAAATAAAACTATTTGCTAAAAAATGACGTAGTGTAAACGAAAACGATGTGTGAAAAATTTAACTAAACTATTAAAAGCCGATAATTTTATTTCTTAAACAAAAAGATTACACAATAAAGAATAGATAAAAAAAATCCAATATAAGGTTAAAACTTAGAACCAGAAATTAAATCTAAGATCAAAAACAACAAAAATAAAAAAATACGAACAAAATAAAATATTTACATATGAACAAGTGGAATATATCAAGTGAGGAACGAGCATTTAAGTGTGTGTGTGTGTATTAGTGTGTGCAATTGTGTTGCTGTGTGAGTGTGCGAGGTTGAATCTTAGTTTTTTTTTTAAAGAATCTCCTATGACCAAATATATCCAAGGACAGATAGGACTCATTGTAAGTTCTGGCTGCGCGAAACAAGACTGAGTTTTGTCCGTAGCTTCTTGCATGAGGGACCTGGAAGGCAAGACTGCGACTGGGATAGGCAGAAAGTTTATGCTTTCCAGTAGCCCGCTACAGTCTATTCTGCCCGAGACCAAGTCATGTAAAAGCGTCATATCATAATATGAATATATATATCCTATTATTTTGTATAATTCACAGTCAGTTAATATATTTAGTTTGATGTTTAATTTGATGTTGAAATCACTTTGGTTCCGCAGCATTAAAATCCAAAAGTACTACTATTTGTAGTAATATTAATACTTTTCCTTTAGTACAAATTGTAGTCCAGTATACACACATTCGTTAGCAATACATAAACAATTTTACAGTTAAGTTGTAACACGAAAAATGAATTTAATAAGCGTTGTTGAAAATGTGTTTCGTTGTTCAACTCCATACAGTCCTAAGTACTCTTACTTATATTTTGTTATTGTTTCAAACATGATATTTTATTGTGTGTGAAAAATTTTTGAGTACCACGTATAGAGTGCTTGTAAACTCTAACCACGTCGCTAAGAGAACACGAAAGCACTTTGCGCCTTTTGAAGATAATAATAGAGGTCCCATGAACCTGAAAACTTTTAGAGTATTGATACTTAAGAAAAACTAAAAGCTAGGAAGCTATTATAAATTGATACCATAGATAGAACCGATTCACGAGTTGTTTGATTAAAAAGTTTACAGTTTACTCTATACAAAATTCCAAGCAATTTGTTGACTTTGTCAGTAAAGAAATTAAAAAGAGTACTTAAATAGAAGCTTTTAGAAAAAGCGTTTTATAAAATAAGTTAATTTCGACGATGAAAAAGTTTGGGAATGAATTTGCTCCAGCTTAGCCAAAAAGGCTCGCTTCGCTCCAAAAACTACCAAAATAAACAACTACAGTTTCTTGCCTGCTTCTTCTCTTGCGTATTAACAGATGTATAGTCATTTAAATTCAAGACGGCGAGAAGACGATTCAAAATGGTCCAGTGTACCTTACTAAATAACAAGGTTTGGCTTTGAGACAGAAAAACTTTTTGTAATGCTTAAAAACGATAAATTATTGTATTTACGATTGAAGGGTTGCCATGGCAACTTATAAAAACGTTGTAAATCTTCTGAAAATGAAGGATTTATAGCAGAAGAAGTGAACAAAACCAATTCCTTTATCATAAAGCCATCTATCGATTATTTAAGGATTTGGCCCATGACGAGGGTTTGATTCCCGGTTGATAATTGTGTAATGAACATATTAAGCGGTCTGCGTAATATCTATTTATTGTATAAATGTGTATCAAGTGTGTTAGCTCGTATCATAAGCTTTAAAGCGCTTACAGATCAGGTATTATTCTTTCAATTTACATTTTATAAGAGTGCACATTATCGTTAATGCTAAACTGTTAAATGAATAGGACAAATTTAATTTAATTAAGTCTTTGGAAGAACTACAAGTGATCATTACATGAGCTAAGCACTAAATTTACCTAGCCTTGACCCACCAACCTTCAGCTAAGAATGAAAATGTATTACTGAAAATTTTAAAACACAAACGCTTGGTATTTTTAATATATTCTAAACTAAAATCTCTCGTGACATTCACATGCTTCGCTTTTTATTATAGTCAAATGATTTGTACCAATAAGTTTAATACTATTAAACAAAAGCAAAGTATGTTAATTCATTTAACGTGTACTATTTAAAGCTATGTTTAAAGCATTTTGGATTACTGACAAACTTTGATTTTGCTCGCGAACCGCGAAAGACATGACATGCATATAATATATATTCCCAATTTTCAAGAGTCCAAACGGCGCCATAGGAAAAAGTTACTTCTCTAATTCAGCCCAAAGTTTCCGATTCCGGGTACGAGACTACCAAATTAACTTATATTAAGGGCGAGCAATACGCAATAAATAGTTCTTACCCAAGCTATCCATTGTGATCCGACTTTATGGGGGTTGTTACTTACCTCTGTTGATTTAAATGTATTAGCTGAGTGATTAAATAATGATTTCGAATTTGAATATAGAATGTCGTAGATTATGATCAATTTGTGCCTATATATATTTATTAAGTTAAATATATGGTAACGATATTACAAAATAATAACAGGACTGTAAGAAGCCTTTACAGTATTTCGCTGGATGCTCGCAATACAGAATGGTGTAGGCTTTTTTTTAAAGTATACCTACACTATTTGGATTGTTTGTTTGCTGTGTAACTAAGTATTTAATCTCATGATTTAAATAAACAATTAAATATACGCCCCCCACTTCTGTAAATGTAAGTTATGGGCGTTGATACGTGGTAAAGGCTTAGATATAGAAAGCTTACTTAAAGTCATGTATTAATAATTTATATGTATTTAAACGCACGCACACATACACACTCCATTTCACACAATAGTAACTGGTACGTACTTAAGATTAGTGAAAGAGACAGCGTGTTCTCCAAAAACAAGTAGATCGGTACTTAAATGGAGTCACTATTATGATATCGTCAAAACGTACTAAATAGCAATAATCATATTATTTTTATTATTTTATGCGTGAACTGGTGAATAGTTTTTGATATATTAAACATAATATAGGGACTGCGAACAATTCCTTTGTCGTTAAGACGCAACGCAGTGCCGTTTAATCTAATGTTTCGATACGTCCTGCAGTAAATCCAAGGAAGGAGGACATGAGAAGTACCTATCAATTTGTATATTACCTAACAATATGTATATTTTTATTACGGGGGAATAAATAAGTTATATGACATGTTAACAAATCTCAGAGAACAGTTTAACATGTCATAGTAACTATTAAAATACAATTTGACGTATTGTTCGAACTTATATATATATATATATATATATATATATATATATTTATATATATATTGAGTTAGTACAACTAATGTATAAGCTTAAAGGCAAGCAAGGAGTCATAATAGAGTAGTCATATATATTAGTTAAAGATAAAATAATATAGAAAATTATGTTAACTTATTAGCATACTCATTTTGCTCTTTGAAGCGATTTGGGGGATCTTAGATGCGTCTAAGAAGGGTCACAGTTATTCTCTTAACCACAAAACTAATTGATGACAGGTAATTGACAAGCTAATACTTATGAGTGTAGAAGCGAGTTTATTGAAGGTGTGACCCTCATGGCATTGCCCCATAACACGCAAGCAATGCTCGCGGTGTTACATCAACCGCACAGTGAATTGTCAATGTCAAATTAAACAAATAAGGCCAAGGTGACAGTTTGATTTAGACATTTGTCTGTCAATTCCGGCGGATTAACTTACGGCTACTTAATATTTGTTTTATAATGCATATACTATATTATTATGTTATATTCAGATAGCAACGGAGAAAAATCAAACATTATTATTGGTCTTATGCCTAAAACTACTATTACAACCTTAGAGAAGAACTGAAAAAAAAGTATTCGCCACTCCTTAAGGTCGCAAAGTATGTACTTTTTATAGAAGAAGGAGCAAACGAGCAGTCGGCTCACTATAAGGGTGAACCGCCGCCCATAGACATTACGTTGCGTTGCCGCCTTTTTAGAGTACGATCTTTTCTTGAAGGACCCTAAGTCGTATTGGTTTGGAAAAACTGAAACACGTTTTAAAGTAAAGAGATATTTTTACCATGCCCCAACGAATGTATCACAAATCTCAGATCAAAACGATACCAAAAAACACCTTCACAGCGGGTTGGCACTGTGAAATAGCAGAACACAATTTACTTTATAGTGAGTAACCCGCAAATACACAGGCATTCATATGAATCTAAAAAAATAATTAGAACCGAATCGAAATTCATGTCCGGCCAGTAGACTCATCAACTCAGACGCACGCATGGCCAGTTAAGGGGCACTTGCATTTTTGGTATGAAATTTCATTTATATGAAATTCTTTGATATTGCGGATCAGATTTCTGTCGTATACGACTTGTACCATATATACGAGTGTTATATACCCACATTAGATATAAGTCTTTATTGTTTATTCCCGTCACACAACCCCGACCCTAAATCTTTCCTTTAAATACGACATACGATGTATCATACTTTTAATTACAAACCAAATAAAGTGTTTTTTCTAAAAGCTTTCAGGTGTTGTTACATGATTTTAAAAAATATTAACAGGACTGTAAGAATCCTTTCCAGTATTTCGCTGGATGCTCGCCATACAGAATGTTTTAGGCTTTTTTTTAAAGTATACGTACGTAAGTATGCGTTTGTTTGCTATGTAACTAAGTATATAATCCCATGATTTAAATAAACAATTAAATTTACGCCCCCCACTTCTGTAAATGTAACTTATGGGAGTTGATACGCGGTAAAGGCTTAGATATAGAAAGCTTACTTAAAGTCATGTATTAATAATTTATATGTATTTAAACGCACGCACATATACACACTCCATTTTACACAATAGTAAGTGGTACGTACTTAAGATTAGTGAAAGAGAGAGCGTGTTCTCCAAAAACAAGTAGATCGGTACTTAAATGGAGTCACTATTACGATATCGTCAAAACGTACTAAATAGCAATAAGTGTATTATTTCATGCGTGAACTGGTGAATAGTTTTTGATATATTAAATATAATATAGGGACTGCGAACAATTCCTTTGTTTTTAAGTAAAGTTAACCAATTTGGCCCATTATTAGTTCAAATTTTCGTACGCGTTTTTTTGTACAAAGGTTAGCCACACGGCGAACAACAAAATAACAAATACTATAATTATTCCCTTTATTTTAATTACAATGATTTGATGATAATTAACGGATCATTGTGGAATATCCTATTTCCACATATTGATTATTGTATTAGGATTTAATTGCTACAAGTACTTACAGTATGTGGCATTGGTCAGTCTGTCGATGGTGTCTTGCTTCAGTTTTGAATTTTTCTTGCCCATTTTTAATGTTTGTCGATGGCTCGCCTTGGTTGTATCGGTATGTTAGTGTGTAACGTATTACATATTACACCGCAATAGTCTCGTACACCTGTAAAAATTATAATTGGTTTATTTTTTTTAATACAGTGCCCTGTTTAATGTATTTATTTATATATATAAGAACTATTTATTAATTTAATTAAAGTTCTATCTAATAATGTCTATTACAAAAGATTATATAAGGTACATAACAAAGAGATTTCTAAAAGTCAAATATGCATGTATTAGAAATGAAGTCCATTTTGTATCCAAGTGTCGATTGATCAAAATCAGAAATATTAATTTAATAATGTCTACAAATTTCACTTTAATACAATATTAATTGACACCACTTAGTTTATTATACAAGGGAGAACATTATACAAAGATTACGATTCTGTGCTCACACAACCATGAGAATTCCGATATTGAAGTTGACAACAAAACTTTTATGTGCAAAGGGACCACAACCCGTACTAAATACTTAAGTGAAAAGACGGAGTATAAATATATGTTGAGACATAAAAAGTTATAGCATTTTCCTCATACGAACTTATTCATACAACGCCAGTTGAGAACATGGTCCACATTCCCCTATCTCGTCTAAATTATTGCTGTTTTTCCCGTATATGATCGTTGGCTACTGTAATAAATTACATATGCTTGTGTATATCGCGTTAGACGTGACTCTCATTAGTTCGCATTTACTAATAAAAATATTTTCATCTGTTAATAATAATATCAGCCGTTTCATATTAAACAGATGGTGTTAATTAATATACATAATTTACACATATGTGCTTGCTCAACGATACATACATCGCGATACATGTCAACAAGGTCCAAACTTTTAAAAATTCATTTTAGTGTTTTAGTTTATATAAGTTATTCAATTTGTTTGTAAATATTATTGTCTGTATATTCTGTTGTAACGTTTTGCCACGACATTTAGTTACCAGTTAAGTTTTATTAATTACCCCAAAAAAATTGTGTTCAAATTCCACTTGTATACAGTAAACTCACACAAATAAATCTTTTTTTATTTTCATAGAAATTTTTAAAACTAGCAAGTGTCATCAGGGGCACCAGCCAGTATAGTAATAGTATAAAGCTTAGGCATATTTTTGATGCCTAAGCCTAAAGAACGTGGTATATCGATTTTCAAAACATCCAAAATGACAAAGCAGTTGCTTTTCTTTCTTCTTTATATTTATGAAACCCATACAAAAAAATAAGATCAAAGGGAGTTATAATCCTATATACATAATAAAGGTTATGCTTTATAGTTATACGATTTGTTACTACGAAAAGCACTTAAACATATGAATTTTGTTATACACATATTTAAGGGTTATTAAATCCTTGGATACGGTTGTCGTGCATTTAAACCCTTCCCATAATTACGACGAGTGCCAGTAATGATTTTGTCCAATCAATGAAATTGAAATTAGTTCATACTCCTGATTATATCCTAATTGTCGTTTTATTATCACGTAATGCTACTGGATTAGTAGGTATAACTGGATAAAATAGAAATTAAACAGTTTTCTTAAAGCACTAACTATCTTTTAAAGTTCTATAGCTTTTATAATGGCCTACAACCATTTATAAAATGTTTGACCGGGTGTTAAAAGCAAGAAGAAAATTGTATTCGTTTTAACTTTTCGTATGAATTTTATACGTGGTTTAAATTTGGTAAAGAACAAATTCTGAACAAGTGACGTGTTCCAGGAGTGTTCATATTTTCTAACAGTATTGGTGTACTGTAATTCTCGATACGTTTTAGTACAGCTCGGAGTCGAGTCGAGAAATACAATGTGTAGCAGAAATGAATGAATATCTTAAATCATTTTTAATTAATCTATCAGTATCGGGTAAATAATAATTTTTCCTTTATACAATAACAACGTTCGCATTATCGACAAAAACAATTTTGGGAAAAGCTTACAAAGCTTATAAAGCTTATTTTCGCTTTCACATTGAAAGTTCAATACTGTGATATAATTGTATTTGGATGAAATAACGCGATGATTACATTATTTCCAAATGCAATATGAAATTGTATGAAATGCAAAATTTTACAATTATTGGCATTTGGATTCTGAATGTGGAATAGACGAATTGCTGTTTTTCTCTATCGGCAGCATATTTAATCTAATGCTGGAAACCGAATCGGCTTTTCCGTTTGACAAATCATAAACGTGCCATCGATTTGAATATAAGAGTTTTATAACGCGATATACTCCTACTGAATAGCATTGCATTAAAGTTCAATGGAACAACATTTTGTTAAGGTTTTACCTTAAAAACCGAATTACTCATTCGAAAGCCTACAGAGGCTTTGCTGCTTAGGTTTGAACACTATTAATGTATTTCCTTCTAATCCATATACGCATAAATACTTTGTTATGTGGTGACATTTAAGACTAGTAGTCTATAATAGCTAATTATGTAAAAGGAAAAAGTACTGTATAGAAAGCTTTTACATTACTCACTACAGTTATTGCCATATGTGATATACGTGTAATTAGGTTTACCTTTTCTACCTCCCAGGATAGGGATCACGTACATACTCCATCACAAACGGACACTTTGCAAAAGGATTCTCTTTAAAATCTGAAATGATGAAATCCACTCGTTACACCCACACAACGATAAAGTACCTTCGCAATGCATTACCATATAACACGTAAGGTTTATTTTGCAATACAAACCTCAACCTGTCTAATACTACCATATTTCCGTATCTATTTTTGGTATACGAATGACTTCCAATTCGTACATACTAAAGGGTATTAATTATTATTAATAGTACGTTTAGCGTATCCTGATTAAGGTGATAATGAAATTGCTTTTAATTTTGTTTATGAGATATGATTAATCAATAAGCAATATCTACATATTTTCTTACACTTATGTAGTCGTCAATTTTTTTTTTTATGTAACAGGAGTCAAACGAGCTGGGTCACTTCGAAGTGCTAACCCCCCCCCCCCCCCCCCCATTGACGCAACGCTAGGAGATTTACAAGTGAATTGCCGGCGTTTAAGGGACTTACGTAACTTTTCTTGAATGCCCCCAAGTCGTAGCTGTTCGGGGATACCTGCGCTTGCAGTTGGTTCTACAAAGGGTGACCGGCAGAAACCTACCTAAAACCGCACAGTTGGCGTCTTGTATGGGAACACAAATGTCGAATATGTTTTTAATATAATATATTTAATTAATCAAATTATAAACCATTGATTTCTATGTACTTTTGCCATCTCATAGGTTGATCCCTTTACTAAAAAAAACCATTGGAACAGGAATTTTTTCCCTTGCAAGAAGTTATCCAAATTTCGAAAAAAATGGTAATCTGTTGGAGCAAGGTCCGGGGAGTACGGATAATGTCTTAGACAATTCAAGCTCTTCTAATTTATTAGCCGTCTGTTGTGCAGTGTGTGGTCTAGGGTTGTCGTGAAGCAGCAGTGGCCAGCCTAGGTTGTTTAGCCGCTAGCTTTTCCATCATGGTGACAATAGACATCAGCCGTAATAGTCTGGCCAGATTTGAGAAAACCGTGATGAACAATACCGGCACTAGTCCACCAAACGCTTACAAGTAACTTTTTTGGGGTTAATTTTCGCTTGGGGTAGGATGCGGCTGGCTGGCCAGGATCCAACCATTGCTCTGAGCGTTTCCGATTATCGTAAAGAATCCATTTTTCATCACAGTTAATGACTCGGTGTAAAATAGCTTCATTATTTTGCCGGTTCAGTAATGTCTGTCGACGCGCGTGTGCCGGTTTCCTTCAGTCAATTCATGAGGTACCCACCTTTTTAATCTTCCCAATATGCTTCAAGTGAATTAGAACAGTTTTATCACTAACATTTCAGCCTGCAGCTAACTCGGACTTGGTTGCGATCGAGCTACTTTCTTAGCTAACGTATATAAAGAATATAGAGTTATCGAATATACCTATTTATTCATTACACTTCAATTAGGACTAATCATTAACATTACAGAATATACAGATATTGTATATACAATGTAAAAGCTCAAGCTTATATAACTTAATGTGACTTATCAAAAGTCAGCAAGCTCAGTTTTACGACGCACAAGTTTGAGATAAAGACGAGATATACATTATAACGATTTCTTAACTAATTAACATTTGCATTGCTCAATTCCAGATGTAAATCTAAGATTATCATTCTAGGCGGTGTATTTGTAATAATCTTATTAAATTGTCGACCACTTCGTGGCTTATATTGGACGAATTTTATTAAATCTTGTAAATTTATTATAAGAGAGTGACTTGAATGGGTTTGTTTTAAAAATATATAGATAAGTTTTTTCTATAGGAGAAAAAACGAGCAGTATACGCAACACAAGGGTAAAGTCTCTGCCTACTCTTAAAAGCGTTGCCGGCCTTTGAATGATTGGTATATTCTCTACTTGTGGGACTAAGCCCGGTCGGGACTAAGATCTGTCAGTCGGCCATACAAGGTCCTGTCGGTTAGTCAAACAGGGTCCTGTCGATCAGCCAACCAAGGTTCTATCGGTCAGTCACACAGGGAACTCATTTTAAGAGACCATACGTTGTTGCACGAAGGGAAGAATATGTCAAATTCATACAAAAGTAAATATGTTATTTACAATGAAAACGTTACATTTGTACTGATTTGTGAAAATACAGTCGCTGGCATAAATTAATTATAATTTCGTAAACATTCCACGTCTGTACTAGAAAATTGGAATATAAATCTATTATGATTTATGTTGAGTCTCTATAATAACAGAATTCACTTACCCCTCCCTCCATCTAAAAGTTATTTTCTGCTGTGAGAAATATCTGTTGACGTGAAAAGCGTCGATCTATGTGTAAATAAACTTTTCAATTTAACAAACTGAAATGAATGTCACTTGATTCTAGTCTTTATGTTGGTTTGTATAAAAATAGAAATGGGTAGACAAGCAAAAAATTATATCAAAACTTCTTGCAAGATATAAATTAAATTAAGACATTTGTTTGACCCAGTTGATGTAAGTCCATAAATTATGTAACTAACAGTTAATTAAGAGATACAAATTACCACACTAACACAAAAGTTTAAGAACAAAAATGTTATGAAAAAACTAACAATAGCAAAAAACACACACTACAAAAAATATATGAATATGATTATATAAAAACTTAAATGATATGGGAACTTCAAATTCCGGCATGTACTGGAACTCTTGTGCCATACTTATATATATTGTCATTTGAGTAAGTTGAAATAATATGTAATTTAATTTGTCATGTTATCTTAAGAAACTAAGCATGTTTACGGTTCCATAAATTATTTCCGTGGGCTATCCTTTTCAATTTCAATCTGTTAAATTGAAATTAATTGAAAAAGTCTACTATGACGATAATGATCACTACTACTGATACTTGGAAATGAACTATTCTGGTCAATTTTTCATACTAATACATGTTAGTCATTATGTAGAAGTACAAGATATATGTAAAAACGGCCACCAGAATTGACAACCCAACTGAGTTGAGGCTTCTGAGCTGGGCGTTCAGTGAACCCATGAAAATTCAGTTTAAGTGACGTTCAAAAGTGGTTGTAAACGAGTGGCTTGAAATAAAGAATTTTGACTTTGAAAGCTTCGTCACTATAAAATAATGACTTTCAAAGCAGTCATATCTAGTGAATTGAAAACATTGTAACCGTTCTATTTAGAAGCTAAATAGATCTAGCACAGGAAGGCAGGAAGGCACTAAGACATTCCAGTTATGAAGCAATATACGTATTGTTATTGCTCTTTGTGAAGGAAACAATAGATAAGCGATTCCGAATTAGGTCAGCAGAGAGAGAGAGAAAGCTAGCGATAATTAATTCTTGCCTAATGACAGGTCTAAACAATAATATATATTTTTGTTGTTAAGAAATCCATTTCCCCAAGCAAAACCTTAATGACGCGGGATTGATCTCTCCAGGTGGTGGACTTCTATGGATTAAACTCAAACTCAAAATATCTTTATTCAAGTAGGTCTTTATAAAGACACTTTTGAATCGTCAATTTTTACACTACCACCGGTTTGGAAGGCAGTCATCTACCGAGAAGATGGGATTATGGGAAACTTACCCTACCATTTCGCTGTTGAGGTGAGTTTCCCTTAATTTATGCCCTGTTCTAATCTAAGCCAATGCTGCAATGTTCTTTGTTAGTTCAATAATGTTCGTATTTAATAAATACTGGCAAATAAATCAGTATAGTTAGTTACTTTGCTTTATACACTCATATAATGAAAGTGACGATCAAAGTCTTGAACATCTTAAATACAGTCAATGGCCATCAAAAGTATGTGGTTATTCTGTATTCAACCCCCAACAATAAATTGCAATTTCGGATGAACGCCCGCTTTTACTGGTAATAACGTAATTTTTAATTTTAAACTCAAAGCGTTTTTTATGACTTAAAGTCCTATGTCCAAACGATAGACGATTCTATCTGTTCTGTAATATAAAATATACTATAGTATATAAATTATATTGTATTTCAAACTGAATATTATATTGTAGTACATACATGTATATATTAAACAATAGTCTCTCATATAGTTGGTATGTAACTACGTTCTAATCGAGTCACGTCGTTACAATTCAATATTCCTACTGTTCTAATATGTAGATTAATTAACTAGCTTCATGTTAATAAACATAATTTAATGTTAGACTAACCACTGACATCAATATTTGGTTTTTAATAAACCACTCAGACCTAAGTCGTTGTTAATTCCGCTATATGCGAATGTTGTATATAGATAAAACATAAATGCAGATGATACATGACAACCGATAGGCTACAATTAATTATATTATATGTAAGTAAGAAAATTTCCTACCCATTTCAGAGTTCTAAGTAGATAAGGAAAGGTAAATCTATAGGCTCATATTATATACAACTTATTATGTACAATATTATATATAAGGGCCAAAGGCTTATAACCAAAATAGTTTGCCATTAAGACAATTAACATTTTAACAATACAAGTTTGGGATAAGTCTTCAATGTATTATTAATACCGTTGCATTCAATGTTTAATGTACATTAACTTGGTATATTACACTAAGCAATTTGGATAAACACTTCGAAGGTTATCGCGATAAGATTGACCCGAATAAAGTGCTATTAAGCCACTACCTGCTATGTACAAGTCACCGGTGTGGAATTTTGTTACAAATGTGTATAATATAAGACAAAGCTCTTACAGTCCGTTTTGTAAGCATCTTTAAAACTTTCCTACGGATTTTAATAGTTTTAATGAATAGACAGTGATTCAATAGGAAGGAACGTACTTCTGTGGTATGTATAAGTCAAAGCTGAAGTCGGAAAGCTTTTTATTTAATAATATACTTCTTGACTATAGATCTACATGCATGTTTGGTTAATTGAAAGTTTTAATTGTAGAAATTGCTGTTCTCAATTAAATATTTTTGTATTGTAGTCTATCTATAGGGGGTACAATTGTACGTGCGGAGAATTTTACCTCGCGAACACAGGGAGAACAAAAATCGATTTGGCGCGTTTAAAACGTCAACTGGTTGAATTAACGCTGACGGATCCGATGGAATATCAAGTAATATATAGATTCTATATAAAATATAGAATTCTTTTGAGATATTCACTAATATTGTATAGAGGATGTATCTATGAATGTGTTTTTATGTTAATGCGGGTTTGTTTTATCATCCGATTCGCGCACGATCTGCCGTTTCTAAGTTGACGTCATAGAAACAATAAAACCTTTGAATTAACATATAAAGGACAGAGTTGCTTGAATCGTGGGGTGGTCACGTGCCCTCTGTAAATGTCATCTACAATAATGTTAAGGATACTCATTCAATACGTTATTTTGTTTACCGTTAGACAAGAGCTGCATAATTCTTGTCTTAGCTTCCTGGACCATGTACATTATTGTGAAACAGGAGACAAACGAGCAGGCGGTTCTAACCACTCATGTGTATAAAATTATAAATATATATATTGTAAATATAAATTATAAAAGTATAAAATTTTGGGCAAATTGGGTCTTGAGTTATGAACATAACGAGAAAAGTACACAGCAGTACGTATTTTCCACATTTTCACTAAACGTAAAATGTCAAGATAATTCATTCGGTGGCTATATCAAGCAATTGAATTCAATTCTCTTCAGTGACATTCTCGCTTGCTGTTACTTTAAACACATTTTCGCATTCTTGAAGCGACTAACTTTTAAAATGAAGTTTATGATAATATTTATATTGTTTAAACACCTGCTGAGTCTATTATATCACGCTTTGGTTTCGAATTGAGAAAACGATAAACACTGAGATAATAGTTGGTCCTTTTTTTGATTTCGTGACTTTGAGACTTTGAGTTCTTTCTGTAACTATGCAAAGCTTAAACGTAACCCTCAAAATATTCGCTACGAATTTTAACAGTTATGGCTACCTGCGTAACTCGAGTAATTCGTACCAAACAGGAATTTTCTAGGGTATAAAGGTATAATAACATTTTTGTTAGACATAAAAAAGTAATTATTCAAAGTAAAAGTCAAAATCTCTTTACTCAGTCAGGACCATTTTGATACGAATCAAAATGACTCTACGTCCGTTCGCACGCAAACTAGCTGAGAAGATCAAGACAAGAAAAAGCATGGTTGATTTTTACGCTAATGATCCCAGTACACTTTTTGAATCAAAAGCTCCCAACTTCTTCAAAATAATCAGATATTTTTTAATACGCTTTTTGTCACAAAAATACGCAAAAATCTGTTTCAAAAATCAAAATCAAAAATATCTTTATTCATATAGGTCACCAAGGTACACTTATGAATCGTCAACAAAATAAGTTTTGAATTCTCGATTTTACATTTACTGCCAGTTCCCAAATCAAGGGTGTAGAGCGGACGAGAAGAACAGGCAAGAAACTCTTCGCCACTCCTTTAAGTCGCCAAGAATGTTGAACTACTTTTTAAATTTCCTTACTGACAGAGTTAACAAATTTATAAACAATTATAAAGGCGTATATACAAGCCCTTTAAATGAACTACTGACGATACCGTATTTGTTATAATTACTTGTGCGTGGCGTCCACACTGTGGTGAAAAAAATTACATATAATCAAAATCCCTATAACATTTATTTGATAAAATAATTGTGTATTCTCAAATCTGTGACACGTATCTAAAATAACACGGGATTCGTTCAAAATTGTGCGTACATTATGAACAACGATCGTAAGTTAACAAAAGCCCAAAGCTTTTGTTCACAAAAATACGAACATTAGTATAAAAGGAGCGATTTTATTCGAATCATGCCTTATGAAATATTGTTGCGTGCTAGCAATTTATTACCGACCACTTTATTTATGTTATTATTACTTGCTTGGGTCAATTTGTATGTATTACAGTTACACATTCATATTCAGTAGTACTTTTAGGTTATAATTAAAGACCCTAGGGTTTCAGTTCTGTGCACCTGGGACCTTGGTAGTTGGTTTTTTTTACTGGATCATCAATGCGACAAACTATTACGTGTTTCTTGTTAAATATATTTGATGTATTGTGTTCCATATGTAACGGAAATAAGACTTTTACTTACTCAAGTAATTTATCTCAGCGCATTTTTTTCTATTTATCAAATGTTACATTACCATAAAAAAAACAATTAACCAAGCCAAGTTACTTGCCTGCTTCTTTTCAGCTTGGTCACGTACGAATAGGCGTAGAATTACTTAGATTTAAGACGATTAAAAATGGTCATATGTTACTTTTCTGAATAACGATATTTTAACTTTGACATTAATCAACCGTGTATGATGAACAATTTGCATTTTAAAATCTTAATAGCTGGTAATCGGCGCACCATATTGTTGACACGTTGGTCGCAAATAAATACTATATCTGATATTAAAAAAAAAACAAACTAATTACAATCTAAGCTACGGCAGATCTTACCATACTTACCTTACGCACCATACTTACCAACTGCGAATCCTCAATGGTATCCTCTCGAAATGCTCAGAACCATTTAAAAACGACGTGAGCATTTTCATATAGTAAATGCTTAACATTTGATCCTTTTTTTTAAAAAGATGTTTTTATGGTACGTATATACATACCGTAAGCGCACTTGTCACCACAAACTCTTATTGGTAACTGATTACCAACTAGATTCAAAAAAGTTAAATTTAACCTTTTTATCACAAGATGTATCAATATTTCAATCTGAGACCTAAGAAATATAATTCCTAAGATGGTATACACTATCGGATAAGCACAAAAGATGCTGCAGAAAAGGTAAAACAAGTATTCAAGCAATGAAATGTTATAAAAAAGTAACCGAACACTCTCCAAAGCATGGTCACACATGCGAGTTTATAATCGATTTGTAAAATACGCTACGAAATAACAACTTCAATATCATAAATAGTACTTGTCCTAGTTCCTGGAACGCTGAATATAGTGACATTTGTATTTCTAAGGTTTTACGTTTGAGTAAAATGATCAATTATTGACGCTCGACCGACTTCTAGGCAAGCTTTTTATTATAGCTCGTAACAGAACTACGCAAGGGGGCATTTTAAATTTGCAACCATTTCATGTATGATGTTTTTTAATTGAAACTAAAGGGGTAATAATAATGTTAGTTATGTCTCAATAGAATAGGGTTGATCGATAAAGTTCGAGAGCGTAGTTTACCCCACTTAGAGACAATACGCAATCTCCAAAGTTATCTACTTCGTAAATTCAACAGAGAGTATGTGTTATTTGTAGGTTAGTGTAAATTTGAAGTCAACATTTATCGGTACGTGGCGCGGTCATACTTTTCCGTCCCACATCCAAGCGTTTCACTGGAAACCCAGAGAGGGCGAAAATTATTTCGAACCAAGCTTACCTGGCGGTGAACTATCATCGTGGTAGCCAGACCAATGGACCAGACTTGGACCTAAATTCAGTAAGAAGAGGAATGGAGAATGGTCATAACTATCCTCTGCCCATAGTAGATACGGGACATATCATAGTTTACCGACGTGTAGGTCTTCGACTATTTTTTCGATTCTTCTCATTGTTTTGTATAGAACTCATTAATTGAAATATGTCAATAAAAGCATCTTCTACCACATATATCATGAGGATTGCTCAGATGAATTGTTCGGACCAACATCTGCAGCTGAATTCCATCACCGGACGTCAAGGCCGAATACAAAAGTCCATGGGCGACGGTTATCACATCACTCTAAGTGAACCGCCTGCTCGTTTGCCTCCTGTTATATAAAAAAAACTGTGGCTCCGATAAAAGATATAAGTCTAACGTGCAAATATCATATGTAATATAAATATACGTAATAATGTTTAATCAGAGTGTATGAATGCAATATGGACCACCGATTCCCGAATAATCTAAAAATAATTGATTGAACAAAGTAATTAACGTTTTCATTATATGTAAATCAGAATTAACATAGTGTAAAGACGTAACCTGGACTTATTTTTCAGCGAAATGGCGAACGTTTTATGGCGTTCTCTCGTTATCCACATGGAAAGGGGCCTTATTTTGCTGTCAGATCAATAATTTCAGTTGTTCTTTTTTATTGCTGTCGCTGGTGCCCATCCTGTCGCTTGGAATTCGCAACTGCATATTTAGGTGTGACGTAATAGCTTCAAAAATTACCTACACTCTTTACTCAAACCTATCTAATTAGTATGAACTAATAAGATTTATATGTTAACAATATTTCTATGACCACATGTTATGAGAACACCATATCTTTTGACACTCCAATGAAGTGCCAAAAAGTATTCGATTAGTCGCTCTATTGACTTGAAGTAATATTAATTATTAGTAAACAAACTTGTCGCAATGCGGATGCTGCAAGCGTGAGATACTGTTAACAAAATGTCATTTTAAAGTTTAGATATTTGGGAAGTATTCGGGTTTGTTATTTAAATATATAATTACGTATCGACGAAAATGTTACAATTATAACTAGAAATAAAAAAAACCACATAAAGAAAAATAAACAAAAAGTTATTAAAGACCTTCTAGTTGTTGATGTTATTATTTTACCGCGTCTTCCTACAAAACATTTAAAATTAAACTTCTTTTTAGTATCTGTACAGCCGGAGGCATTTGTTAGAGGAAATTTGCGGAATTTGAAGGATTCCTTTGCCACCAAGGGGCACACATATACTAGTTAAAGTTATTTTATATATGTACATATATAAATCACACTATTATGTACTATGGGTAAAATTCGACATTTTAATACGCGTTGTAACTCAATAAAACCGTGATTGCTGTCCAAGCATTGCAAATTACAGTACAAACTAGTACCTCGGATAAAATATCTACGCTTGATCGAAAATCTATATTTAAAACTCAACTTTTGTGTCAAGAGAAAAATTAGGTGCAACTTCCATGTTCACAAAATGTCTACTTTATACGAGACCTAAGTATTCCTTAACGTCCAGAGCTCTTTCGTCCTTATGCTCTTAATGGCTTACCGTTAGAAATTTCATTCGAAAACTTTGTTGAGGTGGATTTTCAAAACATTAATTGATTTTATTTTACAATTTAATATATTTACGGCCGAAGCTAAAATAACATAAATAATAATAAAACTTATTCTAGATTCTTCCACTATAATTCCTGTCATAAAAATGTCATATTCTGGTGCAGAGTTAAGAAAACGGGCTTTGCTTCGGCTTGCTCGGAAACGAACCTCAGTTCAGATATGTACTGTACAAAAATGTCATTAAAAACATCTACATGACGTAATTAAAAATATATTTTTTTATAGATAAATATTAGTCTAATTTCACAATAAATTAACTATCTATTAATTAGTAGCATTATGGGTACTTATCAAAAGTACCAAAATTTATGAATTTTTTATAGTGTTTAAGTTTAGATTGTTTATATATTTAAGTGAACAATAAACCTATCTCTTGCTTCTCACTGGCATATAATATATTGTGCTATTATATCTAATTGAAATCCCAATATGAAATGTCACGGTATGGATTTTGTGCTCTCCGTTGCATTAATACGAGACATTATTTCGTTATTTACATTTGGAGATAGCAGTGGAGTATCTGAAAGGGGATTACAATGGTAATAACATTTATCAATTAATCCAAGCTTTCGGATAAACATCTGTTCAATTTATATCGGAACCATTTTGGCGCTTTAGCAAAAACTTCTTTTTTCATTTGACGTAATGTGTAAATGAATAGAATTTTCATCTTAAAAGTAACAAGGTAAAAATATGTGTTTAGTTTTGCTATTATAAGTGATTTTTATTTTTCCCGGGGGCCGCTACTTGAAAATAAAAACGTATAGCTATGACGAACATTTAAAGATTGTCATTTGTCTTTAAATATTTAATAAATGCGTCTATTTGAGGGGACTCACCCCTTTGTCTGTGCCGGTGTATACGCGCGGGAGTGTGTTAGAGGGAGCAACGTGTTGATATCAATCAATCAAAAATAGTTAAGTTTATTGCTTTAAGCTTCTTACGTGTAAGAAACGTTGATGAATTTAAAAAAAAACTCTATAGTTACATTTTATACCAGTTACCAAATCTTGGGTGAACAGCGGACGATGAGAACTAGCAAGAAACTCCTTTAAATCACCAAGTATATTATTTTACGTTCTTCACTTACACACCAGCATATACTCGTATAGTCTGTTTAACATATAACTTTTGACTTACATTGTTTAGCTTTTGATTACGTGTTACAAAAAAAAATACCAATGTAATTATATATTTCTATTGCTTTTGTGAATGAAAAAAGTAAATGTATAATATAAAAATGAATGGGTTGGTAAGGGCCCATTCTTATTTTTAAATGTTCGTTAAAGTTCAAAGATGGTTTTTACCGCGAGAAAAAATCGAATAATTGCCGGAGAAATCCAAAAAACAGCCCTTTTCTTTTTTCTATACAAAGGTTTTATAACTAAAACGTAGAGTCAATTTGAGCTTTATTGCTATTAAATAAAGTTCAATGTTATCTAAGCAATGTATATTGTCGATTTGCACTCTATTATAGCTACACAAAGTTAGAGTTCAATCATATATATTAAAAATTATTTTAAAAAATTTATGGCCCTTTTAGTAAATTAATCATTTTTCATCCCGCTCGACAACTGATCAATCCTCATTTAAAAAATTATATAAATAATTTGCATGGAAAAACAACGTTTACCGGTTCAGCTAGTTACTATATAAAAACAATTGAGTCGAAAATTATTCGTACTGATGAAGGAAACGTCATAAAATCACCAACCAAACCCATACATCCTTCTGTAACTTGATAAAAGCCTCAATATACAATCAGAAATTAAAGTTTCTTAATTATATGAAACAGTAATATAGCATTAAAGGACAATCTCGTGCCAAATAGTTGTAATGCCAACAATGCGTGTTTACCCGAAGTTGTTAAAGGATCTTAAATATCCTATCATATATTTAATTATAAAGGTTTTTGTATGTACAACAGTAGGCTAACGAGCAGGCGGGTCACTTCAAGTGAAGTGATACGTCAGCCATGGACACCTGTAAGCCACAAGTGAGTTGTCGGCCTATAAGAAAAAGGTACGCTCTTTTTATTTATATATATTTCCTGATATTAGCCTGGCCTAATACAGGCCTGTTTATGTATGCACTTAATGCTATTGTCCCAAGCTTTCAGGCTTAATTGAATTTTTAATATACGTACGCGTAAAATATCGCAAGGAAATTGTTAGTGAAAATATGAGTTGTATAGAATCAAAGGCGGCAATCTTTTCTGGGGTTACTTTCGTCAATAATAAAAAGGTTGATAGTAGCTTATTCTTAAGCTTTATCACATTATCTACTTGTTACCATGTAAACAAAATACCCACAGATTATAATTATAGTTTATATATTATTCATCGGTTGCACATTTTTGGAGAAAACATTTTTTTTAGTTTACCGAAATTTAGCTTAACTCAGCTTAGCTTAAGTTTAGATAGCCGCCTTTGATTCTATGCGATTCATATATGACATGGGTTAAACACTTGTCGATTCACCAAGTATTTGAATATTGACTGACAATACTAAATTGGAAGAAAACAAATAACAACTTTAAGAATCAACACATCAAAATCATAATACTTTACATTTTCACTTAAAATCGCTTTTACTTTACTATTTAAAAAATTGAACAGTATCTTCGTCTATGCTATAAAGCTTTAAAACAAATATATATAGCCTTTGAATATATATTATATATATTATTCCAAGCTTTTGCAATTAATCGATATCTATTTGCATCTCCATTTAAATTGGACGATTCAGGATGTCAGATAGTAAAGCTTAACATAAATATAATTTTAAAGAGGGCAGTATTAATTAATCGCAAATTGTTAACGATTAATGTAATGTATATATTTAATTACTAGCTTTCCGCCCGCGGCTTCGCCCACGTGTGATTTGGTTAAGTATATAGCGTTTCTTAATGATCTCGACTTTCTTTCACGGGCTAAAACTTGTTACAATTGGAATTATATAAAATTATGTGTTACTCAGGGATGATGTAGCTTTACAGGATCCGATAATTCAGGGAAATCGAGATAAATTTCAAATTAACTTACAGGCAATTACTTTTCTGCAAATTTTATATTCTGATAGTGATCTTCTTATGTGGATGAGCTGACGATAGAAGGTAAAACTCCTCAGCGTTAAAAGAAAATTCTTACGAAGTTATGAGTACGACATACGTACTTGTAAGGTTATTAGTTTGACCGAATAATAAAAGGTAAACCTCATTAGATTAAGGATGTAGGTAGAAAAATGGATGCGGACAAATGACAAACGTCTTTTCACTCGTTTCCTTTTACTTGTTTGTATGGGTAGTGTTAACTCAAAATAATCATAGGGTAAAACGTAAATGAAAGTTTGAACTGCATGGTAGTCATTACACAATGGAGCATCGAAATACCGCGATCTATTGACTATATTTGGCCTAAGTAGAAATTCTTTTAAAAAAAAACTAAGACTCAACCTCGCACACTCACTTACACAGCAACACCATTGCACACACAAATACACACACTCACACTTAAATGCTCGTACTTCACATAATATACTCCACTTGTTCATGTGTATATATATATATTTTTTTTTTTTCTGTTCGTGTTTTTTTTTGTTATTGTTTATTCTGATCTTAGATTATATTTCCGGTTCTATGTTAACCCATATTTTGGCTTTATTTTTATTGTGTAAACTTTTTTAGGTTTAAGAAATAAAAAAAATAAAATAAATCTAGGTTGATGACGAATTTTAGCAACGCCATCTATGGAGCACATTGTACAAGTGCCTGAAGTAAATTTTCAATTGACCATAACTTCTTTTTCTCTTAACCGATTTTGACAACGCTCCCAATTATATGTAATCCAACTGTGAAAACCGCGTTCAAATCCGTTCTGTCATCTGTCTCCTGTTGGCTGTCACCTGTCTCCTGTTGGCTGTCATCTGTCTCCTTTTGGTTGTCATCTGTCATCTGTCATCTGTCATCTGTCATCTGTCATCTGTCATCTGTCATCTGTCATCTGTCATCTGTCATCTGTCATCTGTCATCTGTCATCTGTCATCTGTCATCTGTCATCTGTCATCTGTCATCTGTCATCTGTCATCTGTCATCTGTCATCTGTCATCTGTCATCTGTCATCTGTCATCTGTCATCTGTCATCTGTCATCTGTCATCTGTCATCTGTCATCTGTCATCTGTCATCTGTCATCTGTCATCTGTCATCTGTCATCTGTCATCTGTCATCTGTCATCTGTCATCTGTCATCTGTCATCTGTCATCTGTCACCTGTCACCTGTCACCTGTCACCTGTCACCTGTCACCTGTCACCTGTCACCTGTCACCTTTCACCTTTCACCTTTCACCTGTCATCTGTCATCTGTCATCTGTCATCTGTCATCTGTCATCTGTCATCTGTCATCTGTCATCTTTCATCTGTCATCTGTCATCTGTCATCTGTCATCTGCAATCTGTCATCTGTCATCTGTCATCTGTCATCTGTCATCTGTCATATGTCATCTGTCATCTGTCATCTGTCATCTGTCATCTGTCATCTGTCATCTGTCATCTGTCATCTGTCATCTGTCATCTGTCATCTGTCATCTGTCATCTGTCATCTGTCATCTGTCATCTGTCATCTGTCATCTGTCATCTGTCATCTGTCATCTGTCTCTTGTAATAAGTTAAAGCGTTTCTAAGTCGGCTTAAGTTCATATAAAAACTTTGTTGCTTCTTAGCCATCGTATAGACTAATGTTGAAAAACGTTTCTTTTTTACAAAGATGTATTTTAATTACATAAAAAAGGAGGGATAATGACTATTTTTTTAGTCCCGCAGTCAGGATCCGATGATTCAGGGAAATCGAAGGCAACTTTAAAATTAACTTACAGGCAATTATTTTCCTGACAATTTTATATTCTGATAGTCATCTTCTTACATGGATGAGCTGATGATAGAAGGTAAAACTCCTCAGCGTTAAAAGAAAATTCTTACGAAGTTATGAGTACGACATACGTACTTGTAAGGTTATTAGTTTGAAATAATCATAGGGTAAAACGTTAATGAAAGTTTGAACTGCATGGTAGTCATTACACAATGAAGCATCTTAATACCGCGATGGATATATTTGGCCTAAGTAGAAGTTCTTTAAAAAAAAACTAAAACTCAACCTCGCACACTCACTCACACAGCAACACCATTGCACAAACTGACTGAACACACTCACACACTAAAATGTTCGTACTACACATAGTTCCACTTGTTCATGTGTATATATTTTTTTCTGTTCGTGTTTTTTTTTGTTATTGTTTATTCTGACCTTAGATTCTATTTCCGGTTCTATATTTTAACCTTATTTTGGCTTTATTTTTAATCTATTTTTATTGTGTAAACTTTTTTTGATAAGCTGTATAGGTTTGAGAAATAAAAAAATTAAATAAATCTAGGTTGATGACGAACTTTATCAACGCCATCTATCGAGCACATTGTTCAACACTTCAACCGCGCCCGCGCGCACTGCGTTATTTGTTATTTTACCTCTCATAAGTTTTAATATTAAGATTAACTTATATTAGAACATATTTAACAATATATAACTAATCAATCAATATAAGTGTTTAAAAATTTTGAAGCAGTGGTTGAAGTAAATTTTCAATTGACCATAACTTCTTTTTCTCTTAACCGATTTTGACAAAATAAACTTTTGACAACGCTCCCAATTATATGTAATCCAACTGTGAAACCGCGGTCAAATCCGTTCAGTAGTTTTCAAGTTATAACGTACCAGACAGACAGACAGACAGACAGACAGACAGACAAGAATTCCAAAAATTGTTTTTTTGGTTTCTATGACTCTTCTTTAATTGCCTCCTTTCAGTTTTTTGGAAAAATATTTAATGTACAGATTTTCGATTTTTACTGTCTTATTATTAGTATAGATATAGATAATACATGTATGTTTTATTACCAGGGTAGCTTGATTAGACCCGTATTGTAATTCACATATAAAAGATCTCAATTTGTGGAAGCTCTGAATTATTATAATGACCCCTTTATTAGTAGAACAGTGAGCCGGTGAAGGTAAGAGATGCCATTTCATCCAGATTGGCGATCAAGGTCATGGTGAGGTCTTTAATACTGATCCTTTCATTGAATGAGAGTTAGAATACAATAAGTTTTCAATTGATTACAATACACAATGAGGAAGAATGGAATTTTAACTACATTGTAAATTCTATATAACGACACTGAAGGGACTGTTCATATTATGGCGTTATAGAGATCGGTTAAATAGAGTGAAGAAAAGTCTGAATGGAATACAAGCTAAACCGAACAAAGCCAATTGATTTTGACACGTTAGATAGTTTGTCGTTAAATCTAGTGAAGTATACATAGTATATTAAAATAAATACAAAATATTTATTGCTTTTTGGTTTGTTTTGACAATACCGGGATAGTGCCTCCAAGTAATGATATACTGGGAGAACACGCATTAAATATATTGAACATCAGTACACACAAAACAAACAGACAAACGTAGCACGGGATTAACTTTTCGAAAAAAGCACCTTTTTCACCATTCACTAAGCTCGTTACAAACTTTCGTCATCATTCGATAAATGATTATAATAATAATAATATAGCCCTTTATTCGGATCATAGTCTAGTTACTCTAATATTTCTCGCTTTTTAATTCCCTGCAGTTCCGTTTACCAGTCGGCAATAAATGATTATTAAATTAAATTCCACTGTTCTTTAAACATTTTATTCACTAATCCTCAACTTTATGAACGTAACCACTATGCAATGTTTATAACTCCGGCTTACACATTTATTGAGAACTTTCTGCACATTACTTACAATATGCACATTACATAAGCGAAATATAAAGACAAGAATTTTTTTTTTATATGATTGTTTGGTTGTTTTTTAAAATTGTATACCTGTCTGTAATGCTGTGCATCCCTATAATTTATGCACATACATGCCTTGTGTGTGTGTTTTTTTTGTAATTTTGCTCGGGTTATGTTTGTATGTGTGTCGTTGGTGTGCCTTATTAAATAAATAAATAAATAAAAAAATAGCAAAAAGATAGACAAACCTAAAACCATCGTATATAAAGTCTACAGCCGCATAGTACCGCCTACCATCACACAATCGATGCTGAAAATTGTGCAGCGTTTACAATGTATATGAATATGATCAAAGGTGTTATTGTGTCAAAGGATCACGGAAGCTTCACTTTTCTAAGAATGCTTTGTGGTTGGAAGCAGTGGCCATTCATTGCGTTGAAAAATGATACGTGGTTTGAAAACGAAATTACTAATAACATACCAAGGAATAGTGTGTCTGCGAGTTGTTCTCACTATAACGTAATGTGTGCTTCTATTTCGCTATGCCAACCGATGATAGTAAAGGTTTCTTTTTGGAGAGTAAGAAACATTCGCTGGTGTATGGTGTAATGGTTGCAGATCTTTACAAGCGTGCTGCGAAACGTGTTTGGCGATATGAGTGGCGTAGAGTATCTAGCCATTTCTCGTTCTACGCCCTTGATTTGGGCGTATATATAACTATTTTTTTGACGATTCATAAGTGTTCTATAGTTATCTATGTGAATAAAGATACTTTTGATTTGGTATAAAAGTATCTACTTTAAAATCAAAAAGTGATTTATTGTAGTTAGATTTGTGAGTGTAAACTGTTTGGTCAGACCGTTTATGAGCTACACGCAAATATTGTGAGGTCTCGGCTCGGGTTTGCATATCATGCTTAACTCGTTTTTTAATATCGTGTCGAATAAAGTACTCAGCAAGCAGACATTCTTTTTTAATATGGGAAGTCTTATGTAATGTCGAGTATATACTTCTTGAGGTTTGAGTTTAAACGTATATTACATTTTTATTAGCGAAGTCGTTATATTGCTAATAATACTTTAAGATAGGTGTATATAAACTTATAAATATCAACGTAACCAACAAAGAATTCTTCAAATTTGAAATTAAAGTGAAGTTAGGCACGAGTCTGATCTTGAACTAAAGCCTAGTTCAATTTATTACAACACGAAGTTTGTCCCTATTAAGCGACTGGCGAACTAAACAAATATTTAAATTCGCTTCAAAAAATTGTATTTCCAATATTTCAGTTGCAGGGAAAAGTTATATGAATTCGGAAAACGGACATTGGTATATTTGTCTTTGGTAAGTTGTGCACAATCCTACAAAAAAAGTTAATATTGTTATTGAATTTTTCAAATGACATTATAATTGCATGAATAACTATATATTTTATTAAACTATATTTATTCATTAAATGTAAAAGGACTATGTAAAACTGGATATCTATACGCAATAGCACTTAACGCCAATATTGCTCCTGTCAAAAAATCCATAGAATTATCGCTGAGGTGTCTTGCAATTCGAAATTTGCCACCACTTAACATTCATACAGTGGGTTAGTTTAATGTGAAAACAAAGCAAATGATTTATTATCGTATGACATTGACAAATAATAAGTTAAACAAGCTGACGATGACTAATTTCAGTAGTTGAAACATTTATCAGTGAAATCACGAAAGAGCCTCGCGGTACGTTTCTTTTGTTAGCCTAGTCGTTCAAACCTTCACTATAGACCGATCGTTTGAAACTATGCGCCAATAGATTTTGTATCAATATGCACTTAAGAGCTTCATGAGTACAAATATAGAGGATTTTATAATTTCTTAAATCATAGTAGCCTCCAATGTTTTATAAAATTTCGATTTTTTTGCATCACAGATATTTTTTGAAACACCATTTACTTCAGAAGCGAGTCGTGAAGACAATTGGTTCGTTTTTCAGTCAATAGTTTTACAACAGTAGGTAGGTTGATTTTAGAATTACACCCTTTGTAATCGCACGATATTCATATACGTGTCGTAATGTAAACAACTGAAATGGGGCCGAGATAAATAAGTTTGGGTGGTGTTAACAAGTGAAGACATTTATCAAGATTACTCTCCACACTTCGCGCGAATGAGAAAATCGCGTAACTTGACTCTGCGTCATTTGGATTTGTACGGAGTGTGGAATGCAAGGCGGTGATGTAGCGTTTTCTATGAAGCATTTATTTTTCAAGTGGAGCGTTTTTGCCGTGGCCTACTGTTTGTTGACGGTTCCTGTAGCAACAATATAAATCAAATGTGTTATAATACGGAAATGGGTATCTACTGTAGTCTTAACACAGTGTGGTTGCGCCAATTTGTCAACTTACGCATGATTGGCAGGCCATGACACAAATTTGATGCTTCATCAGAAAATTAGCCCAATTAATTTTGCTTAACGATGGTTAATGTCATAGAATTTTAATTACGCGTACCGAAAATTAATTAAGAACGACCGAGTCAGGTTCGAAGATAATTCTCCTTCGCGGACAACAAACTTATCCTTGTCCGGGTGATACAGTTGGAAGTTATCTAGCTCTTAAAATGTTTTCATCGTAATCCTTACTAGACGCCGCGTCTCTTCCTTTTCAATGTCTTATTATAAAGGTAAAATAAAAAAAAAATTCTCTATATTAAAATAAACGCCTTCAAAAATTCTCGTTTTTAGCAGATTTGCGTGCAAAAACTGACAAGGCGAAAATAATACGATCTACCATTCTGTTATGTTTCATGACATTTTTCTTTTATTCAATTATCTGCTAGTATATAATATACGAACAAGTACACAAGTCACAGGCAAAACCTTTTTCTTATATATAATCTCCTAATATCATATTAATCATTACCAAGAATGGTATGTTAGGATTCATATCAGACATTTTTATTTAAGAAATCCACACTATAGTACGATTTAAGATGTCCATATGAAGGATGATATATTAAGTTAGAAGATGGGAATGCAATGAAAACAAAACTGTACTACTAAAAATGTAATTTTTAAAAATTCCATTTCTAAAAATAATACAAACAGTTTTTGTTAGTGAGTTTTCGACATGAAACAGTAGCTACCTGTTTCTGCACTCAGCACAAGAAGTTCTATGAAAAATGTGTATGCAATTCATTTGGAAACATTTGAATGAAATTCGCAAAATTTTCACTGCATTTTGAATTGCGATCAAGCTAATTTATTTATTAACGAAACATATAGATACATAAAAAAAATACAAAATACCTATGTTAAGAGGTAACATAACGTAAACCACTGAAAAATTAAGAAAATAAGCAACTGACATACAGTAAAGTAAATAACAAACAGAAAATAAATAAAAAGGAGATAACAGGATGAGAGAGCAACTGTCTCTACCTTGGTGAAGACTATAGTTGCCCCAACCTGTTGTTAAAGGAAGCTGCAGAGGAGTGTGAAAACAAGTCGATGATGGCGATCGACTAATCCAATAATTAAATCCAAAAATTGGTAATTATTTGTTATATCAGCTGTCGACTCGTAATGTCTGTAACTCATACGACAAGCAATAGTTAGTTTATTTATAGAAAGTTAGTTAAGATGAAATTCTTAAATTATTAAAATAACATATGTATCATATAACAATATGCAATACAACTTTTAAAATTATTGTCACACGTGCGTAAACGCGCAAAACGTTATTAAGTAAAAATATAAGCTCTTTGTGTTACCACAGATTATTACTTAGATAAACTATAAATTGAAATATAAAAGGGATATTTCACTCAAGCAGTATCAGGGGTTTTTAGGTGATCCTAATCATATTGGAACTCATAAGCGTGATCGGATCGGTGACTGAAGAATTTTATATCTTTGTATTCCTTACCTCTTTTTAGGAGCGTGTCTCAATGTAATTTTTAAAGTTCTACCAAATAACAGTTGGCCCAGTAACACCTTTTATTATATTAACTTGTTATCTGTTAATTAATAATAAAATATTATAACAAGTTTATTAACCTAACTAATATTAGTAACTTAAAATAAAACAAAACACAAAACTAAAACAAATTTCAAAATTTTGGTCCCTGTGGCAGAGTACCCACAATGCTGGCGGCATTACCTCGCTTTATCGCGATGCTTATACACTGAGCAAGGAAAGCACCAGCTACCAGGCGCCAATTAATTAAATTAAATTTGTTATATATTTTTATTTTATTGTATAAATAATCTTGTTTAGCACATGTCCATCCTGATGCCAAAGTTGATAATATTTACATTTTGTTGGCACAATTTTCAAAGCAATAAAATATTTTGAGTTTAAACCGACGTTTAGGTTAGCGATTAAAAAACGATCACTGTTAGTTAGTTATGAAAAACCGAAAATTATTTTTCATATGAATAGCAAACGCATAAAAAATTGGTATGTTTGAATGATAATCATATTTTTTTAAATTAAAACAAATTGAGACAGTACTTAATTCTTGTGAATTATGAAGGCCTACGAAAACAGAGTTGCATACAAATCGGTTTATTAACCGCAGTCTGGGGAGCTCACCCCATAAAGGCTCCAGTGTGACTACGTTTTAAGCAACGCTATATCGATTTTGTATATATTGATGTATATGTTCCGTTTATTGTAACTGTTCTATGTATGTCTATCTCAAAAATATAACTAAAGTACGTAACTTTCTTCGTCGTCAAATATGTATAAAAAAATTACTTTTAAAATTACGTAACTATCACTTTCTAAGACGCGAAGGACTGGCAAGAAACTTTCCGGTTGTAAATAGCTACACGATGCTTCATCAATATTATTATAAAATAATTAAAGGTCTTTACAACCGGAGAGTTATTGCTGCCAATTATGTGACATAATTAAGAACAACCTGCAATGGTACACCGAGATGAATCTAGAATAAAATATGATTTGTTGTGCAACGCAAATTCCGACCGGTCCCCTTTAGTAGCCTTTCACGATCACGACTCATGGACATCGCCCCTCGCCATATTTTAGGGAGAGGGAGCGTTAAATATTGAATCGATTTCAAGATATTGCTTTTTTATATGATAGGCTTATGTGTGTGGTCTTGTTTAGTCCAAACTGTAAATGTGCTATTCATAAGTCATATCACTGTTCCAGGCTTAATTTTGTTGACTTTACAGTGATTCAGGGACTGTTTTTTACCAAGTGGTCAAAGGATCTGAGGTCACACCAAAGGTGTTGTGTGTGAAGTCGCCACCCATGGACACTTATATGGCTGGCAGCTCGTGAGTGCGTTCCCGGCCTTTTTGGACGCTCTTTTTTTTTGAAGGACGTTCGTTCACGTTTCGAAGTCGATTTTTCTCCGTCATACGGATGAAAGAAAATATTGCGTCTTAAGCCTGTTAATAAAATTTTAAGCGTTTCACGTAAGCATTTCATTAAAAAAGTCCCGTACTTTTTTGTATGCATGACACCTTTTATTTAAAAACGTAAATATAAAGTTTTGAAATCTTTTGAAACTGACGTAGAAAATTTGTATCTTTATATTTATTATATACTGGCGAAGGTCTGCAGTATTAAGTGAACTTTGCTGAAGTGTTAGTTTATGTTAGTTTTTTATATACAAATATGCAATGCCTTTTATAAGTATAGATTAACTAAAGTAGAAACAGAGAAGTACTGTGTATATTTTGCAGTTAAAATATTAAACGCGAGATTAAAAAGATGGTTCAATGAATCTCAAAAAACTTTTCAAATTTCGAAGCAAAGATAAAGAAGAAGATAAAGTTTTAACTTTATTCTTTAATCTGCAACTTTTTAGGCTATAGTTCGTTTTATTAGAGATAAAAATAATATTACCCTTCTCTATAACTTAAGAACGTGACCACTCACACAAATTGTGAGATTAAGACACGAGCTTCGTTATTATTTTAATTAACTGTATTCAACATTAGAGGCTCCATTAAGTTAGGCTTAGTTAGCTTAGCTTAACACACGTCAACTTATTACAGTTTAAACGTGACACATTAAAAAATATAAATATGCTATTTCAATATGAGATATATATTATTATAATTAAAATTATAACTTCCTCGATTACATAATATTGTCAAGTACGCCTTATTAATAAAGCCTCGTACAAAAAATCTTTAAAAAAATCGATAATAATTACAGATTATTTTCTTTTATTTATCTAACAACTACAGAAGAATACCACAAATAGTTTGAGCCTATGGTGATTAGTTTGAGAGTGTACTTGAGTGAATGTAAGGAATGTCGAGGTTTCTTTCTTCTATTGTAACATATGTTTAGAATTTAAAACTATCGAGATGCAGATCAGTTTTACCGAATCACCAAAAATGAATGCGTGTAGTATTCGAAATTCAAAATGAGAATAATTTGCTGGCGCTTGATTAGAAAGTTAATTGTAACTATGTGTCATAGTTAATACAAAACTATTTCGACATTTAAAAATATTTGATTTAATTGATAGGGTTCCTAGTATCGCACGCGAAGCTAATGACGCAATATTGGAGAAACAATTTCTTGACCGAACGAAGGTTGTTATGCCACTCCTAACCGATTAAACGAATGAAGTCCATTGTCATATCAGGTCAACGATTATTATGTAGATTGAACGAAATCACATTGTAGTTCATAACCCAAACAATTGTCGAAGCTATAGCGATATATTTATAGACTATATACCAATATATTTAATTTGTATATTATTTAGTATAGTTTATCAAAATTCTAGTAATCGCAATAAGAAGTCATAGTTTTAATTGTTGTTTTAATATGGCTGTTAACGTTGTTAATTGTTTTACGACTAAAACAACAATGTTTACAACATGAGTATTAAATAAATATGCACAAATTTGAAGGCAAACTCTCAACTGTACATAGTGGCGCTACTATATTTGTTTAGGTTTTAAATTTAAAAAATCTAAGAATCAAATAAATATTTTTATGAAAATAAAAAAAGAAGAAAAAGTAAATGTTGCGTCCTAGCTTCTAAAAACTTAAAGCAATGTCTGTATTCACTGAAAGATATATATGTAGATCATAATAATACATACAACGGAAATAGAACATGAGAAGTTTACATAACTTAAAGAAAGATCCTTAATTGTTTCGCTATGAAGATTCTAGAACCTTGAAGCAAATAAATAAAGTTGCACGAGCTTCAGGCTAGATGAAATCCTTCATTCGCCAAGTTCGAAGCCATATTACCTATTAACCTATATAGGGAAACTCAATTACAGGTTTAATGATCTTTTTCTCCAATACAATGTCGAGGTAAGAAGTTCTTCCAAATGTAATCGATTTTTGGGTAAAAACGTAATCTAATGATTAACAATGCTTTCCTACCTTTAATTGCGGACGAAGAAACTTTTCGATGGAATCAAAAGCGTGACTTCATTTGCGAGACGCGTGCAAATATTCTATCACTGCTCAACTATATTGTTTTACTCTTTTCATTTAATTATATACACTTTGTTACACGAAAACAATAGAAGTAAATAATGTTAATTGATGATGATTAATCATTGTTATATGATAGAATTATATTGAAAATCCGGAAAGTTTATTTTCATGTAACAGGAGGCATGCTAACTGCCTTACGTTTCTTCTTAAAGACCCAAACTCTTAAAAGTGCCATCTGTATGAATAAGGCACATATATGCGGTCATTCAAATCAAAACCTAAAAAGCTATAATATATAAGAAGTAAATCATTTTTAATAGAAGAGGGTGCAAACGAGCAGGAGGCCCACCATAAAGGTGAAGTCGCCACCCATAGACTCGGGAACTCGTGAGTGTGTTGCCGGCCTTTTAGGGAGTGGTACGCTTTGGTCTTGAAGGATCCTGAGTCGGTTGGTTTAAGAATACCGTAAAGAAACTATATTTACTTATTTATTAGCTGTACTAACCTTTGACTATAAATATAGAGGGCCAACATTGGTTAACAATATCCAACAAAATCTACAAATACGATCCAATGAAAGTTTTTAAATCAACAATTAGACCCAGAACTATTTTAAATGTAAATTGAACCAACAATAAAAGTATACAATTGGAGCATCTGATGACAGTGATTGTGATAATGCACCAGTGAAATTTCAAAAGTCCTTTCATTCCGCTGTACAATTAGTGGATGTTAATTCAACTATTATTACTTACAAGCAGCGTGAGGCATAAACACATTTTATGACTCTTATCAGACACTTTAGATTAGAAGTATAAAACTGCTAATTGTAAGATTTAAGATATCGTCGAATTAGCAAATCGACTGGATAATTGTCGCAATTAAAATGAAATTGGCCATTTTCATTACTTTTTCTCATTTTGTTGTGTAGAATGGGTTATTGTTGTATACACAGTTATTGTCGTTTAAAAAAGCAATTTTATACATTGTGATATGTGTTGTGTGATGTTGTAAATTTCTTAGATTTTCACCAACTCTCTATAACGATTAAGCTTTCAATAAGAAATAATAATACTAGATTACAAATATTTGAATTACAAAATACAATTCTATGTAACTATATTTGGTTTTGGTTTATGATTGATCTTCAGTCAAAGCTCTAGTAACGTAACCCCTTGGAATTTAAATACATTATTTATAATCAAAAAAAAGGTGAAGCTACCACCAAATCCGCACTGCTCAGTCTTCAAAGCAGAACTATTAGCGAAAAACAAATCGGTGGAGCGATACGAACTGAAACCGCACTGCCATAACTAGCGACTGAAAATGGACTCTTGGGTGTCAACCAAAAATAACTCACCCTGAGGCACATTAAACAGATAATCCAAAATCAGTGGCATTTTACTAAATCAATGTTCATGGGGAAAATGGAATACCCAGAAAATGTAATATCTAGAATTTGGTGCCAGTAAGCGCATGCTGGATGACATGGTTGTCATCCATATAATAGGGGAACTGCACCAACCAACTAGTGAAGCAATCTCTTTTGTCAAAAGGAAATAATTCCGAAAAAGTTGTGATTGTCGAAATTAGACATAACAATCATTACGTCCCCTGCCTCCCCCAGGGGAATTCACTATGCAATGGGTTTTATGAAAAAACTGTAGGAAAAGTAGTTAGTGAGACCATCTTTTCCTATAACTTCCCGATGGATAGCCTGTACTGTAAAAACGCAAGAGAAATAAAATCCTACAAAATAAAAAAAAAACATCACCCGCGACTCTAGCTGTTAGCGTAGCTGTTACTCCAACTCGGAATAGCGAGAACGTATCAGCCATCCAGTGCATCTGAGTTATGGGTTATATAGTCTCAATAGAAATACCAGAAGATCAGCTACGTCTGGTTGAGCCAGTTCCATTTGTTGATGAACTCTCACTCTAATTGAGCAAATTAATCATAGATACAATGTATGCCTTATATGATATGATACAGACAGATCGGACACATAAATAGGTCGAGTCAGTTCCAAGCCGTTGGGCACGCCACCGGAGTGTATCCTCCACAAACCTTATCAACTTTTTATTGAACCCTTAGCTCTACTTACGGCTATAACTTTGCGTCCCCAGGACAGAAAACAAAAATGAAATTATGTGAAGAACGACAACGTAAAACACCTTTTCTCTTTTAGACGTAAATTCTATTTAATTGTTTCATATTTGAATAAAGTAATAATTCAATAGTATATTTGCAAGTGTTGTGCTTAGTGATAATATTGAAATGCGTGTCAGAAATGTGTCTGAGATAATAAATCTGACAATAACTGCTGTAAAGCTCAGCTTTCATTTCAAACGAATTGTTAAATTGAAAAATCATTTTAATCCTGCTAAGCTTAACGAGTGATCCTTCGATAGTTTTATCTCAATATCTTGGTGCCTTTGCCTCTACCGTTGTGATGATTAATTTACATTTTACATAATAATTTAATTAATATCGGTGATAAAAATGTCCTTCGTTGTCGCGGTGTACGAAATTCTTTTTATATATTTTTACTTCATTAAAAATTATTACGAATATTTTTTTTTTTTCAATTTATACAACAATAATAACCAATCTGTTCGGTGTATCGCTATGCTTATACGTAGAACAAGAAAAACAGCATTTGCGTCACCAGTACTGAATGTCAAACGCCTACTTATTTTTTTAATAAGCGCCTCTGTCGAAAGCCAAGGTCCAAGAGACTACTACAAAATTCAAAGAGGACAGACACTTGTATTTTGACTTTTTTAATTAACATTCAATTTAATTCTACAACAAGGTATACGTTATAACTTAAAAACGTATATACTGGTATAGTAAACAGGAAAGGTTCAAGTAACAATAGGCTTTCCACGACGCTTTAGGCAAAATATCTTGAACGGAGATAAGGGGAAAATAAGCACAGTCGGAGCTTCCACTCCCTAGTTATTAGTTAAATTATCAAAGTTATTCATATATATTGTAATGTCTTATCTGCTTTATTAAATTGTATAATACCGGTATTAAACTGATTTAATTTTTAAGGATTATTACTCATTACAATATCTAATAAATTAAATATGTTTCTGTCGCATATGTAAAATGTAAAACAAACTTTAATAATAATTGCGCTTTTTATGGGACAGGTGGTAAACAAGCACCTGCGCCTTACCTGCAACGCTCTAGCTTGCGAGTGTTGCCAGCCCTCAGGGGAATTGCGGGTAAGAACGTGAAAGGGAGACCTTAAGAGGGACGAGAAGGGATTGTAGATGGGAGGTTGGTCTCCCTATGAATTCCCCAAATGACATCTAAGCAAAAAAAACCTATTTCCATACAGTTATCTCAATATCTATGGAAATTCGATGCTGATGTCGCAAACTTGGAATTAAATCGAAAACTCAATATTAAAGGTTCAAAGAACTGGTCCGTGCTGTTTTGAATCAAAAGAAAAAAACATAATATATCATTTTGGCTATATTCTTAAACTCTATAATATATCTTTATTCAAGTATGTCTTTATAAAGACACTTTTGAATTGTCAATTTTTACTTTACCACCGGTTCGGAAGACAGTTATCGAGTCAAAAGAGACAGCAAGAAGGTCGATAAGTGCTCTTTTAAAATAATTATGTTATAAACAACGTTACTTATATGACTAATTCGAATAACAAAAACACTTGAAGACTACTCGAGAATTAAACTGTCCTTTAGATTGATTATTTTTCTAAAGTAAACTTTTGTATCTAAGTTTCTCGTTGCAACTCCAAAGTCCTGTTAAATTGTGTCCATAGAAAATCTATTGGATAACAATTGTAATTTAACGCACGACTTACGCGAAATTTTATGGCTAATTTAATAGAACCTTCTTTACTTGCTTAGATCTAGTGGAAACTTTCAATTCTTTATTGAATGGAAAATGTTACCGTCAAGTAGTCTACAGCTTATATTGAAAATCTGTTTTTTATTAATAGGAAAATCAAGGGTAACTTTCCTATTTAACGATTTGATTTAACGACAAAATCTCTATAATGTCGCTTTGGGCTTTTGTTGGTTCACAAAGATCTATATATTTTTTTCCATTTAACGACCACCGTCTATAACGCCATATAATGCACAGTCCCTTAAGGGTGGTTATATAGAGTTAACACTGTATTTATATATTAGTAGTTCTTCTATTGGCCCCACCTTGTTTTGAAAGTCCGATCATCGTAGTATGTATTTTTTGTAAAATGTAACAGGAAGCATACTAGCAGGCGGAACGAGTGAAGTGATAACCGCCGCCCATACACCTGCAATGCCAGGAGTCTTAAGTGAGTTGCCGGCCTTAAAGGGAGAGGAAAAATATATTTTGGATGCCGCGTTTCTAGTACGGTGAGGCGTCTTAGTTGACGAGTAAAAACATCTAGATCCAATACAAGACTGTTTATTAACATAGTGAATAATACATAATGTATAATATCGGCGCAACTACAGCACAGAGTAACAAACTGAAAGTATTCAACTTATGTTATTAAACTTATTTTAGTACAATTAAATGATGTTTGAACTTATTAGTAGTGTAGAAATTAGTCTTAAATTAACTAGAATAATTTCTACACTACTAATAAGTTCAACATCATTTAATTGTCTTAAAATAAGTTTAATAACATAAGTTGAATACTTTCAGTTTGTTACTCTGTGAAATGTTATCTTTATTATTTCAATACAGCGTCTTTGTAAACAAGTGCTTGAGCACTATAAATAGGGTCGCACTGTAACCGGACGACACAGTCGCGCTCAGGCCGTTTTACATAAAGGACCTCTCTTCAAATAGTGAAATATAAATCTTGGAAACTATCATTGAAGTGTTTCTTTAAATAAGTGGTTATTATGACCGACTCAATCGTGGTGTTGGCAATGTAGTTCTCACCTCGTTATATATAATAATATATCTAGGGATAAACATACACTACAGTAGACCATTGCCGTAGATTGGCAAGTGCGGCCAGGTCTTCTTTGATTTTTTATTTCCCCATAAATCATAAATGCGAATCCACTAATATTTTCATTAATATGTCTTTTGATATAAACATAGGATTAAGTTAAAAGCAATTTTAGTATTGAAAAATAATCTTTAAAAGCATTACGACATAAATTTCCCCTTCGGCAAGCTTTTATAAATTTATTATAACTTTTTCATATAAAATCTTGTATTTTATTACACGAACGCTTCCCGTGGATAATAAAGATAATATTTTATTGGGCTAAAGGAAATTTTTAAGATATGATATTGCATTACAGAATTCGAAATAATAAAGAAATAAATAGAGAAATTAATTGCTCAAGTGAACCTATTACTATTTAAATATAAATTTCATTTTCATTCGTCCCTTTATAATTATTTAAAAAACTTTAACAAATCAATAGTTCAAGAAGGTCACTCAAGCAATTAATGTTTCCTCAACCCATATATTTCCTTCCTCCGATATATATATAAGAAATGTCCAAATTTATCGAGTCTTTTCTTACTTCGGTGTCGTGATTGATGAACGACTTTCATTTATTAACTTTTCACTGCACAATCATTTGGTACCTTATTTAAAGATTTCTTTTTTTTACATCCTTTTATATCTCTATAACTAAATATAGATCTGTCACGCGGCTCTTTATGTGGCACATACAGCAGACCCAAAGCAGCCATCTATACAGAAGAAAGTCACATGGTTCTTATTCAAACAGCTATACTAAACTAAATATAAATAAAATACTCGATTACTATTTGTCTGATACTTAACATATTGTATGAATATTAAAAATTAACGCGAAATGGTTGCTTCACTAGATGCCTTCGACTAATGCTCTAAAGCTTTCCAAGCCGGGCTGTTCACGAACGTTATTATTAATTAGTAACTTTGAGAGGAGGCCTCCAGAGTCGTATAATTTCGTGTAACAACGCGAAATTTTCACAATAATGAAAATACAGTGGTGGGACTATGTATCACTTGGGGCTAGGTAAAAATGGGTAACAGTACGCTTTGAAGACTAATTGGCGGGGGGAATGTGTACCTTCCTTCCTCCACAGCATCATTAAGCTCATTAGCTTATGGTTGATATCGTTACGCCATCCATATTGTTTAATAAAAAGTAATTTTTATGTTTTTGTTATTATAAATAACTAAGTCGTATAACTTAGTCGTTGTTGCTTTAAAATTGATGCGCTTGTTTTGAAGTTCAAGGTGATGTATTTAATTTGTTCACTTGTTCATATGTATATATATATATTTTTATTTATTTTTTTCTGTTCGTGTTTTTTTTTTGTTGTCTATTTTCGATTGTATGTTTTGACCTTGTTTTGGCTTTGTTGTTGATCTATTTTTGTTGTGTAAGCTTTTTGGAATAAGCTGTATAGGTTTAAGAAATAAAAAAATAAAATAAAATCGAATTGAGAGTGTTAAACGCAATATGTAACCTCGCGCTGTTTTAGCAAAACCGGTTTTCATATACACTAAAATCACGTACGTAAAGGTTTAAACTTTTGAAAGCTGGAAATGTGAAACCTTTCGACCAACTCGTGTTGTTTTAGGCAACCCGAGTTTTAGGAAACTTATTCTATATTACGTTATGGATTTAATTTGCTTACAATACATTTCTTTGTTTTATAACGTGATAAAAGCAAAGAATTTGATAAAAGCTTCAAAAATACGTGCATTTTTTTTATTATTTTGCGAACAAACAAACAGAAATTGACTGTGAGCGTCCGTTGCGAATTCGCTTTTATGTGTTTCAGCAATCTACGAACACGACCTCATCACAATTTATAGAATAAAAAATGAATAACATTACCAATTTTTTAAATTTTTTTTATATGTCATTTTCTTTTCAATAATTTTTAAAATGCAAATAAGAATTAATAAATTAACTTTTAAATTATGTGAGACTTTCTGTAGCAGACGTAGGTTCAACTAGCGAATAACAAATATTTCGAATACAGTGTACATGAAATAATGTTCATATTATTTACAATCGACCTCCTTTTAGAAATGACAAATGACATTTGAATAATGTAAAAGGGGGCTCAGCCACTTAATGACTGTGAATTCGACTGAAAGAATCGCCCCCAAGCGTTGAGCAGTTACCCTACAATATTGTTAGTATAAGCCTTGTGTTGACCGATATGTGATGCAAACGCATTCAATGCTATAAATATTATTTTATAATTTAATAGGGCGTATGGATTAAGTAAGTCAAAGCCATATTATTTTCGTCTTACAACAGGGCTGAACACACAGGTGAAGTTATTCTAAAATTTCATCATTATCTACTATCTATTTTTATTTTTTTTCTGTATGTGTTTTTTTTTGTTATTGTTGTTTCTGATCTTAGATTCTATTTCCGGTTCTATGTTTTATCCTTATTTTGGCTTTATTTTAAATCTATTTTTAATGTGTAAACTTTTTGTGATAAGCTGTATAGGTAAGAAATAAAAAAAATAAAATCTACCTAATCTTGTTTTTAATACAAAAAAAAATCTTTCAAATATTTTTTTTTAACAACTCAACGTAATTCTAAAAAGACGTATACGTTTGATTTTACGTTCCATTTTACGCTTCAATATGGAATTATTGATTCTAACACAACGTTTGTTCTATTAATATAATATTCAACGAAGCAAGTCCATAGTCAATTATGGTTATAAAATAATTAGTTATAACATATATATATATATCTGTTAATATCATTTGCTTCTAGTGTTTAAGTGCAATAAAGTGTAAATAAAGAAATAATAAATATATATAATGAAGAGTTTGTGAAACGTCTCATCCGTTTACGACCCATTTCAAACGAGTCAATCCTGAATTCCTAAGGATAAAAAGCTGGTGACCTGCAAACGACCGAAATTAATGTGATCAATCTTTGTTAACGTTGCGATAAAAGGTATCGTGTCTTTGAAAATGGAAAATCGATCAACGACATTCACCTTTGGAACTTTTCAAATATCACACCCAATTATGACATCAGTTAACCAGAGACAAAATTGTTTCTTTTTGGGTTGTGTTCAGACTATTTAGAGGGAGGCCAGTTTGTAAGAGGTTTTTAAGTGATTTTATGAAAAAAACCCGTCAAAATAACAATATGTTAACAATTATAAAACAAACACTACAATAAATTTAAAAGTATGCGTCCTTGGGGCAAGAGTCCACCAACCCACAATGCTGTCGGCATTGTTTTGTTATATTGTGATGCTTTTACTTGGAGCGAGAAATGCACCAGCTTGGGTCTTCGGTACTGACTACCAGGCTAAATTATTATTAATTTAGTTAAGTAATATTAATTCAAATATAAATATTTATTTGTACTAATAATTTAATTAATTTTATATCAACGGCTTGCATAGCTACGCTAATCGTAGCAACTACGTAGCAGCATACAGCAGTACATACAAAAATATAATATCTGTATTTTTATATGTATTACCAACTTACTTAGTGGAGCAAACGTGATTTTACATATTTTTATAAAAGCCTATTTTTTATTTCAAATGATTTAAGTGCGTGGTTTCATATAAATTATTTTTTCTTATAATTATTTTTTGACACTACTAGTTTTATGAAAGTTCGCTATATTGTGAGTATTCGGTCGGTTAGCCACATTAACGATTTATCACTGATTAACTAGAATACATATTATAATATTTATTTAATAAATATTTATCAACAATTAGATCATAGCAATATTAATACATTCTTCTTCATTAATTGTGGATTAATTAAGTATATAAAAAATATATAAGATTTCTATTATTTATAAATAATATGCCTAACTAATATGGTTGCCTGGAAGAGATCACTAATAGCCGCCAATTGCTCTCCTAATTTTAAGTTTAATGGTGTATGTGCTTTTTTATATGTGGCAGCGAAGTGTAAACAAATAATATGTTTAGTGAAATAGAAGTATTTTAGCATATAAACTACGTATTTTATACCTTTTAGTTGATATATCCTAAATACATTGTATATATTTTAATATTTCATATATATATATAGGCTCAGATGAGGCTTTTACGTTAATACGACATAGGTAATGTTGCCATCAATAATATTTATGTAACCGAACAAAGTATATGAAAGTCAATAAAAATCTGTCCAACATAGTATCACTATAAGTTGCCACGCACGAAAAAGTTATATCAATCGATCTTCCGTGGCAATGCTGCCGAGTAAACATGAATTTGGCTTGCGAGCCGTGACCTGCGAGAAAAGCTCTGCCCAGAATTAAAATCGACGAACGCTTCACCGAGCTTTTTAACGAACCGAGCTTTGAATGTACATAACATATAATTCAAATTCGAATTTAGAACACAATTTAGAATAAATATTAATCGTTTAATATAAACAAATGATGTTAGTTCTGTGTATAGTGAAATGTTTGCTAATGTTTCTCGTACATTAACGTTCACAGTCTGATACACAACGTATATAATTCACGGATTATTTACGACACGACAAATATATTATGTCCCTTCCAAAATAAACATTTCCATGCCAACGACATTGTAATAGGTAATTGAGAGTTTTTTTTACGAGCTTCACATAATATTTAAATAAAGCATTCGTTAAGTTTCATATAGAAAACGTATTATAAGCTTATAATAACATTAAACGTTGCTTGATTTGTGCGTATAAAAATTTCATAAAAGGCTTTGCATTTCAGTTTGCAGGTTTGTAGGACGTATGGCGCCTGAATCGCTATGTACGATCTGTATTTTATTAGCCATATGGAATATACGTTAAGCAAATCAAAGATTAGTTTAAATTTTTAAAACCAGCAAAAACACATTTCGCAAAAACTTCCCCAATGTTTCATATACTTAACGGTTTAAAGCTTATAATTTATTAAAAAGGTATTCATTTGGATGTAATTATATTAAAACCTGTCTGATTTTGAAATCTAGGGCGTAGTGTGGATATGAAGGACCGGTAAGAATCTCTCTAACACCCGAAATCCAACTATTTCTCTGTACAAACATATGGAATTCCGTGTTAAACAATTAATATCTGAATCATCGTATTCTGTTGCAAAGCTATTTGACACAAATATACGACATTGTTTGTTCGTAAGTTTTAATTGCTTTTGAAACTGTAATTTTATCGTTTGCAATCTCAAATGAAGGCGAGATAAAAAAAATGTATTTGTTTCAAATCAGGGGCGTCGCTAATACGTCACATTTTACTCGAATAATAAATGCATTTTTGCTGATACAATTTAAATTCTATTCAACTATTTTAAACACATAACTAGTAAAAATTTACATATTTAAATAAAACAACTTTATAAAATTAACTTGACATACGTGTGTAGTGAAATCGATTATATATTTGCACTTAAAAAAATATTTATTTTTAACGCTGCTAATCAAATTAATTCAAAGAAAATGGTGACTCGTCGCGTACCTTGGGTTTTTTTCTAAATTGGGTATGTTAATTGGTTACCTTTAGTTCAACCCGATTACATTACACGCGGCATTTGCTTTTTGTAATAAATCTAAAGTTCTTATTGACTACAAATAATTCACAATGACATTTTCGTTACGCAATATCATAAAATAATGACGGTTCCTTACAAGAAGTCATAAATGTAGTCGAGCTGCGTTATAATTTCACATTTTAATGTTTGACTTCACTCAACTTAAGTACGGCAAAGGCCATGCTATTACGGCCCACAGACTTCTTTACTACACTCTCTCAACAATATTCCCATTCTAAAGCACCTGCGACGTCACTAAATTACCTTCCGTTTGTCTCCATCTCGCAGTAATTTTATCCCATCCTCACACATTTTTTATGTACGTCGTCATTTTCATAAAATATTTGAATTAAGAAAAAAATATATTACATCATTCAATATAACTTATAAATTTAGTCCCGCTAAATACGAAACTATATATCAAATCGCACAGCATACATATAAAACAGACATATTATATAACCTGAAAACGCGTGATTAGTTCAACTTACTTGGCTTGGCTGGTGTCGGTGTGAAGTTTACAGCGCGAAGTTTATTACGACGAGAAAAATGTACAGTACTTATGAAGGTGCCGTACGCGACGCGTTTGCAGAAATGAGAGATCGTCAGGAGCGCGAGGGTTGCGCAGGTCCGTCACCTGAGCTGCCCGACTAACAATTGTCGGCGCCCTCCAGGGTTATATAACAGAGACAGCGCAGCGGCACCCCTCACCCCGCTTTTAAGGGAAAATATGAATGAGTAAAGTTTCCTAACGGACGTTAGTCCATGGAACGCACTCCAATTCGGATCGTGGTTACATAAAATTCTATGGCACATGCGCGTTTTCAACCCACGCTAGGTCGAGATAAGATGCAACGTGAGTACCTGCGATTATTCCTTGTAGTTAGGCAATTTCGCTCACGTATATTATTGTTCCTTTGTGAAAGTAATATTTATTGCTTCCCTTCTTATCCTACTTTCGAGCTCGCATAGCTATAGGGATAATATTCGATGTTTATGATTTATTGTTGAATTGTCAAGGTAAAGAATTGTTTTCTGTTTGCTCCATAACAATGCATCTTATAATCTTGAAACAATCCAAATAATTTATATTCTACAATGTATTTTACTTACCAAAAATATACATTTAAAGACCATCACATACATTTCTGACAAATTAAAACCACTTGTAGGTACATTTCAAAATGTGTTACGCATTGTATGCGTTATTTCATTTATGGTACATGAATTTAATTATTTTTTTTTATAGAAGAGTGGGCAAACGAGCAGAACTGGCACACCATAAAGGTGAAGTCGCAGCCCATAGACACTTACGTGGCTGGGAGCTCGTAAGTGCGTTGCCGGCGCTTTTGTGCGCTGTTTTCTTGAAGGACCCGAAGTCGTATTGGCTTAATTTAAATATTACATTTCATATGTAACAAAGACATTCGTATGTAAACATTTCATTTAACGAATCTTCTTCTGTTTAGATCGCCGTTTCATACCAAAAGAGCGATCTTACCTGTATAGAAACAATCGTTACTTTGAATTTAATAAATAGTTTTTCATCTTTGCGGTTGACACTTCATTTATCACGTAAAGCTCTGTATCACGCTATTCAATGCTTGCAAAACACCGCTGTTATAATTACGTCTATATTACGTCTACATTTAGCCTACGTTACGTCTAAGTTACGTCTAAGTCACGTCTAAGTTACCTCTACGTTACGTCTACGTTACATGTACGTTACGTCTACGTATTTCATATTACACACGAATTATTTCTTATAGAGGTGGGTAACATTATCCGTAGTTATTAACCGAGAGAACCGCTAACATTGGCGGTATTACTTAGCTTTTGTATTTTATTATTATAGTACCACATTTCTTGACGGTTTTTCTATCAATCTATCAATTCCATTACAGATAGAACATGTGCCTAACAAAACCTAAAACAATATAGCATTTAGAGGTTTAAAGTCATGTAATTTTAGTCCTTGTTTAATAAGCTTACTTTATCATTTAAATTACGTATAAAAATGTGTGGTCATAATATAATTTTTAAAAATGCACACCCATTTACCTAACAAAAGAACGGGCCAGTAATCCATAAAACAATAGATGGGTATACAAAAGATCATTATGGTCGATTCACGCGCCCTTTCAAAACTAGGCATAATGACAATTAGCGTCCTCAAAACCAAATAGTGTTAAATCTTAGTATCTGAGTAACTTAGGCTATTCTAATGTTTTATTACATGGAGATATTTCACTTCACTTATATACAAATTTAGACGAAATTAGAAATGTCCACTGTCATTCACTAGGTCACACTAGGAATAAGCATAAACTTTACCCAGTAGACTCCATAAAAGTAGTAACTCATTCTCGGGAAATTATATACGCTTTTTCAATAAATCTCCACATAATATTTTAAATTTGCCCCTCAATAAACTCAAAAACTTTATTAAGCGAAAAAAATTGTGTATTACAATGTATAGGATTATTCAAACGATAAAAAGGTAACCAGCTGAGTTTGATTGGTGTCAGACCGATTTATTAGAACTTTCCTACGAATAAAATAAATGTTGACGTACACAGATGACCGCTGATACGATTCAACGTGGAAAATGTACAAATAAAAAAAGTATACGACATCTTGGCTTTAATACCCAATGTATCGGGTTATGTGCCAGTAATAATTGTGCTTGTGGTAAGACCGAAGCGGTGTTGCTCTGAGTCTATTTGAACAATAGACTATACACGTGCCGTCAGCAATCGACGGGGCAGTCATCGCATCTCCAGACAACACTCCTACAATTCCTGCCTACACAGTTCATAAAGTATTTCGCAATAAAATAAAAAAGTTAAAAATAAGCTTCAAAGTGGAAAAATGTTAACAAAGGATTTAATTGAAGCCGTTTTTTATCACGAGCGTACGTAATATTAATAAATGGTTGTTAATAAGCTATCACGGGGTAAATAACCGCATTGGTACATTTGGACCAAAAAATTTAGTCAATAGTAATATAGTCTTAAACTTTTTTTAGCATCAAAATTTTCCTCATTAGAAGTTCAAACAACCGACTTTACTACTAACGCGATAAAGGTGTCCGATTATTTCCATAACTTATATAACAACCTAAACACTTATACACAGAATCCGTAGTAGCATATATGTTCCCGAAATAAGAGATTTGCCGTTAAGTTGATTCCAAGTTCCTTATCTTTGTTACTTCTTCACGTCGCTCATACCATAAAGCTCATACACTGACATATGCAACAATTAAAAAGTGTTTATTATCAATGCTCGACTTTCATGCAGCGTCTATATTTTTGTGCAGGCATAACATTGGTAATATGAATAATTACAAATAAATTCTACAATAGCTTTTTATGGCAGTCCATTGATAAATAAAAGAAACAGCAAAACTCGAAATACTCGTTTTATATAAATATACCAATGACGCCTTTAAACATCGAACTAAGTGAAAACTAAATCAGCCATATGTCAAATTGTTATTTAGCGAGATGGAGGTATTCACGCATTCAAACATGTCTGTGTTTTCTTGGCTCTGTCACTTTACATGATCATAATAAAACGCGGCCTTTGGCGTTCTGAACGATTATGAGATCACACGATAAAAGAAAGCTTTGTAAAATAAATTTTTCCTTTGAAAATAAAGCAAAGGAAAAATTTATTAATACAGTGATTAGAATCTTTCGGCTTCATAATAAAAAAAAGGTAGTTACCACAAATCTGGTTTAACAGTTTTACAGACAAACACAGTTCGCTTGAATATGAATACCAATGTATGCTTAAGCCCATCTAATTTCGGGTAGCGAAACTAAGTTGAGTCACTACTAACAGTATATTTGTGTAATGTTTTGTTACATTTCGATGCCTTAATAAAGAATTAAAAATTATTATTTCATTCAAACATAACGGTGTTATGAAGCTATGCCTCGGCTGGACAGACATTAATTGGGGGATTTATTATATCTCTTGATACTGTACATTTTAGTAGTGATTGTGATTGCATAATTGTATAATATTACACTGTCCCCAGGTACCTGGCCAAGTCATGTAGTATTTTTGCTACAGACAATAATTTGAAAAAACAGATCAAATTCTAGCAAAACCAACGTACTCCCGCGGCCAGTGGCTTGTTTGGACCTTACATGCAGCCAACTAGGCAGTTCAGGTTTTATTAGTAGCAGATTCACAAGTTAAATTATATAGAAAAGGCTATCATTTTTAGCTTAAAACAAGCTAGCCCAAAGATGGAAGAAAATAATCAACACAAAATACTATCAGCAAGTACAGTACTTAAGCTTACATGAAAGCAGACTACAAAAAATATCAGAAAGATAATAAAAGAACATCTACAAAGAAATGGAAGTAGTTTTCCAATAGAAAGAGGAGTGAGACAAGGTGACCCGCTGTCTCCAACTTTATTCAGAGCTCAAATTGACCATTAGCAAGCTGGGTTGGAGCATACAAGGATTACACATAAACGGTACTTACTTGAGCCACCTGAGACACGCGGTTGACCTAGGACTGATATCCGAGTCATCTTCCTAAATACAGAACATGGTAGCGTAAACTAACATAATATTGGGGTCTCAAGGAAAATTTTCAAAGCGATCTACCACAAGATGAGATGACAATATTAAACCGATAGCTGGTCCAAACTGGAGAAAAGTAGCTGAACATAGAAACAAATGGGCATAGATTATAAGAAAATTAAACTTACTGTAAAGTACTGGAAATAAAAGGCTTTTTATTTTATGTTATCAACAAGGTCAGGTTGTGAGTTTCTCAGTCCGTTCTACTTTGGAGCCTTCGTAGAATTACCTATAAGATGACAGTTGCAGCCTGGAGTGCACACGTAAATACCCGAAATCATTTTGGTCCTTCGTGTAGCAAGTAAACACAGGGTTCACATATAATTTGTAATATTTCTTTTTTGTTTCTATCATCTGTCTGACGTGAATAAATGTAGTGTGCATAACTTTCGTGGAGTTCTTGCAATTTTGTGCTACATCGCTAAGTAACGAACTAACTCTTCGTAGAAACCTTTGATTGTGTGTTTGTAATGTGTAAATGTGAGTGTATGTGTGGGTGGTATAACAATACGTTAAACAATCTAAATCGCGTGATTCGATGTAATTTAAAGCTTAAGGGGTAGCATAAACAATGTGTAGTTTACCTAAAATCACACATTGTATGTTTTTAAATTTTCAAGGCTGATTCGTAAAGCTTATGTAACATCTTGTTTATTAAGTTGTTGTGTTTATCCAAGTTTCAACAACTTTTAAATTCATGTCGGTATTCGAATACTCAGCTACTCTTATACAACGTTAACAATTAGGCTACACCCATATGTAAGCTACAAGATTTAAAAGAGTAAAACAGCTGTCGTCGTCCAATACCATTTTATAATTACAAATCAAATACTAAATTCGGAAACCTAAGGGTCTGCAATGTCTTTACCCTAAGTTGTATACATTTCTATAGTATAAATATACGACCCAACATTTAACAGAAACAGTGTAACGATAATTAGCTTTAATATTTGAAAATCAAAAAATATCTAACAACACAGTTAATAATTTATACAAGGGTAGACAATTTAAAATCTGATCGGAAGAAGTTTGGATAGTATTTCCAATTGTAGCGTATGCGCTCATTTGCTGTCTCGTTCACCCATACAGACAATCACTGTCTGGTTCGCACCACTTCAGTCGTATAACTAGCCACTGGCGAGAGTGTTTGTAGTCTGTCCATTGAGTGCGTGTTCGAGCCTGTGTAATATTCACCATAGGAAAGGTTTTACATGTGGCGACGAGTAAAAAGGTAATTTATTTGGTTATTTTAGAAAAGGGGAGGAGAATAAGTAAGAAAACAACCGTCTAAACAATCTAAATTACAAACAGCTGTTCGTTATGTTACTAATAAGTATAATAAACTCAATTGCCAGTCGCATATTATAGTTCATATAGCTGTGATTGGTTACGTTATTTTTCTAAGTAAAAAGTAACAAAGCAAATAATAACAGCAAGACTATTTTAAAACTAATTTATAAATCAATGTATTTAAAAACTGGATTTTGGGATAAGTATTTAATTACATTAGGTTAGTTATGCTGCTATTTGATTGGTGGGGTTTTCAGGTCACCCCTTCAAACTAGGGATTGTCATCATGGAGAATTTTATGCCGGGTCCGGATATACTAGATGTGGAAGGCAATACCTCTGTTATGGCGATTCGTTGGGAGCGCTGGAGAAGGTCGCTATTAATTTACCTTGAGGCTGCTAACATTAATATTCCGGAAAAGAAAATAACAACTCTGTTGCATTTTGGAGGACCAGGACTTCAGGAGATTTATTCAAATTTACCTGGGGCCAACGCAGTTACGTCTGTTCCAGCCAGAGCTACAACTTCCCGAAGATCTAATTATGTATCAAAAAGTGAAGATGAGTTCGTAATTGCTCTGAACAAACTTGATGAATATTTTCTGTTTAAGAGTAAATTGTACGAACGGCATTTGTTCAGACAATTGAAACAGGAGAATGGTGAAAAAATGGAGATATTTCTAGTGAGACTACGTAACCAAGCGGGTAAATGTGGGTTTGCAAGATCTGATTATAACATCATCGACCAAATCACAGAAAAATGCTCGTCAAATGTACTGCGCAAGAAGATTTTTACTTTAGGAGACAAAGTTACCCTGGACGAAATAATTTCACTAGCAAATACCCTGGAATTAGTGAGCTATCAACAAGATGCATACGAAAAGAAGGGAAGTGAAATAAAGAGCCAAGGAGTAAATCAGATTATTAATAAAAACTACAGAAAAAGACAAATCAATTCTAATGAGGTGAGTTCACAGAATATTTCACGTTGTACTAGATGTGGGAGTACATTTCATAAATCCATCGACTTGAACTGTCCAGCAAAGAATAAAACCTGTCATTCATGTAAAAAGAAAGGTCATTTTTCAGCACATTGTAAATCTCCGAATTCTCAAACAAAACCACAAAAGAGGAAATTCAGTGGTAATCGTAGTAGTACCACGTACACAAAAAAAGTAAGACACTAAAAGATCGGGAAGATAATGATGTTGACGACGGTAGACGATGAATAAGTAGACTATGTTTTTCAAATAGATAACGATTCTACCGTTAATTGTATGGTTGGTGGATTGAAATTCGATATGCTCATAGATTCTGGTTGTAAACCTAATCTCATAACTGACAAAACATGGGAAAGGCTAAAAATTGGTGGTATTAAGGTAAAAAAACCAAATCAAGGTCCCTACGAAAATTCTTCTCGCTTATGGCAGTCAGTCTCCTTTGGCAGTGAAAGGATCAGTTGACGCGGAAATAGAAATCAATGGCCGAAAAAATTACACCACTTTTTACAAGTCGACAACTTGATTGCTACACCATTCCCGAAGTTCAAGAATGTACTGGTAGATATACCGATTGATGATTCGGTGAAGCCCATTTCTCAACCACGTCGGAGCGTACCCATCCCTTTAGAAAAGAAAGTCGATGATAAAATCAAATAAAATCAAATTCAAACTCTTGAATCAGGATATAATCGAAGAGGTTTTTGAAAATTTTGAAAGAAAATGGAGAATTAAGGTTGTGCGTTGATATGAGACGTGCAAACAATGCAATTATGAGAGAAAACCACCCTCTTCCAACAATGGATAAATTGCTTCCCAAAATAAATAAAATAAATTTCTTTACAAAACTGGACGTCAAAAATGCTTTTCATCAGGTAATCACTCGTTCGCACCACGTCAGTTATACCAGAGCCACCAGCGAGAGTAGACGTGTGAGTAGTCTGTCCATTGAGTGCGTGTTCGAACACGATTTTACACCAATCACAGACATTAATGTTGTTAGTAAGTAAAATCTTTATTATCTGTGGTCGTAACTTAGTTAAGTAAGTCATGCAATTTTCCAATTATATTCTGGGTAACCTGACATTGACATTTTATTGTATCTGTCAAGCTGACAAGTACTGAACTAAAACTTATTCTGTAAGAAGAACAAAAAATCAAAATTAAAGTCTTATTGTTGTTGAACAAATATTAGATTTATTACAACAAACAAACTTGCAAACTTTTATTGACGAATAAATAGGAGTTTGTGTTTTTAATTGTCTTTCCTGTCAAAGAAACCTAAATGTCATTTGAATATGGCATTAAGTTTGCCTCCTTTTTTAATTTCTATAGTTAATGTCAATATACGTACTGCAATACAATCTACCTACATTAAACAAAATATCAACACCTACATTGAAAATCTTCTTATAAATTGAGTTTTTGCATTTCTTCTTGGGTGGTCGAGAAAACAATGCCGAAACCCGTAGTAAGTATTAAGTATTTTATTGATTATGAATTTGTTTACTATTTAATATATTAGAATTACGTGCTCTTATCGAAGTAATCACTAATATTAATGAAAGTACATCCTATATTACGAAACAAAAAGCTCTATAGTTTAATAGTTAATAGTTTTAGTTTAAAGAATAACAAAATTGATACTGTTGATAAAAATATTTTGATGCGCGTTTGTCATATTTAATACCATCACTGTAAAAACCAATAAAAATGCAAGCACACTTTACTAAAAATACTGCGTATATCACTGGATATTAACTATTACCTTCTTACTTTTAACTTAGTTCATCTTATTTTAACTAGAAAAGCACTATCAGCACAGAAAGCAGTTCAGGGTCTAGCTCTGGTTCTAGTAGTAGCGAATCAAGTTCAAGTAGCTCAGATTCCGATTCTAGCAGCACGGATTCTGATTCATCAAGTGCAGATGTTATACCAAAAATAGAACCAAAATCCCCCAAACATGCTCTATGTGAAGAAATTAAAAAAAAAGAAGAATGTAAACCAACAAAAGCTCCTAAACCTAAAAATAAAACCACAAATGAGGTAGAAAACTCAAAAGCACCCAGTCCCAAACCGGTGCCTCCAAAACAAAGAAGTGGAGCAAAAAAGAAGAATGCTGCAAGTGTTTTAGCGAAGAAAAAAGCACCAGTAAAATCAGCTGGTGCTAAGTCTGTAGCAACAGCAAAATCTACAAACCGAGCCATTAAAACTGAAAACACTTCTAAGAAGAAGAGCATATTTTCACCTGAAAATAGCTCAGATTCAGAACCTGACAGCAAATGTAAAGCAAAGCCTGCTTTAAAGACACCAGTTAAGACCAAGAAGGTACAAAAACAACTAACAGAAGTACAGCCTCCAAAGGATAATGATAAAGCAAATTCAACCACCAAAAATTATCAACGAGCCAAGAAAAAAACAAATAAATTACAAAGTACAACTCAAAAACTTCAAAAAAAATTACCTGACAACAAGAATAATCCAACATGTCAGTCGTGCCATGTGTCTGAAAATGTTGTATCATCGGAAAGTGAGAATGAACAAGCACAGAAAAAAGATTCTGTAAAAACAAAACCGACTAAGGTAATTTTAGCATATGTAATTTTAGAAGTATTACTTAAGACATATCTACTGGAAACAATCAACTATTTTTAAAATATGATAGTGAACTATATGTTAGTTTAAAATATTTAATTTAAAGTTCAGGGCTATGTGGTTTGATGGTGACATTTCTATTATAAGTACCTCTTCCACTTTGTGCAATCAAATGTTTACATTCTGTTCACAAAGTGGTTTTTTTGTATATATGTATCATATCAAAGAGAATTTGTTACTTAATCCTACTTGGCAACATGGAGGACAAAAAAAACAAAAGCAAACCATAAAACATTTGATTTAACATACACACCTGTTGCATCTTACATCCAAGTCTTTTTATGTTATAGCATCATAGATAATACACTTGGGAATGTTAATATATAATAAAAAACCAATGTATTTCAATACACTGACTTTGCTCAGTGTTATAAAATTAAGTTTTAAGGCAGTGATGTTATTTTAAATGCCTTATAAACCATTTCACTTCTACTATTTTTTTTGCAGCAAGAACCTCAAAAAATCCGAGATGCAACTGAAGCTTCCGGTTCTGGTATTATGCCCAGAAAGTTGACGCGTTCAATAACAGCATGGGCATCACGAATGGCAAAACTCAATCCCACAGATTCCGATACCGAGTCTGATACTGCTGGAGGAAAAAGCGCCGGGAAAAGGTACTTATTGAAGTTTGTAGTTAACATTTTTACATTTAAATGTTCCATATGAATAAAAAGAGAACTGCTGAACTAGATTGTGGATGACTATGTCCACGGTATTAGTAATGGTAAAAATATTTTCAGTAAAGAGGATAAAAAGCCAACCAAATCCCGAGTTGCTCCGGTTAAGTCACCAGTTATCCCATATCAACCGACAACTTCCTCTGAGAGAAGGTGTCCAGTTAGAGGATGTGACTCTACTGGACATTTAGGTAACATTAGTCTTTAATCATTTCTTCTCATCACTAGGTCTAGAAAGAGCAGCACACGCCAAACACATTCCGTCTGAGATAAAATATAGTAGTATGAATGTTATTTTTTTTTAATATAAGCTAATTAAAATTGTAAATATGTTTTTTTATCGATGTTTTCAGGTGGTGTTGCTGAAAAGCACTTCACCTACGATGCTTGTCCCGTGTACCATAACGTGACAGGCCCTTGGTGCGTTGCGGCTGCAGCAGACCGTGGTGTAGCAGCAGCTGCTGGGAAAAAAGCTTTGGCCTCCATGACACAGCGACAACGTGCCATGCCCACCATTGAACAGCGTGCTTATCAGCTCAAGATCAAGGTAATTGGGAACTTGGTTTTCGTTTATAGAGAGATCTAGGACAACAAAATTATTTACAAAATATTTTCAAATCAATTTACCTTATTAAAACGCATTTATTGGTATTTTATTTGATGTTTTCTTGGCCTTTTTATTACACCCTTCCTCTTCCTTTAACTGTAAGTTCACTACACTACACTGAATATTTTCCTAATGCAGGTGTTATATATTTGTAGTTGACAGTCTCAATGGTCAGCTGCTCAGCTTCAGCTTAATGTTTATTATTTTCAGGATATGAGATCTAAATGGAAAGGCAAACATGATCTGAAGGCAAAGGCGAACAATGATGACCACGGTGAAGAAAGGGAGCTGGTCCTCGATGGATTTGCGCCGGAGTATGACCTGAGGCTCTTTCGGGACTCGCAAGCACTGGCTGCAGTAAAGAAAGAGGAGGGATTGGTTGAGATCCCAACAGATAAGGGGACTAGGTAATTAACATGTTCTATGTATGACAAACATTTTATATGTTTAATATATATATATATATATATATATATATATATATATATATATATATATATGTCGGCGCATCCCTCCATTAGACAAAGTTGATTTTTGGTTGTCAAAAATCAATCTAGCGAAGCGTCATGGTCGGTGGTAGTGGCGGGCAGCCATCTTGACACACAGTTATTCTAGACGGCCCAGCCCGCGCACCTCTTGTGACGAATCGCTTTGCATCCGTATTGTATTTTGACATAGTGTTTTAATTAAATTGGTGTCGTATTGCTTAGACTGTATATTACTCAATTGACTGGGTATTTCAATTATCAAAGCCCGTGCTGATTAAACAACTGATTTGCAACAAGGAGTTGTGATTTATCTGCTCACGTCCACCCACCTACCTACATCACACAAGATGACTTCTAATGAAGGCCCTCCTGCCCCTTCATATATATATATATTGTCGCTGTGTCATGGAGGCCAAAGCTTTTTTCCCAGCAGCTGCTGCTACACCACGGTCTGCTGCAGCCGCAACGCACCAAGGACCTGTCACATTATGGTACACGGGACAAGCATCGTAGGTGAAGTGCTTTTCAGCAACACCACCTGTAAATATATATATATATATATATATATATATATATTCAACAAGTAAGCGCAAAATCTAAAGAAGAAGCGACGTCTATGCCAACCATACATTATAGGTCATCCATCCTGAAACGCGCTAACGAAGTTCTCTCGAATTAGCGAAGTACCCTTCGGCCCTCTTGACTGGTCAACGATCCTTCCTCTTCGGTTGGAAATTCCACCACATACACTTCCGTTTCCGATGGCGACGCCTTTTAAATAATATCAAAATTTTTAATATAACGCATCTTTAATAAATTTAGCTATAGTAAATAACCGTTAAAAGTAACATATTATAATTTGTTTCAGATATGTGGTGATGGGTAAATATATGATGGAGGTGCTATACCAGTCACCATATCCAGGGGACGCGGCGAGGGTGCCAAGACTGTTTGTATGCGAATTTTGTTTGAAACATCAGGCGTGTGAAACTGGCGCAAATAGACACCGGGCCAAGTGTGTGTGGCGTCATCCACCAGGGGACGAGGTGAGATTCTGCTGAGCGCCTGTCAATTACGCTGTGCAGCCCGACTTGCAAGCGCGCGTTATGTTGCGAAATTTATAATGATTTTTTTTTATTGATGATTAGATGCCTGAGAAACTTGAGCTTTGATTAAAGGATTTTTTTGTACTAGGCCTGGGTATTCATTTAAATCTATGCCTATTTTAGAGCTATACCTACACAGCTAACTCTGCTGAAAACTGCACAGTTAGCTGTTTAGGTATAGCTAAAAGTAAAAACTTTTGCTAGTTATTTCGCCTAGATGTATGGATGTTGTTGCTCAGCTTTTAAGCGACTGTATGTAAAACTTCCAAACTTACATTTAAGATAAAATTGTTTTAATGCAATACAAAAATATCTCACGCGACAGATTTACAGAAAAGAATCACTTAGTGTCTGGGAAGTGGACGGTCGCAAGCAGAAACAGTATTGTCAGCAACTATGTCTGCTAGCGAAATTCTTCTTGGACCATAAAACTCTGTACTACGACGTTGAGCCGTTTCTCTTCTATGTGATGACCACGGCTGATGTCGAGGGTTGTCATATCATCGGATACTTCAGTAAAGTATGCAATTCCATTAATCTACATAATTAACAAACATTGTCACAAATGAATTATTAGTCTATTGAAATGTTACATTTGCTTTGCATTTTTTGAGGACGCAATTTTAAATTTAATTTTTAACTATTATATATATATATATATATATATACACACACACACACACACATATATATATATATATATTAAGCTTCTATTGACCCCCCAAACATTTCCTAACAATAAAATTGCGTAAAATATATATGGTATAAAAATCTTACTATATAGCTTATAACTTCTTTAATTGTTAATTTAGTTCAAAAAGTAAGATAAACAATCTTGAACTGAGTTTAATATCGAATGTGGATACTGTTAATCCATGATTCAAACTTTAAAAAGAAAACGGATACGCAACCCGAAGGTATGGCTTTGAACGTCCAATAATTCTGTACAATTAAAAACCTTTTTTCAGGAAAAGAATTCTTTCCTAAACTACAACGTCTCTTGTATACTCACATTGCCACCCTACCAAAGGCAAGGTTACGGCCGACTGTTAATTGACTTCAGTAAGTATAGATTAATTACAATTAATACGCATTAACCATATCTAATTGTAATAATTAAACCTTTAGGCTACCTTTTAACTAAAGAGGAAGGCAAAGTTGGCTCACCGGAGACACCACTATCGGACCTTGGCCTCATCTCTTACCGGTCCTACTGGAGGGAGGTGATCCTCTACCAGCTCTGCACAGCGCACGGTCCCACTTTAAGCATAAGGGACTTGAGCAAGAATTTGGGCATAGCATCTTCGGACATCGTGTCTACTTTGCAGGAACGTGGTCTCATGAAGTATTGGAAGGGGAAGCACATTGTCTTGATGAAGGAGGTATGGGTAATATTTTTAAATGTATACTATTCAATGCTAGATGTTTCTTACGCCTATGTTAACTATTTTGATACTTTTCTTAGACCATTGGGCTAGTCAGCTGTCACTTACTTGAATCTTCTCTTTGGGACCTACTAACTTCTTTTTTGACTGGTCCTCGTCTCTTCTTGATCTTAAGCATCGTCAACTGTCCTGAAGTGTTTAGTGTAGTTTTTATAGTTTTATTTGTATTATAATTAGTCCTATTAATTTTTATTACAATATTTTGTGTTTAGCTCTATTATTATTATATATTTGTGTATTAATATAATTTTATTATTGTAGATTTCTATTTCTTCGGCCTGGAAGAGATCGCTATTCAGTGATGAACCCGCCTTTTTTCTTCTGTTTCTTAATTTTCGATTATTATTCTTATATATTGTTAGTTGTTATGTTAATTATTTTTTTGTGTGTGACAATAAAGAGTTTTTATTATTATTATTTTATTATTTTTTTCTAAGAATATTTACTGGGTTTTATATGTTTATAGGTATTTAAAAAAATGCAATACCTTCTTGGTAAGGTAATACATAATAATACATGTATATATATGTAATCTTCTGTCTTGACAGAAACCTTCGTTTCTGGGTCCAAAGTTCGCTCACCCTACGAGCAACTGTTAATGAACATAGAAAATCTCGCAAAACGCATAAAAGTTACTTAATCAAACGTCTCTCGTTTTGCAGTCAAAAATCAAAGCACAAAATCCATCTTCCTGAAAACAAAAACCTGTCTATGACAAATTGTGCAAATACAAGGTTCATGATGGGCGTGGTGCTCGTAAACAAAATATACTAATTAAAATTAATTTATTAAAAAAATAATAAAAAAATAATAAAAAAATAAATGTAAAACCAGGAGGTGCTAAAGGAAGCGTACCTCCGCGCGGCAGGTGCTCGCTCCGTGGATCCATCGTGCCTCCGCTGGTGGGGCCGGCCGGCTCCACGCTGACCCCGCGCAAAACATGAGCGAGAAACGCAAGACCCAGACCCGGAGCGCTCTAATCAGGCCTAGGGCCACTTGGCTTAGCACGTTGGCACGCGGCTGTAAATTTTATATAAAATTGATCGCAATATTGCGAATTTTATACAAGCCAATTTTATTCAGTGCCAATGTTGAAGCGAATCAGTTAAGAAATTTAACAACTATTTCTTGTATCGATAGATGGTCTAGTTTAGTCATGTGTACAGTCGCGTATATATCTTCATATATTCAAATAGTTACAATAGGTTTAAATGAATTCCCTATACGTCATATATTGGCTGAATCAATTTATGAATCTTAATATAGCGACTGTACCGAACGAATTGCATGTTATATTGTAGGCATAAAGTTAAACAATTGTAATATTCGTATCAATGTAAATCTACGATGTAATCCAGTTATTAGTCTTCTTACAGACTCTAATCTCAATGACTAAATGAAACGACCCTGTACAATCCTTTCGATGTCTAAATAAATGTTATATGCAAGGGAAATTGGTTTTATTTATGCCTATTTTAAAGAAAGTTAAATTTATTTATTTATTTTACACTTAAACACTAAAAGCAAATGACGTTAACAGATGTTAGTACATTATCGCTAATAAGCGATCTCTTCCAGACAACCCACCAATATAGTTATAGTTAATAAAGAATATAACGAGGTCTACATTAGGGGCGTAGTGCAGACAATTAGGAATAGTCAATAAAAACTTTAGTTATATTTACTGCCAGTTCCTAAATCAAGGACGAGAACTGGATAGAAACCATCCGTCACTCCTTTCAATCACCGCCATAGCATGACTTACAACATGGTTAAAAGCTACAACGAATAGGTACACTGCATCTTGAAATATGGTATACACAGAGGACAGCCTTGTATATACCATTTAGACGAATTACTCAAAGTATCAAAACTACAGTTATATTACGTGTTAATGGTTAGGGGTAAATATTGAGTGTGACAGACAAGAAATATATTAATTCATATTAATGTTATCACTATTAATATGAATTTTTATAGAGTACCTACCTAAAAACTTAATTCGTGTTTTATTTTCACGTCCCTGGACCATACCCGACCGTAATTTTTCACTAAAATATTCACGAACCTTAATTGAAATATTACTTACTTAATATTAGGTATTAAGTTATTGTATGTATTCAAATAAATTGTTTTGAAATTGCTTTAAAACAAAGTACCTACTTTTAAACAAGTCGGCGGGCCTTAAAGTCAAAGTACTAACCAAAGTTAAAATCTCTTTATTCAGTACATAGGACCATTTAAAAAAAGAAACTTAAATCTTAATGATTCTACGTCTGTTTGTATGAGAAGAAGCTGGCAAGAAACTCGGCTTGGTCGATTTTAGATCGATCTAGAGCATGAGAGACCTGCTGCTTGCCTTTACTTTCCTTTAAACAAAGCGTTCTATGGACTGGTTGCTTTTTCTCTCTCTTTCCTAATATACAATAAATTATCTGACAAATCTTGGATATTAAAAAAAGGGTATAATAAAGTTCCTGTTGCACTTACATCGATACATTAAAACACAACGACATTTTATTGTTTTTCTTTATTACACAAAAAACACGTGTTAAAACCGCATATGAAAATACCGTAGTGATTATAGTATTGAGAGAATATGGTGACATAAATGATAATAATAAAATCAATGGAGGTAATATTTTTAAAAAGTACGGCAATCATTGAAGTGACGATTAGTGCGGTCGTTAAATACACCAATAAATAGACACTCATAACATTTAGATAAAATGAGCAATTCAATTATATACTATGGCTGAATTCCATTGCTCCACAGATTTTCCACTTACATGTTACAAACTTTAAAAACCCCTCTGTATCAAACACCACCATAATGTGTAATTCAGCGTATACGATTACAGACACATAACACCGAGAGAGTAAATGTTAATACCTACTTAAATCTATGATTAAATAGTTTTGCTTTCAATATCTTATATATCTTACCATCTAATTCGAATGCATCTTATTTGGGATTTCATCACAGGGAGAAGCTTATAATTGCTAACGAGATAACGTTCTAGAATATGGTTGAATTACTTAGACTTAAACTGATCCAAGACAACAGACCCGCATCGGCAAAGTTTCCATTCGGCAACAAAGGGCCAATGCACACTACGACTATGTGTATTATTACACTGGATTACATATCATAAATAATGCTGACTAATGAATTTCTAATGCACGACATCTGATCACAAATAGGTAACCATCATTCACCACAAAACCATCATAACCATCCAACCTATTGTCGAGCAGATATCGCACAATGCTTAAATCTAACATATGGTTATAATTATCACACTACACATCAATTCTAAACATTTAGTAAACATCAAAATACTGATTGAAGGAACATATCGAAAATATTAGAATAGGGATTGAGAGGTAATATGGAAAGTAAACGAAGAGTAGGGAAGAGATAGGGATAGGTGATAGGGGAAATCTGGTGCTCCCGCTTGAGCCGTATAGGACGGCTTTATTGGGAGGGTGGTCGCCAACCAGGCGGGCAAAAGTGCCCTTCCACCGTCGGGTTTAGTCGCCTCTTACGACACCCTTGTGCCCCGAGTGGGGTCGAGGATTGTATTCTTAGACCGCCTCGACACGGCCATAGTCGAATTAATTACTTCTTACATCCGAGCTAATACAAGAAGTAACTAATACGAATTGAGCAACAGATGCCCAAATACGACATATTTACGACGCGACGTTATGTATTTATTTTTGACAATTGATCATGCGTTCTGTAATTATCACAGATTTAATCCAGCTTTTTCTGAGCATTAAAAACATAATGAGAATTAATTTTACCATCCTTTACAAGTGTATTTATATTTTCCTGATACTATTGTTTCATACGCATTCAAAATAAGATAGAGAGGACATTTTTTCCAATTGGAAACGATGATAACACATTGTATGTGTTTTTGTTGTAATGTTAAAAGCAAAATCCGAAAATTCCTGTTTAAATGAAAGCTCGCAATGCTTATTCCAACTCAAAAAGTGTCCTCTTTACCAACTTAACCTACCTTAAGCACTACATTCCTATACATAAACAATAACGCTGGTTATAATCTTCATTACGACCATGGAGATTAAGAACCGTATAGATGACAGTTGTAGATATGCTAAAGGTTTATATACAACTAGATTGCAGTCGTGGCAAGCCCTTGTTTTCTGTCGAAATCACGTCAAAGGCGGCGTGAGTTCGAGTTTGTACCGTTGTTTTCGAATTCTATTAATGACCCAAAAAGTATTGAATTCTCATGATTAACACATAAGCTTTTAATACTTTGTGAATCACATAACAGAATAACAGGACGGCCGCACAGAACTGGTATATCAATGCCTGAATTCAAAGACGTTATAAATCACCATCTAGCCTCAAGCACTGTTCAACCAGCCAGGTATGACAATCTTGAGTGTACTTGAGTGGGCTCACACTCAGGCGACTTGGTTCGTTTAAGAAAACAGGGGTGGGGGTGGGGGGAAGTATTACAACATTTTTCGTTAGATCAACAAAGTACCACTTTGTTCAATCATACGAAAAATATACAGTTGATTATTATGTTAAACCGGTTCTGAACGGGGGACTTTCCTTAAGAGCTTAACCTATTTACGTGCTATTTGTGCGCTTGTTCTACATCTGTTTCGAATTATATACCGTTGCATATATATGAGAATATTATGTACAAACAAACAAAATACTAATTTTGGGCGAGACTTTAACTGGAGACTATTTGATAATTTATGTTAAATATTTACAAGATCAATTATTTTCTATTCTAATCGTACTTATTGATTAACCAAGTTTGTCCAAGCCATACATTACCCATTAAAAGCCTATATAATAGACCTTCAAACCAATAACACTTAAAACTACGTAAACCTTAACACTAAATAACAAATTTGGCATAAATTGAATAAAAATCACAACATAAACAACCATTACAATTATCGTTAATAAAAAAAAGGATTAAAAAATAAAATGAAACAAAAAATCAAAAAAAAATCAAAATCACATTTATTGAATAACAAAAATAAAGTACTGGTAAGCATCATATACACGGTTTACAAACTAGACTATATACAATAATGCCAAAACTAACCAAACTAAATATTTGGCAAACATAAAGCTAAAACATAATTCGTACCTATAATAACCACAAAAAAAAACAAAGATTCAAAACAAAATATAAATCGACACACCTTAGTCTAATTGTGCGTATCATTTCTAACGGTTACTTTAAACTTTTTTTTTAAACATTTTTTTTTTATATAGAAATCTACAATCTACATTCACAATTAATACTCGTCCGATTATATTCACAATGTCGTATTAATAAACATATTTGGAAGACTGAAATTAAACCGAACATTATCTATGAAACATTACGGGTACACATAAAATTAATAATAAAATAATAATTAAACAGCTTATTCACCAACATTGAAACGAACATGGAATATATATTTTGTACAAATGATAAACTAAGATAGTAAAAAAATAAGAACTAACTTTTTTTATAGGCCGCAAATTTTACGAAAAATTATTACTACATCGTTGTACTTAACTTAGACCTATTTACCGTCGGAGCATATGGATGATTAAGATTTAGCAAATGCAAAGCTAATAACAATATTCAATGCATAATTCAATATATAACAGAAGTCATATATCATATAATTTACACCGTTTAAATCTCACTTTTACAAGGCACAAACAATCGTTATATCCATTCAAACGTCACGTCCCATTAATACAATATAATCACATTTCCCGTACAAAATATATAAAAATATTTACCTTTATCTATCCACATGTGTTATAAAAAAAAATGCTGTTCTTATCCCAGAAGGCTAACAGTATTTCACTTGCTATAAAACTTTAATTTAATGCCAAGACTAATGATTTTTTTTTATATCCAAACTGTGTATTAATATGCTAGTATAAATTTAATAAATTGAATTATCATGACATTCCAATACAAATACATATAAAGAAATATATTATCTTATAGAACAAAGTAGATTTGACTTCTATTATATAGAGAAATACGTTTCCCTGTAATCTCAGAACTATATATGAAAGTCCCTTAGTCTCACTATATTCTCACTGTTTCATTAATTTAGCTAATGAAGTATTACACATTTTCGCTAAATTATAAATGTCCATAAAAATACGCCTGGGTCCCCAATAGTCATATAAGTGACATGAAAGTTATATCAGGATCGAACACAACAGATTCTATGTAAATCTCACTAATCTTTTTCGGAATAAAAAATTGGTCATAGATAATAGAAAATTTACAAGTGCATCACAATTGTCATTTAAGTCTACATACCAAGAACAAGTTAAATATAACAGGACTGAAATATATTCATGGAAACATTGAAAAATATCAGATACCATCAATTGAGTCAAATTCGTGTGGAATCAAAATGTTAATATCGGAACAATACAATGAACACATTCACAGTAACACTTAAAGCTTCATCAGATTTGGAAAATATTTTTTCTTTTATTGTTATCATAAATTCGTTATAAAAATCGGAAATACCAAAACAGATCTTGTAAAGATTAAAATATACAAGTAAAAAAAAGTCACCGTTAAATATTTATTATGGGAACGCTGAAAAAGAACTGTGCGTAAAGTCATTCGGTCCTTCGAATCGAAAAAAAAAAAAACTGTATGAAAGAACAATAAACGCGTCACAAATATCTATTTGTGTATTGAAGTACAAACACACGATATAAATACTAACACTTAATTTACGTAATAGGCAATTCTTATATCTACACTCAGTGTCCATTAGGCGCGACGCCTTATACGATAAATTATACATTCTAATGTATAAACAAATCATTCTTGTTTATACACTTCTTATATACTTTACCGTATATGGGATTTAGTCATTGTTGCACGCTACGGGAAGCCTCGGCATCCTGACGAGTGATGTTGAAGGCTTCGGTTTTTACAAAATCTACGGTTTTGTAGTCGGCGCGCGATTCGGTGGAAAACGACTTAGCATGGTGGACAATGGTGTTGCCATCTTGCTCCTGAAAATTTAATTTTCATATATAACGCTCCGTTCCTGAAGAGTTTATATCGTATCTGGGTATTTATATTAGACGTCACATGTCTATCAATTTATAGTGTTAAATAATTCTGATTCGATTTGAATCTCTCTACTTGATTTGTTTTCAGAGTGCACGAAAGAGAAACACTCTACGATGTCAGCCGTCCTTTTCTAATAGTCGATATATAAAAATGGTGTAATACCTTGGTTTTTGGAGTGAGGTCCAGATCAAGGTACTGCAAAACGTCCGAGGCTCTGGCACGACTAGTCGACGGTTCGGGTGGCATCGATAACAGTGTCTGGAATTTTAAAAAGTTGATATATACCTTAATTACTTTGATATGCTGTTATTAAAATTAATCTATCGTTCGAGGGATATTTCTGAGAGTATGTTATCTCACCTGAGCAGCGACGTGGTTCATGTGACAGGTGCCCGTACTACTGAATCGTGGTTTCAAAGCCCGATCGACAATTGGTGGCAGAGAAGTCAGATTGCAATACTGTAAGGACTGAGAAAAAATTAAATCAAAACACGCTCCAGACGAAAATAATTCATATGTTTTGAATGCGTGACGCTTGAGTTATTAAAAAAAATCTTTAAAATATTTCTCTTGCGTAACTTATTACGCGATTGGAATTGAATTGTATTTCCCTCAAATCGTAGTAACACTACTAAATATAAGTAAGCTAAAATGAAGCTAAAATATAGTTTCGTTCTGAAACTCCCCCAGATTTAATAATATTAAATCAATTAAATATACATAGTTTGCATATTTGATAATATTCACATAGATGGCGCTAAATCAACACTGACAACTGAATTAGTCCGGAAAGAATCAACTAGGTGGCGCTTTACGCAATTTTAAATATACATTCCTTCATTAGATTACCTAGAAAAATATTACAATCGTCCGATACTTACACAGTTTTTTTTTAAAGTTAAGTTAGTTAAAGAGAATTCAATGCAAAGCTTCTAAGTACAACCCAAGCCCGTCTTGAAACCGAATGCAATTCTTGTTTGATCGCTAGTATTTGCAAGCTTTTTCAAAGCCAACTAGCGTTGCATTTTTTAAAGGTGTTTTAAGTGCGCATATTTCAACCGACATCACTAAACTAAACTTTTCAAAGGGATGGATAATCTTGTAATAGGGTTTTAATGAAGTCGGTTCAAATGAATGTTAGTAATGTTAGGCGTCGCGCAAGCAAAACGTGTTAATGTTAGTGAAATATATTTACATTGTGTCTTACATGGGTGAGGCAACACGGATCGTCATCGGCCCTTGGCCTATAGACGACCTGCTGTGTTTGTGACATTCTGCGGGACGAACGAAGCCAGGGGAATGGGGGCTGAAATAGTACATACATTTGTGCACAACATAACACAAATCTCTTACGTACAAGTATGTGGCGACATCTATTTGTGAATAGATCCAACTTAGTATAAAAATAAAGGAGATCGCCCCATTACGGGCTTAATCAATTTTATTAAAACCCTTACACTACTCTCTGGCTCTTGTATCTTCGGTCCCTGGAACGATTCTCTGTGTTCCTTGTTGAAGCCGGCACTCTTTGGAGGCCGAGGTGGCACCGGCGGCCCTAGAAAAGATAAACGTATAATAAAAAAATAGACGATTCTATTATCCTTTGAACTGAATAATTAACATTAAAAAAAAAACTCCGGTTTACCTTCTTCCGAAAGGTCTATTCTTCTGGGGCTGCCATGGGATTTCGTTCTCACTGTTATGTTGAAACTACTCGAAGGCTTGACCTGAAGTCTGTCCTTGTTGGCGGACCTTCTTAAATTAGGTTTATTCTCACCATCGGGACAACATCTCACGTAAGATCTGGCCAGCGACCACGATTCCGGTATATTACCGTACCTCGCTGCAAAATTAATTTAACTTTTGACATGACTTGACACTTAACATTCGTATTATAATTAAACGATTGATTATTATTTTTTTGTAATTTTAATTGAATCTTGTTATATATTCAAACGAACGATCCGATTAAAAATTAATACCAGCAAAAAAAAGCGAACGTTCAATAGACGAGATAATTGTGGGATTCTTAAGAAAAGAGAAGAAGAGATACGGAACTACCACCGGTAAATAAAACGCGTCATCGTTCATTTATAAAATTAAAAAAAAACTAGTTTTTCCATTTTTTATCTATTCATATGTTTTCCACAAAGAATCGTATCAGTGTACGTCAACGATTTTCATATTGTATAAGCCTACGACGTAGATTTAAGACGATTCAAAATGGTCCTATGTACCTTAATTAATAAATATATATTGACTTTGACGGGAATAATTTTAATTATCGATCGATATTTAAGGACAAAATTGATTCTTATCGTCTCATCAGGACCGCATTGAGAATTAAAATTCATTTTTTTTTATAAATCAAAAAATCTATGAAAACATGACACGAGACAAAACCCTAAACGCGAGCTAATTTGGTATATTTTTTTTAAAAATGATTTACTTAAAATTAAAAGCTTTTTAATACTTGAATTGACCTGCCGATACATACCTATGTTAGAATGACTAGCATTAAGTGATTTACATTCCTCATCACTCATATTAGATTCATTTTCAGACAAGTCAACATTATTTATACGTATTTGTGGGTGACTTAAGTACTGTGGACCTTTTTCAGACCCCTCGAACGGTGACTTAGCTCCAATAACTATACTATTAGGATCGAAGGTGAAGGAACTTTGGGAATCCTAAAAGCAACAGAAAAATAATAACAAGATGCATGACAAGCCAGTCTCCTTTCATCAAGCAATATCAACTTAGGCGGCTGCGTAAAACTTAACATACACCGGGCTCTAACGATATTATAAAAAATATATTTTTATATTATCGATACAAATGTTGAACGTTAAAAAGCCAACTTTTCAAATATATTTATTTTAAAATTCACCGGTCAGTACTAATCGAAAGAAACATACTATAAAAATAACTCGCAAGCCGCCTAATAAACAAAAATATGCATCGCATACACACATCACAAATAGCTCACTACTTAGCAGCAAGAAAATCGTCCACAAATCAAACAGAGACATCAAATGTTATAATAGTAAATTATTATTAAGAATTAATAATTATGTTTTTTTTTATAATATAATAACACTTTATTAATAGACTAAATGCGGAAAACGGGCGAGACAAAGAAGTCGCCAGATAGAAATTTCTCTGCTCAATTTGCCGATGGAAGCTCAATAAAATGAATAAACGTAAAATAAAATAAAAATAGTACCGCAGCACGAACTCCTGTAATGCATTCAGAAATCGGTATATAAGGTCCTGTACCTTCCGAGAATTCATACTGATCATTCATAACCGTCATTGTGCTGTTTTGGTATGTACCTATAAAACAAATCGGACTCCTCTTTACTTTTAATGTCGCTTCAGCCCCACGCGCAGTTAGAAAAAAAATGGCAGGTGAATTTCGCATTCGCTTAATATTTAAATCAAATCGCCTGTAGCGAGGAGCGGGGGTGGCATTCGAGGTACGCCACCTACAACTCATCCCATTAGGGGGAAACCTCGTACTACCCAGAATCAGGCCCCACCCATCGGGATTGCGTCTCCTCACCCCACTGCTCACAGTACCGACTCCCCACATCAATTGCCTCATACACATATAATACAACAAAACAGATTTATGTAAAGACATAAAACATACAATTGCATACAATCATACACATAAACAGAAATAGATAAATATTACATATAAACTCACCAGTGCCGGGAACGACGACTTCGCGCTCTTCAATTGCACTTACAACTTCAAAAAAATATTTAAAAGAAATTAAATAAAATAAAAAAAAACAGAAGGAGTAAAGGTTTCGAAACAAAACAGTTTGTAACGAAACCCAATGAAAGTAACAGAATAAAATAAAAATGTTATAATACAACTATGAATATTACAGGTGATTAACACTGGACACGTCTAGCTTGTATGACTGTTCAAGAGCGAATGATTTACCTAGGCACCGTCTAGATGCGCATGCCGGGCGGCTGAGCCCTAGACAAAATGGGATGAGGGTGCGTGGGCGGCAAGGTGGTTCGCGATCATTCCATTTACGGGAGATGAATTTCCAGAAAATTCAATTTGAAATGAAACTACGTAGGTGGATTCGCTATATGTTTTAAAAGCATATCCACTTACGTCGATACTGATAGGTCAGTCAGTACCTAATAAAAGCATTTTCAAAAAATATCTATTATATTTTGTATTGTATTCGAGATAACATAATTAGCACTTATATTATCTATTGAATTTAATGAAACAGTAGGTAATTATAGTTTAAAATCTATCAAATCAAGAAATTCTTTAAACATTAAGTACCTAGTTAGGACTTTAGTGAAAAAAAATATTTCATATCATGCAAAGTATAACATGTGAACATATATGTATGTGATATATATATATATGTATAACATGTAAGAATCCTTCAAGTCCTCCTCCTAAGTAAAAATACTCAATACAGTAATCATATCTAATTTTCGAATAAATGTCCAAATTACAAACATCAAAAGATAGCACAAATTATAATTGATATTGATAATTATTTATACAAAGAAGAGACGCCAATTGATTTCAATAATATAATGAATTCGCTTTTATACGTAGTCTAGCCATAAATACTGTTATAATAAAAAAACAAACTAAACATTACTAAACATTACTTTTTGAATTTGGAATATGTTATATATATATATATGTTTATAAGTTATATATTTTATGGTTCGTATATGTCCCTGTTCATTGTCTTCTTACCTATGCGGTAATAAAAAAAAAAGTGATCTTAAAATGAAGTGGGATAATATAGAGAATCTAATCGCTGTGATTGTTATCCAATGTCAGTGATAGTTTTTTGGGAGTGAAGTGATTAAGACTTCTTTTGAAAAAAGTATCAAAACATCGTACATCACAAGCACAAGTATATCAGGATAGTAATCGTGAGAACATCGCCGTATTATTAAGCTCGATCAACCCAATATTGGTAAGAAACGAGCTGACCCGTCTTCATTAGAACTGAAGACTGGCCGTCAGTTTATATTGATCTTAAGCCACTGGATTGTGATAATTTTAGATAATGAATACGGTTTGGCAGTCATTATCCCATAGAAAGGGTGTTTGCTTTAAACTGGGCTCAAATTACTGCATGACAGCCAATTCAGACCACTTCGAATAAGCTTTATATACTTTTAATAGTTTTATATTAATTTATTAAACGAACACGCTGTAATAAATGCGTTGACGAAGTATTTTTTTTTTAAATCTAATGATAATCCAGTACACCTTAAATCATACAGATCAGAGATTGTTACTGTTCTAAACAAGTTATAGACAGGCTGGTGATCAGCTTTCGATGCCTGATAACCGTCGTTGACATAGGGTCTTACTGGTTCAGTTACGAACGAAAGTAAATTTTCAGAAGGCAGTAGGCATAACAGGATTTGAACACATTGGTGAGTTGTTTAGGCCACTAGGCGAACACTCATTTCCATGTGTACTGATTATTTTTTAATATTTCCAAAGCAACGGTATAAGCGCAGTACATAATAAATTTCATTAATTAGTTTTTAAAAAAGGTTTTCTTGTGTTCTTTTAATATTCAAGTTGTGACATGTATGGACTTCTTGTTTATATATCGGGCTATTATATAAAAATTTAGTTGTTGTCTTTGTCTTGTTAATAGATACATAAAAATTGGGAGAAACAATAAAACAGAAATGTACATTATAATAATTATAAATATCTAGCACATAAGGCAAACAGTACTTTGTATTATTATCCATAAGCAACGCTGGTCACTTAGCACTAGGCTGGACCATTTTGTTAAGCAACACAAGGCATAAAGTGTAGAACATATATATACCTGCTTCAACTGGTTCTGGAGTCGTGCTTGTTGCTCTCAAGCCACAGACACGGCAAATTGCATCCACCCACTTCTCCATATCTGCCTCACAATCCGCTTCCAAATGATATGTTCTCGATTGTGTTTGAATTGAGAAAACTGAACCTCGCATACGAGGATCTAATGTTCCAGTACTGTTACGGTTCAAATGCAAACCGGCATCAACCTACCAGACACAACATTAGATGTTTTAATAAATTAGAACTCTGTGGTATATAACTTATATTTTGCCAAAGTTGTGTTGTATCTATATTTTTTTAATTTAGAACACTTGAACCATGGTAAACACATAATACTTTCTAACAGAACCTTTGATATTTGTTTACACTGCACATTACATGACAGAAAACTATCAGGTAATTAAAAATAATCAATAAACAACTAAACGCTTTGAGCAGTATGAGTAAGATGAACAGAACTATATAAAAATAGAACCTCTGTATCATATAACTTTACTAGCAATATAACTGGTTCTAACAATGTCTGATGTGGGGTTATTTGATAAATGTTGAACAAGCAGTTCACTATTCATAGAAATCATAAACAGGATCATGTTACAATGTTTCCTATGTTATAATCGAGATCATGAATTCATTTAATCCCAATACAAATTATATAATTAATTTTATGAGATACATTTATTTTTAGCTAAATATTTTTATTTTTTCAGTCAATATCATAAACCGGGAATCATATTAAAACTATTGCTAACAGCTATTGCATGATATATTCTCTTGTAATGATGATTTCAGTAGGATATAAATTGTGTAGGAAAAACAAAATAAACACAAATGTTATAATGTTAATCTAAAGAAATGTATATTTTTTTAAATTGTATCCTGCATGAGACATTATGGAGAACTGCAATCTAGCTTATTACTAAATATTTAATTAATTTAATCTGTTAATATGATAAAAAAGCAATTTTCTTACAGCAGAATGTTGTGTGTTTATACTGTTGTAGAAATTTTTGTGACCATGGAATTATTTATAATTCTCCATAATAACATAGAAATTTGCTAGATTTAGACTGAGAATACCATGTTGTAGATAAAATAAATAGGTTTCCATAGAAATATAAACCTAATCCACTGATATTATCATTGTAATTTGGAAAAATTCTATCAGCTAGTATAAAACTTACAACATGACACACATAATGAAGTTGAGCAACAAAGAAGTTGACTTAATCTATAAAAGATACTCACTTGCTCACAAAGATCAAGATTAATCGATCCTTTAAGACGTCGCCTATTTCTATCAGAGTAATAGTCTAGAAAGTACTGTCCTGGTAGCTCACCAGATTGTCGTAATGCGAACCATCTTCTCCTCCATTTCTGAATACCACAACAGCCGAATTTAGCAAATATCAGTTAAAAGGATGACAAGGATGTGGAAATCCAAATAATAACATAATTAAAAGCATGCGAAAGGACAGTTGCCCCTTGCAACTTATTCTTTAAAAAATCTTTTGCCACTCTAGCCTCGCAACTATACCAAGGAATGTTGTTTGTTTACTTACAGTTTTAAATATTCGTCTAGATGGAGGCGATTTTGTTAACCACCCTTCGAAAACTATATTCCTAGACATTGTATTTTTAATATTTTTAAATCAGATAAAGTGAGTCACAACAAATTTTTATATTGAATACAAAATTTATCAAGCAAGCAGCAACTGGCTTTACTTTTACTAATGTCATTATTGACAGTATACAACTGACATAAAGAATGACATTCTGTTCTTCAACATTATTGTCATTTTAGTCGTTATTTTAAAATTCTTGTTAAAATAATAAATTATCACGACTTTAAACTATTACATATAATTAGATTCAATTTCTATTAAGCTTTATTATAATGGATTCTACTCGTCACCCTTCTTATCCTAAAAGCAATGTTTCCAAATTCACCGGTTACAACCCTGATAAGTAAATACATCGTATATAAAACATATACTTCCCGTTTATTTAAAATACGAAACGCTTAGTTTCATACTATTTTTGTAGATATGCTATTGATGACGTATCACTGACAATTAAAACTGATGAAAGCTTGACCCCAGGAAGACCGCCGGTGTTGACCCAACAAACAGTTGGAAAATTCCTTCAGCCCTTGACAAGGGCTTTAGTCGAAGTGCCACCGAGGTGTGTATAAAAATACAAAAATATTACATACCCTATACTTATCTTTAGACTTGGAAAGATATAAAACGCGAAGCGTCGGATAGAGCGCGAGGGGACATAGGATCATAAATCAAGTTATACATTTCTGAATATAAAGAGATACGCTTTTTACACTGGATAATAGATGTGACATGTTTAATTAACATTTTAAAAAATGAGTAACCGAAGCTGTTTATTAAAAAAAACATAAAGCACTACTGAAGTTATATTGTATAAATACATTTATAGGCTCAAAACAAAAATCCTGACAAATACGCCTATTTTAATTTCACAATTGTTTGATATTTAATTAGACCAACAATAGACGAATTACCAGATGCTGTCATAGACAAAATGGTGCAAAGAGACAAAGCTTTCTGGGTTGATAAGCCTGGCATGAATGCATATACACTACACGATGCCTATGAAAACTATGGCATGACAACAGAAAAAGTCTTACCACGTTAGTAACAGTATATATAATATCCTTAACATAAAATATATCTTAAATGAAAACTTACAATTTCCCCCTTTGTCCAGCCCACCAAGATGTATTTCCCAGGTCGTATCAGTACGACTTGGATTGCGTTAAGTATCGGCGTCTACATGCCTGTAGGGATATGAAGCAGACTGGGAAATTTAAGAAGGTTGTTGTTCCATTTTAATGTTGATTTACATCACAAATATTGTTTTTCATACTTGCGATCCTTTCACGTCGGGTAAAGGATATAAGAATATTAAACGGTACATATGGTAAAATATGGGCGTTTATTTACAATGTCTTTGTTCACCGTACGTATATTATCCATGATGAAATTTTACAAAAGGACTGTATTATTTTTTTATATCAAATATCACACTACATTTATATGAAGATTTCGTCAAAAGATTCTGCGCTTTTGTTTATTAAAACACGACTATATGCACAAAACGTATTTATAAAATCATCTCACTAACGCAACAATAATAGGTTATATTAGAGATTACCTGTTACTTGGTTATTGTTCAATCTGAATCTTATTTGTTTTTACCCTTAATTAAAAGTTAATCATATGACAACGATTCAAATTAGTTATCTACTTTATTGTAATATTTAAACCGATATGTTGTGTTTACAATTCTTACTAAGGATCACAATCCTTAGTCAAGAGAAGAATCGTAAAGACTGTAGTGGATACTTGGTGGTAAAACGCTCAACCGAGGCGTCTGCAAGAAAATATTTTAGCGAGTTGTCAGTAGTTGGTTTGGGGTGCGTTTAGTTAGGGACAATTTTGTGAAAACTAGTGTAAATTTGAGACTTGAAATTGACGATTCAATGTTTAATGTGTTATTGATATTAGACGAAGAACAATTGACAATATTGTTTTCTATTTGATGAACACACCAAGTTTTCATTACTTTAAAAGATTATTATCTACATCAGTATTATAGAATTGGGTTTTTGTAAAGATATTTAAATTAAACTATAAGATGATGTGTTTAGTTTGAAATTGCAAAATCATACATTTTCACGCGTAATTACTATTACGCATTTATACATAACTATTACGTTTTAGTTATGGCGGTAATAAAAATCTAACTATAAAGTACCTAATAAGTGAGATCATATATTAAACTATAACTATACTATTAATTAAACTAATTAAATTATTAACTATATTATATATTAAATTTATATTGTAACTGTTGCTATGTGGAACGACTCGATCGAAGATTTCCCTTCTCTATAAACCTGTAATACGTTGTAATTATATAATTGATTGCTTTAAAATAAATAAAGCAATCTACATTACCATCTTAAATTAATTATATAAATATTAATGATACATGAAGATCACTTGAAACTAAGCGCCTGTTAAAATTTTATTGCAAATCTCACTAGACATACTTGTAATAGTTATTTTTAGTTATATTCACAAACAGTTAACAAATACATTAGCTGGAACGTATATTAGAGAGATACATACAGAAATTATCTAACAAAAGAGTGGATATCTTTTGTTAGATAATGTCTATAGGATCAGCGCCTGACATAAAATGTGCGAAGAAATTATTTTAGTAAGGTTGGATTAATGTAGGTTTAAAGAAATATTTGTATGTTACAGAATGACCCACTATGCAGTGATTGCAAGTACATGAATATTTCTGATATATTATATCCAGTTATGTCTCTCGAACAGTCTTCAACTGAAAAACGTTGGCGACATTATCCAGATGTTTATGCCACACTATCGCCACAAGAAATAAGTGTTATGATGAACGAGTAAGTCTCTTCATCACTTTGATACTCTTTGTAAAATTTTGTTCAGAAAACGTTTGGTCGGAACAAGAGCTGAACCATTTCTTATAAATACATTAATAAACTATTGAATACCGTAGATAATAGTGTGTTATATTTTATTAGCAGGAGTAAATTTTACCAAATCCAACCATAATATTATACATTAAGCTACCCCTTAGGTCATGATAAAATAAACAGCTGAGCCTGTTGCTGGTATGCCCTTAGAACCCTAGTAGCCACGTAGGCTTGTAGTTATAACAAACTTGAATCCTGCATACTTTGATACTTGATAAGTAATTAGCCTCTTCAGATACGATTCTATTTGGAAAAGATAAACTAAAATTCTATGCACCAATTTTCTTATACTTTTATAGCTTTCAGTATAGGATAATATAATATTGCCACAAAGAAGGCATGACATGGAAATTAAATTCACGCTAGTTATTCAATAGCATTATCACAACATACGTTCGCCGGTAGAAAGAAGGTTGGCACATGAAAAATGTCGTGGTTACGTAATAGTACCAAGAATGGGACGCGGCGGAGCTATTCCGCAGAACTAATGAGAGGCTACCAGGATCGCCCACCTTCAATGGTTGGAGAGGCACTTTCAGAAGAGAAGAGGAAGACGTATAATATATGAAATACAATTGTGTCTGTGTGTAGCGATGTGATGATGATACAAAGAATATGTGATATGTAAAATATTGTTGTGTCGCTTCATATTTTAATAATATATTTCAGGGTTGGTCGTCCGTTCCAGAGCGAGGCGTGTAACTGGTATTATGAAAATTACAAGCCTGTTAAGTACCCTTGTATCGTCAGAAAATTCTCGAAATAAAAATGTATTGTTTTACACATATTTGATCATATTAATGATATTAAAATTAGAATAACGTTGAATATATACTTGCAACAAAATTTTATATGTATTGTTATTGTGAACGATGTATAAACATATATATATATTATACACCGCTACTTTTATGCCTTCCATATTTACTACCCATCAACCATCCGCTAGCCATCAACATGCAGGATAATGCATTTAACATAATAATCACGTTGCTGGACTGCCGAACAGGGGCCCCGGGTTCGTATCCCGGTCAACGTTTGTGTGAAAGGCATATGTACAAATTAAAAAGTATATATATAACATGTATTATTTATAACAAGATATATGAGATATTTAACTAACGATCTGTTAACTCCAGACAAGCAATTTGTAGCTTGTATGGTTACTAACAACACGAATAAACTTATGTATATGAAATAAATACACCCAGACTACAGCCAATAAATATACCGTATAAATGTTGATAGAGCGGGTAGAAACTACCCGGGACCCTCAGACCTATAAATAGCATTTATCAATTAAGCCTCGCATTTGTGAAATATGTCATAACAAATTTTAGAATGAATAATATAATATCTATTTTAATAATCAAGCGGTTAGTGTATTCTCGCATCGAATTTAAAATGATTCTTAATGAACTCATTACATGATCTAAGTGCACAATACATTTTCACAACAGCACAGGACTCTCTGACGTGGAGACACCGTAATAAGTTTAATTACGACTTGATATAGTTATAGGTAGCGCGTGCAGTCCTTCGATGGCAACAGGGTGTGGACAGATCCATATTCCTGCCACCCGTCCCCATACTCCACAGTGATAAATCAATGCATTCAGGACATGCGCTCCATGCAATGACGCAATTAAATGCACCAACATCCCTTTCAGCCTTCCGGGGGACATGTGGGAGGTGGGGTTATAAAATCCCGGGGCCACCCGCTCCCGATATACTCTCGAGCCAGAGGCGAGGTAGAGACTGCCCTGATAAAGCTTCTATAAATTATATATTAACCACGGCAACGCACTCTCTAGCTCTTTCTATTGATTTTATTGGTATTTGTTTATATATATAAAAGTTTTATGATACATTTATTAAAATCTCATACCCCTAATTCCTGTATATTTGTAAATGTTTCTCATGCGTTCAGATTGACGCAGTGCAGATATAATTACCTACAACTGCGTAATATCTCCGTGTTTGATGAAGGTTAATTAGTCCCCTTTGACATTTCAACCTACGTACAAAATATAGATTGTATTGATTTTGAAGCCCTGTCCAGGTAGGTTGTTTGCGTTTCCACAAACAAAGAAATATCTTTTACTTGGTCTTCTATTATATTCGACACATACCAATAAATTTCCTATGCAACCTTCAACTTAATAAAATGATAAAGAACACCACAAAGAAAAGACATGACAGAAGCATTGTTTTTTAACTTCAAAATTAAAAAAAGCATGGTGTAAAATTGAAAATTCTTAAAAAATTTAACTCCCATTCCCTTTCTTATTAAAAATGTCGAAAAACGATGACAGCCTCTTCCTTCTAGAAGTTCTGATAGACAAAATTGTATTTGTTAAAAGCCCTTGTTTTTCAGACAAAGATTTTAGAACTTGTGTTAACATCGAGTGCAATGGAGTTGAACCCTTGGAAATATGTGACGATGATCCTAACGTGGGGATTGCAAAGAGCGGTGGTCCATTTGTTAAGCAATTCAACACCGGAAAATCGTGTCTCTTCTCTCTCAAAGAGAGTGACATTAGCGCTGCCATGAGTAAATTTCCGGTGAAGCTTACAGTCTATAAATCACTTCCATGTGGTTGTCTGCCAACAAAGATAGTTATTGGTGAATGTACAATAGATATGACAAAAGAGTTCGTAGAAACGAGAAAGAATTTTCTGGAAGATCCAAGCAGCGTCAGCTACCAAGCATTGAAGGACTCATTTAGATTTGTTGGCACCGATGGTGATGAGACTGGAGAAATTGTAATGTTTTTACGAATATCATGCTTCGGAAAGCTTATCATAACTTCGTTTCAAGGGGCAGGTGGTGGTGCCCCTAGTTTAGGCGGAAAAGCTAAAGGAAGTTCAGGGGTTGTAGATAGGTCTTGTACTCCGAAAAAGGAATTTCAGTCTGTAAATGATCCTTGCGTATGCGGTGCAGCTAGAGGACATGGTGGGGCAGGAGGTTCTGGTGGAAACACTTGCACTGGCAGTGGCGCCGTTTGTCCAGCTGGTATATTGATGACATTTTTCGTCTCTATTAAACAGTATTAAAATTTAAACGTTAACATTTTATAATCACATTTTAGATCGAGATCCTTACAATACAATGCCATGCGTAGATACTGATGATCCTTGTTATTGTTCTGGACCTAAGCCTGCTGACAAGCAAAACATGGCATGTAGAAACACAGACCAATATTGTTTACATGTTCCTAAAGGTTAGTCCCGAGTAGCAGTTTTTCATCTTATGTGTTATTATTAGAAAGATTTAGCATTTAACAGTTTACTCATTGTTACTTATCTATATTAAAAAGTAACATAAGGTTAACAAAAAGATAAAATGTACCAAACATTTTGTATTAAAGTAATTTACGAGTACTATTTGCATAGAAGAACTGAATTTATTAATAACCAGGTCGCACTAAGCAATTTGAAGAGATAGGCACAACGCTGGGTGAAAATGAGCTTAAAATAAAAGTTCCCGCTAGTGCATCAATTATCAAGAAAATAAGTCAAACGCATTGCGCTATGCAATGTCCATTTAGTACAAAATCTGCTGACGGTGGGCCTTGTGAGCCTCCATGCGGAAAAAACCAAATAAGTCTGGGACTTCCAAGTGAAGCAATCTGTTGCCATGGAGCACGACCGACTGACACACAATTTACTTGCACAACAGAAGGATGTGTTCAGTCGTCCAAGCACGGTACACAGGCCACCATGGCTCGCGGTGATAATCAACAGGATTTACCAAACAAAGATGTATATGTACTTAAAGTGGCTAAGACAGCACTTCAAGGAGATAGAAAATGCAGACTCGAAATAGAATTGGCTACTCCTAAGGCGGCCGATAAGGATCCACCAATAACAAAACAAAATACACGAATCCAATCCGATCTTGATTGTGAATGTGGCGTGAGACGCATTAAAAAGCAGAAGACAAAAAAGAAGCGTTAAATTATATACGATTTAAATAGCTACCATATCATCGTAATATTTTGTTTGATTTTTTTTATAACGTACCTTGTCATAATTCACACGTTTAAACATTACGCAGATTGCTGCCCAACTGGGAACAAAGTAATTTTCCAAGTGCCAACGGACTCATGTGGAAATGGACATAAGCAACGCGCATATTTTAATTTTACGTCCGATGGAGTTGGTGATTTGGCGAGGGATGAACCCGGCCATTTGATATCACCTACCGAGTCCAATTATCCGGGAGCAGTTTACGATTTTCCAAAGCAAATAATAAAAATTCGAGTCGGCAAAGTCGTAGAAATGCCCGGGCGAAAATCAAAATTAGAATACCAGTTCATAACGCCAATTGCAACAGGAGAAAAAAACATTCCAGTCAAAGACACGCGTACTGCCCAATGTGCTCCAACATGTCCCGACTGTTGCAGGAGGCATTGTTGATATATACACACCATGTATTATCTTATTTTTACTGTAAAATTTGAATAAAAAATGTTATTAGCTTTCCTGTTCTCATTTTAAAGTAGTACCAATACTTAATAAGCATATATATATATATGATGACATAGAAATAAAATGCATACGTTATCCTAGGTGTCCTGTCGAGCTCTCTATGCTACCAAGAACTGACCGATGAACAAAAAAATACATTACTCACGAAAAGCTGTGTGGAACTTCCTTTCAGTAAATACAATAAGCTTTTGAAAGTACATAACAATGTTATACTATTACCATCCTTCGAAAAAAGCATATCAAGAACCATTAAGATGTCGGCACAAATGAAGTTATTATCAGAAAAAAGCTCTACTTACACTAATTTTAATTCTTCTTACACCTCTTTGGCAAATACGTATGAAAAAAATTCAGAAGCTTACCACCCAAGAAATTCGTACAGTAGTTTAGGTTTCAGAAATTATTCCGAAACAGAAAGTGCATTTGGTACAAGAGAGACTGCAGTGTACATGACGCTTTTTGATGAATACTGTCCTAGTAGAAGTTCAGGAACTCAGGCTACGGCACTCATTAATAAATGTTTTCAAGTTTCCAGCAATAGCACCACATATGATATGAATACTGACCGGTATTCCACCAACACGATGTCAACTTTACCGAACCAGGAAAGCGTTGGTTATGTTTCTGGTGCGATGAAATATTCAGAAGTTTACTTTTTCGGGAGAAAGAAAGAGCCAGAAAAGGGGATGGGAGGTAAAGAATCCAAAACAAAATTATGTAGAACAGGACAACCGCCAGCTAGTAAATGCACTGCTACCAAAGCGATACGATCTAAAGACCAAAGTACTTGCTCATCACAAACTTTGAAACGAAAATTGGGTGCAAATACTTCGACTGGAACTTGTAAGTCTGTTACTATAAAGGACGACAAGCCTGAAAAGCCTTGCCCTGCTTTGGCGTCTTCAAAAGGAGAGATGATGGCGACTGTATCACATATAAAAATAGGACCAAAGGAACCTTGCCCCGTACATGGTAAAGATCCTTGTCAAGGACCGAAGTGCATAGTAGCATCTTCGGTGGAAAGTACGGCTCCTGTGAAGGTTACTACAGTGACCAATGCACGAAGAGGCGTATTTGAACTAGTTATTAGAAGAATAACAGGCGCACCACTAGCTAAAAACGAACTTCTTCTTGAATGGACCCCACCACCTTCTCGTCCACCGCCTTGTGGATCTCCATGCCCTGTGCCATGTACCTTTCCTGGCCCGTGCAGACCATCGAAATGTACATTATTAGTATGCAAACCATCACCATGTAAGCCAAAGTGCTGTAAAAGGGCATGTGGTCAGCCTTGCCGACCGCCATGTAAAAAATGTTGCAAAACAAGCTGCTGCGGAAAACCGTGTAGTTCGTGCCTACCATTTCCACCATCACCGTGTAAGAAGCCCTGCAGTCCACCGTGCTGTAAATCACCATGCAAGAGTTCACCATGCTTGAAGCCGTGTCCCGTTGGTCGTAAGCGTGCGCGTAAGACGAAAAGTCAACCAAAAATAAAATCGCACAAGAAACATCAGTCCCCGTGCCACAATAGGGTTAAGGCGTGCCCCGTAGTTAAGTGTCGTAGTATGCCTGGATGCTGCGCAGTAATTATACCTTGCCCACCGAGAAAATGCTGCTCTGTGGCTCCATGCAAGCCGCTCAAATGTTGCAGAAGTAATTGTTCATCATGTTGCGGTAGCTAAATTGGGAAATAATACAAGATAATTTAGTTTCAGCATTATTTTCATATATAAATATATATACCTATAGACTGATTAGTATTTTATTTAATTCGACGTGACGTGCTTGTGTAACTTGCACGACACAGTGCACGCACTTAACAGAAGCCCGCAAGAACAATTAAGCTAATCTTTGCAATATTTTGATTCCACTCATTCCACAATACTAAAGTCTCTGATTTATAATATAATACAAAGTTTATCGGTAATTAAAGGTTTTTTTTTATTATCTTTTTTAGAAAACATTGATTTATAAAAATATTATTTAGAGGGAAATTGGATAATTACGGCTTCATTTTAATAAAACTTTAGCAGTTCAATTAATCCAATCTTTTTACTAGACAAAACAATTTTAAATCTTTTTTTTACAACCATATATCTACCTACGCACTTAATGACTGAAGCCGAAATATGAAGTTTAACGAAGAGTTAGGTAGGACAACACATTATGTTGTTTGTTCAAGGCTACGTTCAAGTACTTCCAATTTTAAAGCCTCTTGATCAGTCAGTTTAAGGCTGTCAACTTTTAAGCGTCCTGGCGATGCAGGTGTCCATAGGTGGCGGTTAGCACTTCACTCAAAGTGACCTCCTGCCTGCTCGTTTGCCTCCTGTTACATAAACAAGTAAAAACTAGAATGTATCTTATCTGTATTACCGCATATATGCTGTATAGACATGTCTATCAAGTTTAGACATGTTAATGTCTATAAATTGCATACACATAGTGGTACTACGTTACATGCTGTGTATGCTCATTAAAAATGTCAGTGTAATATAAAAATTCAAAACTATATAAGTCAACATCGAATAAAAATTAACTATTCGGTTCTTTTAAATTCAATAATGGCTGATAAATTTGAGTCGAAGGGAACTCAAGTACAGGGTAAAGTTAAGCTGGTCGGCAATGCGGGGAAAAGCAGAGGACCATGTCCTTGGATGTGCAATATGATACCAACCAACGTACCGGGACCAGCGGCAGCTCAGACAGTACTACATCCGAAGAAAGACGTGTTTGTTCTTAAGGTAAGGACATATGTCTAAAATATACTTATAATCAAACTCAAAATATCTTTATTCAAGTTGATCTTACCACTGGTTCGGAAGGCAGTTATCTACGGAGAAGAACCGGCTTGAAATTCGATAGCTGCTCTTTTATAATGAACTAAATTATGTTACATGACCAATTCAAATGTATAAGCATTGTAAGGCTACTCAAGAATTAAACTGTCCTGATTATGATCTAATTGCCGACACGTTAAAGGGATCTTTGTCCTATATGGATGACGGTTACTGCTGGCCACAACCACCTTACTTAATAATTTAAACAAATATATTATTAGGTAGCGAAAATCGGGCCGAACGGCGATCGTCGGTGTAAAATGGAACTGGAGTTGGTAACCCCAAAAGGTCCCGAAAAAAAGGCCCCGGGACGCATTGATACGAGAGAGACTCAATGTGATCGTGAACCTTCCCCATGCTGCTGTGCTAAGGCCAAGAAAAAGAAGAAATAAAACGCCATTTAGTTTACTGTTTTTTACAACAATTTCAAAATTACGCCATTTAATATCTTGATGTGACGAATAAATTATATATATTTTTACATGCATATTTATATATTTTCCACATAGAAGAGTGGCGATCACTTGTGTTCGGCCAGAAGGTGTCTGAAGAGCCTAATTTGATGTGAGGTTTCAGAGGCAACTGTAGTGTTTAACTTTTCTCTTATATCTAAAAGATATCGAAATTAGACCGGTCTGAGAAGACGAGATTTTTTTGGGCGTGCCCTTAAGAAAAAAACAAAACATTGAGATTATTGAAAATGCGTATTCAATTTACACGAGAATAACTAGTTTTATGTAGCCTACTTATGGACACAGCGTGTTTATGTACATTCCAAGTATTATGACTGTGCACATCAGCATGTTCATGAAATTTATGTAAATTTTTCATATACTTATATAAGATTTTCATAAATATATATAGGTCACAGACGTACATTTTCCATTTTAAAAACCGGAAAAAACCCACAGGGCCTATCGATACTTTTATACATCGATACAGCATCAATAATCTCTTATTTCATATTAAGCTGGTAGAGTATCTACTGTTTTAAGCTCCAAATAAAATATATTTTATATGTTGAAGTTGTAGCTTTTTTAAGAGTTACGACTTGGGGGCCTTCAAGAAAAGTGCGTAGGTACCTTACTTAAAGGCCAGCAACTCACTTGTAAGCCTCCTGGCATTGCAGATGGGTGGAGCGCTTCACTCAATGTGATTCAACTCCTCGTACTGTTACATTAAAAAAGATGACTAGCATTGTCTATGGTTCATATCATTTAATCCTCTTTCTTCATTCTTTACGACTTTGTGTTTTCAAAACAGTCTTGTCAATTTTTTGTCATGGGGTCATTGAATTAAAATTTATAGTTAATCTAAATTATCATGGGTAAATCCGCTGGACCTACAACTCGGAGGCCTTATGAGGAGATCGGTGCAATCTTTAACGGAAATGAGGTTTGTATTGTATTACCTTATACTATTACGGCAAGAAATTTCAACAAAAATATGTTCATAATCATTTATATATAGAACAATTTACTTTAGGTGTCCACTGTGCGTATAATATTATTTTGATGTAACCTTAAAATGTAACCTTATTTGAGGTTATTTCATCCCTCCAAATGACGAAATTACAGAAATCGATTCAATTGTAGAAAGAGCGGGGCATTCCCAACACAGGTATCTTTCAATTACCTTCTGGGAAGCCGTGGTAAGAAAACTGTTATATTAATAAAATAAACATTTTTGAAAAGGTTAAAATTCGAGTACCGAAAAGTACTTCAAAGCCTCAAAAATTAACGCCGTCCCAAATGAAACTACAGAACCAGTGTACTTGTGAAGATAATGAATCAGTCTGTTCTGAAACCTGTGGCCTTCCAGGGGATGGAGGCGCTGGTGGCAACAGGCTTAATTTTCAGGTATTACCAGACTAGATATTAAACACATAGGCGCATTTTATTTAAATAAACTCTAGTATGCAATGCTAAAATTCACTCAAATTAATTAACTTTTTCTATGGAAAGGCACAACGTATACGACCCTACGACTACAATCTGCGCTCTTCCCACAGACATATCCTCGAAATTCCACACCACCACTCCTCCTTCTACGGAAACTCCTTCACAGTGTCCGCTATAAAGTTGGAACTGACTTCCCGATCCTAACCGATCAGCCTCCTCACTATCATCTTATAAATCACTTCTTCGTAAGCATTTCTAGTCTACAATATAATTATTTATAATTCTAGATTTAAATTAGCATATTTTTCGGTTTTTCTTATTTTAATGTACGTTGTGTTTTGTTTCTGTATTATTATTTTTTTTGTATACTTTTGCACCCTTTGCACCTGTCTTATTATATTTTAAGTATTCTTTTATCGTGTGGGTTGTCTGGAAGAGATCGCTTATTAGCGATAAGGCCGCTCGTTGCTCTTATATGTACTAACATCTGTTAACGTCATTTGCTTCTAGTGTTTAAGTGCAATAAAGTGTAAAATAAATAATAAATAAATAAATATATCGCCGGGATTCGCATTTACGAGCTCACGTTTAAGGCCAACATAATCACTTGACCATTGCATTTCATGGCACGTGTAGGTACATAAGAAATTACCCGGACTCGACATTATAAATAGTCTTATTTCATTCTCAGGACTCCTCAGTTCGTAGAATACAGATACTTTGTAATTGATCGTATCTTTAAACATTGCGTCATGTTAAATCCGCTTAATATGTGTAAAATTATTTGAATTACTATGTGGATATAATTTGTGTTAATGCCATCAGCTTTGTTCCTTTGCCCTCTCAGATAAAAGTTAACAGAATTAAACTCGTACACGAGAAACAAGCGTAGAATCATGTTATGTAAATGATTTACTGATTACTCAATATAGCGATGGGTTGATAGGCGCCGGCCAATTGTTATATTTAAACCTTAAGTTAAGCTACATTTTCTATATTATTTTTTAGATTCCCGACGACATTTGTGAAGCAATGACCAATCGTACCGCCCTAAACTCTGAAGTTGTGTACAGCAAAGCGGCGGCGCATGATAACATGTGCAATGTGTGCAATGTCACACCCCAGGATGCCCCAAAAGGTGTTCAGGCGCAAAAGGTCCTCCATCCAGACAAAGATGTGTTTATCTTGAAAATTGGCAAGCAGACTGATGAACCAAACCGAACGGGCAATATTGAGGTTTATTGTTTATAGATGGGGGTGGTAGGTGGGGTGGAGGGAGGGGAGGCTTACCGGCAAGGTAGAGCCGACGCCCATGGATACCCACAGCCTCGTGGGTGTCAGCTTTTGATTGGGTTACCCGTCGTGTAACCAAGCACGGATTTTTACCATAATAAGTGAAGAAACTAGTATCTATGTCAATTTCTCAATAGAATTTGTTACTATAATTACCGCTTTTATGACAATCGTAATTAAACAACTCCACTATCATTAATCCACGTCTTCGACGCTTATTTATTCAAAATTGTCATAGATTTTTAATGATAGTATATTATAACTTTTATTGATTTAAGTATATTTTATTTTTCATAAGCAATAAAATTACCTAACAATACCATTAAATACTTATTTAAACTTCTCTAGGTGGGGTGGGATAGACAGACGTCGAGTGAGCTCTTAATTGCCTTTGTGATCTTCACTCAGGATTCAATATTCTATGACCACTCAGCATTAAAGCATTATAATTTCAATAGGTGGAATTGGTAACACCACGCGCACCTGCCAAAGCGAGACCAGCTGCGCATTCTTGCAAAGAGATTCAATGTGAAGATCAGGATATACCCTGTTGTGGACCGTGCAGGACCTGCAAGGCTGTAGTCCCCAAGAAGCGGAAGGCCAGACGCCCTAAATGCTGTTTCTAATTAAACGAAATATTCAATCATGATTATTATAATTTTATTTGATCCATCATGTAGCTTTAACAAATTTATTTAAAGTTGGCATTAGCTAAATTTAAGGGTTTTAATACAATGTAATGGCCTTGTAAAGTTTTGTAACAAGGAGAAGCTACAAGGCGTCACAGATCTGCTGATCATCATCATGCTGGTCATCTGATCTGATCGGATCTGCTAATAATTGTAAATGCGATTTACGAATATGATGCCACTTGGTTTTTATTAAATATATGTAAATATAATTACGCATTTTAATCACTTGAATTTTTAGCGGAATAATTACGTGTTGTTTTCGTGTTACTAGAAATTAATGTTAGTGACATACAGTTCACTGGTTACAACTTACAGGGCTTATAACACTTTTCGACACGTATGCGTCATATATGGACTTAATCAGTTTAAAGAGAAAAAAGTAATTTAGTTAAATATTGTTTTAGGTTATATGGATTTTGGTATACGAATAAATCATAAAACTGAACATTGAGTTAGTGATAACATCACTTAGTAATGAGTAAATATACTTTAGTATTACTTAAAATAATTTGTAATAACACAGCACGAATAGTACATGTATGGATAGGAAGAGAAGATAATGCGTCATTTCCTTAGTAATATCCAAAGCGAATATTAGCCAACACTCCATTTGCAAATCTATGTATCTATATATAATTCAAGTTCATACTTGAACATACATACACAAAGGGCTTTAAAAATAAATAAAAAATGCAAAAGTGCCGTCTGTGTTAGCCATTGATACACTAAGAACACAAATTCAACCAAGATTTTCACACCATACATAGAAATGCCACAAGATGGCGCTTATAAAACTCACATGTGCCTCCGAGCTTCGCTATTATCGAAAAATTACAACCCCTGTCGAAACTAGGTGGCGTGTATTTGGGGTTCAACTTTCGATTTGACTCAAAGCTAGCTTTTGCAAAGAACCTAAAAACATAACAATGCAATGGACTGTCACGACCCTAGGGATATAATTTTGATAAAATACATCAGCATTTTCTCGAAGGTAATAACATAGGCCTAAAACTCTTTCAATTAGAAGATAAAATATTGGTCTACGAGTATTTACCGATAAGGTGCTAACCTGCTAAATCTGTTAATATGTCTGATGAGAAAAAAATCATTTATTCAATCATTGTGTATTGGTTTATATTACAAGTGGAAGTATTGTTATCCTTAAGCTCATAAACGACCTCAAACCTCTTTAAGCTTTGTCTCTAAATATTAGCCCACAAGGATGTAACATTTGCATAATTCAAAGGCCGGCATCTCTGCACGGCAAGTCACCTCTGTCTCGAAGTAACAGGTCAATAAGCGGCGGTTAACACTATTGACTCGCCTGCTCGTTTGCCAATAAAAAATACAAACGTTATCGAAATTACGCGTACACAGTGACTTGCAAGTTAAATTTACCAACAGGTTATCTTATAACTGGAAAAGATTCTTCAAGACTTCGTTTCGGCTGTTACCGAGAATTATACAGTTTTGTAATGGATTTTTGCTTATACTAAAAATTGACGATCGGCCAAAGCATTTTAAGCTCATAAAACTTCAAAGTTAAAAGAGACTACATGCAAATAATTTTCTTTGTTCATGTTTCAATTTATACCCCTTATCATACCACTTCTGTAAAGGTAAGGGAGTGGTAACGTGGTAAAATCTACCAAGATATAGAAAGCTTACTTAAAATCATGTATTAATAATATAAATGTATTATTTACACGTACGCACACATACATATATATAATTTCACACAATAGTAACTGGTACTTGTTTTTTTGTATTTATATGTATTTTTAAGAATAATAGAGAGATAGAGTGTTCTCCAAAAATAAGTAGATGGTTACTTTAATAGAGGCTCTATCCTCTGTCGAAACGGACTATGAAGAAATAAATATATTTTATATTTTTAATTTCATTTATTTACACTATTTAACGTGAAGTGATCATATTCGCAATAAAAATTGGTAACGAACAAATTCCGTGATATTTTTGAATTACGTAACTTTGTTTACGTAATTCAAAACGTAAAATTTTACGTTTAAAATGTTGATTAGACAACGACTTATTATTACACATATCTATAAAAATTCTTCAGCATATAATAACAGTTTTTTTTCTATTAAATGCAGACATAAACAAGAAAAAGTATACAGAAATTGGAGGCACTCCTGACGCAACGTTTCGCCGGCTAACATCATGAACTTTATTGCCAGCATTATAGATTTTTATATATTTAGTTACCTTTCTTTCCAAATGTATTAACAATAACGTTTAGTTTATAATATGATTATTAATTAATAAATTATTGAAGACGAGACTTAATTTAATAATTACTTTTTGACATTCAGCAACTACACAAAACATATGTGAAAACAGTCACGTGACCAAAAGGTCTCAGACAATAATGATAACCTTAACAGAAGGTTATGTCTGACAAGCCACAGACAAACCCGGTTTATTGAATTTAAAAATTTCCCTTTTCCAGGATTCAATTGCAAATGACTGATACGGTCTATTATTACATCGGTCTGCTGGGTCAATGACCCTTAAAGCCAGCCAGAGAAGGCCGATCAACGAAATTAGGTTTCTAGCACAATTAATAAAGGCGACACCGTCAATTTGTTAGCGATCAATGATATGGGAATTAGTAAATTAAGGGGAATTAAAAGTTTTTAAGTATACTAAAACGCTGTTTTGATATTAACATTGTCATAGGGTGAAAATGCAAAATGATAGTGCAATTGTAAGTATCGTTTTGTTTTAAAGCCTTCTAAGTTATTCTCTATTCAAATGTACGTATAAAATCCTTCGTGCACACTTTTATTTTACTCTTCTAGAAAGTCGTGCGCAGGGTCCTGTGTTAGTCTCCCAGTGGGCCTTTCAACTTTTTATGCATTCATTTTTTATGCCTTTTTATGCATTCAATCCTTTTGTATGTCTGTTTGTAAATTCCGTTTTTTGTCTATGTTTAAATAAACTCAATTCCATGCGATCGCGATCGCGATCGTATAGATCCACAATTTACAACCGTACCGAAAATGGAAGGAGTGCCGTGTGGAAACCTTTCAAATTGTACGTACCTTTCAAAAAGAAACACTCAGTAAAATGCCCGGCCTGTTATTCTAATATAATATTCATTCTTTCATTGTGATTGTTGTTTGCATAAAATTATACTTCTAGTTTTTCCAACTTGTACTGTACAATAAATATTATTATTTCGCTAATTATTACTGAGACCAATACTTTTTACATGTGATACAAATACTTCTATTTATTTCGTTTTCATTATTTGATTCTCTATCGATTCTTGTTTTTCAAAATATACTTAGTTTCCAATTTCATGGTACTTAACCATTAGCATTTCTTGAGTCTTTAGCACTATCCTCCGCTCCATTGAGTTTAATACTACTACTTTATTTCTCGTATATATTTCGATATTTTTTTGACTCTTAACATTTTTAATTAAAAAACTCATATGTCATCACAATAAGACACATATATATCTACAATGGTGTACAGGCGTGGTACAATGATCATTTCAGGAAACACAAGGAATGTGAGATTTCCTTACCATTTTTAATAAATATCAAAGCGTAGTGAAGGCTAAAGTGTGCCATTCCTATTGCCTAGCCTTTCATTCACCGCGTGCTTATCAATAAAACAAAATAGTAATGAAATCGAAGGACAAAACTTAAAGGTTTAGACAGAAGGATGACCTTGCCAATTGAAAAATAAAAATTATCCAAAAAGACAAAAGTCTGAGGGCAAGACCAAAAAATTAATCGAAAGAACTTGGCAAAGTACTAATTATTTATTCCTAAATTATGTATAAAAAAGCTAAATACGAATCGGTAGGTAGGTAAATGAGACAGTAAGGACACTATCTATTTTTAAATGCCCTATTACGAGCCGTGCCAACCGACAAAGATATATACATACATTATTTTAATAGTTTGTATTGTAAACAACCGTAAAACATTATCTTATAGTCAAATTGTTATTCTGAACTATATCTCGCTTCTATCACACAGCTCCGTGTAACTCAATTCTGTCATTCAATTGAAGAAATCTCGAAGACCTCGATTTCTGAAAAGCATATGTTGAATTATAATAATAATATCAGTATATATAATATCAGTCCACAGATTGTTAGTGTGTTATTTAATTGTATTAAACTATGTTAGTATTGTTGGTCGTCAGAAGTCAAAGTCAGTCGTCAAAAAGTCGTCAGATTATATAAATTATATTATCGCATATAATCCGAGATTTTATTACTATGTTTGTGTTATAAAATCGTTATATATACTTTAATGTGGGATATTTGAGTACACAGAATATAATTGATACTTGCGGCTTAAACAAGTTGCATAGGTACCTACAATATTTATTTCTTTACAATTAAAACTAAGACTCAACCTCGCACACTCACTCACACAGAAACACCATTGCACACACTAATACTCACACACACACACTTAAATGCTCGTTCTTTACATAATATACTGCACTTGTTCATATGTATATATATATATTTTTATTTATTATTTTCTGTTCGTGTTGTTTTTTATTTTATTATTTTTTTCTGATCTTGGATTCTATTTTCCATTGTATGTTTTGACCTTGTTTTGGCTTTGTTGTTGATCTATTTTTGTTGTGTAAGCTTTTTGGAATAAGCTCAATAGGTTTAAGAAATAAAAAATAAAATAAAATACAATTTAAATTGCGCCAAATTTGGCGGTAGCATCCTGGGATTTATTTTTAACTTGTATTGGTGTTTTGAAAATATATATATTACAAGATGACCTGGCAAACTATGCTTTGCTATATAAGTATTTTTTTGTGTAGACATAAAATTATTGGAAGTGTGTAAGGATGAAATATGCCAAGGGTGGACAACCCCTAACCCTGAGGGGTCTTAAAAATAGATGTTGGCCGTTTCTCAGACCCACTCAATATGCTCAAAAAAATTCATAAGAATCGGTCAAGTCGTTTCGGAGGAAGACATTAGTAGATAGCACATTAATAGATAGTATAAATAATAACTAAGCATATTTGATAAAAAAAAATGTATAATCTGACACTTAGCTCAATTACATATTTCGTGCTATGTTATTTTAAATGCAGCGTCAGTATGACGCCGTGTTTTTGTATTTAGCGCCTGCGCGCTATCACCCCAAAAGCTCCACGTGGCGTGTTCACAGGGGCATATCAATAGGAACAATTCGCGGCTGGCAAATTTTAAGGTAATTTTTTCCCCGCACCGACAAGCCGGGCCAGCAATACCTACCATTCAACCGTCTCACATATTTATGACGCAATAATTGGGCCATCTTACTCGTATGATTCGTGCGTATCGCGTGCATACGCGTCCAACTCATACGGTACAGTCAAGTCAACAGTGTAACAACCGCATCGCTCGATGTTCATTCCGCATTTAACCATCGTGTGTATAGGTCGCGTGTTTCTCGCTATTTATATTAACACGTGTTAGTGTATTATTCGTATAACCTACAAATTGTAAAGTGCTTTACGCAGAAGAAAAATGTAAGTGTTTTTTTTTTTGTATGTATTACAAGGCGAATGTTTGCTTATTTTCACTACATATGGCATATAGGCGAGTGCGAATGATAAATATCGCAATCGTTGGATCGTTTTTGTTGCCTTTTCTTTTTATTTTTGATAATTATACACGCCACGGTTCATCAGATAACATGCGTTATTTTAACATAACATGTCGGGTTTCTAGATCGATCTGTCATATTTTAATAATGACCCACTTTTAAAAGTGCCACCTTACAGCTTTACTATAAGTACACCTAACATTAGTGAAGATTATTTTTTTATCAACACGTATACACCGACATCCCGCGATATTTATGTTAGATTATGTAATCAAATCGTTTAATATACACTTAATTTACATTTGATTTCAATAACAATTATGTGTGCTTATTTTAAAGTATTACTCCGTTCTATTCATAACAAAGTGCACGCAGGAAACACATTTGAATTGCATCTTTATTTTGTTATTTCAATTTTATTTTGTACAGACGTCCACTTCAAAACACCGCATGCTACTTAATCTTGCATGCTGAATTAATAATTATGTACTTTTATAATAGTAGACACCATTTTATATAAATCTCTGTTAGTGGCATCTCATAATCAACCTCTTAAGGGAGCGTTAACATTTTTTTTCTTAAATTTCTATATATAGTATTTGGTACATTCACTTCACTCAGTTTACCATTACCACACATATTCTATATCTAACCGATTATAATTGTGATATATTCTTCGATTATTTTCTATTTTTGGCAATCGATAATGCAGTGTTTTAGATAACGATACAACTTTAACGCATACTTCTGTAAAATAACAGTTTCCACATATACAACCTATATTTCTCGGTTTGTTTATATATTGATGTTTTGCGCGATATCGTTTGAACACTATTAAAATATTAATTGAATTCATTTTTTTTACATTGATAAGATTTTTCAATTCCAATCTGAGATAAACTGTGATATATGTTAGTTAATTGTTACATGAGTTAATTTTAACGTATATAATTATGTTCCATCCGGCTGGTTTCCATTATATGACGTAGGTTTATTAGATTCATAGATGTTTCTTTGTGACACTTTTCGTTATATAACACAGCATATACTATTTTCTCATTTGACTATGTCTTATAGTCAAATTTGAGCATCTCTATCCTGACAGCAGACCACGAGCCGTGATATAAGATATTTGTGTTTTAAATTTTAATAACACAATACCTAAATATAACGCGACTAAGGACATACCCTCTAACTGATCGTTATAATAAATAAATAATAATCAATTATGATATGAAAATTGAGTTGCTAAAATCGTTATTCGCCTAATTCAATTATCACCAGTTGACAGTTGAAGTGTCAATTACTAACAATATTGCTTAACTAAAAGATTATAATACACTTATTCCATCACTGGATATTTTGAAGTTCAATAAATTATTTCTAACAAACAAACCGTTACAGCTACAATTCATTTGTAATTTAAGTAAAGATTAATTTTAAAAAATACTAGCTGACCGCGACAAACGTTGTTTTGCTAAAAGAAAAAGATGTCTCTAAAAATAGATGTTGGCCGATTCTCAGTCCAACTCAATATGGCAAAAAAATTTCAGGTGAATCGGTCAACCCAACATTGTGACAACACAACACAACATTGTGACACGACAATTTTATATATTAGTTACGAGTCCTAAAATTATTTTAAGGTATAATTATTAATAACCTAACTATACATTATGACAAAACGAAATACACAACATAAATATTAAAAAAACTGAAATGAATTTACGTTTGATCCTTGTGACAGAGTACCACTTTAAAAGTTGATCAAAATATTGATTTAATCTAGCCGTTAAACTATCAAATGTATATTAATTATATGCTTGCAATCGTTGTCTAGAAACCACGCCACATCAAGTTGTTATCTGCCAATTGGCCGGCAGTCACTAACCACTGCGTTCACGAAATGTTGAATTAAAGTCCAATAATTTCTCATTCATAATTAAATTGTTATTCTCATAAATAATGTATTTATCGAGGTTCTGTTTTCCGTTCCACAGAAATAATATTGAAATTCCAACCAATTCTCAAGATTATCACGATACGTATTATCAATTTAGCGATAATGACAGTTATAATCAAGGCTTTTATTTTATTACAATTTAACAACTAATACGATATTATATTCATTTTTATGTACTATTATATTTTATACATATGTAATCAGCATTTTATAGATACATGACAATATTTTTTTCTATTTACTGATTTGACTTAATTATTAAATACTACTAATCAACAATAAATTATAACTTGTTCACCATAAGTTGTGCGATGAATATCATCATACACACGAATTATGGATAGAGAATTGTCGTCAGTGATATTAAGCAGGTCACTGCGTAGACGATTTGAAGTTTATAAAGAACTTTAAATATTAGCAACTCACGCTGACTCCGATGTTTGATTTGAGGCTCATCCAAGGCCAGACCTGGAGCTAAACATTATGTCCATAAATATGTTATATGTATGGTTTTATTCTAACACTATTTTTTACGGTATACTGACCAGGGTCTTTTTTAACTATCATTTTAAATCAGTTCAAAACTCATCTTTTACTTAACTTAGCCACACTGTTAAACTTACTGTAGTGGTTTTGATTATAATAATTTGTTTTATTGCATCAACATATTCATTTTTGATTGTATAAAGAGCGTATCTTATAAATAAAATTCTCGTGCCATAATGTTCGATCCCGTACCCCACCTAAACGATTTGACCGATTCTCATGAAATTTTGTGAGCGTATTGAGTAGATCTGAGAATCGGACAACATCTATTTGTCATACCCCTATATGTTACTGGTTGTCCACCCCTCAATTTTATTTGTTTGTAATTCAAATATACATGAAATTCTTAGTTATTTTCCGTATCGGTTATTCTATTTATTATTATTGGTTAATCATTAACTATTTTTTGTTTGACATTAATAGAACTCTAAATTTTTCACCTTTCTACGATGAAAGAATATTTTACATCGCGGTTTTTTTAATACACAGCAAATAAACGTTTGCCGGGTCAACTAGTATTCATATAATACACATATACCGCAACCTAACCATACAAACAGATCTGAAAATATTTTAAAACTAACAAGATGTATTGTATGTAGACATCTCCATGCTTATAAAACCGTTTTCACAAATATAGTTATATAGTTAATATAGTTAATTAAGCAGCTCAGTATTGGTGATACAATCGGTCGTGAACTTATCTTTCGGTTGTTGAACTCAATTTGAAACGGTACCATAATCTTCATTAATACCCGAGACTGCAACGCGCCCTTGAACGATTGACCTACTTCTTTTTTCCATACGTCATTCGATTCAAGACTATTCAAATTTATTCACACCTAAAAGCCAGAGATATATACGTAGAAACACTAACTATATAACTTAATAGAAACTGCAAACACTTTACCCAAAAACATCCATAAATAAAAAGATTAGACTTAGAAATGCTTATTATCACTCAATCTCACTCGCGTGTATACAAAAGAGTCATTAAAGTAATTTTAAGACAATTTTAGTATAACATGTTGTTCATTTCGTTTCGTTTGTTTCTTTTCACTAAACTTATAAACTGTAATAGTATAAATTGTTCTTTAAACACTGTCCCGGTTTGACAGTTCAGCGCACCATAAATCAGGCTATTCAAATGTATGTTGCGCTTTGCATATAAATGATTATACGAATTAATGTATTTAATTAATTCACTGGATCGTTAATATCATAAGTGGTTCAATATTTACATTAAATATTGACTTATCTATTTCAATGCGGGCGGTGTTTTCTTTTTGTATGTTCGGCAATTGACCATAAACAAAATTAATGATTTTGAATGATTATTAATAACAGTAAACAAATGGGTTTTTTTACTGAATGGGTTAGAAATATTGATGTAACGACGCTGGTTCTTTGCACATATTCTTTTATAACACTATTAAGTTACAAATTTTACAATAAAAAAATTATGATTTTATGAGATGATGTGAGAACCTCGTGATGCACCCGTATGCAAACAGTGTGCCTCATCTGTAAAATAATTATTATTTTTCGCACTTTATATGTAAGATTCGTTGAAAGCCTCAAGGGCGTTGCCCTCTAATTAAACCCTCTTATATTCTATCTAATTATTTTTATAATTTATCACTCGAAATGAAGCAATGATGGCGATATGGCGTACACCACTCAAAGCACAGTATTTTAATTAATGTTTCTTTCAATGAATCCAAGATGGATGTAACATGTCAATGTCTACAAACAAGTAAAAATTGCCAGGAATTGTATTGTTTCGCCTATTGGTTATGTATTTAATTACCTTAATCGATCGAGTCGAAATATAAGTAACGTACATACACTTGTAAGAACCAATTGCACCAAGACGTTTATATTTATATATATTTTTGACAGTTGACACTAACGCTCCTTATCGTCAATCGAGTAATGTGAGTTCAAACATTAACGGAAAATGTATTGTCAAAACATACAAAAAAAGTCAAAGTTCAATTCAATTTGCATTGTTTTTATCTGTGAAGTTTAATTAAATACAGGACAAGGTCCTAACTATTGAATTTATTCAAGTGTTGTTGTTTAATTACAAAAACACAAACGCACAAATTAAACAATAACACTATATATATATATATATATATATTTATAAATTGGAATAAAACAAAAACATATGGACCCTTAACATAAACATTCTTAATATTAACCTAACTAATTTAACATAAAACTGATACAAATTTAAAAAGTTTGGCTCATGCTTATACGCTGAGCGGGAAAATCACTAGATCTTGGATCACCGCTACTGACTACAAGGCGCCTATTTATTTCCATAATAAGCGCCTCGGTGCTTGCACAAACTCATAGAACAGATGCATATAATTTTTTATTGCAGAGTTACTGTTTTTTGAACACTATGCATTCGCTGACTCTATCCATAGACAGTTATTTTAATAATTATTTGAGAACTGTAATACTTACACTTCCATATATTATCGTAATTCCATAATATTAACTTGTTAAATAATCCCATATTTCCGTAACACAAGTTACGTATTACCGTAGGCTAATCATTTTAAATTATACAGACACTACCAGATATATATTATTTCCGGTGACATATTTACATATATATTATTTACGTTTCTTTTTAGTTAAAATGTAACACAACACTTATTTAATAAAAAAATTGCCTGGATAAGTGTCGGTATACTGCGTGTTGCAGTTTGTTGACACTATATAGTATATGTATGTGTTCTTATTTCGCTATGCAGAACGCCCAACCCATTCGTTGGTGCATGGTAATGGTTGTAGATCATTACAACCGTACTGTAAAACATGCTTGGCAATTTAAAGGTTTGCCGCTCAGAGCCCCCTGATTTGGGAACCTGGCTGTGGAGTCATATTTTTTTATAAGTTTCTTTTTGACGATTCATTAGCCAGTATGTCTTCTTCTGAAAGTGAACCTACTGAAGGTTGGCAATCAGCTTCCTGGTAGCCTCTGTCTTCTACGTAATTCGATTATACGTATATACTGTACGTTTTGCTAATACAAAAAAAATGGATTATTATTAATTTACTATATTAATAGAAAAATTGTTGTGACGTATAATAAGGATGTAAGCTAATGAATTTCCGGTGTTTGATTGGACTTAATTATGTGATTATTCGGCATAGATTCGTCAATTTCTATAAGACACAAGGTTTTTTTTAAAGAAACTGTTATGTATGTGTTTAGTTTTTTTTTAAACTATAAACTAATGTAAAGCGTCGTCAAATAAGTTGTATCGATTTTTTTTCAAGTATCGCACGTAAATTTCATTAAAATATGCTCAGTAGTTTATTAGTATTTGAATTTTAAATAAGTGTATACGGGTATTCAAAAAATTCAATCGCCTTTCTTAAACAATAGTTTAACTAAGTGTTCACAATTAGTAAAAAACTGTCTGCTACTTCTCAAGCTTGGTCTAGCTATATATAGTTTTAGACTTTATCGGTAGCTGAAATATTTATTTGTAAGGTTTGTTTGCGGATAACATATTATATGGATAAGGTTGGAACTAGACAAACAAGACGACGACGGGTTTTATTACTTTTTTCATATATAATTATTACTATATATATAACATATTATGAGCATTCTCTGTTTGCACTTGATAAAGTATGTGTTAATTATATTGACAGTGTCGTGCATACTTCATTACTTTATCAGAGTAAATTAATATGATAACAGAGCATAACAACATTTCAAGGACAGTTTTAGTAAATGATCCGTTATTCTTACTTAGCGCGGTAAACTTAACACATACTTAAAGTATTAATGACAAATATACAAACAAAGGCACAATTGAAAATGTTTACTTAAGTAGATGATTGACGTCTCAAAGTGATTGAAAACTCCTTCTTTGCCGTACTCTCTGTACAGTGGTGTCGATTTATGGGACGGATCACCATCGTCCTGAAAACAGCTGCATTACAACAGTACTATTACAAGAGATCCTCTTGGGACCCTAATTAGGACGGTCAAAGATTGGAGATAGCCCTTGGCCCGATTCACCACCCCAAGGCCCCGGATGACGAGTCTCTGTAAAGTCCTTCTAAAATACTCAAACATCAGTGTCTGTATTAGTAACATTGAAGTCTTAAGTGCTTGAAGAAGTCAGTGATAGCTACAAAAATATAATTGGGATTTATTCAAGAATAAATTAAATATTAATATTTTATCGCGTTCTCCAACATTCCCAAAAAGAGACATACGATATCTTTATTTAATGGTGCTCAGTAATTAGCTTGAACAGACAAATTACGAATACAGTATGATGTTTTAGTTGACAGTGATAGTGTCATCTTCAACATATCACCTTACGTACACAATCTCGTATATAACACTCATGACGGTGAAATATCAAACTAAACATTACTTGGTATAAATACTAGATGATACAATTTAATGAATTCTATTTTCACATATCATAATATAAATCGGTGGCATTTTTGAGATACTCAAATCAAGAATCGTTTTCGTCTCACCGTACGAACTCTCCTATGATCAAATTGGATCACGGGCTCCCAAGTGAGTGTCTATGAGTGGCGACTTGACCTTTATAGTGTGCCTCCTGCTCGTTTGCCTTTCCTTCAATTTAGTAGAGCACGAATCACAAAATATTGATCACGATTTTAGTAAACTGAAGTTGTATTCAAAACAATTCAACATAAACCTTATGTATATCCTATATTTCATATTTACTCAATAGAATCAATATGAATTGCTTCATTAGTTTTATCTGTAACAAATTTCTTGTTTATTTGATATTTAATCGCATCCTCTTCGCCCCCGATAACCCTTTCAATAAACCCTATTTATTGGCGTTGATACGTTATTCTATTTGATTAAACTTATTATATATCAAACACATCAATATAGCAATTTTATATATAAAAAGATGCTAACGGAAATAAACTCAAAGCAGGTACTGAAAATGTTAACACTGACGAAGTTGTTTTTTATTTATATACATTATAATATCATACATAGTCTTTAAATACATCAAATATACAAAAAAAACAATTGAATCTTAAGAAATCTATTTGATCGTATAGATATTTTGTTAAATTTGGCCTTGAAAGTATTATTAATACATTATCGCTGCTTGACCGTTACATTTGAAGTAGGCCTCACAATAAAGCATTTCCATAGTATTGGAAATTTGTGAGGCGGTATTTTTGAATTATACCGCTCTATTCCGCATAGACCAACAGCTGTTTTCATTTGTTCACTTTTCGCTTATATATCCTAAAATATTTTCAAATATACGTTTTAATATAATTTTACAGATACAACAAAAATAGAGTTAACGTGTTACTTTTTAAATTTTTTTCCATAACTAATCAAAATCTGTATAAAATTACCACAAAAAGATTTTACAATTTTACATACACTTTACATAAAGTTATGAATATTGTTAAACTAATAAAAAGTCAGTTCCTATATAAAAAAAACGCAAATTCACAGGGCTAAGCCAGCCTGATTTGCATGTCAGTCCTTAGTCCCATTAGTTGTCTCATTGAAAAATGTATATAACTTTGTAATGTAAGTATACTTAATTCATTTATTTACAATTCACCTCAGTAATTAAATTAAACCCTAATAAATATCAGTCGTTCGTCTTATTCAGTTTTATTTTATTGATATAATATTAGTGTTTTAATGAAAATGAGTGCAAAAAACAAACCACCATTATAAATTACCTATTACTTAATATTTATTTAAATAATATAATATGTTAGTATTTAATATACTAATAAAATAGTATGTAATTAAAAAATCTAATATTTTAGTTTGCGCAGTAAAACATATTACTACTAGAGTCCTAAGGTTCCACGTCGGGGCATAGGGCAGATCCCCTAGAAGAGAAACACCATGTCATGTCATTATTATCTCTAACAAAATGATCCGCGAATTCGATGGCGGCGCAAATCATTCTTAAATTTAAAAACTACACTTTGACACATAACACTACTGAGTATATGTTCAATCATAATAATTAGTAGTCAATCCTGTTACAATCCTAAACAACAGCTTTTCAAATTTAGTTAGGTAGTTAGTAGGAGTAGTTAGGTAAACCCACACTCGTCTTATTTGTCTAGACTAGATTAATCAGCGTTAGACCCAAAGATGTATCAGTCGCATCACTAAAATGTATATTTAAACTAGTTTGGAGAACACAGATCTTGGATGCGACTCTTGCATTGTTTAAAGTATAAAAAAATCGCGCTGAAATAGATTTTCAATGATGTAAAAGTTTCTTACGGACGTGATTTCAATGAATGTATGTTGCATCAGTCAGTCGGCTGTGAGTGTACCCTAATCATCTAACGCTAAAATTGCATCATGTTACGATAATTTTAGAACTGTATATGAACTTATATGTGTGATCATAAATCCCTAGTCGGGCTTGGGAAAGTTATTGGTATAGCCATTAGCGCCTCGCCCCTTGGCCCTATTAAGAAATGTTTGTAATGCTAGTGAAAACAACGAAGTAGTTAAATTGTTTTAAAGACTCTTTAACATAGGGTCCTTTAAGTAGTGAAGCTTTCTTCTTAAAAGGCCAGCTGCACACACGAGCTTTATGCCAGTGTCGAAAGGCTAAAGGTTTATAAAAATAAATAGACCAAGTAATAATACTAGTAAGCAATTTATCGACAAATAATCATTTTTTACAAACCTTTATAAATGACTGCACCGTGTATACGTACCTAAGCTAATATTTTAGAAGACAGTAGTCTCGTCTCATAAGTTGTCCGATTCTATGGCACTGTAATCACAATTTCAAAAAGCCAAATCATTCCAAAAAGTTACCAAGTCTAGAACTTAATTAATTAGTCTACTCTTCATATTATGATCTAAGGCTTCGACTGTTCCAAAGTAGACTAATAAAACAATGCTTCACATAGTTAAGATCCTAAGGTTTCGTTTTTGACAGCATCTACCATCATCATATCAGTTTAAGCCATTATAAATACAACGCTTTATGATTACAATGTATTTAAAAAAGATATTTAAAGTTATAATTTAAACTCATCTTAAAATTTTAATATTATAAGTTACAAACACTCGAATTAACAACTAAGTTTACCGAGTTAATTGCCTTTCATAAGCTCACCGTAAACAACCCGAGATTATAAAAACGATTGAAATTACAATGTTTAATTATATTACTTGAAGAACGTATTACATTTGTCTATTCATAATCAATTATCGTTACAAATTGCCAAACTATGTTTAATATGTAACAGAGGCCTTGTACTGGTTGTAATGTGTAAATTTGCACAGAAGTTTACCCGCGTCAACAGTTCGTGAGTTTATCGGGATTCATTTATATTTATTCATCAATTAAATTGGTTTTGTTTTTCTCAAAATTGTATCTTCAATCATGAGTTCAAAGATTTTTTTTTGTTTCAGATTATCTGGACCACACGTAAAATATGGTAAGTTACATGAGATTACAAGAGTTTTTATATTAATAATAAAAAGATTCGTTTCAAACGAACTGTTACTTCTATAGTCAAAGTCAAGTCTCTTTAGTCGGTAAGGTACTTTAGGAACATTTTAATACGTCTTAAATCTAAATGGTTCTACGCCTGTTTGTACTCGACCAAGCTGAGGCAAGAAACTCGGCTTGGTCGATCTCAGTACATTTATTGAAGCAAGGCTTTAGTAAATACATGCCTAAACTTTTTCATCATCAAAAACGCTCTCTCTAAAAGTAGCTCTTTAACGACTTTGTAATTTTGCTTACCGACAACGTTAACTAGGCGTACACACTGTCCCTTTAAATATACCTGCAATGTATATATAAAATACTTTGCATGATTATATAATAAGCTTAGTCTCTAGTCTGACTATTGGTCTGTACATCTTGTATGTAACATTTCTGGTAAATGTTTTTGCAAACCGACGCATTGGGCACGAAATGGAATAAATATAAATAAAAATTGTTTATTTTCTAGGATTCCAACGGTGTACCGCCCGCTCAGGAAATGGAGACGTTTTTGCCTCAAAGCGAAAAAAGCAAAGAGGTCGAGGTAACAAAGTAAGTTTTTGTTTAAATTTTAAAAAACGGCTTATTCCTCTATCAGACCGTTCGTATAATTCAGTCATATAACGGTTATTGGAGAGGGTTTTTTTACGAGGAAATGTCTGCAACAGTTTTTACATTACATCCATATATCATATGTCTCGGCCATATAATTTGAAAATTTTCACAGGCCAACCAGTTTTCGAATGAATTTTTTGACAAAGAACCTATTGTGAAATATACTCGTATATGGATCCAAAATAAACTGGTCTGAAATATAATCACGCCAAACAACTCAGCTGGTTTTTTCAAGAATATTTGCTTAATTTTTTTTTAAATAATCGATATTGCCATATTGTATTATTTGACCTAATTTTCTTTGTAAACATAATATAATACATATTATAATACCTACGTATCATAAGCATGTGTAACTAAAAGGCTTCGCTATGATAAAGTGTTTAGTATGGCCTCTCCACCCCTCTAGTTGATTAAAACAACACTATACATCGATTATACAACCACGTGTGTTTAGTTTACTACGAAAATATAATACTGAATATAGTCATACTGTTTATAGTTGCATGTATATGTCACCAGAAAATGACAATCCCACCGACTTTCTTAAGTGTTCTTCTGGTGGGCGCAGTAAACCCATGTACTTTTATTGACGTTATGTTAACAATTCTAATTAGAATAAAGAATATATGAAAATTATAAGGCAGAGTGATTTCTCGTACATTATTTATCATTTGTATAATAAAGCCCTTAATTTCAGATATAACATTAACTTATATAAAGGTTCTGTGTGCCTTTTTGTGGCAAAGGCCCACTCCAAATACTCTTGCACAGCGCAATTTGGTTAATCTTGTGTACAATTTATTTATTATAGGTATACCCTGGCGAAGGATGCGGAGTCAGGTGATTATGATCCATTCGAGGACCGGCAACTAGACAATCCAACTTCGTATGTATATTTTTTTATAATACGCTAGCGAAATTTAATATATAATAGTTACGAGTGGATTGTTTATTAATTGTAAAGAAAAATCAATTAGTGCACATCTCATTAATTAACGCGTATGCGAACTGTAGCTCGATATATTTAACTACAGTGTTATTCAAATATGTTATAACATATTTAAACCAATTGGGTTCCTGTCAACATTTGGTTCCGGGATAGGTTTGGTATAAAAAATTGAAACACTTTTGAGGATAATCGCCACTATGTAACTATAAGCTAAATTTTAAACGGTATTCTAGTCATTGGTATTAATAGTTAGCTTAATTCTTCCTTATAATTGACGTGTTAGTGTTTTATCCTCAAGTATGCTGATACAGTATATAGTTAAATCATTTCCACATTATGATTGGTACAGTGGCATAAATTTTAACATTATTATTGTCTAGTTTTAAGTCACAAAAATTACCGTTTATCTTTAGTTTAGACTCCATTGCATAAAGCAAACAAACACGTTTATTAACTGACTAACTAACTGACCTTTCTGTATCCCAAAACAGTTAGTATCGGTAAACGAAAGAAGTTGTTGTTCTTCTTGTAAAGTCTTTTACATCATATATTACGCATGAGAAATAGACCATTAGCGTTTAAGCGTGAGTTACCATTCGTTCAAAAGAATAATGAGAAAATCATGAGATTAAAGTACTAATGTCTAAATTGATTGAAATCTTTTTTAGTCCCACGGATACACTCGCTCATCTGCTTAAAGCATCACTCGGCACCGGTATCCTTGCTATGCCGAAAGCGTTCAAAGCTTCCGGGTTAATAGCGGGAATATTCTTCACAGTACTAGTAGCGGTTGTGTGCACCCACTGCGCGTATGTACTCGTAAGTATTTAGAGCCTTAAAGTGCAGTTTTTATGAACGATCAATAATAATACTTTTGAGTGACCTGTGGTATACACATTAAATGAAATGCGCAGCAGGTATTTTATGAGACATAGATATTGAGTTTATGTAAATTATATACAGTGTACGCTCCATGTATCGTTACTCGATTTAACCACACACTCCCTAAAGCTCCTTTAGCTTGTATGCCATTGTGATTGTTCTTCTCTTCTTCTGTCTATAACGACATAAAATGCACAGGCCCTTCAGTATCGTTATATAGAGTTATCACTGTATTTATTATATACGTTTGCGACTTGAAATCAAGAGAATATTGACTAGAAAAGACATAGCAAAAGTGCGGTAATTAAAAACACATTCTATTCTATAATATATTTAAAAATATGATTCAATTTTCACACTCGTCACAAGGCATTTATAACTGCATACTAACACTACATATACTTTCATATAAAATTAAGTATTACACCCAGACCTCAGCCCATATCATAACTGTTAACTACCGGGTAATCGAACCCCACCTCTGTTCCGCACTGGTCACTGGGTCAAGTGCGTCGACCAAACAATTTACATTGTGGCTAATCTAACCTAGGTAACTCAAATCAATACAGGATCAAATAATGTTGATAGCTTTTATAATTATGCAGTTAAAGGCGAATTTTAACATTACATAGTGCAATGCGGTCTGCTTAAGCCATTGTATTTTATAAATAAAGTGCCGTATACATTTTAATGTGAAATAATTTATTGATCATTGCTTTATTGTATCACTTAATAGAATTGATACTTGCATACGTAATAGGCTCTTGTATTATTGAATTCCATAGACAATCTTATCCTTAGGGAATACCAATATATGAATAATGCATCATACAGTTGTGTATTTATAATTAATTAAAACATAAACATTAGAAATGACCAAGTTAAAAGACTGAATGCGTAGCGAATTTAAAAAGTGTGCCGCCATATAAATGTGTTCTCAATTCAGACAATAAATTTACAGATAAAATGCGCTCACGTTCTTTACAAAAAGACGAAAAAGCCAGCGATGAGTTTCCCAGAAGTAGCGGAGGCCTCGCTATTGAATGGACCGGAGTGGGGAAAGAGATGGGCGTATTCGTTCAGGTAACATTCATCTTTCATATTCACAAAAAGACGAATTAATACAATAACGGTACAATTTTACAGTTTTTGAGTAACTATATATATATATTTGATTTGTCGAACTGTTGATTTGTAGGTTATATTTTATTAGAACCAAGGTTGAATGATAATAGATGCTGTCGGCATGAGTTGTAAATTATGCACCATGACTATGCAATATGACAGTAGATAAAAATCGATAAAAAATATTTTTTTTTTATCTTTTTTATATTTTTTTTTATTAATCAAAATACAGAATTATATAAAATGTACTACCATATATGGTAGTATACAACCAAATCGCGATTGAAATATTGGTGTTGACTGTAGAATGGTGAAAAAGAGAAATGTGTTTTATGGTGTATCATAAAAATGAAGACAAACATTAGGGCGTATATTATTAACACCATTACCATACATAAATACATACCCTTAACATTTAAGGCGTCACGGTCGAGGACTTCAGCAACAAACCTACCTGATGATCAATAATATTACCGCCATCTATCTTACACAGTTTATTTTTGTTGTTCAAGCCCGGAGGAAAGTTATTGTTAGATAAGTTAAGATTTGAGTGTGAATAATTTAGTAAATACTAGTTGTGTGAAACTAAGATAACTTTAGTATTAACACATACAGTCACCAATAATACCAGTTAAAATAAAACAAAATTATCCAACTGCCCGCACATCGTTTTTAATTAAAACTTTTCTTTTCCAGAATATTTATTTTGGTCAGCCTTTTTCTGACATATTTTGGAACCTGCTCCGTATACAGCGTTATCATAGCGAAGAATATACTTCAGGTTAATAAATTGTTATTGGTCTACAAAGTCATCTATAATTATCACCTGATTCATTATTGATTGACAATAACGAATATGATCAATAATGTGTCAAAATTCATTAAAATCTGTTGAGTACTTTCATCCACTGTTGGCATCCACTTTCATAAAATGTTTTAATTTATTAATTTCGTATTAAATCTTTCACATAAACATCATGTAACGACCGTACAGCATATACCTTCTACATGATAAGAAAAACAATGACTTTCTTTTTTCACATACATTGTTGTCCTCTTTGTTAAAGAAAATGCAAAGCAGATTTCAACTGACGATTGTAAGCTTTAAAATATATATAATTTCATATTTGTACTTCTTGTTTTTAGGTCGTGCAACTATACGCGCCCGGTACAGAAAACTTGTCGATACGAATAATCATTGTGCTTCTCTTGATACCGCTGATATTCATGGTCTGGATTAAAAACTTAAAGTACCTAGCTCCTGTGTCAATGATCGCAAATTTGTTTATGGGTATAGGACTTGGAATCACTGTTTACTTCTTAGTGGGAACTGGTGAACTGAACATTGGAAAAGTTGATCTTATAAAGTCCCCTGTGGAGTGGCCTGAGTTCTTCTCTCTAACGATATTTGCCATGGAGGCTATTGGTGTAGTTATGCCACTCGAGAACTCTATGAAGACTCCAAAAGCGTTACTGGGTTACTGTGGTGTGTTGAACAAAGGAATGTCTGGAGTGACTGTTGTTTACATCATTCTTGGATTTCTGGGATACTTGCGCTATGGAGAAAATGTAATGGACACGATCTCATCCAACCTGGGACAGGACCCTGGTGATCCTAAAGTGTATGAAATGTAAGTATAAAACTACTCTTACTTAAATTATTAAACAAAAATTATATCAATGACAATCTGATGTTAGAAACCAAAGTATTATAGAGAAATGTTTAGAGATGTATTTCTCTTAAAAACATAATCAAAACCTTATTGGATTTCAACTGCGGTGATCTTAAAGCACGTTTATTTCTGAATATTTCTATGTGGTATTTTGTCATTTCAGCCTTGCCCAAATTGTCAAAGTGAGCATTGCAATCGCTGTTTACTGCACATTCGGACTGCAGTTCTTTGTGTGTATCGAAATCATGTGGAATGCCATCAAGGATAAGTTCACCAAGCGGCCTAATTTTGCGGACTACGTAATGAGAACTATTATGGTTACTCTGTGCGTGAGCGTTGCGGTTGCTGTACCATCGATTGGGCCACTCATGAGTGTTATTGGTGCTCTATGTTTCTCACTTCTCGGTTTAATAGCTCCGGCCTTCATTGAAGTTATCACATACTGGGATATCGGTTACGGCCCGTACAAATATCTAATTTGGAAAAATATTTTCGTACTCCTGTTTGGGCTATTTGCTCTGGTATTCGGCACCAAACTTGCGATCATAGGCATTATCAACGACAGTGCATAGTAAATCATTTTATTATAGCAAATTTTTTTTATCGCGTGATAGTCAGTAATATTTTAAAATAGTAGGTTAGCGACACTGAGATCAGTGGTGCTATTTAATCTAATAGGACATTTTTAGCATCAATTGTAAGCTTTAAAGCCTAAAGCTTGTGTGTAAAAATGTAAGTTAGGATTTACTGTGCATGAGGCATTTTCATGCTGTATATGTAAAAATTTAAAAGCATTCCGGAAGGTTAGGACAGTATGATTAGCTGAGAATTGAAAACGCTGTATTTGGTTGCGGATTATACATTCAAATGTTATATGTCTTTGATAATAAATTGATTCGTTCAAATTAATATAAAATGTATTTAAGTAAATCTATTCTATTGAAATCGATTAAGCATAGTAAATGTTGCAATTCAAAATTATAATGTTGGTATAAAGGAAAATTGTGTGCAATTTTCCTCTACAACTTTCTTTTTATCGTGTTGTGCCAACAAATTGTATTTTTTTATGTCAAAGAAAACACGCTAATGTTTCTGTTCATACAGTAAAAGTTGTTAAAAAAAGGCCAGTTCGATGGTTATTATAAGATTTTATTTATAATAAATATAATGTTCTTTATCGTCGTAGTTTGGTCATCATTAGATATTACCATACTTATAGTAAAAATTAAATATTTTTATTATGATCAAAGTATGTCGATGAATTATTATATTTAACAATCAATGCATTTAAATGAAAAAAAAACCTACGCAATTAAATTATGCTCAGTACTTGTCAGTGATAGCCCTAACTGCATCTTTTAAAAAAAAACTTTTTATTTGGATCTATAAAAGTGAGCATTGTCTTATGGCACTATAAAATAGTATTTATGTTTGTGATAATTGGTGGAATCTTAACACGGATTAGGCCCAAAGCCAGAGTGCTTAACGTGCTGATGTCCAGCGGATACGTCCTTTGGCATTAAATTTGTATTATATGGCACTAATCTAATATTATACAACCCCATATATTCCATAGATTTTAACTCTACCATGACATCGTGATTTTTGGTAACTAATTCGTGCCTTAAATGTTTGGGTATTTTATCTAGTATTTTTTATTGACTAGAATAAGGCGAAAAAGTATTATTATTTATGGTCAACATAAAAAGTTCCTAAAATACAAAAATAAATATTTTTTAATCAGAATCAATATAAAGAAGCCATCAATTAATTTTGAATCAAACATTTTTCATTGTATTTAATGATGTGGCAAGTTTTGCAATACAAAGCTTTTAACAATCAAAATGTTTGTTTTATTTCTCTAGGAACTTATGTGAACGCGCAGCCCATATAAAGGTGTAATTAAAACTAGCGTAGCGAAATTAAATTTTATTTTAAACTTTGGACCGCTGGCTACACTTCAAAAAAAAACTCCCTGATACAGATCTGTGTCTAAATGAAACTGATCATTAATGTATTCACATAATGGTATGTATAAAAATATATATAATATAAAAACAAAGTAATTTTGAAGTAAACGCTCGAATAATATAAAACGAAAACATATTTTATTTCACCTTTATATATAAGTCTGTCTATGAGACAATGCAGACGACAATTACAATTTGGGAGAGGCTGTATAAGGACCATTGTCAAGATTAAATAATATCTATATATACTTAATATTATGCAGCTTAGTGAATTTTATTTCCAGTTAGAAGACGCATTTGTTACGAACAGAATCAGTCATGAATTGTTCATGTTAAAAAAAATTGCATTCTTAAAACAGTTACACAATTACAAAGATTCAGATTACTTTTATATCACGCCTACATAATATAAGTACTTAGCATAAAAATATTCGGTGTAAATCAAAGCCTCCCCAAATTATACAGTGTATAGAGAGGCTTATCGAAAGGTCCTAATGCACTTCACAACAAAAAATTATGAGTATCCAGGTTTAAAGAGATTCTTAATTAACTTAAATTATTACATATACGTGACTAAAAATAATTTAACTTATCAAAAAAACTTTGTCAAATCAGTTCCTATAATTAATAAGTCTAGTTCAATAACAAGATAACTGAAATAGTGAATATAAAAGTCACATACGAACGGAGTGAGACGTATTATCGGTACGCAGTTTATTTAATTGCTACACCGTCAAATAAGTATGTAAGATATTAAAAAAAAGACTTACTACGAGACGAAGAGAGGCAACGTGAAGAGTAACCAGTAAGGAGGGTCCAGTCCGAATTCTTAATCCATATGAATGTTACGTCTTTCGTTCACTATACTTGAAGGAGAATTGCTTAGATCTATTTAATATTAACAATTTCACCGAACTATGTCTAACTTCACAACTGTTTTATAACTCGATATCATGTTGTCTTTATCAGATTTCATGTGAATAAAAGCGATACAACATTGTATGGACAAATTGTTAACGTGTTATTCGATGTGAATTACTATAGCTATCAAGTTTGATATACATTTTGGAAGACGGTCCATTATGTTGGCCTTTTAAAACACTGCACAAAGAACTATATATATATATTTTTTTTGTATTATTTGAATCTGAATTACTAAATACTATTGACCATAACAGCTGGTAAACATCAGCACTGCTAAGCTAACAACACTTTTATATGAATGATTCTCAAATTTATTTAACTGTTATATAATGATCACAAGAAAATCTCGTCTCGGATATAATTCTTTTTTTTTTTTTTATAAAATCTATATACGTCCATACAACTGTCAATACATTTCATTTGTGCTCTAATTATTAATTGATTAAGAACATATCTATTTAGCAATGTCTGAAACTATTAAACTTCAACATTTCGGAATTCAATTAGGTATTTCCGGTTATATAGCGATATAAATATATATCTTTATCTATCACATACAAAACTCATACAACACAATAAATTCAAAATGTAACATAAGTACCACAAGTTTGCATTTCCACAAATAGACAGTAGCAAAGACAACAGCATTACATTATATACACGCACTGTTAGCATACAGTTGTAAACGTTCGCATAAGCACAATTATTTCATATATTTAATGACACCTCCGATACAGATCTTCATGACTGTATTTAAAAAAAAAGTGCTTATTATTCAACATACGATATAATACCTTCACTATATACTCATACTGTTGTGTATTTATTGTGACGTAGGTGATATAAAAAAAATGTACCCGCTCAATAAGAGCACGAAGGCTACATTAGTAAAACAATATGGACCTTAGGCCGCCAAGCATACACGCTATGCATTCAGTATTCTATACCTACAAAGTTGGTTATGCATACAAAAAACCTTAATCTACGCGTGTAACATACACGTATATACAACGCCTAAATGATTAACTTACGTTAACAGTTATACTGATATTATTGCGTATCTCACTGAATGGTTTTTTCTTTTCTCTTCTAATTGAACGATAACAGTTGAACTATCTAGTCTACAATTAATCTCAAATCCTGCACAAATTTCAATACTACAACCACCACACAAATGTCATTGTGAAACAAAACGAACGTTTCATACGGGTGCGAGTTTAAAAAAAAAAAACACCAAAATACAGTCACAGTTAATGGAATGAATGCTTAAACATTGTTATAAACTAAACAAACAAACAAAAAAACCCTATTTTATATCATATATACCTGAATGTGATTCGATGTAACGTTGGGTTATAATACGTCCCGAATCGACAATCGGTGTGAGCAACTCTTCGGATGGCACCTGTATTCTAATCGTGTTCTCGTTTGTTGTACCATTCGTCGCGTAGAAACCTAATGTGGTGGGTTTATCGTATGGCTTGTACTTCGATGGGCTCACGGACAAGTGGGACGGTGTGGTGGCGAGCGGGCTGTATGTCACATGGATACGAACAACGTCCTCCGACGTTGGGGAAATGGACGACGGCTGCGGGCTGCCGCGCGGTGTCGAATGGACGGTCTGCCTGGGCGTGGACATCGCTCTCTGAATGCTCATGCCGCATATACCGGATCTGTGGGGAGATTGTTATCGATTGTATGTCAATTAGATAACAGTGTATCGGCAAAGCGTTACGGTACTTGCAACAGCGGTTAAAGCACATTTCAATTGCGATATTCGAAAAGGACTGACTTCTATCTCTATCTATCTCTATCTATCTCTATCTATATCTGCATACACAAGTGAATAGTGTTTGGATCGCAATTAATATATGCACGCCTCCTACGGTCCGTATGAATCGCGCGTACAAGCTTAAAAACATTGTCGGTGTAATATACAAAATAATACAAACATACATGCGTAAGATTCATTTAATTAAAATAAAACAAAACAAGAAACATTTATAATAATGGTGTTGGCTGGCAATGTTTTTCCCCTAAAAAAAACGACTTTATTTTTTGATTTTTCCCATTTAAAAACCAATAAGAAAATTGAAACTTTTCCCGAAATCCTTCAAATGTGATTGTTGCGAATATCATGTCGACTGACATGATAAATAGATAATTCGTCAAACGGCCTCGTTCTAAAACGAGTAGGCAGATGGGCAATGAACGCACACTAAGCATTATCACTATGATAGCAAACGCCCAATTCAATGCTCAATATTAAATAATTTGCGAGTGGAAATTAATTTTATACAGTATACAGACTTTTAAGTGTACACTTATATAGTCAAGAACGTACATAAAAATACAACATTTCATATTAATACTTTCAACTGAGCAACGGTTATCATTTACGTTTACGTAATTTACGTTTTACGAGTTACTTAACCATTTTGTTTATATTTCCTAAATATATATAGTTTATATATTAACCATATCAAACGTGCGTATCCGAGAGGAATAATCTTAATAATAGTCTTTAAAACGTATCAAAACGAAGCTGGTACAAAATACAATCGGACATTTTGTACGTGGGCATTAAATTAGGCGTTCATAATTCAATGGGCAGGGTGACGTGACCAACCTCCCCTGCATGTGGATATATCCACTTCGCTAGGACACAGTCGCCTTTGAGTTTGACCGCCAACTCTGCCAACGTACCGCATTGTATCGGTCCTTGTGTCCCCACCTTAAGCGTCATCACATAATATAAAGGTAACGGCGTACTAAAGCCGTCAAAAACGACATTCAAATGCGATACAATTATGCGTTTCAACCAGACTTTGAATAAATACAAGGCGTTTTAGGCGGGTGGGGTTTGTGAAATGGCAGATCCAAGCAATAAGCACACTCAGGTTGTTTACAAATGGTGCTCTATCGTGTACGGGGCTTTGCTAAGAAGAATTTAAATAGGAAATTTTGTTGTTAAAGATCACGTGATTTAGAATGTAAAACTATCCAGTTGCTCTCTTTTGACAGAGTAACGAATATTATTGGAATATATTTATGTAATTCTATCGATTGTCGATAAACGGAGATTTCTCAATTAACATTTTACATTCCAATCCCGCGTGTGATGGCGCGTGCTTTAATTATATGCCAAACATATCTACAGAATATTTTATAAGTACTGTAGTTGGTTTTATATTTCACTCACACATCTAAAACTATTTATATATATTTTTTATGAAACGAAACAAAATTATTCACTCCGACACTTCAGGTTTACCATAATCATCACGTTTTCAACAACGTATTGATCCGTACATATGTGCACTAATACATGTTTGGTGCTTTCCTTTCCTGTCTGATTACCAGACTGACACAAATGTGGTAAGGAAATAACCACCACCATAGCGGTGCTCGCAACCATATTTTATCCTGATAACGAACGGCGAACGTCAATTACAATTAGTTCGGGAATGGAATAATAAAAAAATCCACAAAGTGTCGTGTGCTAACTTTAAATACACCAAAGTGGATGAGATTTAAATATGAAAACAAAATTTAAATTATTACGTCTGAACCAATTTCTTACACATTAAACGCGTTGAAATGCAAGGCGTGCCAAATGAACTCGAGGCGCGCCCTGTACAGACCCATTGACATGACGCGTCATCTCCTTTGGTGCACATCTATTCTAGCGCTACATAAAATCTCACCCATCTGACCCGGTAGCGTCATCGCTAATGTTGCTGTGCGTGTCCAATGAGTTCTCCGGTGCGTGGGACCGTCCACTCGAGAATACACTCAAATCCGCGGTACTGGTAACACTTGTGTCGGCAAGGGAGCGCCTCGATCCGAGCACAGACAATGAGTCCTCGCAACGCACCCCAGCCACCGTGCTGTGTTCTGTAATGAACATCGGTCATGCTAGAAAATATCGGATTTATACAAGCATGATCAACGTACCAATTTACGTAATACACACCTCAGAAGGACGATGTTATTCACAAGTTAGTTTTAAAATAAACTTTCAATCTTAATATTACATTTACTTATTTATTGCACTTAAACACTAGAAGCAAATGACGTTAACAGATGTAAGTACATATAAGAGCAACGGGCGGCCTTATCGCTAATAAGCGATCTCTTCCAGACAACCCACAATCAAATTTAAAATGTTTAACTAAACCAACTATCGTAAAATTTGTTCCGCACAAAACTGTCTCTCAAACTCAACTGTCGACTCAAATGTCAAATCTATCGAAGTGATACATGATGATGATAAATATAAAAATATGTATATATATATTGAATGAAATACATGCACAACCGAATTTAAAATCATTTACCATGACCGACGAACCTATTTCTAAAATGCAGGCTAAATCTAAAAACGTTTAAAAAAATCAGTGTACGCAAGCAAAACGAGAAAATAAAAACAACTTACCAAAGCTTAAATACGTACAATTTTAAGCAACAAACTGTGCATCATGCTCATCAAAAAGAAAATCTCTGCTCTATACCAATATGTTTATTTAAAACAAAGTTTTTTTAAATTTATCTCCCTTTATCAAATAACTTGGAGGGTCGCAAAGGGTACAAGGCACGACAATATTCATTGATGCTTGTGAAGTATGGAGAGGGACCTCGCATCCCTCACCTGTAAATAAACATCTTAAACAAAGCTTTGCGTTGTAAATTTGTATGAATGTCTAATTATTGAACGGGGCACACGAAACCCTGGAGTGTGTAAAATGAAATCATCATGCGTTAAGTAAAAAAAAAAGTTTATTATAAGAACTTCAACACTGTACCTATAGGTACATTATATATTATATAAGTTCTTAAAAACTAATCGTGAGCAATTTGGGGGGTGGGTTTATACGACGCAGAGCAGAGATTTCCGTGTGTAAGCGCGAATGATAAACATGTCTTAGTCTTGTTAGTATGCCGTCCGCATATATATTATTAGTAAAAGAGTTATTAACATAAACCCACCTCCGTATCACCCACAAAATGCCAGTGCATATCCTGTATTACCCTCACAGTTAGAACATGGGATTCAACTTCACCACTTCTTATATTTAACTAAATACACTATCAAAACAAACATATATATATGTTTAATTATACATATATATATATATATATATATATATGTTGCTATATATATAGCGTGTCATTCCCATTATCTAAGTACGACGGTAACATATTTCACCCACTATTAATGGATACAAAACAAAACTTGGCAAGCGAACAATAGACGAAATTTTGCGTCCACCGTTGATACGTCAAACACACACGGTGCTATTGAATAGTCAACATACTATAAATGCTTAGTTTTAGAATGGCATAAAAAAAAACATATTTACATGCACTCAATTACTTCTATATGAAAATTATTATCTAATGGCTTCTAATATACGTACTTACAAAATACATTACACTAGTCAATGGGAGGGCGAATCGGCTTATTAGGAACATATTTTTAACGTGGTTTATTTACACGTTTCTATAATACTATGGATTTCGTTTTAAGTAGCTTCAAATATTAAGTCCCGCTAATAACAGTATATATTATAGACACATATCAAACGTCTACTTCACCCCCTGTATGTAATTTTCTCTTACTTTATAGATTTAAGAGGCTTCCACTCTTGACCTGGATTGTGAAATGTCAAATCGTGTCAAGCGCCCTCTACTTTGACATAAGTAGACAAGATGAAAAGGTTGTGTTACTTTTTGTTTGTTTCCAAATTACAATACGTTATGTGATGTTCATTTGTACTTTAGAAATAATCACATGCCCACATATTAAATAACGATTTTTCCATACATAAAATACTAATTAACTACCATTTCTATTCAATACAATAATAACATTAACAATTTATTTATATCATGCAATTGAGTATCTCATACGATCTATAAGATAATGACACATCTTTAATAATTAAAAGTGAGATTCGGATGTGAACAAAATGGAAGAGAGTATGTAACATATTATAATGAGAAAATATGACAAAAATTTTAAATTTGATACATTTTAAACTCTCACATATAAAATTCGCGTATTTTTGTCTTATCGCATATACGCAAAATATTGAAAAAACAATACTCGAAAATGGTAAAATATGAGAAAGATATATATGATTTGTTATAGATGTGTAAATTTATCTGAATTGATTGATTCTTTCGAAGATGTCTCTGATGAGGGTATGGACGCGTCTAAATTACCTGAGACCGTGTCGCTTTGTGACACTCTTAGCTCCTGTAGTTCTATGGCTGCTTTTTCACGTCTGTAAAACAATCATATATATCAAATGCTTCATTTAACACGGAAAACCTAGAAAGCACGGGTGTGAGGGTATCCAAATAATATTTAATTATATCTAGAGAATAGAGAAAAATTAGATAAAAAAGTCAAATCGTTTTATTCATTGAGGTGCATAGACCATTTTGAAACGTCTTAATTTTATTTTATTTTTATTTTAATACATATGTCCCCAAACATCTTATGTGCTAAATATATTTAAAAAAAAACAATAAACTTATAAGATAATAAAACTAGGCATACACATAAAACAATTATATGGAAACTTGAAACAAGTAAAATCTAAATGGCGACCCAAAGGTGAAGAAAAAGGCAAGAAACATGCACAATTATACCTTAGAATCACAGTGGCTCTGGCGTGTTTCTCCGCGTCGGAGAAATTCTCCGCGCGTTGTCCAATCTTGGACTTTTTATCTGGCTCAATAAAAACTCCAAGTTGCCTTTTAGGTAGCTCAATCGGTGGTGGTAGACCGGGATAGTCTAATTTTGCCCGCTTCAATTCATCCATAGACCGCTCTAAATTATAGATAACTATGTCATCTTCATAACCGAAGTCTTTATGCAGTTTAACCTAAAACACATGAGAGAGTCGGATTTTATTTTTCATTGTCACCATAATACTTAAACTAATTCTCACAACTGTTGTGTGAAACGCGAAATTATACGAATAACTTACTTGAATATAATTTACAATAAGATCCATATCATTTAACTTCATGATGGCCTTCTTATGAAGCTTAAGAATATTATACGCCATCGCCGTTATGACACGCTCACCGTCCAGCAAATATATATCCCAAACCCGCAAACATAAACTGAATGGTACACGTTCCACAAAACAAACGAAATACCACTTCAATGAGTATAAAATCGCATCCAATCCATACTTATCAAAATGAAACTTTAACTTAGGCATAAATTTTGTGAGTATCTTGTCATGGTGCTCTAAAAACCTCGTTAATTTAGGAAAACCCTCTATATACAATCCGTGCATGTTGTATTTCTTTTCGGAGAGTAAAATCGCTAATGCCCAGAATGCATCCTCTTCATCCATATACATTAGAAGAACACCAGCCAGACCGGACATGCCCTGACAATAGCCAACCTCAGAATTGTACATGCTATAAGCACAGAGGACATTAAAAAGTGAACATTGTTTCTCAGAGTATCTCTCTCGATAGAATTGATGTTCACGAAACTGTCTGTTGACATCTGAATCTATCTGCCTGACGTCTGTCGACCATATTTTTGCAATCTTCAACATTTCCTGATATTTTCCCGGGTTATCTGATTTTATTCGATTGACATCTAAAAGTTTACACCAAATTTTTATTCTTAGAGAATTTGGAATGCCTTTATATATTCTTCTGTGTAATTTTTCTTTTGTGGCCGATGAATCCCACGATGCCAACATCTTAACCCATTTCTTCTCCCTTTCAACTTCAACATTAATCTTTTGTGGCGCCGTTTTCTGAGGCAAACGCTCATCGTGGATGAAGCCATATCTGAAAGGTTAACCAAATTATTTTATGACACATTCATGTAAAAATGATTATGTTGTATTTACAATATTTCGTATTGTTTAGCAGTTGTTGGCTTATCATTACCAGTGTTTTAGTGGCACTTGTAATACTGCAATAATTATATATTACATCATTTACCTATATACACTTTTGAGTAAGACTTGCACTACTAACTCAGAAATAACACATTCCTCATTATATCAGTTAATCACTTTTACCTAAGAATTTTCCTGTTTCAACTATTTGTTTTTTAAAGATAACAGTCTAATTCACAGAAGTTAAATTAATATATCCAGTTTATGAATATATATTATGTATATTCATAAACTTAATAATAGTCTAAATATAAATGAAAAATGTGCAGTTTACATTACTAAAAATTATATTAAATTCGCTGAGGCAAGAAAATCACATTGCAAATGCTTATCTCAATCTATACTACTTTTAACATTTGTTTTTATTGCACCCCTTAACAAGACACAATAGGCTAGTTAATATAATCTCTTGTCACATGTCATTTTGATCATTGTTTTAATATCAATAAGAAACAATTTAAGACAAAAAGCAATTATTTTGGAAAATTAACAATCTAGTATAACATAGAAGATAAAGTATATGAGATCCATATAAATAAACAGCTCTCAAGAAAGATTTGTGAAAAAATATCAATTTGTGAGAGCCATATGGCAAAAGAAAGTATGACACTTTCTCTTTGCATACCTCAAAACAAGTTTTTCTACTTGTCACACATTATGAACATATTATATAAGACATAATCAAAAAGAAATTATGCTAAGTAATTATTGAGAAAACAAAACTTTGTAATTTCCCATATGGTAAGCATAGACATAGTAAGGTAATATAACTAGTACATATTTATCTACTAGTTATATTACCTGTCTGATTTGTCATATTGAATATTAATAAGTTAGATGGAATATTCCAAAATAAAACAATAAAGGTGAAACATTTCCCCAGTAACAGACATTTTTACTATGATTTTTGTATTGCATAAATTTAGTGCACATACTGGGGTCTCTCTGTTGCATATAACAATATACAATTACAGAAGTGGGAGGATAGATATGGGTTAAAATGACCAGATGAAAGACAGATCTATTTAAATAGTAATATGTCAAAATATTTGAAAAATTGAAGGTTTTTTTTAAATAAACCATTAGTTTATGTTTATTCGCTTTAAAGGGAAATAATCTTAAATAAATTATCCTCAATGCAATATTACAATAAATACACAAAAGAGACTTCGCAGAGTTCTTAAAATATGGATCTCAATCAAATGAATTACAAGGTTCTGTGAACACAGTCTACTGTGAACGGATTCATATGAATAAGTTTTATTTTTAAATACATTTTCATATCATAAAACTTTGCAATGATTTCGGAAACGCGGAGGTTGTCAAAAGCAATAACTTACCTATCAGTTTTGTGGTAGTCCTCAAACTCTGGATCTTCCCACGGGTCGATTTGGCCGACGAGATTCTCCCTGCCTCGCTCGTATCTCTGAAAGATACGCTCCCGCTCCTCGGAAGCCCGTGCCAACAGAGCCTCCTCATTCATAACACAGGCTGACTTTGCAGTCGTGCCGCATACCGACTAAACCTATACACTATCACTTAGTTCTTCTTATAAATTTGCAATTGACATACATCACTACATGGCATATTCGATTATAAAATAATGTTATGTTTTCACGCCCTTTATCTAATCATATTGGTCAACAGGATACGAGATAAAACAACCGGCATACTGGACTAAAATTCTTTTACAGGTTTTTAAAACTTAAGTATTTTCATAATACTAAATAAACTCTCACTATTTATTTGAAACCGAATGAAACTAATAAAGTTATTTTTCAAGTTTCGGATGTATCCGAATGTATAGCAGCGGCCATCACGGATCACCAAAGAGTACAGCACAAAATCAAACTACAAAGAGTATAACGTAAAAACTCAAACCACAGACAATAAATTATTGTCCTCATAGACTAAAAGAGACTTCAAAGTATCATAATTATTGTTATTCAAATAGAATTGCAAATCCAAAATAAAACAGTACCTTTACAGTTACAAAACAACAATAAACATGAACTGTTATACTTATTACTTGTACTTTATAACTTAGATACGATACTCTAATGTCAAACTTAGAAAACATATTACAATATTAATTAAGTTATAGGTTTTGTAATTTTTAGACGAAACAATGTCTCCACCCCAAGATAGAGTATTTCTATAGCAAAGTAATATCTGGTACCCATGGTATGTGTTTATATTTTTAACTACAAACAGCGTGACATGTTATTTATTAGGTTGAGGTATTTTCAGGACAAAAAAGACTAGGATTGCTTGGCTCCACAAACTGTCGAAAAAAATATTGTTATATTTTTTTGTTGCATTGTGATCTACATATTTATATGTCATCCAATTGCGTATTGTATTTATCTATTAACTTATAAAAACATCATAAACCTTCCATTTTTGGTGCCTGTTGTAATAGAAATACAAACGGTATTTCTATTAGAGAAATAATTTACGGGTACAAGTATTATAACATAGGTACGCTTTAATCGAGTTATAGAGATACCTCTGCATATACAACAACTTCAGTATGTTTAAGTTGGGAACTTAAACATTCAGTATTATGTATTTTGATATCACCAACAATGCCTGTAAGAGATCATGTTTTAAAATAAGTTTTGTATCAATTATCACCCGTAACCCATTCATTATACCAGTTTGCGGCTCCAGGTGACAATGTGCCGAGCAATTACTCTTATCATCTTATTATTCGGTTCATCCATCGCTAAAAAAGAACATGATGAAAGGGTATACGACGAGATAAGCTACTTAACCACGCGGTACAATGGCTCCCGACCAACAACCACAGGGCGGTCTCTGAAGGGTGAGATGGTGGTGGAGAAATTTGTGGACACGCTGATGGCGAGCGAGAGATACCTTAAACTGATTGAAACAGTAGAAAAGAAAATTAGTCATGTCGATTCAAGTTTTCACGATCGAACTAACAGTATATTAAAATATTTAGCGGAGATTCTAAGAATTGTAAAGGTCCCAGCGGCAGTCATGGAGGATACACTTGGGTCAATGAAAGTTGAGTTGGATAGATTGAAGCAGTCTGTGGCTGAGAAATTAGCGCAGATACCGACTATGCGAGGTAAGACATGTATATTTTTTTATAACTTTTTTGCTGATGATTCATAAATGTACCATACATACCTATATAAATAAATATATTTTTGATTGATTATAGTGTTAAAACAGTTTGAAAACTGTTTGAACTAAACTAGACAATTTCTCTGCCCTGATCTACATTAACAATTATTGGAGTAGGTTTTATATAGTATTTTCGTTTGTGAATATTTGGTTAATTCAAAGTGTCCGTTCCATTACCGACGAAATTTCTAGCTGACCATTGAGTTGCCTTAAAAATAGAATTAACTGAATTGGGTTTTATTATTATCACAATGTAATAATAACTTATTTGCTTTAAAAGATATTTAGAAAATATAATGTCTAATTATATGGTTTAACTAAAGACGCCTGACAGTCCGTAGTATTGAACAAGAGGTGGTGTTTTCGCAGAATATAAGCCTATTTTATGGGTACTTCAGCATTAGGACCAACATTATTGTACATTACAACTATTTAATATTCTCTTCTTCTTCTCTAAATCTTACATTAATGGTGCTACTTGGGACTAAGACTTTAATTTGTATTGCGCTGTTGATCATATTTTTAGATTCAGTGTTCGGTTTGGTTGGTGCAAACTATAACGTAAATGGGTGTGCCCGAATTTCACCGTGCTGGTAGTAAAGGATTTCTATTCTATTGTTTGCATTCGTTGTAGTGTAATGACTCTTTACAACCGTTCTGTCAAACATTGCCTCTTAAAGGAGTGGCTCTCCCAAAAACTCTCCGTTTTTTGACAGTTTTTCTTATCCACTCTACGGAACTGGAATTTAACTGTTAAGTCAATTTTATTTTTATTCTTTGACGATTTATATATGTACAAAAATTAATAATATAAAGAAAAAAAATCATTGTCACACAAAAAATAATATCTTAAAAACTAACACTCACAAGCTATAAATAAATAACGAAATCTGAGAAACAAAGGTGAAATGAGGACTTGTCGCTAAAACCCTTAGACTATAAGCGTAGAAATATGAATCCAATAACAACGCTACAGGAGAAGATATTACACACACGATACATTAAGAAATTAGAGATTTATTTAAGAAGAATTGGCAATACCAATCGTAGACGTGGCTCAACAATTACACAATAAAAGTGAAGTGACACTAAAGACTCCAGGATCCTCGAACAGGCTTTTGAAAGTGATCATTGATTAAATTCTTATAAAGATAGATAGCTCGTTTAATAACCTTATGGTGGACAGAGACTGGGGACAACATTGTGGAGTTTAACTGAAAATAAGTTTGATTTCAACCAACCCAGTTGTATTGTATAAACGACTGAATCTCATAACTAAATGATTGTTTTATTACCATCAACGTCAAAACAATTAAACGACAACATGCAAATCATCTAAAAGTTATTCATAATAAATGTGTTTTTGTTTGGTTACGATTATTTATCATAATTCGCAATTGTCATGCAGCATTCATCGGCCAACAAACACGGTGGCTGCACGATATGTTCGTGAAATTGTATTATCTTATGTATGTGTTAAGTTTTCGTGAATTTACTTGCGAGAGACAAGGCAAGCGGAAAAATATGCCCGGCGACATAACGTTGTGGAAAAGCGAATATGAAAATGAGCTAAGCAATGCAATGGTATCGAAGAAATATAGAAACTCGACACGCGTACCTCAATCGACATCCGACAGTGAAATTGTGTTGGAAAAACTCTTGGAGACAATTACATCGAGTGAGAAGTATTTAAAGAAAGTGGACAGTATAGATTTTCGATTGAACCGATTGGACATAGAAGTGCACGAGAAGACCAACAGTATACTGAAATATTTAACTGATATATTGAAAACGGTTCAGGACTCAGGATTATCTGTGAAGACGGTACCGGACTTTGAGAGAATGAAGCAAGATATGAATGATATTAAAAATATGTTAAGTAAAAATCTACGCACAACAGACAAGGGTAAAATATATCTATGATCACGCGTATTACCTACGATAGAACTTTTACCTATTAGAGGTGAAGATGGTTGCTCTTTATGGATTGCTGCTAAATTTATTAGAACCCATAAAATAATATAATTGGACTAATGCAGTAAAGTAACATAAACTTTCGTGGAAAAAAAAATAAAAAAAGGGCGAAATTATTTCTTAATATATACCCATACGATACGTCAAGTTAGAATGAATTAGCGTATTCATTCCGTTAAAAAAGTTTTGTAATCTGTAATTAACCTAAAATAAATTATATTGATCGCAGCACATACAAGTAATAAATATAGTCAATATATAAATTTATAAAAAAAATATAGAATTAAGTGGGCGCTTCTTACTAAGCACCGGTGAACCAAGAGCTGGCGCTCAGGGCATGAGCATCGCGATACAGCGAGGAATTACCGCCAGCATTATGGGTACTCTGCCACCAGTACCACTCTTTTCGAAATTTGTTTTAGTTTTCTTTATTATTCTTTGAATAATTGTTAGGGCATGCGACATCGACATATAATGATTTTTTTTAGTGGATGGAGCCGAGTACCAATTAGAAACATCATTGGACAGTCGATTGACGTTTTTGGAAAGTCACATGAAAAATATAATGACCAGTATCGAGTCAATTGCCTCTATTATAACCGAGGTTAAAACACGCCAGAATACCAGGACCGTTGTCAGGTATACATAACAAGTAGTAATTGTTTAGTTTAATAATTCAGTTTAACAATTTAGTTAAAAAATACAGTGTAAACTTTATATCACGACACTGAAGGGACTGTGCATTTTATTGCGTTATAGAGAATAGTCGTTAGAGAAGAATCATTGTATGGAATACGATGTAAACCAAACAAAACAAATTGATTTCGACGCTTTAGAGTTTTTCGTTTAATCGACATTGACTTTACAGTGTATTTGCTTTGCTGAAGGCATACATTTGCTATGCAATGATGCCGTACTGTATGACTCTTAAAGAATGTAGTGAAAGCTGTATAATATAATTATCAGCGATTTAGTTTTTAATTTATATTGTAGCTTCTAAATAGTGTTTGTGTTGCAATACAGAATTTTATCTGTAAATTCAAGGAATGTTTTAAACTGTCAACCTAACTTTCAGGCCTGAGCTCGGCTCCTTGGAAGCGATCGGACTTATTTCAGAATTTAGGAGAACATTACAAGAACAGAAATTGAGGAAATGTGATTGCAAGTTAGTATTTTTCTTGTCGCCATTTTTTTTTTATAGACGAGGGGGCAAACGAGCAGGAGGCCCACCCACGTATCGTTCAACGTATTAGAAGGACGAAAACTTTTTAAATTTAGGTTTGCTTTTAAGTCTGTTTTAAATTAAATTATTTTTATCAATATTAGTTAAGATATTTAAGAAATCAATGTCACAAACTATTCTTTGACTACACTGATAATTTCTTCACCCTTTTAGATTTGAATTATTTTTTGTGTCCAATGAATCTAAAAAAAACTTGTAGAGTAAAAATACTAAGGAAAACATTATAAAATAAATCCCGGTTATCGGGTTTTTAAGACCGAAACAAGAATAAATGTTTCATCTACAGTTAACCAAGCCGAGTTTCTTGCCGACTTCTTCTCAGCTTGGTCGCGTACGAAAAGGCGTAGAATCACTTAGATTTAAGACGATTCAAAATGGTTTTATATGCCTTAATGAATATAAATATTTTAGTTAGTCGGTTGGTAATGATTATTGTGATATTCTATAATTTTAATATATCAGATATATATTTTTACACGGATACAGTTTTTTTTTATATTAGCCGTTTTTACTGCATTTTAGGATTGGTAGAGTTGATCGCACGGAAAGGTATCCAACTGATTGTCAAGAGATCCAATTGCAAGGTTTTAATGTGTCGGGGATTTATAAAATACGACCTGACGACATGGAACCGTTTTATGTACTTTGCGATCTCAGCAGCGCGGGAGGCGGTTGGACGGTAAGTGTCGATGGGATATAATGGTTAAGATTTGATGAACACCCATTCTGTTATGTCAATTGGTCATTTAACTAAAAATGAATTATTTATTTAAAAAAAATATATTATCATCTCGGTAAATACGAAATAGTATTGTAAAAATGACGATTCAAAAGTGTGTTTATAAAAAACCAACTTGAATAATGATATTTTGAATTTGAGTATTGAATTTTTACAAAACATATATTTTTTTCAAATTTTTATCAAATATAACTCTAAACCTTCGCATTTAAACCGTTTATTGCTGACACCAATATCAGACCATTTGATGTTCTCTCACCGTTGGCTCGTGATGTAAAAAACCGGAGATACTTGGCTCTGATCTTCATCTAACACCTGCTTTTTTGATTCCACAATCATTACTTTGACATTAAAGGTAATTCAAAATAGATTCGACGGCTCCCAAGACTTCTTTAAACCATGGTCAGATTACAAACATGGTTTTGGTAATCTGGCGGGTGAGTTTTGGCTCGGCCTCGAGAAATTAAACTATCTCACGAACCAAAAACTGTACGAGTTGAGAATTGAAATGGAATCGCAATCTGGACAAGAGACATTCGCTACATTTTCCGTGTTCACTGTTGGGCCTGAGCATGAAGGGTACAGGATCAGTACATTAGGCAATTATAGAGGGAACGCCGGTGAGTCAAAAGCATCACTGTAACGTAAATGTGTGCTCCTATTTCATGCCCACCGATCTTAGTAAAGGTTATTTTTTATTATAAACATTGAAGCATTCGCTAGTGCGTGGTGAAATAGTTGCAGATCTTTACCACTGTTCTATGAAACATGCTGTGGCGGAGAATTTCGTGCCAATTCTTCTCGTTCTACGCCCTTGATTTGGGAACTGGCAGTAAATGTAAAAAAAAAACCTTTTTGATCATTCACGAGTGTATCATAGTTACCTTTTTGAATAATGAATTTGAATATCGTTTAAATTATTACTATACAATTATAATATATTTATGTATAGATTTGTTACATTTTTTAATTGACCTATTGCCGTGCGTGTGTCCTAATAAATGTGTTTTCTTTTCTTATAAAATTAGGCTACGGTGTACTTTTCATGTTTATATTAGAGTTTAAAATAGTTATGACGACATAAATGTAGCATAGTCTTTCTTTATTACAATAAGTGTGTTGTTAATTATCAACCACTGTATAAAGTCACTAGACTAAGACTAAGTTCACGTGTCTTCGCTTCATCTGAGAGGAACCCACAAGAAGCTCAGTGGGGTTTGTTCATTATGTAAACCAGTGATGTTTTAGGTGACTCTCTATCGTACCATGCGGGTCAGAAGTTTTCCACACCCGATGTTGATAATGACGAATGGAAAGACGGAACGTGCGCAATTGAGCACGGTGGTGCATGGTGGTATAAAGAATGCGATAAGAGGTAAATATAATTCGTGTTTTGAACGATTATTGGGTGACTTGAACGGTAGTACGATAGTTTAAACATCATGCTCCACCAACGACCGCGATTCGATATATATTTTGTTGTATAGATATTAAATTTTAAAGCAAATTTAAATATTTTTTATACAATTGATATCATTACAAATTATTACTCAATATTGTGACTGGGTACTTATAACTGTAAATTACCAATGATTAAAAAAAAATCATATAAATAAAATTTATTTGAATCAGTAAAAAGTTATACCTGTAAATGTAATGTTGACAGTAACCTGAACGGTAAGTATCCTCCATCTGAGGATCACCACAGCCAATCCATATATTGGATATCCTTCAAAGGACCCAGCTCTCCACTCGCTAAAACTCGTATGATGATTCGGCCGCTACCTGCCAGCAGGCCCATCGATTTGACTGATCCAGCCAGGGTAAAATTACAATTTTATTCTTTTTCATATAACAATTTATAATATTTGTATGTACGACTCACTATAAAGGAAACTTCTTAGAGCCAGAGCGTTTAACTTTTTTCTTACAGTCGAATTCAATTCAAATAACTAAGATATGTTAAATGAATATTATAATTTATGATATAACTTGTGAATATCTTTCTAGAAAATTATGGAGTCGAAAATAAAGCCGATGGAGAAACAGCCATCGCGCAAAGATAAAACTTACGACCCTCGGCACCCCTACCGTTACGAAGACCACCTTCGTGCCGAAGGGTTTTTTCCAACTTACGCGTAGCCCAAGGAAAATATCCATAGTATTTTGTCTTTTTAATAAATAAACCTGTCTAGATGAACGATTTATTTTAATTAAATGTGGTAAGTTCAATAAGATCTCCAGAACAGAATAATAAAGTTCATATCATTGTATGATGTGTACTAACCTAAAAAAAGGTTTTAATTGCATACAATTTTCAATACATTTATGTAACCTAAGCATTCTTAAAATGTTTAACATGTAATAAGAATTCAATAAAAAAAAAAGTCCACAAAACTTCAGTCTCATTTCTTTATTTTAGATGAATCAGCTTCTGTTTGAATTGAGCAACAGGAGGGACAAACTCTTTTTAGTACAAATTTAAGTCTTAACGAATTTTCGTATTACATATAAAGATCTAAATTTAGTGCCATTTGTACATTACTTACACTACATTTAGGGCCGACGGTTCAAAATAAACCGACATTACCGTCACAGCAACCAATTAATTACCAGCCACTGTTTCATTCCAATACAAATTCTTCGTAATATGAAATTGACATATTGAGCAAGCTATCTTTAACTTAAAATCTTCTATTCGTTATTGGCATTTTGGCGCAAAGTATAGAATACTAAGTTAAAGTAACCTGTGTATGAGAATGGAGTCAAATCGAGATTACTTCAATATATACAAGTTCTGAACGAATTCTTATGATAGTACTCAAAAATTAGTCTTCTTATCCTAGAGAACACAAACAATAGCATTACGAGAAATCGTTATATTCAAACTGGTTGCTTTAAAACCGCACTGCCTTAAATGTATAATCTAATAGTACGATTCAACTGTACGCCTCTCATTAGTACAATCTAAAAATAAGGTACACGTTAGTACGATAATAAATTCAAGTGTACGTCTCGTATTAGTACGATTAAACTGTACGTCTCGCAATAGTACAGTCTACTTAAAAGGTACACGTTAGTACGATAATAAATTCAATTGTACGTCTCGTATTAGTACGATTAAACTGTACGTCTCGCAATAGTACAGTCTACTTAAAAGGTACACGTTAGTACGATAATAAATTCAATTGTACGTCTCGTATTAGTACAATTCAACTGTATGTACGCGTCGTATTAGTACAATCTATTTATATAGTTCACGTTAGCACGATTCAACTGTACGTCTCGTATTAGTACGATTCAACTGTACACGTCTTATTAGTACAATTCAACTGTACACGTCGTATTAGTACAATTCAACTGTACACGTCGTATTCGTACAATAATTATGTTGGGTATTCGTACAGCTAGAAACTACATTAACCAGATAAGATACACCTGTAACCTACAGATTTGTTAAGTGCAATACACACAGTTCGACGTAAACAATTTCTCGCAGCGCAGCCATTACGCGTGTCGAACACGCTACACTAATTATTATTAATTACATCTACAACTAATATATTACAATTATACTGACCTGTTTTTGGTATTTAACAAAGATAACACTAAAAAATAAACGATTCGTTCATTGAGCGATAGGATGCCACTTTGTTACTTAAAATCTGCGATTGTACACATTGTTGGTGTATAAAAAAAAATATGATAAAAAAACTAAGCCGAAAGCCACATTTTTTAAACTCTTGATATTAAATATAAAGAAAACACAAAGTCCGATTAAACAAAGAAAAGATATGAGTCAAATAAAATAAAATAAAAACTCGAAAATAATTGTACGTCCAATCGCTCATTGTAGAAATCATTGATATAATATATATCTTAATCTATGCCAGGCAGTGTCATGACAACACAATTGAGTTTAACATATTCCGTTTATTAATCAAAGCTGTTAGATTATTATCCAATGTTTATATGAGTAATGTGTATTTTAAGTTGTTTTTTTATATTCGAAAATAAATGTTGTCGTATATGACTGATGTATCGATTATCAACAGCGCAACGCTCATGGGTACGGTTGTTTTTTTTTTTTTTTAAATACCGATATACAAAAACATTGTCAAACATCCAATTTTGTTTACGGCAACGTTCGATGCCGTTAGACACGTTTCAATTTTTCAGTGCAAGGCGTAAACGTTAATAAATTGGAAAAAGAAAAACTCTGGAAACAAACCACACCCCTCCCGGCCCGGCCTAACAAACTATGTAACAACGACATAATCTGACACTTAAAAGAACTACATTAACTAAGAAGAAAGATTCAAAACTAAAATATTTAGCACCATAGACAAAAAAAAAAAAAGAGACACGTACACTATCAATTGCACTTGCCTTATTTACACTTAATTAACCACCACCGCGAAATAAAACTAAACTAGTGGAGACCTCGCCTAACTAAACCCTAACACATTACTAAATAAAACTAAAAGACCACTTAAATTATTTCACCTATGTATAAACAGTGATCTGTAACCGTCCACGCGTCGAACCTAGAACGGGTGCTTGCTAAAATTATATAAAAAAAAAATTGCTATCCTATACGCCAGTTACATATTAAATATACAATTAAACTATTCGTATAAAGTCCTAACCTATAAACGAAAGCTAGCGTAAGAATATAAAAAAAAAAAATCACCAGCATTAGGGATAAGACAATAAAACTTAGCCTATTGTCAGCGTACGAGCGTAACATAACTAATACTTAAAGAGTAGTAGGCGGAGCTTCGACAATGTCCAGTAACGATGCAGATATACGACAATATATTTACGATTAAAAAAAAAAATACACAACTATGCGGGTGTACGCGTTAAATTCGCATCAATCATTTGTCACAATTATACAAATCAACATTTAACATCCAGCGAACGGTGTGCCCGATAGGTTAATAGTTAGTTTAAAAAGCATGCAAACATTAAAATATATCCCTCGATTGGCTTAAAATAAGGGCATTATTCAATATTGATCAGTCTAATTGGTTTTTATGTGATGAAATGAATTATTTGATAAATATATTATATATACACTTAACTAAATAGAGTTGACTCCACTCAACTGATACGGTCCACAAACGTTGGGACCTTAAAACCAATCTGAAATTAATGAAAAATTCAATCAGAATCGATGCAAATATATATATATATATAGGTTATTTTTTTTTATTATTACCACAACACTATGAGCAATAATTATTAAGACATTATATATATATCACTCTCATTTCTGACTCTATAGTTTATATTTGGTTAGAAATATGTTAGAATGAATTAATCAATATATTGTAGAAATTACCTCATTCGTTTGTATCGGCAGACGCCTGTTCGCTCTCCGGACGCAAAGAGTCAATACAGGCGACAATCTTTAGGGCTGGACCGAGCTTCATGGACAGTGCCATCACCAAGTGTTCAGGCTTGATTAGAAGCAGTGCCTCGCCATCAACTTCTTGCATGAGGAACTCATCCGCATAACCGGCACAACCGGGTATGTTGCGGATAAATTCGCAAACCTCGGTAACCTTCAAAGGAAAACACGACAAATTAAGTTAAAATATATATAATAAGACATCATGAATGTAACAACGACTCTCAAATCGAATATTGGTTATTTTTGACATTTCTTAATGGACTAGACGAAAGGCCACAGACAGAGCAGAATGGAGTAGGGTCATATCTGCCCTATGGCCCGACGTGGGGCCTTAGGACTCTAGTGAGTAAGAGACTAGCGAAGTGCCTTGACTTTTTCGTATAACCGAAAAATCTTTGGATTGGCAAACCGGCATTATAATTGTAAGACTTTCGGACATAGAATAATTATTAGATATATCGGTGCAACTACAACAATTAGTCTTAAATTAACTAGAATAATTAAGTTAAGGCATCATTTAACTGTCCAAAAGTTAAAATGTCATCCTTATTATTTCAATACGTTGTCTGTGAAAGAATAACAATTGCGGACATGTCATTGTAAAAAAAAAGATGGATGCATTGTGAACTGCACGTCAGCTAATTGTGAAAATAAAACTTGGCAAATATCAGAGATGCGTTGTGTTTAGAATGAGTGATAATCGTGATGTCGGCAATGCAGACGTCACACCTTATAAAAACCCTACGGAGACACTTCTTTCGTTACATATAATAAAAGATTTTTTTTTTTTTTATGTGAGAGGAGGCAAACGAGCAGGCGGGACACTTCGAGTGATGTGCCAACCGCCGCCCATGGACACCCGCAACGCCAGGAGGCTTACAAGTGAGTTGCCGGCCTTTAAGGAAGAGGAACGCTCTTTTTTTGAAGGTTCCCAAGTCGTAGAAATTTCAAACTTACAGTCCACTTATGCGCATTGGGTAGCTCCTTCGCATCTTCATCTACTTGAATAGTATCTGACGCATCTGAAGCATCCTTCATAGTCTGACTTGTACTCGGCAGGCTTGAGTCGTTGGTTGACGTGATCCGCGGTAGACTGGTGCTGATATCAATTCTTGCCCTTTTACCAGCTACAATATAAAAACAATGCTAACATCATCATTCGTTCAAACTTTAGATTAAACAGGTTATATTAATTGAGATGGATTAAAAATTAAACTTCAATATCAAACTGTTAATGAAAATCAATAACAACTAATCAATTCTTAAGCTATTATTAATTTAATCAAAGCTTGTCAGAGATATGTCACACTCTGGTACATTACAATTATTAATTTGTGTGATCATGCGGGTGACAATTCGCGAATAAATATCATAGAAAAAAAATATTGTGCGGCCACTTACGCGGTGGTTCATCTGTTGTTTTATCCTTTTCTTGCTCTTTGTCCCCAGAACTCCATTCACGTAGAGGTCGGTTCACCTGAAAAACATACAATCCATATTTATTTTGTTTTATAGAAGAGGGGGCAAACGAGCATAAATGTGAAGTCACCGCCCATAGACATTCACGCGGATGGGAGTTCGTGGGTGCGTTACCGGCCCTTAAAGGAAAATTAGGAAATGGAGGGGTAGGGGAAGAGGACGGGGGAGGGGAAAGAATGGGCACCGGTAGATCTCACTCACCAAAATTATATAATTTTACATATACAACACAATATGAAACATATGTAAATAAATTTTAAAAAATAACTTACAGCAAACGGCTCAGCTGCTTCTTGTATCACATAACCTTCAATTACATGAGTCAAAATATTCGGTTTCACCATCGCCTTGGGCAGCCCTTTGTCGCTTACTGTAAAAAAAAAACATCACTTTTATTCGTTAAGATTTACACAAAAAAGGCCACATCATAAAATACTGAACTGGCAAACTTATGACACTCAAAATATCTTTATTCAAGACAATTTTGAGTCAATTTTTACAATTACCACCGGTTCGGAAGTTATCTACCGAGAAGAACCAGCAAGAAACGATCGATACCTGCTCTTTTATTAATAAGAAAATAAATATTATTATTTTTAAATAAAATAAAATTATGTTGCATGACTGAATCAAGAAATTCACCTTGCTGCGAGCTAATGTTTCTCGACGAGCATTGGGTGCTCTTGAATGTGACGGAGCTGGCCGTCACCGACGTGTTCGTCGGTGATGTCGTCGATGACGTCACGCTGGTCGATGACGTCATAGTTGTCGATGACGTCACAACGATTGGAGACTGTAAGGCGAGAGGGATATTTAAAAAAAATAGATTTTAAATTGCCTACTGAACTTGCTCCATCGTATTGAATAAGTCGACGGCATATTGCAGTTTAGGAATGATTTTTTTTTAAAGTTGTTTTTTTTGTATTATTTATTTATAAAAATGTCCAAATAAACATGTTTTTTTTTGTATATCGTTATATATTGTACCTGTTTAACATTAGTTACTGTGCTAGTCGGTGCTGGTGATGCTATTGTTGTTGTGACTGATGTGCTGACTGATGCGTCAGACCGCTTGGAACCATCTGACGATGGAGACGTATCTGCAAAAGCGGACTCAATTATATACATTTAATCTTAGAATATTTTCACTACTAAGTTATTAAAAATCAAATATATAGTAAAGCTCGGGTTAAATTGATAAATTTATATTTTGCTCTTCTCTTTTTTTAACTAAAATTCTTAACATCAAAGAAAATCGGGAAAACCTGTCGCTCAACGGAATAATAATCGCTACGCTTCGTCGTTATATTCACTTAGACTATGACCCTCGTCATACAAGTCACCAAATGAGTCAAACGAATTCTGACACATGGTAAGTAAGCGTCAATTTTGTCACACTTACTCGGCGTAGTGACGGTCGTAGAAATTGTGACATCACTTGCCGGCGCACTCGACGGCACCGGCTCCGTGGATGCGTCACTAGTTGACACTTGCTGCACTGTCGTCTGAAAATAAACATACTCAATAAACATCATGAATAATAAATATAAAAAAATTAAAAAAAATATAGTAACATTACAAGAAAAAATAAAAGGCTGTATTATGAGGACGAATCTAATAGGTCGAGTAGATAGACCTCTAGCCCAGGATGAAATCGGCATAGTTGGGAAAGTACACCTCAAAGTGTTAGTTTTTGTATCATCTGGTCATTAAATATACTTTTAATTATATTAAATTCCAACCTATTAAGTTTAATCAACAGTCTCTATACGTAAAAAAAAACAATTACCGAAGCGGGCATCTGTTGTGGCTTTTCATCCGGTTTCCCTTGTGTTTGTGGCTGTGAAACGATTTGTGACTGCAATGGCACTACAGAGCCTTGTACTGGTGCCGTAATGAGTCCAAGACCTGAAGCCTGGATTGTTATTTGAGGTGTACTTAAACTGTTAGATGACACCTAAAAACATCCGACTATAAATAGGAGGCATTGAGTCGAGTATAAGGGGCCAAAGTGGCTTAAGCTTGCTACCCTAGTGTGTTAGATCGAATATATTCATATAAACATCATATATATATAAAATGAGAATGTCAACGAAAAACCAGTTATTATTCCAATAGACTACAGATTGGCTTTTATAAGTTAATTATCAAAAAACAAGCTTTACGGTACAATTATTTTTTTTATTAATTAATAACGTATATTAGCGCCATCTATGCAATCCTGCACAAATAAAACTATTTTTTTTTATCGATTACATTCGATTATTATTTAAAGAGAACTTATGAAATGTATCGCATGCTTAAACAGTTTATCAAAATCCCAATTGATATCAATAAAAATCTAAATACATTTTTAAATCAAACAGATCGCCATGTGACACTTACATTGGGGATTTGAGCATTGAGCGACTGCTGTTGCAACGCCATGCCGACCGAAGTTTGGACCAACCCACTACCAACAAGACCCTGCAACATATATCCCTTTAACAAACACGTTTTTCACTTCATTCGATTATGATAATCATAAAAAGTGCATGATCAAATAAATGTCATATCAAAACGTTACCTGCTGCTGTGGTATAGCCTGGACCTGCGCTAGTGCGTTCTGTGCTGACTGACTATTAATTTGGCTAACTAATGTGCCAGGCTGGCCAGCACCGCCCAACTGAAAATAGATAACGATGCTAGAAAAAAAATCAACAAATGCCATTGACACCGACGCCGGACAATCGCGTGTGTTGCCCGCGCGCACCTATTCAAAAGCGACAAGGAGGGAAAACGGATGGGGTGATACGAAATAAAAACCAATTTGTATACATTAAATATAACTCACAGGATGTATCTGATGGACCATAGATATTTGCGGGAGGCCGGCCATAGGCAGTGTCTGAGCCACCGAGCCCACGGGTAACGTCGCCTGTTGCATCCCAAGCAATCCTAGAATACAGAATTATATTTAATTGAATCAATATATTTATATATAATTATAACAACATTGAACAGATAAAGCATGCTGAACGGTTCTCTTCCACATTACATAAATTAAATGGTTTCTTAATGCAAAAAATATATCTTAAGTATCATACCGGGTGTCCAAATACCGCTCCCGACAACTGGAAGTTATATATTCTGCTCAAACACTACTTAATATCAGCTTTTACAGATTCAATGGAGAAGTTTTCGTTATGAGGAATACGTTTTATATTAAATAATTGTCCGTTACAACATTTCTATTAAAGCTTCTACAAAAACCTCTCCATTTAATACAATTCATAACTTTTTTTAACGGAGCACATGAATTGCTAAATTATTCAGCTTCGTTCGCCTTACGAGGATGTAATAAACTTTTTATCCGTCAAAAATGTTGTATAAAAGTCGTCCATTAAATTGAAAACATGGACCAAACACAGTGAAACGGAACGCGCACTCGTTTTACATATGAACATGTATGGGTTTATATGAAATATGCGCCATCTATCGGATCTAATTGTAAGCCATTAAGGTACTTTTTTACATTCTAGCTATGTGACAGGTATGAATTATTGGAAAATGTCAAATCACCTTGTTGATACTGTTGGACCAGCTGCTGATTCTGCTGTTGTTGCAATAACTGCTGCTGCTGTTGCTGCACTTGTTGCTGTTGCTGAAACGTAATTAGATGATTTCAATCATAAGAGATATATCATATATCATTTTCAACGTTATAAACTTTTATTGGAACACTAGTTTAATTAAACACGGGAGCAAAGACTACCTGTTGTAAAACTTGTTGCTGCATTATCTGCTGCTGTTGTTGCTGTTGCTGTTGTTGTTGTTGTTGCTGTTGTTGTTGCTGCTGCTGTTGTTGCTGCTGCTGTTGCTGTTGCTGCTGTTGGATGTTTTTGTTGTGCGTCTGCTTATCCACGCTCGTGATTTGTGTCATTTGGCCCGTCGAGTTCATAACCAATAACCTTAAGATAAAAATTGAAAAAATCACATTAATATAACATTTAGTCTATGGTAATATTATATACAACAAAATCACTAAATGGGTAATGAAACCATACCTTAGGGAAGGACTTATTATTCACTCCATAATTATTATAAATTGTACCGGGTGAAACCCAGTTAGCTAATACAATACACTAGACACTCCAAATTCATATAGCCAATATTATATTAAAGTATTCCAACCTGTTGCAATAAAATGCATGTATATACAGTGTAAACTCTATATAACGACACTGAAGGGAATGTATATTGTATGGTGTTATAGAGACTGGTCGTTACATTGTGAAAAGCAAAAACATTGTATGGAATAGCCAATTGACGCTTTAGAGAGTTTGCTGTTAAATAAGAGTAACGTAACATGGACGGAGACTTACTGAGTTTTCTGCTGTTGCATTTGATGTTGTATTTTATTTGTCTGATTCGCTGCGTCCTGCTTCGGCGTCGATGCGCGTACACCTACCCGAATCCGTTGCTTTGCCTGTAAAAACAAAAGAATAATAAGCGAATGGAAATTCAAAACGCTTCACAGAGATACAATTTTTTTTTTTTGATTAAATTTCCATCCTTTAAACCTTACTGAGTTACATAAACGCGTGTGTTATATGTATAATATATGGTACATATTAATATACATATAACATATATGGTTAATACTGATGTTACATATAGTATGACGATGTTATATATATTATGATGTATAATCATATCTTTAAATATGATTATATATGAATTTGTTAAAACCTCTTTTGTGAAATAAATTCATTAGAACCTCTTTTAGGTCAAATGAATTGATTAGAAGCATTTTTGAATAATGTTCGATAGTTTTTGTTATTTCGGTGGTAAGTGGCCATTCTGGGTCCGATTGGCAAACGAAGATATACGTAAGTGTTATTCCTTGATTGTACTTTTGTAAAATTATTATTAAACAGCTACTTTTAGTAAATATAACTGTTATGACAACGATTACTGTGTTTGGTTGGTATTGCTTATTATATATGTATTATAATCCTGACAATAGATAATTAAGCATAATATATAATGATGCAATGAGATATATAAGTACTAAATAGTTGATTAATATAGAGAATAGTACAACTATTAGACAAAATATATGTAACGCTAACACGTGCGAATATTTCAAAATACGACACCCTTGAATATGATATGACGCTCTTACATTATATTATTATGTGGAGGATAAACTGTAGTGAGCTTTTTAAAAGCTTAAAATTTCTGGTGGCTGCCATGTTCCCTATGCACAATAAAGTATCCATTTTGTAATTATGGCTTTTATACCTGTTTTGTTATAATATATGTTTTAAAACTATTTTGACCTGTGATATTTGTTATTAGCATTAATGAGCGGTTGTAGAAATGAAATGATTGCATCGTGATTTATATATTGTATTCATTGATAGTGCATTTAATTTTAAAAAAAACACGTCCACTTCAACAGAATGAGACAAAAACTGATTTAATATTTTTGAGGTATTTATGATTTTTTTTAATTATAAAGATACTCACCGCATTCTGAGCTTGATTCGCGATAGTCTGCGTAGAAACACTAGATGCTGGTCGTATGCCACTCGAAGGTAGGATATTTGACAATGGGCGTGGTCCTTTTGACATGCCATCCGTGGATGCCCTGGGCTTTGTGGTACTGACTGATGCTGCAACGCTTTCACCTGTAAACAACGTCATTTTAAGATATATATATATATTTATATACAAGCCGCACAGCAATTCGCACAGTATCGCAAGCTCTTATACAATTTAAAACAAATTAAACAGAAAATATAACACAGGCTTGGTTCTGCTTTGTATAAGCTGTAGCCACACAATGTTAATTCAATAAAATAATTAAAATAACCACAGAAATATTTACAAAACACGCAACCTTTACATAAACATACATTTGTAAAGAAAAATAGAACCTTTAGCAATTAAATTTGATTAATACAACAAATCGATATAAGGTGATTTTTTTTTAGTGAGAAATAAAAATTCGTCATCATATGTAAATGGCTATTAGCCAATACTAACTGGTATGCTGAACATTATTTTGTGGTGAATGTTGTATGAACATAGAGGGCGGTGGGTCCTGCTGCGAGCCTCGTATGAAGATCGGGTTTGGAGCTAACAACCCGCCCGCTGGTATCGTCCCAGCTTGCAAACCACCAGCCCAAACTTGGGGTATGGCCCCTGATATCTGCCAAGGTGCAAACTGCATCTGTCCACCAGCCTGCGAATATCACCACACATTAATTCTGCCCCATAAAAAATATCAATTATATATCACAAAATTTGCTCGGCAGCTTTAAAACAATCGCATTTGCTTATATTACATAAAAAGAACGACAATCACTTCAATAAAAACTGACTCTCAATATCACATGGTTACCCTGTGGGCATATATTTTTATTAAAGTGATTGTCACAGTACATAGAATCAACCAACCTGCAGTGGGCTGATGATCTGGGCTTGCGGCTGTTGACCGAGCACTGGCTGAGACACTTGGACGCATTGGGTCTGAACTGGCACTGTTTGAGAATTGCCCGCATTCACTTTGCCTGTCGTCACTTTCCCTCCACTCATCACCTGGAAGTATAAAACAAGTTTTGGTTATTAAGATACCTGCACACGATATAAACACAAAAAAGGAAATTGTAAAAAAAAGGGATATTTTATTGTTTTGCAATCATTGCATTATTAAAGCTCGACTCGTATTTATGTCAAACAAAATTGTAAATTTTCTTTACTTTAATTTTTTTACACATAAAGATGTATTAAACGCATTTAAATGCCGGAGACGTGCATGCATCAAAATATATATATACGTTGCATTATGGAGATCAAAACACAAAAAAATACAATAACAATGAAATAAATGAGCTTAAAAATACAAAAGTGAAAATAATACCTTATGCATATCCCCAGGTTTCTGTTGCTGGTTCATTCCAGATGCCTGAGAATGGGCGGGAAGAATGCTCGGCTGGGAATTCAGCACTCCCAACGGACTAAAGACGAACGTTTGGTTCTGGGTTGTGGGTATGGCCGGAATAGTTGTGTACCCAGGGAATGATGCTATAATCATGATAAATTTGAGCTATTAATACACATTACACGCATGCAAAATATGCCAATCGAACATGCATGCGTCCCGAATATACATAAAAACAACGTATAAAAAAAATATATATCGAAAAAAAAATTTATTATTGTAACGTTATGAACAAAGCGATAATTGCGTCTAACCTCTTTACATTGCCAATTCAAAAGCACATCCAAATGCACTATCTATATTTATTTGGTTAACAAATTAAAATCTACAATTCACAAGAGACATCCACAATATCACGAAGGAAGGCTGGAATCAAAATTATAATATACAACTGCGCGTCCAACGTCAAAAACCATTCACATAACATAAAATAAACACTCGACTCGAAATTAATAATACATATAGAAAAAATATCTATTGTTAAAAATTCCATAAACCTTGGTCCTGATAAGCCGTAAGACCTGAAAAATTAACTAAAATACCTAAATAGTGCAGCCGCTCTTTTTACCGTAAACACGATATCTCTGTATATCTCTCCGCTAACACAATTCGATAAGCATCTTAGTTATTGTGACCGTATTGACTTCTGTCTCTCAAATTCTCCAATAATCTTATCCTTTTATTTAACACAAAGCAGCAGAAAACCATATTTCGACCTTGTTTTGCACCGCGGACTATACATCGTGTATTTAACGGATTTTTACAAGTAAAAAGTTTATTAAAGACAATTTCCTTACGATGGTTTTACCTTTACGACCAATACAGAGACCTGCATCAAACTAAATCACTTAAGTATGAATCACTCACCAGTTTGTCCTTGCAATACTTGCTTCCCCTGAGTCGTCAGCATATGTGGTGCGAGCTGGTTGCCTTGAAACGGTTTGCCAGCAGCGATTACCTACACGAATCCATTAGAATAATTAATACCAATAATCAATAAAAATGTTATGTCTAATCATACTTTATACATAACTTTAAAACATTACCGGCAATTATACGTATTAAACTAAACACACATATCAAATGGGATTTTACAAGTGTAAAAATAATAAGAACGGACATGCGTGAGAAAGTGCCGAGTTACTTCTCAATAGGTTTTGAATGACGAGCATGAATTCCTAATACAACCAAGTTTTTAACAGTGAAGATAAACATATGGAAGCCTCAATTAACGCACCTGTATCTGCTGGGAATTGATCTGTGGATGCAAAGCAATATTTCCCGGCATAAGGAGTGGTCCCTGCGCATTGTACAGCTGTTGCAAATAGGTGCTGTTCTGTAGGGGCTGTTGTATCACCTGTACGCGTCCGTGTCCCCAATCGGCACTAAAAAATCGTATTTATAACATAACATTAAAGAGCGCCGTCCTACCACCTAAGGTAATTTATGCATACTCAGAATATTATCAAATTATGTCTTTATAAAGACAGTTTGGATACTCGTCAATTTTTATACTACGACGAGCTATCAAGGCAGTTATCTACCGAAAAGAATCGACAAGAAACTCGATTGGTTACACGAATAATTTAAATATGAAAATCATTGTAAGGCCGTCATATTAAAAACACGTATCGCGTATGTATACAAACAAAGTCTGTTGAAACATATTTGCGAAGATGTAATATTCAAACAACCCTAAGCAGGAAATTGAGCGACCCAGTTCACGCAACTGCCCAACCGAGAGACCCCAGGTTCGATTACCGGTATGTGATGAGAATAATTTGTTTGTGTTATAATATGTATAAAATTTCAATTGTTAGCCATAACACAAGCTATTATTAACCATCGGTCTAACTGATCGTGTGTGAAATGCGTAAACATTGTCAATTTCTTTTCTTTTTTTAATAACATTCATACAGTCGACTTTTAAAACGAACGAATTACACTGAGATTTTAATTTACATTATATTTATATAAAACTATTGAAAATAATTAATTTTGTCAAATCTATATTTACAAACTTACCTCAGTTGCTGAGGATGTTGGGAGTTTTGCGGTAAGCTCTGAATCGGTCCCATAGTTGATATACTAGCCCCTGCCTGCTGCTGGATGCTACCACCAGCTTGTTGCTGAGGGACCTGCATTCCATTGATATTTAAATAATAATCCATTGTCCACAACCCACTGCAGGTGGTTCGTGGCTTCGATAGTGTGTGATTAAACGCATTACCCAACGCTCGGACAAAATCGAATATCGATGGAATAAAACTCGCAAAAAAAAAAACCACTTTTGCGTTTTTAACCGCGACAAAACTCATTGAGAAACCAATTATAAAAGGGAAAATTTAATTTAACCATCACCGACATCTTAATTCAAATAACATCTAAATCTGACATAACCAATAACATTTATTATTATATTCGGACAGAAGAACATCCGAGCCCGGGATAAATGTTAATAAAAACTATCGATACTCACTATATAGAACAAATCCATTACTCAATGTAACATCAACCATTCGCACATAAAGATAAAATTATTCTGATTGAAATACCATATGAATGCAAATATTGTTATTAAGTAATACGAAGCGGGGAAAAAAGTTGCTTAGTGTTATGAATGTGGCATCGTACTGTGCATGGTAAGATTATGTGTACACAATTAATTATCTTATATATAACTATGGATTAAATAACAGAAAATTTGTAAAAAAAAAAAACGAACGCAGAGCACATTTCTGAGCGTGTTGCCATCAAGTATTGATTAAACATAAAAATATCAAAATAAAACTTAATGACTTAAAACAATAAAAACTGACGTGATTAGCAGAACTTAAGAATTCAAAAAAAAAAGATGGCCGGTATATGTGATTTGTCACAGGGATTCACAGAAGTGGCACAACCAGATCTGTTTCGTCTAAATGTATGTCAGCCAGAACATGCCCTGGAGACATTATTATAACCTCACTCCTTATAGTAAAATCAGATGTTAACAGTGACATTTCTCAAGTATAACATAATTTAAATTAAAAAAAAAATCATATATATAATGTAACCATCGAGTAATTTGCAAGACTAAAGAGGCAAAATTCCATGAAAATCCGAACTGACCTGATGCGTTGCCATGCTGCTCGGCATAGAAGACACAACGGTAACCGTTTGATGGTGCTGTTGGTTAGAGTCGTGCTGTGACATGCTCATTTGTTGCTGATTTTGTCCTTCTGTTATCTGTTAACCACAAATCCATAAAGAGAATGTAACATGGGGAATGAACAGCTTACCACAAATCATAACAAAACATGACTTGTATTTTATCGTATCTAACATTAAGTTTTTTTTTCTCAAACCTATACAGCTTATCAAAATAAGTTTACACAGTAAAAATAGATTAATAATAAAGCCAAATTTAAGTCTAAAGAATATTTGTATACAACGATGAGAGATGTGCTGAAATGAAGTTATATTTATATTTTTTTTTTATATTTTGAGGACCCCGTCACAATTTTGTTGGCTGGTTTTTAATGAAATTTGTGGTAAGTGGTATTATAATTATATAGTTCCCAAGTTATTGTCTATAATATCACGTATAATGACTCCTTCACAGTGTCCGCTATAAAGCTTTGGAACTCACTTCCCGATCCTATCCGATCAGCCTCCTCACTATCATATATATAAATCACTTCTTCGTAAGCATTTCTTGTCTACTATATAATTATTTATAATTCTAGATTTAAATTAGCATATTTTTCGGTTTTTCTTATTTTAATGTATGTTGTGTTTTGTTTCTGTATTATTATTATTATTATTTGTATACTTCGCACCCTTTGCACCTGTTTTATTATATTTTAAGTATTCTTTTATCGTGTGGGTTGTCTGGACGAGATCGCTTATTAGCGATAAGGCCGGCCGTTGCTCTTATATGTACTAACATCTGTTAACGTCATTTGCTTCTAGTGTTTAAGTGCAATAAAGTGTAAAATAAATAAATAAAGAAATGTTTATGAACATATTTCTTAAATAAAAAACCTCACCGTTTGTTTGATCTCTCCGCTCATGCCGGTCTTGTGATTCTTGTCAAAAAGAAGGTTCACGTTGTTTTGTGGTGATGCGAGAAAACTGAGATTTATTTCACCAATACCGGGTACATTGAACTGCTGCGTGTGAAGTGACTGATTATTGACCACCTGGAACAAGGCAACGCAATCTCCGCATAACACTGGCTGTTTAAAACCGGTTAAACAGCGACAAACAATTTACCTGAACAAACTTTTGCTGCTGCAAATCCTGTTGAGACTGGGGCAATTGTTGAATTTCAGGCTTCGGCTGCTGAGGTTGCTGCAGCTGCTGCTGCTGTTGTTGCTGTTGTTGCTGCTGCTGGTATTGCTTTTGTAACTAAAACGAAAAGCAATTTAAAACATCTGACCCACAAAATCCGCTTGTATTTAATTAATTAGTTTAAATCAAATAAAACTAAGATTTATACTCATTCAAAGTTGGTTAAAGTATGAAACGAGTCACCCGTATCTTATTTGCTGAAAACTTTACCGTGCATCACAATATCTTATACAAACGTGACGAGAGACATAGACTTTGAATTATTTTAATATAAAAATTAGGAAAGCTTGGACCTTGTACGAAATATACTACGATTAGATTATTCAATTTGTATAAACAATTTCAAACAGCCGGTCTTACACACTACATTTTTTAATGTTTTCTGACGAAGTCCTATGCCATGTGTAGTGATCATTAAAGTTTACTCCATCAGATTACCAGATTATGATAATTAAACTATACAAGTATCTCTTGCGTAATCATACGATTAAAAGATATTATGGGACAGACAAACAATTCTAAAATTTTACCAATATCAATATGGTTTATTAATATCTCGATCTCGTGTTATACAAAACTTGTATACTGGGTGCCTTATATTGGCAAAACCAAAACCTTATTATTCCACAGTTCTTATTGCATTTATAATCTTGGCGTGGACTCTTTTTATCTCATCTAAGAAATTATAAGCAAAGCAATAGTAACACAATACTAACAGCCACCTACCTGAGTTGATGAGTCATAACTTATAAACAGAGGTGCCATTCACGTAACTTAACTCCGATCACATTGATGTTATATGTGTTTTTTATAATAACCAACGAAATATATATATATCATAATAAATCGAAATAATATCATTTTCAGTAATTATTAATAAACCCTAGGTCTTTGATGACGATAGACCAATTCCAAGATACCAGGTTAGGTTAGGTTAGGTTAGGTTAGGTTAGGTTAGGTTAGGTTAGGTTAGCCTACCCGAAAGAGGCAATTAAAAATCTAATCACGTATTTTATTAATTATTTCGATTCAAATTATATGATGAAATTTTGTGCATAATCTGCATTTATATTTCATGGTCTTTTTTAACTTTTACGGAAATCAGTGACCCCTTACGCAGTAAATTTAAAATTTAATTTTTTCTTGCTTAGGCCTAGCCTTTGGTGAAAAAGACTAAGATCACGATACAACCCATATTTAGACAATCCTTATAACAATCATTTTTACAAATAAGTCAATAATTCAAATTTAAAATTACTAGAGGCAGTTTATTCTATTATTTAATAAACCCGTAGTGAAATAATATAAGATATAAATCCTTCAGTTCAGGGAATCAGTCAACTTGTGATATGTGTGTAGGTATGTGGTAAATAAATGCTGTGTCTAAAACTGTCATTATAAAGAGAAAATATTTGTCTAAAAACGTATATTAAGGTGAGTAAAAACAATTAGTCCAATCAATTTTTAAAACCGTTCGATTAAGTGAATTAGCTGTTCGGCAAGACGTATATAGTAAGTATAATACTATTAAGATAACCGCTGTTTTGTTGTTGGGACATCGACAAAGAAACAAGTGAAATGCAACAAAAACAGGACAACAATTTGGTTACTTTTTTAATGATGGTCGAGCTGGAGAAAAATGCAGGAAGCCTATGTCCAGTTGAATGGCTGATGATGGAAATGACGTGACTTATAAAAATCTATACAACGATCTTATTTGTAAATCCCTTTAGGCCTTATACAATCTACTTTCAAAGCGATCTTGTGTCTTCAAACCCCTATTACATTTACTAGAATCCCATTATTCAAGACCCAAATTACAATATGTAACTCAAGATGATCGCAATTCGTTGTAAATAACAGAAAAAATAAAGGCGCTAAGTCCCCGTTCTCCAAAACCTTACGTTGCGACCTCGAATGAAACAGGTTTAGACAATATTAAATTTACTAATTTCGGTGATATAACAATCGATTTGTAAAAAAAAAATAACACATATACTTGTCTTTCCCGACGTTGAGGGTAGTCGGTGATTTGCGACAAGGCGTTCTGTTATCGCTGGGTAGATACTCACATAACGAATTGAAACTACACCCAACAGGCACAATTAAAACGAAAAAATAGCCACTCAATAGGACAAATGATTAGGATACATTGTATTACGCGTGTCTCTACTCGTTATAGTTACGGAATTACATCATTATTTCGCGATATACTTTGTGCACAAGGGGTCGTTGATGGATCGTTCAGCTGGCGAATTCAAAGTTACAAATGCACTCAATGTGTATGGGCCTATGTTTTAAACCTTCTAAAAGTACCTCTCCAACTGAAGGTTGGCAATCAGCTTCCTAGCTACTCTATCTATAGTCCTGCGGAATAGGTACATTAGCTGTAATATCTGACAAGACGTATTTAACTTAAGCGTTTAATACTTTATCAACCCTCTAAATTCAAATGTAATTAGACTGGTTTAGTTAGAACTATCATTATACGGATTAAATAGAGGCACACAGGGCAAAACGACTTAAGACGCAGCACTTAATGTGAAACTATCGTGTCGTTCTTGATAAACCTCAAAACCTATGAATTTACACACGAAATTCATTATTCAATCTTGTAAAATTTTAATGTAAGAAAGAAAATAATTTATCAACACATACAGAAATTAACTTAAAGACGATGATTAGAATAATCTTCTGATAAAAAAAAATGCGCAGTGTTAATTAGGCCTTGCTCACTAGCCGTGGTCACGCAGACGAGCCTCCATAATGTCTTTTCTTATTACATTTTACAGGAAACAATACGTTCGTCGTCCATCGTTATACATTGTAACCGGGGGATCTCAGTTCCCCCTTCTATAGAAACCATTTGCAATTGTAAGGAGCATTTTTTAATATTTCAAACACAAAACACGGGTTCCTATACGGTTTCCGGGAACCCCAAAAAAATTAGCACATCGAAACTCAAATGGAAATTTTTAATTTTACTCCTAAGCATTCATTACAATTTACTATTTTAAATAAAACAATGGTATCCGGTAATTTGATTAAGAAAAATCATGTCAAATTTATTGAAAGCTTAAATAATCTTATTATAATTACTTATAATATGAATTAAGGATTTGCAAGCTAAAATTTACATCACAGGAAGACTGATACGATAACTATGTTCAGGTGAACAATAAAGAGATTTCCTAATAATACAATTTTCAAGTAATCTTCTAGAAAATTCTTACTTAAAAGTCTTCGTTGTGTCTGTCCCTTTCAGTTTAACCAAGTATACACTGCGATGAAAAGAGACAGTGTAAAGTGTGGCTCGATTTAGGATTTAACGTTCCCCGTTCTACCGGTTTTGCTTTATTTCTAATATCCCACAAACAAACTGGCATAGATGATTAATGCTTTTTCATATAACTCAACTAAATAACGCTACCCTAAAATCGTTGTCTCGCCCTTCATTTCTTTAACATTCGCGAGGGTCTACTAATAAGTGGCGGCTTATTTTCTGAACGAATTAACGCCATACCTATAGCATACATCCCTTCGACGCGTTATATAACGCTGAATTGCACGTGGGGTGCGCGTTTCGTTTGGGGGGACAGTTTTTACATGCTATTTCAATGTGAATATCCAATAATTTCGTTATGTAAATCCCTGGAATGGCAGATCCGATTCGGACGCCATAGAACTGATATAACTCAAGAGTGATGACAAGGTCAGCTGTACGTATTATGTGTGTAGTAGAAACAAGAGCGTGCGCATTGTCTCGTTCTAACGTGCACGCTTTGCACACGACAAGGCGAGACAACAGGATCGACTTAAAACATTCAAATACCGTATGCTACCATCTGACACTGTAAAATACCAAAGCGCTTTTTAATTCGGACTTTAAAATGAGGCTACTTTTACTTTTACTTGTGAATTGGCCTTATAAATATAATATATCCCTCACATTGAATCAAAATGGCGTACAAAACTTTATTAAATAAGATCGTTACAACATTTTGGCAAATTACAATTATTTATATTTAGTGTACATCACCATAAAATGTCTCAAACAGTTTCAACACGGCCTCGTGCTTTTGTGCCGTTAACTAATCAGCCATTAAATTTATTGCGACCGGAAATAGAAACTAGCCAGTAATAATCTATGCAATATAAAAATCGGCCAAGCCAAGCAACCTTCTCTTAATTTATCTAATTGAGATTACGAAAAAATATATTTGGCACAGTACGCCAAAAGGGTACGGAAGGAAAGGACGATGAAAGCGTTCACGCAAAAATCGATACGCGTTGGTACAGACAAATGCGTATGTTTGGTGAGCCTGGGGTTGGGTACGCCATTATGAAATAAACCAAAATTTTAAGTTCTACCTTATATTCGTTACTAAAAACGAAATAATCACCTATACATGGATTAACAATACGAAACAGATATTTCTTGAAAATGTTTTTGTGATTAAGTATCTATTTAAGTATGGCCTAATACTACACATAAAATATTACAAAACACGTGAAATTGTGTTTGCCGCGATGAAAATACACAGAAGTATTTAGTAACAACGGTCAGAAACGGTGGAATGAACTACCTGCTTAGTTAAATCTTTCATCTACACAATTTCGGGCACAGTACTGCTTTTTTTGTAACCCATCAATCAGACAAACGTCACGCAATTTTGAACCTTCGCGTACAAATAATAACGTCTAGTATACAATAAAATACGTATAAACAAAATGGACACGTCCCTTTTTCCAAAAAAGAATTTTTTATAAATATGCTTACAAGCCTAATATGTAATTTAAATGAATAAATAATTTATGTATTAATTTTTTTTACAAAAGTTATTATACGTTTAACACCGTTAAACTTCAAATTTGAAAAGTAAAAAATTAAAATGCACTTACCAACTCTTGTTGATCCTGCTGATTCTTGAGATGTTGCTGAATGGCTTGGTGTTGCCTTTGAAGCGCCTGTTGCTGAAATTGCTGAATTTGCTGCTGCTGCAGCTGCAACTGCTGTTGCTGCAGTTGCTGCAACTGCTGTTGCTGCTGTTGCTGAATTATCTGCTGTTGTATCTAGAAGACATTGCAATCATCTAATCAGAATATACATAGTTCTATTACTCAAATGAAAAGAGGCCAATGTTCACAGATTTATATCTTATGTAAATTGCCAAGTTACATGCCCCCGACATGTTTATTGTATTGCTATTTCTATAGAGACTAACACCAACATTTGTTGAAAAATTACATTTATATATGTATATACCCTAGTGTCTAATGTAAACAATTAATAGGACACAGATTGGAGGCCTCATTCATCACCAGTTGCCACAATTCACACAATTACAATACAAAGAGCAACGCAATATGTTCTTTAACTGACACAAACCTTATATTTCTTGGATACGAAAAAGTAAACATATCATGAAACAGTAGACCAGCGTATGAATATCATAGGCCAATTACCTATTTGTCTCATACATGACAAACAATATGTCTGTGTTTGCTCTGTGATGACACTACAAATCAAACATTGCACACACAAACCATATTTGTTCAATTCAACAATGTTATGTGTTAATTCAAATTAAACACATATTTTAAACATTTATATACTCAACTTTAGTAATACATACATAAAAATTTAAGTGAAACAGTATTGTTTTATTTTAATTTAAAAAATACTGACTCAATCACTTATAAAAAGAGTGAAACAAACTTGTCCATATTACATTCCAAAAGGTTCCATCACTTCATTAATTGATTGGCAGTTTAACAATTCTAAATGATAATATTTCTTACCTGTAATTTGTCATCATCTTCTTTTTGATTTCTATACCTAAAATCTTCAGCCTGGGAATGAGTTTCTGGTTCAGACTTTGGCTGTTTCAATTCTGGCCTCCTGAATGTATTATTCTGTTTATCTAAAGCCAGTAATGTATTAGCGGCTTCATATTTATCTTCAGTTGTAATACCTGCTTTTTGTGCTAATGTCTCTAAATACTGCAAAGGCCTTTTCGAAGTTTTAGCCCCAGCTTTAGCCTTGTCAGGCTGCCCTGAACCGGGTGACTGCTTTGGAACTGTTCTGGTTATTGTAATGCTATTTTTATTTAGATCATCTTTTTTGTCATTCTTAGGCTCTAAAGTAAAATAATTTTTTGGGAAATCTTTATCTTTTTCACCATTTACACTATTATTTTCTATTAATGTTATAGTTGTGGAGTTTGTGACTTTTAATGTTTTGTCCTTAGAGTCTTCTTTTGTCTGAGCTGTTGAGCCAGAACCTTGTGTTGGGGAAAGGAGTTGTGTAGGGACATGTTGCGACACTAAACTTGCACTGGGTGCTTCAGGTGTATGAATTTGTTTTTCAGGTGGTTTAGATAATTGCTGTTGTTGTTGAAAATTAGGACTACTTGGCTGCTCCTTTTCTTGTTCTTTCTTCTTTTGAATGTTGTCCAAAATTTCAGATCTAAAACAATAGAAATAATTGAGAAAAAACAATATATTTAATGTGAACTTCTGCAAAAGAAATAAAAGCATGAAATAACCTCATACCTGTGAGAGTCAGACATTTTCAATTTATTAGAAAATCATTAGTAATTTTAATATGAAGTCGAAAGTTTATGGTATAGGTTTGTTCTTGTGCCACGGACGACATATTAACAAAGATGCTTGTATTTTGGTAATGTACCAAATTGATATTTAAACGACTTTAACAAAATTATTTAATTTTATATAACATGATATTTATATAAATGAAATAATTCTACAAATTAAAAAATTGTAAATATTCACCACAAAATTTATGAAGTCGTCCATCAATGTCATTTGTCTATGTCATTTAGAAATGTTAAGACTCTTTAACAGATTATATAGGACATTTATAGTTTTGAAATAGAAAAAGTGATGTGATTAAAACCGTATTTAGTATGCATAGATAAAAAGTATCTAAATAATTCATTTGTTCCATTGGCTTGCCAGTAAAGCGTTCGATAAACTCGTTATCGGCAATCGTCTTTCGACGGATATGACGGGTTTAGTTACAATAGGTATTAGAACATTGTTTTTTTAATTACACTTAAATATAAAAAGAATTAAAATTTTTTTAAAGAAAAGAAAAAAATAAATGGGTCAAAAAATATTCTGTTTTATCTTTAACATAACAAGTTTAAAACAGAATACTTGTCTTACTACCATCCAATATTAATTAATCTTTTTTAAAATTAATATGCCAGAGAAATTGTAATCAACTTTAAATTAAACAAAACATTATGGTATGGTTGAGTTAAGTTAAATATTGTAATACAAAAATAAAACCAAATGAAATTGTCTATTTAGTTGATAATGTATAAGTTTTCCAATTCAAATAACTAATCAAAGCGAGTAAGTTTTAGTCAACTTTTATTTATATGCATGATTGGTATACAAGTTTCATGATTTCTTCATTTGTTCACCATACTTACCAGGACCACAATAAATATAAGGTTATGCACCTTTTTAGGGAAAGAAACCCAAATAAAAATGGCTCGCCTGGCATTATTTCACAAGGGGAAGCAAAAAATAATGAAATGTGCGAAAGAGAGGGTATAATACGAACACGTGTGGCATAACAGAGAGGTACATAAAGCGCACTAGGGGAGTTGGAGAGCGAACCGGTTCTGCATGTGTGCAGACAGACGGAACCCTCCCTCCCCCCGCTAACCGACCCTCGCTGCTCACATTGTCAGCATTTCCCCGAAGCATTGCAATAATAATACCAAATCCCTTAAATAATAGACGTTAGTTCTTCTTATGTACATTGATACTCAGATTAAACTATGTAGTGTACTTTATAAGTACGTCTCAAGAATGAATTTCACTAAACATAAATGTTCTAACTACCCTTATAATTAATATTTTATACTGTCCAAAAGCACATGGTTAAGAATGCACAGGAGATCTTTCATGCTCGTTATTTATTGTAAGCCACACGCGACGCACTCAACCACAATCGTTCGCATTGAAAAAGTAAAAATATAACATAAAATACCTTTTGGTGTAAAAACCGTAAGAACAACGTTCCATCGTTTCAAAATAAAGGGTTAACTAAAACGCCAACCCATGTGGCAGTTATAAAATTAAAAACAAACAAAAAAAGTAAGGATTGAGACATTCGCACGGGTGAAAGTAAACACAACACTTATTATCGACGTAAACGACATACAAACACACTTTATCGACAGTGCACTGCCCGTCTCATTGCAACAATAACCTCCTTTCCGAATGGTGAAACACAACTGAGGTAAATGCGCGCGCCGCGCTCTTCCCCTCCCCTCAAACCCAGCTTGATATTCTGTCTCCGCTTGGCCCAACGCTCTTCTTACTCATCGCCAATGGTACGCCCGCTGCCAATAGTAAACTGCCATTGGTGGAATCGTTTTACGGCCGTTCTACAAACAAAACCGGTTGCTAGGAACGGCACGAAAGGGCGCGAGGAATCAAATTAGCGTTTCTGCGGTATTATTAAATCTTCTATAGCTGTCCCTATCGTTTCGGTTGGTTCATATGAAAGAAAGCATATAATAAAATATTAGATCTCTATCCATGCCGCCATACAATACAGATAAAACATATTTCCGCGCCATACCTACGCTATATTTTTTTGTTTAATGTAAAAGATAATATGCACAATGTGCATGACGAGTGCAATGGTGTATACAATATTATTCTCTTTAAATGTTTTTGAATTTATATATACATATAGGTATATATTGTTATGTTTACTAAATTAATTAAAAACAAATAAACCGGCTATGTAAATGACAAAATGGATGGAATAACAGGAATGTTGTACGGTGTACCTATATGACAATTTTGAAGATTTAAATTATATTTTATGTTTGTCCTGAGGGTGAGCAATAACGACTTTACCCTGACCTAGTAAATTTAAAAAAAAACGTATCTCGTAACGCAGAATTCTTCTAGGAAAAAAAATCTTTGGTACTAAGTACTTCAATAAATTATTTACTGTAAATATGTAGGCATTCTACACAAAAAATTTAAAATATTTTTTTTATTGTCCTACTAGACTTGTTCTATATACTGACATAAAATAAAAGAATAAAGACAACAGCACACAACGACATCTTTCTTTCATTTTAGAAGTTTTATTTTTAATACAGCGACATCTGTACTATTGTATTGGAGCTACGACAAAACTTCGTTAAACAGAATGTTTACATTTTTCTGAACAACAATAGATGTCAGTCGCACTACTAAAAAAAGATAAAAAGACGATACTTCTGTTTGGTTTCGATTAGGCACCAAAATGTTTGTAGTTGATACCACTTATTTATATCTATTTATATTAAGAAATGAGGCTAGAATCCAACGAATAAAATAAACAACAAATTTTTAAGAGTAAGTGGTAAATTTCAACTTGCTATATTTACATATTAATTGCCTCCTTTCAGTTTTTTGGAAAGATATTTAATGTACAGATTTTTGATTTTTACTGTCTTATTATTAGTATAGATTACAACGTTAACATTTTGAGCTGTCAAAAATAAAATGGCCTTGTGGGAATAGGCCAGGAAAGTTAGTAAAGTTCTTGCTAAACTGACAAATGTAACGTTATTATCCAAGAAGCATTGTGCACGTTAAATATTTCTTATAATTATAAATTGTTAAAAAAAACTACCTGTTAACGATTTTTTGATCTTGAATCATCAATCGTGATTAAATATAAGTATCTCACCCACCAGTGTTTTGTTTAAACGCTTACATCTCGGGAACGACTGATACTTTGACAACGCCATATAACTAATTGTTTTACCTAAGATATACAAGGTACCTATTATTAATAACTGATTGCCGAAATAAATTTCCATCGAAAAAGAATGTGTGCGCAAGGCTTAAATATATATATAAAACTTGTCAGAATTGATAACTGTCTTCCTCGTCCTATTACAAGTGCTTGATTGCAAAACAATATTTATATATAAATTAATACAAACAAACACAAATTACAATTAATACAAATTTCTTGGGATTTGAAACGTTTTGGGCAGTCAAAATATAAAATTATTGTAAAAGAATAAAACACGGTACTAATGAATAAAGTTCGTGCCTCACAGGCTTTAAGCTTCTATGTCATCTGTGCTTTTAAAGTTCTCCATATTTGTATACTTTTTGATAAATATTGATCTCCTATAGAATATTCTTATTGAAATGAAACTGTAGATTCGAAATACCTTTGGGCCTATTTAAACAGGTATATTTATAACATTTACGATCAAAAATAAATCTAAACATACCTTCAAAAACATATATTATTGGAAATGTTTAGTGAAATGTATTACTTATGTAGTAAATAAAATAACCTAACCTAACCTGATCGACTTGTCACATACGATCTGTCACTGTCACAGCAAGCACAAAAGCATACTAACAACAAGAATGGACTTTTTTGACAAAGGCATTCATTCATTTGTTTTTCCCGCCTTCAGATTTTGTACACGCATTTTGTCATATAATGTCAACACTCCTCGTAAGTTTTCACTACATAATATCGTACTAAAGAAAAACGTGAACGAGTAAGTAATATGGGGTCATATTAGATGTACGATCTTTTTATTACTTCTCATAATGCTTCTATATTGTCAGGCAGAGGATCTTTGCAAGTGTCAGCGGGATGATGCAGTTTTTCGGTGTAGATAGGTTCAGACGCTTCGGTCGTATACCTACATTTTTCTGGTTTTTTTATAGCTGAGATGCATTCACTAGACAATGGTACAGCTCTTTACAACCATTCTGTGAACATAATTGGCAATTTAATTGAGTGGCGGAGAGTTCCCTGCCAGTTCTTAGTGTCCGCTCTGCGCCCTTATTTTCGGAACTGACAGTAAATGTTTGTAAACGTACGTATGTTGATTCATACGTACGTTTTTTGATTTTGATAGGTCCTAAATTATATACGTCTTTTTTTGTATATACACTATCTCGGTTAGAGATTAAAAGTGTATCTATTTTCAATTGAATATAAAGTAAGTATGCGCCTGCTAGTAAGTACCGGTGATCCAAGAGCTGGTGCTTTCCTTACTCAGCGTATAAGCATCGCGATACAGCGAGGAAATGTCGCCAGAATTATGCTACCACAAGGATTAAGTGTGTTGTTTTATTGTAAGTTATACCTATTAGATTAATATTAAGAGTGTTTATGTTAATCTGTTAAAGAACGTGAATTTAATCAAATATTGATTATATTATTATCATTTTTTTCCCGGGAATCCGCAAATTTGCTCAAACTCAGGTACGCCGTATCAAATATTACTAACTGCATGATGACTGAACTTATTAGAACACTTATTTCCGATATAATAAGTCACATTTCCATTGTCCACCGTAACTGACAGCATAAAAACATGGCAGGTAAAGAGAATATCAAAATTTTGTCAAATGTATGCGGACGCATGTTCTATCCCTTTTCCGCGCACTTTAAAAATCTCTCTATACTGCTCTGTGCGTGGGTGAGGATTTGTAGTCCGGCCGATAAACTCCCAATTGTGTGTATCAATACATACATATTTTAACTATATAATTAAAACAAACATTAAGATTTATATATTTATAGGGGAAACTGTTAATTGCTGCTTATAAGCAATTAGGACTAATTAAGACTAGCTTACAGTTTACATTTGCAGGTTTAATGTCGACTTAAAAGTCTACCAAAGCACGGCCACTTCGAAGATTATTACCCTTTTTATTCCATCACTGATTGATCTAGATTACAAAAGCTTATCAACCTTTACAACGGTGAAAATAAAATATATTTAAATTTGTGTAAACACGGTTAACAACATAGGCACATAAGGAAATATCTTTTTGAAATATAGGTCGTCGGATATTGATCACAAATTGAATATGACTATATCTAGACATTCTCATAATCATGTCGGGGTTGTAGCCCGGAGTCGCTGTATCGATCGAAGGGTGGCTGCAGCCCTCCGCTGCGACCCCTCTGAACCACACGGATAACTTATAAAACAGGACATTGACCGAGATCACTTGACTTTGAAACTATACGAATAGGTACACTTGTTTACCATACAAGCCCGAGTTTTAATAACACGTATTAACTACGATAATTAACATTATGATCTCCACTCTTATTTGTTATAATTTTTTTTTTGACATATTAATCGTATGTAAACAGGATACCGACTAAACATAATTGTTTATCGTGATATGGATTCAAACTTAGTCATTAGTCTAAAGTCATAGGGCTTCATATTCATGGGCTCACTTCAGTGAAACATTTTTCTTTCTTCTTGCCTTGACTTGAAGTGGGTGTGGTCACCATCGCCAACCACGGTCACGTCCTAGTACCGTCAATATTTGTAAAAACCTATGGCAATGAATTTAAAAAAAAATAACTTAAACATATGAATCGTTGAGTTCTGTATAAATGACTCTACAATTATAGCAGTTCCCGAAACGAGGGCGTAGAACGGGTGAGAAAAACTGTGAAGTAACTCTCCGCCACTAATTTATATCTCCAAGTTCGCACGGTGTAACGAGCTGAAAGCTTTACCACGGTTTTTATAGAACACACCCTCTCATCTCTTTGCTGCATACATCTCGAATATCATAAAATAATTTCGGATTGCCTACGAAAAAGCTGTAGCCCCATTTCAAATAGTTCCGGCATATTTGGATATCAGAAGCCCCCGGCCAGCGTGCGCAAAAACCACCCCAATTGGTGATCGACCTTGTATACCTTAAACTTCAATACTTTTTAATGTGCATAAAATGTACTTCTATTAAGATGACTCTCGGCCTTGGATGATTTCTTTGTATTTTTTTAAAATTTGAATTTAAAGACAAGTGGCCCAGCCCTGTGCCTGAATGTTTTCGCTTCTTAGGTGCAAAACTAATTTAAAAAGTTTGGTCTTTTAGTCAGAGTACCCCTAACGCTGACGGCATTTCCTTGTATCGCGATGCTTATCAAGAGAAAGCACCAGCTCTTGGATCACCGATACTGACTGCCAGGCGCATACTTAATTCCTATTCAATTGAAAATAGATCTATTTTTAATCTCTATAACTATTCTAAATATTTAAAATATACATTGATATCTATGTAGGTCTAAGGTTCTAAGATCAGTTTGCTTCGAACGTAAGCGTTATTATAACATTTGTGCATAGAAAAATAAACCCTAATACAATGTAACAGAATCGATACAATTCAATAAACCTTATTATTTATGAAGGCGCTTGCCAGATAACCCATAGCTGGTTGTTGCGTGAAAGCAAATTTTTATTACAGTATTTAAAGCATGAAAGATTCTTTAAATTCTTCTTAGAAAACTCTGTCTGTCACCTTTAATAACAGCATGAACACTATTTGACCGAAAGAGACAAAAGTATTTAATTAAAAGAATACACATCAACTAATTTGGTTAATCTTTTGGGGGTAATATGGATAAGTGGAATCTCTATATTCTCTTCTGTATTTCACTACGCTGTATTATATATGAGGCCTTATGGAGTTTCGTGCCGGTTCTTCTCATAGATAGCTCTCCGAACCGGTGGTAATGTAATAAATGACGATTCAAAAGTGTCTTTAAAGACCTACTTTAATAAAGATATTTTGAGTTTATTGGTTGACGCTAAATAAACACAGAGTCTTTGAGCAGATGCTATGCTTATGGTGAACATATTTTAATGTTTCCCTTGCTTGATTGTTATAAGACAATAATACAAGACACATACAAGACATTAAAAAATATATCATAGTACATACAACAGAATGTTTGTTACGATTCTATGACGTTAGTTATTCACAGTTTTTTTTATGTCTGATTTGTTTTTGTTGTATAGTAACTCTGCCTACTTATAAGTCACTTCAACCTTATAAGTAGGCAGACTTATAAGGTTGAAGTGCGTGTTGTTCTGTATAGTTCTTGTGTTGTGAATAATAATTTCGCATTTAAATGGTGGGTCTATAATATTACTAAAAATTATAATGTAACTTATAAAATACAAGTTGATCTGTAATTAATTATTATTTGAATATTATTTATATACTGGGGATGTACTGTATAATACTATATTGATTGTTATAGATGTTTGGTATGATTTATGTAAAATCAGGGATCGATTTATCGCTTAAAATATGAAACAGTCATATAACTGTGATATACAAGATTTGTCACTGTTTATGTTAAATGCGAGAGTCGGATATTTCTTACGCGAGCATCGCAAATACTTCTAACGACAATTTAGCGGGTGTGGCGGTTTCACTGTCTTACAGATGTTGACAAAAAAGTGCAAGGGATTATGACTCTTATGTGTAATAGTTTCTTGTGACGTTCTTTAAGAAAGAAACTCGGTTCGTTACATTTACATTGCATGGACAGTCTTTTGTTAAAAAAAAAACAATATTTTAAATACATATCTTACAGCGCTGTAATTAATAATGAATAATTTCTAAAGATACGCACTAACGTATTATTAGTCGCACCCGACGGTAAATTTTGTCGTCCCTATCCGGAGAAGCAAAAAACTCGGCCCGAAGTAGGGCAGTGGGTCTTTGATGTAAATATCGTATTTCTTATGTGAATTTGCAATATCAACCCAACAATAGATATCTTGTGAGAAACAATTCAACTTATAAGTATTAGCAGTTTCGTTAGGATTTAATATAGTCCTTCGCAAATTGACCCGCTCGTTAGCCAGTCAATAAATCGTACCTTAGTTGCAATAAGTGAAGGCACTTAAATAAATTAGACAGTGTTAAGATTGAACAAGTTCTTTTTATATAATAATATATCACGAGACATTTCTCATATGGTCGTGATGACTCTATTAACGCAGTACTAGTAGTGGCATTACTAATGAGCACCAAAACATCGATTAAATATCTATTCAAATGTGCGCTTCAGCTAGCAAGTCATTGCGAGCCCGTGCACACACCTCGGCTCGCGTTATACCTCAGTTCAATGACACTACCGACTTGATGTATAACTATAACTAACGCCATCTCTTTTCGCGTTGTGCAAACAATATTGCTAAGTACTTACGTCACGTGAAGAATCAGCGGCACGATCTCGACATCCGAACAAATTACACATACACTCACTAAAACATCTGTTGACAAACAACCGTAGTGCAAATCAACGACACAAGCCAATGGCCCGGGCTGGACTGCCCGGGAACTGGGAATCAACGCGTTTCACTTCGATATAAGGGACGTAAGTGCCGGCACGAACATTGGCCGTCGCGTTGGCCAATCACTGGGCCCGATCGCCTCGCACGCAACTGGCTCAGCATCGCGCCAGCTAGCAGTGGGGAATTCGGCTAACTTATTCGCGATCGACATTTATAATATTTTAGCCGCTCTCAAATTTTATGTAGCATAAGTCATATTTCTTTTTTGATTACAGCATCGCGACTTGCGCTCTTATTTGCTTGAGCGTAAGGAAATGTACATTGTTTTAGAGTTTAATAGGCGAATAGGCCACGCCACTAGGCCGAAACTAATAATCTAATTTAATGGTTTATTCATTACGGATGTAAGCGTGTGTTTCTAATACAGTAGTACCTAGGACTTTTATCGATAGGCTCATTATTAAAGAACAAAAACATTCAATTTTTATATTATAATCAAATAGAGAAATGCTTGCTGAATACCTTGATGTATGGGCAATATTTTTATAATCAATTTTATTTTTTTCTACTTTCAATTGTTATTTTTATTGCATAATTCAAAAGTAGATATTTTTTTGAATAAATATCACGCGTATCAAACCGGTTTATTTATGAAAATTTTGTATAAGGTGTAAATAATTAGTCAATTTTTATCCATTAAACAGTTCAAAACTCTCAGTTAATCTTGTAGGTTCTATATATATTTCATTTAAAGACTTACACTGTTAATAAGACAGGACGATAATTAAATGTATTCCTTATTAATATGTTAACCTGAAAAAGTTGGGCTCTATCGTTCATTTTAGATATATATATAAATGAGAAAAAAAATTGAAATACATCCTTAAAAGTACCTTCTGGTTGACCTTACTATCTTGTTGTTTGTAATATTTGTGATGAAAACAAGAGACAATTTTCAAATTATTTTATTAACTACATAAATTCTAACTACATTTCTGTCGTTTCTTCACCCGGACAGGCGCATTTCATCTTTTTCCGTTCAGCAGTCGTTGCAGCCTCACCGGCCGCGTTGTTCATATCCCACCAAATGGCACCTCCCAATACGTTCCTGAAGTATGGCGGAACGCTGCCTTCACGAAGAAGATACCTTGAAAAATATATTTAGGTATCTACACCATCTTCTGTACCCAATCTAAATTATCTAAAGCGCGCGTCACCCAGCTCCTTAATAAATTATAAAACCCAAGAAAAATACGGACAAAACAAAGCGACCCAATACAACCGTGACAAGTTGAGATATAAGACAAATGTCAAACTGTTATTTATTTATTAATAATTGTTAGTACATATTAGAACAACGGGCGCCCTTATCGCTAATAAGCGATCTCTTGCAGCCAACCCACAAAATGAAATAATAATGCAAGAGGGGCGAAGAATAACAACATAAATTATATAGAAAATATTTAAATGATATTAAAAAAAATTACAATAATATAATCAGGAAGCGAGTTCCAAAGCAATATTGCGTACACTGACCGATTTTATGAACTTATTTGGATTTTAAGGATATGTTATATGATATACGAACTTGAGATTTTTTAATACAATGTGGTGTGTTAGTGTGTGTGTAGGTACCTCTTAGTTTAGTTTATTTTTACGTAACAGAAGGCAAACGAGCAGGCGGGTCACTTCGAGCGAAGTGCCAACCGCCGACCATGCACCTGCACGTATGGTATGTATATGGTAGACCTATGCTGCAAAGCACTCGAATAATGTAATAAAATTCCCTTTCAAACAAGACTAATTTTAGTTATAAAAAACTAACTGATAAAATTGTTCCTCTTTACACTCCTCGGCTCGTCGACGCCAGTAACGCTTAAGGCTAGAGCTCAACTCCTCGACCACAGCCACTTCCTGTGTTAAACTGGACACTTCCTCTGTCGATTTGAAATCCTCAGTCTCTCCTAAGAGACCATACCTAAATTAATTACGGGAGTAATACAAATTTATATAATTAACCAGCTGTTAACGACTGGTTTAAAGGAAATGTCTACTTATGAATCGTCAAAAAAAAAACATATAATCCTTTTCGACTCTACATTTACTACCAGTTCCCAAATCAAGGATGTAAATCGGAGAGAAGAAGCGGCAAGCAGGTTCCACAGTACGTAGTAGTGAGAAAGACCCGCAAACACACAATAGGTACACCAAGACTATTCATACCATCATCCATTTCACCATGAATGGACATTTCGTCCCTGGACGGCAGCTTCTTGGTCGTGATAGTAATTCTGGCACGACTTTGTACATCCTCCGCTAGTTTTGTTCTTATTTCCTCATATGTCCTTTAATTACCAAGCATTTGTAAATAAGAATATCCGAAAACATTCTCATGTAAAAAAATGCCAAGACAATCCCGATATGGCTTACCCCTGTGATGTCGGTATAGCTAAGGCGTAAATTCAGGTGTTTTGACTCCACATGCGTTCTGATGGCAACCCGACTTCTTCCAAAAAGAATATACCCTTGGCATTTCCTTACATATATATATATATTAGGATATAGATGAGTGTAACCATACCTCTGGGCTATGGCTTGTATAATATTGTCGGTCCGTCTCTCATCCTCAGGTCGTAAATCAATTATTGGTACATTCAGAATTATGTTACTATCGTTTTCTATAACTTGACGATATCGGAGAATGGCATACAAAAGTTCTTTGCCACCCCTAAGTTTTTCTCTCTTGTTTTCGTTCCACTGTTGTTCCACGACCCTACAGTTATATTCAGATATGAAGACATTAGAAGATTGATCAGAAAGCGTGTTCACAATTCCAATACCTAAGTTGAAGGAGAAGCAAGAATATGGCCTCAAATATTATCTATAACTTAAGCAAGCAAATTTATAAGCGATATGATTTCGAAAAATTAAGTCTTAAATAATAACCCCCGAATCAATAACCCTGTCTGATAAAAATACTTAGGGACAATGAAATGTTGATATAAAAACAGTATCTGTCAGGCAACCATTGAAACATACCTGTCTCAAGTTCCCATTTAATTGTCTTATGTGTAAACCTAGTTTTATTATCTCATAAGTTTATTGTTTTAAATGTATTTAGAAAATAAGATGTCTGGGGACAGATATAAAGAATTAAATAAATAAATACCTAAAAACAAAGGCACAAGGCAACCTATCTGGTAGAACATTATCTGGTTTTCGCGGTTTTGGTACAAATCTGTCATATGGTCGCATCCAATGGTAAAAGCCTTTACCACTGTCATTCTTTAGATCCTTATAAGTTAGATACTTCGGTTTATCCGCCATTTTAGATTCCATCAACCATTTCTAGGTGAAATTAAAAAATTATACCACAATTTTTGTGCGCATTTTTCTTTATATTTTTATCACAATGTAAAGAAAAAAATACCTCAGATTCATTTCTATGTACTGGAGTTAATATTGATACAAGGCTACGATGATCACCAAATGTATTGTAACGATTAATAGAACACCACGGTTGCCATCGGCAGTCTGTTTTGAACTTCTCGACAACAGATCGATTTAATAATTCAGAACAGGTCAAGTCACTAAAAATAAAAAACTTAAAGGGTAAAAAGTCAATATACGTAGGTACTACATATACATACCGTTTCAATATAAAGAATCTCATACTATTCGATTGATAAATCCCTCTACATTTTTTATGCGTGGACGTTGTGCTTATGGAATTACTAATTGCCTTACAGGCACGATCGGATTTCCCATCTTCATAGGTTTCGTCAGTGACAATAATTTCATCAGAATCCGTTTCATTACACATAGTTATACTTCCCTCGTCGTTAACAACTATTTTTTTCCCAGAAGAATCATCAATCCTTAACCAGTTTCGATAGATTTGAGTGACACTTGACATTTCATCAGACTTAATTTTTACCGTGCATTCAGTTTTGGACTGACAATCTTTACAGGCTTCATATGTTATATGAAGGTTTTCCCCGTTAAAACTGGCGCTAGTGACTTCATCCAATGAAAAGTTGAATTTATTTTTGTTGCTTATTGTAACGCTTGTGTCATTAGGAGAGTCTATTGTAACATTTCCGCTAGATTTGTTTATGGTAACTGTGGTGAAATTCGGATGCTCTATGATATATACAATTTGGATTGATACATATCCATCTGTACGAGCCTTTTTTTCAAATGTTTCCTCTTCAACTTCTTTTGAAGCTTCACTGACATAACCAATGTTATCACCAGATTCTTCTAAATTAACGCTTTTTTGCGATTCATATTCTTTCGACTTCATAGTATCCTCTGTATCAGAATCAATAGAGGCAAAATATTGTAATTCCTCTTCATTCCATTCTGGGTATTCCTCTTCATCTTCAATGAAATATTTAGTAATTATGCGAGTGCCATTAGAAAAGGAAACATTTTGTAATCCTTCTTTATTCAGCAAAATGTGGGTTCCATCATTTCTACGAGAAAACACTTCACCGAGGCAATAATCTGTAGCTGTTTTAACCAGTAGTTTTTCCATAAAATAAGAAATATCATGAGTCCACTTCTCTTTTACGCCATTTGCGTCTATAGTTATAAATTCTTCAATAACTAATTCATATTCAGACGGCTTACACTCGGATAGATCTTCTTCAATAAACACATTTTTTGACGACTTTGATGACACTTTACTTGGTTTTTCTTTACCTTTGCCCTTAGGTTTTTTACTTTTTTCAGAGCTGGTCTCACTAACTTCATCAACATCATTGGAGATGCGACGTTTTTCATATTTTGTTATAAACATATAAGATCCATCTGGACGCAATATTTCAATATTACCCTCTAATTTGAATATAATTACTTCGCCATTAAGACTAATACATCTCATTTCTTCACTTAAGTTTGTTGACGTAGCTAAGTTAAACTGTTTAATATGTGATATTTGGTGAGAGTTATTTTCATGAATGGTCTCAGTGACAAGCCCATTAGGCCATGTAACAAGCAATGAATAGAAAGAAACTGTTTCAAATAACTGAGGAATAATATTGCTAAGTTTTGATGATACGTTTGGCGACTTCATCGTACCTTCTTTTTGTTTAGAGCTTTCTATAGAAACAGCTGCAATTGTAGGTAACGGCACTTCGTAAGTTTGCTTTTTAACATAAACAATGACGTTGTTTTTACTAACGATCCTGAAAGATTCGCATGTATCAATTATTTCAGGTTTTAGTGAATTTCCCATTGCCTTGTGTATCCAAAAATGATTATCACTGTTTCCCGGAATTATGTTTAAACTTATATACTCTAGGTTGTTAGGTATCATCAATGAATATGAACTCGCAACTCGAGTGCCGTCAAGCGAGAAATATATTGAATCTTTGCCAAACACTTCAACTCTTCGATCACCCAAATTATAACCAGAAAACGGTTTTTTTGGCTTTTGGAGAGTCATGACAGATTTACTAGACTGAAAACTTTTTAAATGTTTCGGCGTTGAAACTGTTGGAGACATAACTTTTTTACTAGTTTTATTTTCCATTACCGACAGTGATGGAGATTTTGTGGACTTTTTCAATTCAGATGTCTGAACTTCAGAAGCTTCCATCTCGGCATTTTCAGCTTCAATAAAGTCCTTGTGTTTCAAAGATCCATCTATTAGAAGCTCCACTTGTATATCTGTATTTTCGACACATGAATTAGCAGTTACTTCGCCATTTAATACTTTGCACGCTGATACCGACTTTAAGGCCATTTCATCGTCATAGATTTTTTCCTCCTTTTGTATCCAATCATATTCTTCCTCAAGAACGAAATCAAAAAAGTCCTGTAAACACAATGGAGTTGGTAAATGACAACGCCAATCTTCACGGGATATTCCGTCAGAATCGTGACTGTTAAAAAACATCATAATAAAACAGTCAGTTACTTCGCAATACTTGTAGTCTAAACAGTTATATCTATTAAATGCTTCCGTCATTGTTTGAAATGCACAGGAACCATTGAAGTCTTCAAAATATTCAAAATCATCAATGACATGAGGAACTGGAGCACGAGCGGCTATTTCAGCTGCCGAGACCAGCTCACTTATATCAGGACATTCAAATAGAAGTTTTATACGGTAAGTTTCTTCATCACCCTCAGGTTGTCTCACATTATCTTCATCACTTTTAACCATTGAGAGACACGGTGGTGATGTGGCACTTAATACACGGCATATAGAAGGAGATTTTGGTAACGGTTCGGCAAGAATACTGCGTTTGAGATAAACTTTTTTAAATTCTGATATTGTCGTTATTGGTAAATGACGCTTCTTTGATGAACTACGGTTATTATATAACTTACGGCAAGCTAATATATGTAAAAGTCTATTCAATTCAGTAGTTTCAATATCATTTCTGTCGAAACACGATAAAAGAATATTTACATGAAATTGCGTTTTTGCTTCCAACTCGCCACTAGGATAATCGAAGGTACGCCACAAATTATTTATGGGCATACCCAACAGCATGCGTTTTACCAAACTATCTAGATTTAAATTTCCCAAGTGAAATGTGTTATACTTAATTGAATCACCAAAATTTATGATAATAGGATTTTTATGATGTTCGTATTCATCTCCATAGCTAATGCGGTATGACTTATTCTTTGCATCAGTGCTACAAAATGCATTAAGCACGCCTTTTACCAGGAGTTCAGCTTTATCCGCCTTATCGACATTTTTTGAATGTTCCCCATGTTGATTTATAGTTATAGCTGTTGACAGTGAAGATTGGCTTGTAGTTTCGCCAGAGCAATCGCTTTTAGAAACGGTTTGTAAAATGCTATCCAAAATAGAATACATACTCATACACTCTAAAGGTATGGCATCAACAAGCCGGTAATAATAATTCAAAAAAGAATCATCTCTTTCATCTTCTGGTACATTGACAATATTAACATTGTCCAAATAATTAACATGTTGTCTGGACAAATCTTGAACATCATACATGAGGTAGCATAGCTCATCATAAATTTCCTCTGACTGTCCTGTTAAGTTTTGATTCTGCCAGTAAGGAGGGGAATACACCAAAAAAGCTGTACCTTTAAAATAATTGGCTGATTCTTTTTGTATTCTCAATTGCTGCAAATCTTCCCAAAATTTGAATGACTGCTCCATTAAAAGATCTGTTTGACTTTGACCACGTTTCGTTGCTCGAAATAAGCTCGACGGTATTCTAACCTCGGTCGGGTTTATTCTAATTTGTACTACGGCTGTCAAAGGTATACCTATTTTAACAAGGCTTTCAACGAGGTATGGCTCAACAAATCCTGTGACAGCAACATATATGTTAGGACCATCTGTGGGGAAATCATCTACATACACTTTGTCTCTCCACTCTTCACCTCTAACTCGAAGTTGGGTATTGAACTTTTTGTCGTCATCCGTTTCTGGAGCTGAAATTTCCTGTTCTCCCTTTTTACTTTTGGGAAGTTCTGAGGCCGGTTCAATTGGATGTGGTGATTTAACAATTACAGTTCCTCGAACCTCTGCCCGACTGATCATAGTGTTAGATTCACGTCGAATGCCTTCCCTTACTTCGAGCTTCTGGCGTTTAATAAAAAGGTATTCATCTTTCAATTTCAATATTAACTTTTTAATTATCAAAGCTAAGATGTCTGCTGGAATATCACGCTTTTCTTTAAGATATGACTGGCCTTCTTCAAATACTCTAAGATTATCATCCTTCACTTTTTTATCACCACCCAATTGATTAACCATAAATATCGTTTCAGTTTTGCAGATATTTTTTATTACAAAACGTCTTTCTTCTGCTGCATACACCTCAAACTTATTTAGGTAAAGTCTATCTTGGTCACTTCCAGCTGCCTCAAACAAAATCACTTTAACTTTCCATGTATCGTCATCTAATGTAGCATCCTCAATACAAGTGCGCCAGAACTTTTCATCTTCCACATCTTTACCAGGCTTTTTAGGCGCCATTTTATATATCACTATCAATCTGTTTTATTGACTTAAGTTGTTACTTAATAAAAAAGAAATGGTGCTTTTGTAAAATACAGGCAGACAGTGACAGACATTGAGCTTAGTTTGTTTATTTATGTGCATATCAAAATATACCAAAGAGGATGTTATCTTTAATATTACTACTTATAAAAATAAAAATAATTATAACTACAGATACATTATTAAAACCAAAATAGTGTAATAATTATAAATACATAAAAATGAAATAATTGACTGAAATAAAAAACGGCACAAACATGATCTATAACCCATTTAAGCAGATAAAAAAACAATTATTCTAATCATATATTATATACTATAACCACTGTGATATATCACAACCACTATATTTCTATATCAGGCAAATTCTTTTGAATCCATGAATGAATGAGGTCAAGTCCCCTTCTGTTAATTGAATGTCCCAATCTATCCATAATATGAAATTCTCCTTGAACACCAAAAGTTCTTAATTGTTCAAAAGTCGATTTGCCCCAAGATAAATCAACAAGTTCATCGCTGCTTCCATGAATTTGTAGTAACGAAGGCACTGGAAAAGTAATTTGAATTTGAAGTTTTCTAAATAACAAACAAAATATGTCTGTAAAACTTCTGCTGAAAAAGTAAATGCATACTTCATAATAATGAATATGACATGAACAGTGTCAATTTATGGGTAATCTATAAATGTACTGTGCAGATATAATAAGTCACTCACCTTTTTCACCACTGTCTTTAAGGTGTTTGTATACAATTGAATTGTCATTTAGGAAAGAACTAAAACTAAATGCTGCTGCTAGATTGGGTTCCCATCTATATGCTGTGTGCATTGCTAATGCACCACCCATTGAAAACCCTCCTAAAACACAATTTGTTTAATGCAATGGAGCTTAGATCAAATACTTTACAGATAGAAAATAATGTTATACCACGTTCTTATATTGATATTTTAATGAATTCTGTCTTTTCAAACTTGGATACTATTTGAAAACCTCAAATTACATTATGTACAGAAAAATACATACCTACAATTATTCGATTAACAGGAATACCGGTTGAAACTTCTTTATTAATTAAATTTTTAACTTCAGTTTCTATTTGTGCAAGTGAAGTTAAATTTTCAGGTGCTTTTTGGTTAATATCTACACGATCAAACCAAACATTTCTCATTTCGCCAGCTGCTGCTGTATATGACTGTAATGGGGCTGTAGGATATACTATTTTAATTTGAGAAAATGAAAAGTTTTTAACAATTAAATCCACCCATTGCTTCATCAAATCACCAGTTCCACCTGAAATTTTAAAAAAGATGTCTGATTTTATAAATTTGAAGGGGCAATAGAATCCTGAGGATTGGTACCCCTTTTGATTGCTCTTGCATTGCTTAAAAATAAAGTAATGAGCTCAATAAAGTCTAGCACTAAACGAATAGTTATTACATACCAGAACCATGGAAAAATATAACGGTCCCTGTTTGACTAGCTCCCGTAGGCATTTTAAAATGTACAGCCGGTATACGCGACATTTTTTAACAGATAGCCAAATCTTATAGCACTAGATCGTATAAGTATAGTCGACCGTACAGGAGATTTAAAACATAACCTCATAAACACGAATTTGAATCTGCGTTTGATTAGTAAAATAACAATAAGGCAATTAATTACGTAATTGTATTTAGTAAAAAGATATATAAACCAAAATATTTTGTTTACGTCAAGATCTTAGAGCAGACCGAATAAGTAATTTGGTCTGTGTTAATTGTCAATTTAAAATTCACAAATTAGATGAATATACAGATAACAAATATATAATAAAAGTAACTCAATATAATAGTTTTACTATTCAAATTCATGGGTTATCAATAGCTGTTACCTACATATTGTGATTTCACCGATCTCTTGAATTTCGTGGAAGTGAAAAGTAGCTGTGCGTCGCGAGTATGTTTTATATGAGAGCAAAGAAATGAATTGGCATTTTTTACTAACAGACTAAAGCAGAACAGAATTATGTAAACCTAATAATTGTTAATAATTAAAAATAATAACAAAAATAACTTAATAATCGTAAATTATACGCGTAAGTAGTTTATATAGCGTTGTGAAGAGCTTGAGAGCAGATTCTGGGATTATTCAACAATACCATATTACTTTCTATATTATAAAACTGACTGACTGAATACATTACATTGCAGTCCAGGAGTATGGAAGTCGGCCTTCATCTATAAAATTCAGATATACCTATACTGCTTGTGCATTTTAAGAAATAGACATTATACATACATAGCTATTATTTTATACGACAGGGCTTTTTAGTAATATCGTTTACATCTTCCTTTGTAATTTCAGTTGTCATCAACAAAAAAGAAAAATTACAGAGCAACGCAATACTTGCTTTTATTTTTTATCATACTTTATTATTGCATCAAACGCAGCACTAATACCATCAGAATTTAATAGTTCAATGGATCGATTAAGTAAAAGCAACTCTTTTTCTGTATTATTCAGATGTTTTGATTTGTTGGAATCCCAATTAAATATGTGCTGATGTTTAATATTACTTTTTAATTTTTCATTAAAAGTACCCAATATTGTTTCGATACCATTTGAAATCTTGTATTCATTGGGCGCAGGGCTCTGTTTATCAAGACGTTGAAATCTCTGCACTCTTGTTAATGGTCCATGACTAACTGACGGGTAACATCTCGCCTTTTCTGGTGTGTAATAAGATGGCCCAGGAGTTCTTACTTTAGCATGAACTGGTATCCAATTGAACCAAGGACGAAACCTTGCTTCGGACGTAAAGAATGGTGAACAGTGCTGTAATTCTACAGGTCTTTTTGTTATGCCCAAATGTTGTGTATGATTGGGAAATGAGCTTAATTCTTTTTTTAAAGGTTTCATCCTCACCGTTTGGGATTTAAACTGCCATGTTGGTTTTTTTGCTATACAAATATGTTTTTCATAATTCTCCTTTTTAAATTTATTTTCATGTTCTTCGTGGTCTTCTTCATCGTCATACATTACTTCTTTAAATCTTTCTGTCGACACCAAAAATGCGGCCTTTGTACATCGAAGAAATTGGCACGGTTTATACACGGGTACATAACTTGCTGCACTTAGATCCACCAATTTCGGAACTTTAAATCTGGTCGCGTTTGACAAAAAAGGTGCTCTGTGAGGTAAAATTGCTTTACATAATTTACTGGGAATGTTTGGTGGGTCAAAGTCACGTGTAAGCCAATGGTCTGCCGGTCCAGGCTGCTCATTTTTATTTAAATTAGAACTAGTGAATCGAGCTGCCTTTGAGCCTAAATATTTTAATTGAGTCCCCTGAATGTTGTCAGGACTATAACTACTCGGCCCAGGCAAATTGTCTAATAGATTTCTTCGTTGAACCTCTTCTATAAAACGAAATTGCTTGGATGTTTTTCTTTTGTAGGCTCTTACTTTTTCTTCACAAAGTTTGGCAATGTTTGGCTCTTGCACTAATGTATAATGTGCTGGGCCAGGAGTGTAATCATTAGTACGAGGAGCTTTACCTGTTCTACGACTCCACTTACAACCTCGGTAAAATAACGAAGATGGTTTTACATCAGTATTATAAAATGGAGGGCATTCTTCCTTAGGTCTTACAAAAATACGTTTGTGAGTACCATCCGGGGCCACCTCAAAACCTTTGTCCCTTTTTGAAGGTGCTGAAAGGCCTCCACTTTGTACAGATCTTGGTGGTGGGCCTTTGTATAACGTACGTTTTACGTTTCCTTGACATATAACATCTGGTATAATTTTTTGTTCACTTTCACATTCGCATACGTTTGGATCTTTGCAATCACACAAAATATCTTCAATATTAGGAAATGTATTTCCAGCTTCATATGAAAACCTTGGAATGTTGGAAATAAAAGCAGTACAGTTAGGAATATTAGCTACCGCATTATTGTTATATATGGCATGAGTCCATACTTTATTGCCAGACTCTATTTTTCTCTTACATTTAGATAGAAATGGTGCTTTGTTGTTTTGTATTAAAGGCGTACAAATATTTTGATATGCACCAGGGTCTAAAAGTCTAAAATATGGAGGTAATGAGGAAAATCTTTGATTATGGTTGTAAGCCATTATTGCAGTCAATTTATCATAACAATGTAAAGAATCTATGTACAAAATATAAAATATATTTTACAAAAAGTATTTCAAGAAAATATTAGTGACACACATGACTTATGTCTATTGATGTAGTGTGTAGTAGTGCGTAATACAAGCCCATATGTGTAACAATTCACAAAACAATAAAACCTATATTTTTTAAAATTATTTATTATGCGAGCATGCGAGCCTTCTGTGGATCACAAATCTGTGCTAGACGCTAGTGTGTGCTTTCATACTCGTTCCACAGACTATTAAGTTTTATTTCAATAGTCGGTTAATTTTTGATATTTGACAAAACTATCTTTGTTGTGACTTATTAATTTTGATGTTTACGACTTACAATTCTGTAGACATCCGCATTTAACAAAATAACTAAATTAATTGATCATTTTAATTTAGTTTTTAATTGGCTTAAATTTTCTATATTATATTTCGTCTAATAACAGTTATGCCAACAAAATATGCTCGAGCGTTACCCATTAGCTACATCACTCTTGTATAATTGAGGTTCTTTGATAACACCGAGATAAGTGCTTATATTCCTCTATAATGCTAGCTTCTATAAGGAAACCGCGTTGCAATTTGAATTATACTAAAAAAAATTAGAAACAATTAGATTTGATTTCTTTAAATTCTGGTGAATCATGTGATAACTGTGCACTTGAGTCAGACATGGGTTTAGCCCAGTTTCTGCTTAGGGTGGTCTTGGGATGGATTACATTAGCTTTATGCATAAATGGAGAGAAAGAGTATTCTAATAGTTGTAATAGCACAAATCCAGAATATGTAGAGTATCAGTTTACAACTGATGTTGTGAGAAGTGAGCACATAGTGACATTTTCTGGATATTTTTCCAAATTATCAAGAGAAAATTATATTACAGCTGCACTTAAGAATTCAGGTGTAAGTGAATATTTGATTATTTATTATATTCTTGAAGGCTTAATATATAAAATATTTTTATATTTTTTAGTAATTACAGTATATATAATGCAATATAATATATATGTGTATCATACAAATAGTTGAAAAGAAATGGTTGTCCTGATTGCCCGCATTTAAGTTATTACATTGGTATTTTAATTAAAAGTATCCTTTAAATTAGATTTTTCAATTAAAATGATTCTTTTGTGCCTGTTTTAGATAAAAAATTGGACTATCCTAGATAGAGAAAACCCAGCCAAAAACTTTCCAAGTGATTTTGAGGTAATTGTGCTTAATGAAGAACAAAATCAAGCTTTAAAAGCATTGAGCGATCACCCTGCAGTAAGACGAATCACAGCTCAGCGACAAGTGCAGCGCACTATAAAATACATCAAAGAGGTATTTGTCAAGCAATAATACATCAAATATCTAACACAATACGCCAATTGGAAAATTCCACTGTCTCATTGCAGAAAAAAAGAGTGCACAACCTATAACATTAAACAGAAATATTCAATTCTTTTTGGGAACTGTATAAATAAATATATACCACTCATACATACCATATGTAAGGCATTACTTATGAATGTTATATATGTGGAAACACAACCAATAACATTTAAAAAGAAATACATAAATCTTTTACATTTTAAACACATCAAATATTCAATGTTATGTGTAATAATACTAAATATTATGATTAGTATTTGTTTATTCATAATAAATAAATTATTGATTTTGTAGGATGACTGTGGATCATCAGAGTGTCTATACTCAGGATGGAGAAGTCATAGTGTTAAGGGGCGTGCTTTACACTCGATTAGAAAAATACAAGAAGTGAGTACCCGCTAAAACCTTAAAAAACGTTTCTTATCATACATTCATGTGTGCCTTGACATTAAATGACTTATAAAATTCTCCTAGAACGATGGCTTCACATCTCGAAAGCTGTTAAGAACTGTACCACGACAGATAACGTCTGTGTTGAAAGCCGATGTGCTGTGGTCACTCGGTGTCACAGGTATGTGCTTTGGTTTAACAAGGGGGCTTTTATTCCTATTCATTACAGTCTATGACATAATTGCTAGATACCTAAACGCGAAAATGAAGATGTACGTTTAACCGTTCTGTCTCTTATTATCTCTTAAAGGATAGGTATTTCTCTAAAACTAATTAGAAGATCAAGAGACCTCTGTCATTTTATAAGTTGTGTACAATAAAGTGTTTTTATTATTATTAATATTCTGAGATAATTTGACTGAATGATTCCGAGTACAATCAACGAGGCTTTATCATAACGATTATTGTATATTTCGTAGGTGAAGGTATTAAGGTCGCGGTTTTTGATACTGGTCTGTCGCGTAATCACCCTCACTTTGGTCGTATACGCGAACGTACTGATTGGACTGGTGAGAAAACTTTAGATGACGCGTTGGGGCATGGGACATTCGTTGCTGGGGTGATCGCCTCGAAAGCGGACTGTCTCGGATTCGCCCCTGATGCTGAAATGTATATATTTCGTGTTTTCACTGATAACCAGGTAAGCACCATGTTACCAACACGTGTTAAGGTAAGTGCGATTAATTTGGAAATAAAATTTGTCACTTTTAGTGCACAGATATCAATATGTTAGTTTACTTGTGTTGCCAACTGTACGCAATAATCTCGCACACACATTACTTGTAACATTTATTTTTAAATAAACTACCCGCTTTTATAAGAAAATTAAAAACTTTTAGGTATGCGTGCTATCAAGGTTTTTTCCATAGTAATTTTAATATGTATATCGTAGTATAATACATACGTAGTTAATAGTAGTATACAGGCAGATGCCTGGCAAGGAACCCACAATAGTAATTTTCAATACTTGTTTTTCTAAAAAATATTTCTTTCCCGGCCTCTATTGTCCAAAATTGCATAATGGATAGTAATTTTTTTTTTATAAAATTCTACTTTCATAATATTACTAGTTGGCAAACGTTTAATTGCGATATATTTAAAACAAATAAAGGAAAAATAGGGTTTTATTTTTTCGTAGAAATTTGAAAAATTTAGAGTTATAATACTGTTTTAATGTTAAAGTCAAATATAAATCTTGACAAAAGAAAATATTTAATAATAATAATACAGTCCGGACAAGGCTACAATTTATTGTAATGATGCACCAAAAATAAGTGCGAGGTTTCAAATAAAAAAATCATCATTTAAGAAGTGAACCAATATTCTTTTAAGTGTATACAAACAATACAATATTAACTGATACAAGAGAAAATACGACTTGTAATTTTCTTTCGGCTTCTGGACCTTTTTAGCTACCTTCACAAATGGCGAACATTGATATTGAGTTCAAACTCAAACTCAAAATATCGTTATTTAAGTAGGTCTTTATAAAGACACTTTTGAATCGTCAATTTTTACACTACCACCGGTTCGATAGGCAGTCATCTACCGAGAAGAACCGGCAAGAAGTTGTATTTAATATCTAGATTTTTCACAAAGTATTATAATAATTGTATTGTGAAATTTATTTATAATCACATTAAATATTCAATCTCCTTGCCTTTTTTTCGCCAAACTGATTTATTCAAATCATTTATGGCTGATGATGATTTTAGTTTCTCTAAAGTTTCTACCTCTATGGACAACAGTGAGAAGTCTGACATCTGTTCTTGTCCCATCGAAGTTCTTAAGTAATTTTTTTACAGTTTTAAGTTTAAAAAAAATCACACCTTGTTGGCCCCGTATAATTGACACTGCAGATACAGCTGCAGCTTCGCCCCTGGTATAAAAAAAGCTTGGGTTTTTAAAATCATACAACCTAAATCATCACCAACATTAGTTTATGTTAAACTAATGTTGATTAAATTAGGTATGCACTTACAGCTTTAATAATTGTAATATAAGTACATATATGTATATAATATTTTTATATTTCGTAATAATATATGAGAACATCATGAAGATATATCTGTGGTTATATATTAATTCATTGTGAAACCATTATTGTTATTATTTTTACTGTTTTAGCGAGTTACTGATTCGATATTTTTAGATATAGGTAAAAAAATATTCTTGGTGCTCAATAGAACTACATTTTAGATCGATAATTAAGTTCGCAATGCCCTTGTCCCGAAGGTCGGCGGGGTAAAATTATAAGTACGCAATGCTCGCGAATAATGATTTTTGAGCGCACCCTACACATATTAACGTGTCAGTGTCCCCTCACCTAAGCAGTAAATATTCGTGCTATTTGTCATATAGGCGTAAGGAACGTAAATAAATTTCAACTGAATGTAGGTACGATTTTGTACCGGTTCACAAAATTTTGACGTCACAACTATTTCCAATTTTAGCGCCAATGTCTATAAAAAACTAATCCCTCAAACGTTTTCACAGAAAAAACTGGCGCTCTACAACTTTTCAGTATAGTTGGCGGCTGATAGATGGCACTGTGTCTGTTATGCGACCTGTCGCAATTCAAAATCAAAAAACAATATGTTGCAATACAGAATCTGAAAATTAAAACGTTTTAAAGTGAAAGTTTTAGGTAATATTATTTTTGCACATCAATGATTGGTGCATATATGCCGTGGAAATTCTGGTTCGGATGGCACCCCTACAACGCGGTATCAGAGTTTTCCCAAATTTTAAGTATATATGAAACTCGAATACGTAACAGTGATAGGGAACGATTTTACACAGTAAGCGGCTTTCAGCAATGATTCCGTTAATTGACAATTTGAGTTCTCAATAATTATTGGTTGATAATTCTTCCAACACACCCTGTGTATAAGCTTTATCCCTTTATTTTATTATTATACGTAATAAAGTTGCGTATTTTTGATAGGTTTTATACTACTTATTACGGGCTTATATTATTACTAGCTTTCCCCCCGCGGCTTCGCCCACGTGTAATTTGGTTAAGTATATAGCGTTTTTTAATGATCTCGACAGGGCTTTCTTTCACGGGCTCTTGTTACAATTGAAATTATATAAAGCCTGTGTTACTCAGGGATGATGTAGCTTTACAGGATCGGATGATTCAGGGAAATCGAGGGCAACTTTCAAATTAACGTACAGGCAATTACTATTCTGACAATTTTATATTCTGATAGTCATCTTCTTATGTGGATGAGCTGATGATGGAAGGTAAAACTCCTCAGCGGTTAAGAGTTGACAGAAAATTCTGACGAAGTTATGAGTACGAAATACGTACTTGTTAGGTAATTACTTATTAGCTTGGCCAAATAATAAAAGGTAAACCTCATTAACGTTAAGGATGTAGGTGGAAAAATGGATGCGGACAAATGATAAACGTCTCTTCACTCGTTTCCTTTTACTTGTTTGTATAGGTAGCGTTCACTCAAAATAATCATAAAGTAAAACGTTAATGAAAGTTTGAAGTGCATGGTAGTCATTATACAATGGAGCATCTTAATACCGCGATGGATATATTTGGCCTAAGTAGAAGTTCTTTAAAAAAAAAAGTAAGACTCAACCTCGCAAATTCACTCACACAGCAACACCATTGCACACACTAAAATGTTCGTACTTCACATAGTTCCACTTGTTCATGTGTATATATATTTTTACTTATTTTTTTCTGTTCGTGTTTTTTTTTGTTATTCTTTTTTCTGATCTTAGATTCTATTTCCGGTTCTATATTTTAACCTTATTTTGGCTTTATTTTTAATCTATTTTTATTATGTATACTGTTTTTGTTAAGCTGTATAGGTTTAGGAAATAAAAAAATAAAATAAATCTAGGTTGATGACGAATTTTATCAACGCCATCTATCGAGCACATTGTTCAACACTTCAACCGCGCCCGCGCGCACTGCTTTATTTGTTATTTTTGTTCCCTCTCATAAGTTTTAATATTAAGATTAACTTATATTAGAACATATTTAACAATATATAACTAATCAATGAATATAAGTGTTTGAAAATTTTGAAGCAGTGGTTGAAGTCAATTTTCAATTGACCGTAACTTCTTTTTCCCTTAACCGATTTTGACAAAATAAACTTTTGACAACGCTCCCAACTATATGTAATCCAACTGTGAAAACCGCGTTCAAATCCATTCAGTAGTTTTCAAGTTATAACGTACCAGACAGACAGACAGACAGACAGACAAGAATTCCACAAATTGTATTTTTGGTCTCTATGACTCTTGTTTAATTGCCTCCTTTCAGTTTTTTGGAAAAATACTTAATGTACAGATTTTCGATTTTTACTGTCTTATTATTAGTATAGATTATTCGGATATTTTATTTTTTCAATCAAATTTCGTTTAAAATATTGGATTAAATCTTTTCTCACTAGGTGTCCTATACATCGTGGTTCCTGGATGCATTTAATTATGCTATTATGAAGAAAATCGACGTGCTTAATCTCAGTATAGGTGGACCTGACTTTATGGATCACCCTTTCGTGGACAAGGTCTGGGAATTGACCGCCAACAAAGTAAGTTTCTGGAAACATTTAATTTTTTTTTGCTATATTAAATTTTATTAAGTCTTGCTTTCGGAATTTCATTTACAGTATGGTGTGAACTTTTGGTGTGAACTCGCTTCCCGGCCGGTCATAATACATCTTAGATTAACTTTTTATAAAAATTTACTTTGATTTTATCTCAGACTGAGAGTTAATAAATGTCTATATTATAGTTATGTTAAGATAGTTAATTTCTTATTATGTTAGTTTGAAAAATAAGGAGACGTAATTACAATGATTATTTTGGAGTCGGTCAAAATGTAAAAAACAATAAAATACAGGTTATTATGGTGTCAGCGATCGGCAACGATGGACCTCTATATGGTACCTTGAACAATCCGGCTGATCAAATGGATGTTATTGGTGTGGGTGGTATTGGGTTCGATGATCGGATAGCGAAATTCTCATCGAGAGGGATGACCACATGGGAGTTGCCACATGTACGTATATATTGATTTTTTTTTATAAATAAAAAAAATGCAATGTCCAATGCTAATTCGATAATATTTAATATCAAAATATTACTAGTGTATATTTACATCAATAGTAGTTGATAATAATTTGTAGTACAAATAACGCAGACAACGGCCTTATCGCTTGTAAGCGATCACATCCAGGCAACGCACCCGAATAATATTTGGATTTTCAGGGTTACGGACGTGTTAAGCCAGATATAGTTACGTATGGGAGTGGAGTTCGCGGTTCTAGTGTGAATGGTGGTTGCCGATCACTGAGTGGTAAGTAATTCGTACTGATAGTAATTAATTTTGATATCAAAATAGAAAAAAATATGTTTATAATGTATGCTATTTATTTCAATTTTACTATAGATATTATGTCTAAAAGTTATGAATCCGCGTTCGGCAACACTCGGCTGGCGTTGTCGGATTCCGAAGATGCCAGATCGATACGACCGGGCATTCGATTGTGTGGAGAGTAACGATCCGACGTCTGCGTCAGCCATGGGCGTGCTGATTAAATGTGTGGTCGCCGCTAAATAGCGACTAAATCGTCGATTGCCGATGCTAAAAGTAGCATGTGTGCTGTGGCCCTACTACTGGGATACAGTGTTAAATGCATAAAGTTGCGCTTAGCCCTTTTTTTGCGAATTACATTAACATTTGTGTTGCGAACAATTTATATTTGTGTGAAAAATATTATGTTTAGTTTAATTCAATCTCACTAAACATCGTCCGTTTTGTGTCATGTGTGTTTTTAATTGAAACAGGCACCTCAGTGGCATCGCCTGTTGTGGCCGGTGCAATTGCACTATTGGCGAGCGGCGTGCGCCGTCAGAATCTGACACCGGCTTCTGTCAAGCAGTCACTGTGTATAACGGCTCGCCGATTGCAGGGGCCCAATATGTTCGAGCAGGGCCATGGGAAACTTGACCTGATTAGCGCGTATCAGGTAATAAACGGGCCATCTTTTTTGTAACGGGTGCGTTGGCGGCCTTTAATCGGCGCTTGTGTTTTATGCTTATCACACAAATGACAAAGTACCGATCTGGTACCGTCATGTTGATGCGGTGTCAGTGAATGTGTTTGTTGTGAGATTTTGTTGATTTTTTTTTTTCAGTTTTTACGCGAATACGAGCCCCAGGCAAGTCTCAGTCCGCCATATATTGATTTAACTGAGTGCACATACATGTGGCCATACTGTACACAGCCGTTATATCACAGTTCGCAGCCAACAATCGTCAACATCACCATTATCAATGGCCTTGGAGTCGCTGGAGATGTTGTAAGATATTACATTTTCCCGCGGTTTGTTACACTGCAAGGGTACAGTGTAAACTCGATTTAACGACAAACTCTCTAAAGTATCGAAATCAATTGGTTTTGGTTGGATTTAGCTCGTCCATACAATGCTTTTTTCTTATCTCCATTTAACGAACAACTCTGTAAAGTATCAAAATCAATTGGTTTTGGTTGGTTTTAGCTCGTCCATACAATGCTTTTTTCTTATCTCCATTTAACGAACAACTCTGTAAAGTATCAAAATCAATTGGTTTTGGTTGGTTTTAGCTCGTCCATACAATGCTTTTTTCTTATCTCCATTTAACGAACAACTCTGTAAAGTATCAAAATCAATTGGTTTTGGTTGGTTTTAGCTCGTCCATACAATGCTTTTTTATTGTCTCCATTTAACGAACAACTCTCTAAAGCATCGAAATCAATTGGTTTTGGTTGGTTTTAGCTCGTCCATACAATGCTTTTTTTCTTTTCTCCATTTAACGAACACATAATACCGTAAAATTCACTGACCCTTATATATCGTAATATAGAGTTTACACTGTATATGACCACAGTAACCATTTATAACTATAGATTTCATATACACACTTATTTTGCTGTCGGTACCTGTCGCTAGGTCTCACATAGAAAATATTTATTTCAGAAAAAGGTGACTTGGCATCCACATTTGCCGAACGGTGTTATTTTATCGGTGGCCGTTGACCATATAGACATAATATGGCCATATTCTGGATGGCTGGCGTTGAGATTCACCGTGATGGACACTGGCGCCGATTTTGATGGAGTCATTGAAGTAATTATTCATTGTTCCTTTAAAATTCCCTTTATTGGATTTGTTACACGAATTAGAGATATTTTTTGAAAATTTATTTTTTCCATGTTCGCCATATTTCAACATTTTAATAAATAAAACAATTCATTATTATTATACACTAAGAAAAAAATTTATTCTCAGGGCCATATGAACATCACAATCGAGAGTATCGATGAGTCCTTTCAGCAAAAGACAAGAAATACAACTCTCATGCTGCCAATACGGTGAGTATACACAAATTTTTTTTTTATTTCTTATACCTATACAGCTTATCACAAAAAGTTTACACAATAAAAATAGATTAAAAACAAAGCCAAAATAAGGTTAAAACATAGAACCGGAAATAGAATCTGAGATCAGAAAAAACAATAACAACAAAAAAGAAACACGAACACGAAAAAAAATAAATAAAATTATTTCACTTTTTAGACAATTCAGAACCTTTTGCGATATAACTTTCGACATTTTCAATAATCACACGTGAGCACTCCGTCTCCGTCACGTCCACACACATTTACACACACACGCGGACAAGCGTATTCTATATACACATATTTAATCAAAAAGTACTTTATTCATAGATAAAATATAGTAGTATCTATTGGTTTTCACACATTTTTGATGCGTTGCAGTGCACGCGTTATCCCAGTGCCGGTGAGATCCCGTCGTCTCCTGTGGGACCAGTTCCACAGCCTGCGATACCCGGGCGGGTATTTCCCGAGGGACGATTTGCGGGCGAAGCACGATCCGTTGGATTGGCACGCTGATCATATACATACAAATTTTAGAGATATGTACCGACGGTTACGCGAGCACGGTTATTATATAGAAGTTATGGGTGAGTTTAAATATACAGGATGTAGCCATAGACATTTTTTATTATAGAATATGACATTGACGTGAACTTCACAAATGAGGTTGACACCTGAGGTTCGATTAGTTTTAATCTATTTATATAAACAGACGTTTGTTGGCAACTATACTTTATGTTAATTTAATAATAAAAAATATATTGACACCCATATTGTATTAGTTAAGGGCGTACCCCTTTCCCCAGAAACAATTTTGTTTTGCACTTTTAATAAGGAACATCTAGAACTCTAGGGGATGTCTGTCTGTGGATATATTTAACATGGTCTAAAAACAATGGATCCTATTCCCATCCGTCATCTCTTGTCACTACGTTTTATACATACGTATTAAAATATATTTATAAAATATATATATATATATATATATATATATATGTGTGTGTATAATGTGTATTTTTATTTAGGTTCCCCATTCACATGTGTAAATTCCTCTTTGTATGGTGCGCTAATGTTGGTTGACCCGGAAGACGAGTATTTCCCGGAGGAGATGGCAGCCCTGAAAAAAGCAGTGGATTCAGGGCTGTCGCTGATCGTCTTCGCGGATTGGTACAACGCGTCGTTACTGCGACACGTCAAGTTTTATGATGAAAACACGAGACAATGGTAGATAGCTGAATCGATTTTTTTTTATGTTCCAAATATTTCGGTTACAAGATAGGCTTGGATTGATTGGAATTGTTTGTAGGTGGATTCCGGAAACGGGAGGTGCTAATGTGCCAGCCCTGAATGATGTATTAAGCATGTTTCAGGTATACCACTAATTTTTTATCTTCTCATACAGGTTTATCTGGTATTATGATTCTATGTGAAAAAGATATAAATAAATTAAATAGTATATTTTATACTTATATTTACTTTTATATAGGTGGCGTTAGGTGATCGAGTGTTTGAAGGTACTTTCACTTTGGGCGGACATACAATGTACTATGCGAGTGGTACACATATACACAGTTTTCCTGAACACGGCGTGCTCGTCAATGCTCACTTGGTCGATCAGGGGCAACAGGTGTGTATTGCGACTGAACTTTCAAATCCGCCACAGCGTGAACACAATTTGACAGAAGAGATAGACATTTCTGTAAAAAAAATCCTTTTTTCAGTTTAAATTAAAGCTCGGTTAAGCTCTCGTATAAATTTCAGTCGGTTAATTGTATGGTTTTAATTTTAATTGGTTTTATGCTTTTCGATTGCAGATAATGTCTGGTGGGAAAGCCAGTGGTGGTAGTGGATCAAATAAGGCACCAACAGTGGATGTACCAATTTTGGGTTTACTACAGACTGATGGGGAGACCAAAGATTACACAAACGATACTAACAAGATGGTGACGAAGGTATGCGATCATGGGTTAATTTGCCGAAAAAATAATCTCACCATTCATTATTTTGGCTGGTAGTAGAACGAAACGAAGTACGAAACAATTCTGTGGGATGCAGATAATACATGTTTTTAATTATTATCACATTAAACATAATTACAATTAAAATGTATTATTTAGCGTATAACGACGATTTTTTCTCTGGTTCGAAGGACCAAATTTGTTAAGTTATATATAATTATGTGAAATTTGTTTACAGGCGGGTAGGCTAGTCGTATACGGTGACTCGTCGTGTCTTGAAAGCGGGGCGGGCAGGCCCTGCCATTGGTTACTATTGGCAGCTTTGCAATATGCGCTTGGAGGGCATGTACCTTCTGCCCTCAAGGAGGCCGCGTCGAAGCATCGAGACGTTCATATTATACCCTCTGGTAAGTTATTTATCATTTGCGTATATGTATAATCCATTGAAATCTATGGACCAAAAACATGGTTGTTTTTGGTACGTGTTTGGGGGGGGGGGTTCAATAAGGCTTAATTTCATGTTTGTGGGGTCGCTACTTTGTCTTCTTAAAAATGAAAAGCAAGACATTTCAATGGAGTAATAATATTCAACTGAAATAAGGACGTCTAGAGGAAATTTCGGACCGAAGACCCAATACCTAATGTCAAAATCCTGTATACATTCTTCATGATGCCCACATATTCCTATTTTATTGTAGAATTGCTCTTTTGAACACAACACACTAATTTTTGTTGAATTAATTTGAAAATCCTAAAATTCATTGACCAATAGTCTCTTAAATTTTTTTTATATCTTTTTACATTGAATACTAGTATATGCCTAACATAATATTCGTTTAGAATTACCGCAACGCTCAGAAGGCGGTCGCCTGCATGCCTACTCGCGTGTACTGTTACCGGACGGTAGCGGTACTCGTTCGTTACCGGAATGCGTACGGGACGTTCCGTTGTCGCCACTGCCAGTACAGGCACCGCCTGCAGCGCGCACTTTGGCCCCACGCCACCGTCCCACCGACCCACGCAGTATTGGTATGTATTTATTAACATTTAGATTTTAAATAACTTCCCCAACCTACTGATTTAGGTGCCAAAGTGTTTCTGTATATATTTCTTTATAAATAAGTTACTAGTTAGTAACGATTTTTGATTTACGATTTAGATTAAATGCGCGTTTATATGCGATTTCTATTGTCATACTATTTATTTTTACTTCTTAATAGATAAGTTCTCACTCGCTTGTCCATATTATTTTGGTTTCTTTTTTAATTCTTGACGATTCATACGTGTACCATAGTGACCTATGTGCTTAAATATAATTGTTTATTGAAAGTTCTTGATAGCATACTCAACCACACAAACTGTTATAATTTTAAATACGATTTACACGCCACACAAATTTCAGGAGCGCCTGAAACTGAAGGCACCGAGCCGGCGCCTAGAGCTTGGCGTGGTGCGGGTGTGGCCCCAGCGAAAGTATCATCTGACACCAACCGCCAATCGAGTTATAGCAATAGGGCCCTTACAGTCATCGCAATAGGTGCGATTGTCTACTGTACAGTTATATTCTGGAAGAGATACGGACGAAAAATGAAACGGCGAAAATTGATTTCCCTGGCTACTTAGTATTGTATAATGACCATAATTATTTGTGTAAATAAGACGAAAAACCGGTGTGACCGAGAAAAAATACTTCATATTTGTTTTTAAATTCGTAGTTGACTCTTTGTTCACGATGACTGGACATTCATCAAAAATGCCTCAATGTCCGAGCCGGAGACTTGTCACTTGTCAAAGTGACAGATGTCGTTGACTTTTTGTATTTTATTTTATTACATCTGTCCCCAAACATCTTATGTGGTAAATATATTTAAAAAAACAATAAACTCAAGAGTAAAAAACAAGGTATACACACAAGACAATTACATTTAAGAGATAAAATATAATACAATATAATACAAACAAGACACATCATACATGTGAACACCATCAAGATTTAAAGCTTTGTTTTTTTTTTATATAATATTATTAGACATTTGAGAAGAAATGTCATTTGCCAAAAGCGATTTTCAATTTTGTTTTGCTTATTGACGCTCAGAGTGTTTTATGATAAACGTACTTACTAGTTACCAATCACTATGTATTATTTGTAACGTTAAGACCATTTTAATTTGTCCCTAGCGTTATTGCTATTTGTAATTTCATGTTTTTATGTCAATCTAACCAAAAAAAAAAACAGCGAAATACGCCATCTTGTCAGGCGGTTATTGTAATGTTAATTTTAAAACAACCGTGACTATTTATAACGTGTTTCGTGATATGTTTAAGCTTTTGGTTGAATTATACAAGGAGGTTATTCGTAAAGAAAATGGAGTTTATTATGAAAATTAATATAGATGATAATAAATTTATGTTGACTATGGTATATTAGATATTACAATGCTTTGATTTGACCATACGATGTTTTAAACAGCACAAAGATTGTTATTTAATGTTAATTGTAAATATGATAAGTTCTGTATAAAATTAACTTAAAAAAATCTTTTACAAGGCTCAGCGATACGATGATAATAAATATAAAAATATAGATTTGTTTTTATTTATATGATTGCTATCTTTTCAATCATATATTGAACTTAATCCCAGTTTAACTCCAATCGACATTGGTCTACGTCCCTTTGATGGCACATAGGCCATCCACAGCAATTCTTCGCACGCTATTCGAAGCCTTGAGTCCTCTTACAGTGAGATTTATGCAAAGTTGCTCATACGGGTTAGTATGGAGACCGTACAAATTCTTAAAGACAACGACGCACTCGCGAGCCACTGGACTGGCTTTGTATTGTCATTTGAATGGCCGACGAAGTTGCCTCTCTAGGGTGGCTCCTTCTACGTCACGGTCGTGACCATTATGAAGTCACGGCGGACTGGACGGCTAAAGTTGGTCCTAACAATGACTCGCCATGCTTCTCATACACCAGTATATATCACGTGTTTTCACTGATAACCAGGTAAGCACCAAGTTATTAACAAATGTTAGTAAGTGCAATGAATTTGGAAATAAAATTTGCCACTTTTAGCGATATGCAATAATAATAATTATAAAGTATCATTTGATTTTTTTGCCAACTACGCAAAATATCTCGCACAATAAAACTTTACTTGAAGGAGCACATTTTATTAAATAAACTAACCTCCTTTCTAAGAAAATCAAAGTAAATAACTTTTAAGTGTATGATAACAGAGTTTGTTAAAACTAATTTGAATATATCGTAATATAATTTGTACTTAATTAATAGTTGTATATATTGTCAATTATACTTTTATAATAAAATAAGTATTCAAAAGTCGTCTCCACTTCTATATCTGAAGTAATAATTTAAAGTTATTTTGATTATTTAAATTTTCTAGTTTTCTCGTCAATTATGTTCCAAGTTGCTTTGAGCTTATTACAACTATATCTTGCTAAATTCATGTTACAACTATTTCCAATTTTAGCGCCAATGTCTGTAAAAAACTAATCCCTCAAACGTTTTCACAGAAAAAATGGCGCTCTACGACTTTTCAGTATAGTTGGCGGCTGATAGATGGCACTGTGTCTGTTATGCGACCTGTCGCAATTCAAAATCAAAAAACAATATGTTGCAATACAGAATCTGAAAATTAAAACGTTTTAAAGTGAAAGTTTTAGCTAATATTATTTTTGCACATCAATGATTGGTGCATATTTGCCGTGAAAACGCTGGTTCGGATGGCACCCCTACAACGCGGTATCAGAGTTTTCCCAACTTTCAAGTATATATGAAACTCGAATACGTAACAGTGATAGGGAACGATTTTACACAGTAAGCGGCTTTCAGCAATGATTCCGTTAATTGACAATTTGAGTTCTCAATAATTATTGGTTGATAATTCTTCCAACACACCCTGTGTATAAGCTTTATCCCTTTATTTTATTATTATATGTAATAAACTTGCGTATTTATGATCGGGTTCATATTAAAATTAAACAGATATAACTCTTAATAATGTTTAAGCTGTTTGGTGTATAATTTTGTTTCTATTTAAATTAATTACTATAACCTTGCTAAAATTATAAACGCCTTTTCTTAAAATTTTATAGACTTGTTTTGTCTTTTATTTACATATTACACAATAAATGATATATCCTAGATCGGCGCGACACAGTGCCGCGAAATAATAGAAAGATCTACTAAGTCTATTTATAAATAAGAGTATGATATTAATTATAATTAAGAGTAAATAGGAATAATATATAAAATATGTTCGTATCAGTATCGTTTGTTTTTTTTTTTAAATAATTAGCTGATTATTTTCGCCATCATATTTGACCTCTATAAAGTTCCACCGTTATATTTATTACTACCAAGTCATAAGACGAAAAATAATAAGTATATTACATCATTAATTATACAAATACTAATTATAAACCAGTTTGCTTAAATAATTAAACTCACAAACTAACGTAATTAGTAATAGCTAATTTGATTTTCAGCAATGCAAAACGAACAGAGATAACAATAAGCATTATTATGAGGAAACTATACTCTATTCATAATAAATTCTTATTATTATAATATATATGTATATATAATATATAATTATTATTATATTAACATTTTAAAGTTTAGTCGTTGTAGCAGAGTACCCTGGCAGTTAGTGAGAATGCGACGCTTATGAAAAGGACAGTAAAAAATCCCTCATTTTGTAAGATTCACATTCAAGGCCCGCGATGTACAGTTCACAGCTGAAGTCGCAGTGAGTATTGAACGCGCACGCGCGTCTCATGCATGCGTCATTCTATACGTAATCATTTTCGTATGGTCTCTGTATTGCCTGAATTAACCTTTCATTAAGCTGACAGTATCCGAGTGAACGCCATCGGGATCAGACGTATTTAGCGAACGCGATTATCAGTCTGTCGTTATGTCGCGCGTTTTTCAACCTTCGGCTCACGTAGTCGGGAAGTCGAGATTGCCATCGTTCGAAAAATACAAAGAGATGTACAAGAAGGCACTCGACAACCCGGAGGAGTTTTGGTCGGAAATAGCCAAGGAATTTTATTGGCAGACACCGCATCAGCCAGGGAATTTCGTCTCCTATAACTTTGATATTGGTAAGGGTGATATCTTCGTGAAATGGATGGAAGGCGCCGTCACAAACATTAGCGTGAACCTACTCGACAGGAATATTGAAAAGGGCCATGGGGACAAGATCGCATATTATTGGTGAGTTATTTTCACTTGTTATTTATTAGGGACCGTCAATCAATACACAGCTGAGCGAATTGTCACTGAGACGGCGCGCGAATTATTGATTTTCCCTGTGCTTAGTTATTTATTTCCTGTTCACAACAAAATTAAACTAACAATTGATACATTAATAAACTAACAAGGAAATATCGCCTTTCAATTTGAATAAGCTAACAGCGAAATTAGTCTTTGCGCGTTTTGTCTCCAATATGAAATGATAATACATTTGACTATAGCCGTATTTCGTAACATAATGATTTTATAGGTAAATATATGAATTATTCAATTAGGTTTAACCTAACAGTTAAAGGTCGATATTATAGTGAAAACTGCACTGCGCCGGCGCAGCATTGATTAGTATTGGATGAATAAATAAAAAAAAGTATTATCTCATCCCCGGTTTTAGTAGGAGCATTCTCACTCACAATAAGTAGTTTGGAATCTCGTGGTGATATAGCATGTTAAAGTTGATACCGTTAGTTTTAATAATCAATATTAATTCAATTCATTTGACCCTTGGTCTGTATGGCCGTTACAAAGAGCGATTTAGACCGAGTTAAACGTGTACTCCTTATTCACACAAGTCGTATTTTGTGAGTTAAAAATTGTGAAAGTTTCATACTTTCACTTCGCACTTGTAATTTCTATTATAATATTATATGGAAAGTGAGAAAGCTATTACGCATTAGACAAAAAAAAAATTCAAACAAGATAAATTGGCAACTAGACACAGCTGCAAAATGGTGAGGGTAAAAAGCGAAGCCTCGACTTGCATAAGGGTGCAGTTGGAATGATGCCAGGGTCATAGCCAGGGTTTAAACTGTATTCTTGAGTATATGATTTCGTTATGTAAATTTCAAACCTAAAAAGCAACGCCGTCTCGTCTCAATTGAGAATTGATTTGTGAGACGTTGAGGTAGCAATTGTAATTTTTAATTTTCTTATATTCATATACAACCTTATTATTTGGTTGAATACTGTAAGTTCTCTTAAAAGTAAAATACTCTATGTAAAGTGTCTTAAATGTGCGAGAAATAGTAACTCCATAAGTAATATAAATTAAGGAATTAAGTAGGCGCAGTTGGCAGTCGGTACCGGTGATCCAAGAGCTGGTGATTTCCTCGCACAGCGTATAAGCATCGCGATACAGTGAGGAAATGCTGTCAGCATTATGGGCACACAACAGGACCAAACTTTTTAAATTTGTTTTAGTTTTGTGTTTTGTTTTAAGTTATATAAATTAATATTAATTGAGACATGTCTATCTATGCATCAGTCATATGCATTCAGTATTATGACTTAAATCTATTCCAACCCTTAAATCTGTCTCTTTCCGAGGGACAAAAATAAAGTACAAATTAAATTTACATAATATATTCTTATCTTTAATTAGTTATTATCATTCATTTCTGATTTGATCAGTTGTGGTCTTATGAACTTGTCCAATAGAGGTAAATCATACTTAAGACGTATGTTTTGTTTAATTGAATCAAATTTGTCTATTTGGGAATTAAGAAAAATTCCCAAAATATCGTTTATTCGTCTTCATCAAATGTTCTCAAACTTGACATTTAAAAGCAAACACGAGGACAGTGGAATGCCTAACACAGGAACGGTGTTACCCAGGAGCGTGTGTTGAGTTAGGTACTAATAAGGTAAATTTTCGGCTATTTCTACTCGAGAATCGAGAATTTCTACTCCTGTAAAATTTGCAAATGCCGCCGAACAAAACGGAACGACGAAAATTCTAAACTATTTCACCTGGCTTTTAGTTTGTTGTTTTAAATCTTAATATTTTGCTTGTATCTAATTGCCCTGTAGCCTGTTCCTGTTGTAGGTTCATTTTTATACGGATGGAGTTATACGTTGTTTAAAACTCCATATATATGTTATTTATATATTTCCCACATATCAGCGATCACTTGGGAAATATGTTCACTCGCTGTTATTTATTTCCCATAAAACAATAACCTTTGGATAGCTGAGTTGTATAAAATTTGTTAAACCAGGGGTGCTTAAATTCTATACTGTATCTTGACCCAGTATTTGTTATGGTGTATAAAGCGTCTTGCTTTGCCAAACTTAAACCGGGGCTTCAAGGTTACATTTCAAGTTCTAAAACAACGGTCCAGATTGTTTTGTGTTCTCGTTATAGTCTAAGGGTGTTCTAGAACTAAATTTAGACTATAATGACATCATTAGAATAATATATCGGGAGCACAAGAAAGTCCTAACCGTACTAATTCAAAATCATACTATAATTTGGTATTGTATAACCAATGAATGTACCATATTTTAAATAAATATCTCCTATTATTTTCTCATAAGAATAAAATGCAAATTAATAAATAATTATCGGATGTTATGATATAATAAAAGTAAAAAAGTGTTTATTGTTAACATTGAGTAAATACAATAGATAATATGTTTTGTATGTTTTTTCTTCCGTAACTAGCTTCGCGGTCACCTTCATCTAGAAAGTAACCTTACAGAGTGCGGTAATAGTACAACAAATTAAATGGCTCCAAAGGCCTTCAAATGTCGTTTTAGTATAACAATTTCTTACCTCTATCAGCCTTGTCATAAAATGGTCTAAATACCGTGACTTTTCCATAGGCAAATGGTAACCATGGTGACATGGCGATGTTAGGGTATTTATGAATGTTATTCCTGATGACTTGCCATTTAAAGATTGACAGTATTGGTACTTATTACTTATGACTAGCCGTAGTTTTCAAATCGTCCTAGATGACATTCATACTGCTGAGTTAATCGACTATAATAAGAAAGTCTACATTACGTAATACATTAGTTAAGCCTTATTTAAGCTAAAGTATTCTGTCTTTACTCGGTAAGAATGTTTTCCAGTGCCAGTATATCCTAAATCTAATAATATTATTGACAGTGTAAATCGATTATTCATTGCCAACCTCTTTAAAATGACCATGGCGAGTGCAGCATAATATTGTGAGACAATGGTAATGACGGAATGGGAACATTGAATTAGTTTATTATGACATTGTAAAAATAAACGAGAATGTTATTTTAAATAATGGGAGCCGCGTGTGTGCATTGAATTGTGTTATACAAGTTGATATATATATTGATTTCATTACGTCCAATTACAATTGACGTGACGAACACTTGAACGACTTAATTTGTTGGTAATTTCAAATGTCAAATCTTCTATTCAGTGATGTCCATTTGGTATCGTCTTAAACGTAAGTGACTCTGGTTCTACGCGACCAAACTGAGAAGAATCAGACAATAAACTCGGAGTGGTTATTTTTTTCGTGATGATCCAAATACAATGTTTTTGGAGAAAGCAATGAATTTGTCTCATTCCCAAACTTTTATATACCTACCATACATTTTTTAACTATTTTATAAACTCTAAAAGCTAATGTTGAACTACTTAAATTTCTTTACTGACTGTTAACAAAGAACAACAAAAATGTGAAGAAAATTGATAAAGACAAAACTATACAGTGAACCTATTGTTGTTTGAAATTTAAATAATAATTAATTGTTTTTACAACAGAAATACATGTTTCATTGACACCACATGCATCTCTGTGTGGTGTTCAGGCTCTTATATGTATGAGAGAAAAATATTGAAGCTACAAATATATAACACTTCCTTAATATAATTGTGAGAATACTAATTTAATATTTCGATTGTAGGGAGGGAAATCACACAGATGACTACAGCCGCATAACATACAGGAAGCTGAAGGATCTCGTTTGCCAGTTCGCAAATGGCTTGAGATCGCGCGGCGTGCGGAAGGGCGACCGAGTTTCCATCTATATGCCGATGATACTGGAGACCGTAGTCTGTATGCTGGCCTGCGCTAGGATTGGAGCCATCCACTCCGTTGTGGTACGTATATGCTACGTTACTCTGATGTTAAGGACGTAGAAAGACGATATTCGTTCTCTATTTCAAACGGAACGAAGTTTAGTTCACACCAAATACTTCTTACATTTGAAATGAACTTAATTAAGGCTTTAATTATTTTTGGTGTAGTTTGCAGGGTTTTCATCGGATTCCTTAGCTGAGCGTATGGCGGACTGCAAGGCTAAAGTACTTGTGACGTCAGACGGAGCTTGGAGGGGCGAAAAGCTTCTCATCTTGAAGAAAACCTGCGACGAAGCGTTGGATAAGGCAAAGACGAAACATGATCACACTGTGGAGACATGTATTGTTGTGTCGCATCTCGCTAAAGCAACGGCTTGCGGCCAGCTAGGAGATATTAAATCATTGGTAAGAATCAACAGAAGTGTGTTACATCAAACGATTGGTTTTAAAAGGCTCGTGGTAAATCAAAGTGTGTGCTATTTTAAATTGAAGGTGTATATGTGCATAATATGTATATATATATATATATATATATATATATATATATATATAATTTGTGTGTATATATACATACGCCATCATTTATCGTTGTGTAAAGTGTATCCCATATTTATTTATTTTATTTCATTCACAACCTTATTACTGACTTATGAAAGTGAACTCACTGAACAAATAATAATTATGTGTTTATGTAAAATGGTCTCTTACTATAATTTGTAATGTTATGTAATGACTCTTATATACGCGTTCGTTTGTTCGGTTCCGTATATTATTTATTTATATAGTTGTTTCTGTTAAAAAAAACTACTCAATTTTGGCATTGTGATGTTATAATTTCTTTGCACTTTACTTTAATTATTAAATATTAGGAATCTGATAGAAAATGATATTAGTGCAATAATTTCAGTACAACTGGAATGATAACATTGACGTATGGTGGCATGAGTTAATCGAAGATCAATCTAATCATTGCACACCCGAGTGGATGGACGCAGAAGATCCTCTATTCATGTTATATACAAGGTAGACTGTTTCCTTTGAAAACTTATCGACTTATATTTCATTTACATAAATATATTGATAAAGATATTATACAATTATTATAAGATGCTAAAGTGGCTTATATAATTCGCATTTTATTAATTAAAATTTTAATATTTATTGAGAACAAATTTCTCTGATAGCTAGAAATTATTCTAGCAGTAAGCCAAATATACAGGATTATAAATTTGACTTTCTTTGTATGGCTCGTTCTCACCTTGACTTCGACTTAAAGTTTCCTGTCCTGTCACTTCTGGACAAGAAATATAAATGATGTGACCTCGAACACCACAATCTCAAACACTATATTGAATTGGTAAAAACAACCTAGCATTGGAAAAGTTAAAACAAAAATTGTGTAAAATTTTGGTCGTTGTGGCAGAGTACCATAATGCTGGCGGCATTGCTTCACTGGACCGCGATACCCTATAACATAGTTTGAAATTGTGTTAATAAATTTCAGTGGTTCGACGGGCAAGCCGAAGGGGGTGCTACACACCACAGCAGGCTATTTGCTCTACGCGGCCACGACATTTAGATACGTGTTTGATTACCAGGAGAATGATATCTACTGGTGCACAGCTGATGTTGGCTGGATTACGGGACACACTTACGTCGTTTATGCACCCCTCGCGAATTGTGCGACGTCGGTTATGGTAAATAAAAAGGTTTTTTTTTATAACAACTGACAAGAGAAACCCTCACTTAACTGTGGATCTTAATGCTTATTGTTATAATGAATCGGGTTATCCCGAACTGACCTTATGGTCAGTCTTGTTTTATTTAAGTACATTATGTGTTAATTTCCTTGGGTTTTTCTTTTAATTTATATTTTATGTAGTCATATATATTTAACAAACATTAGAACTTTTGATATAAAGTTGTATCAGGAACTCGAACTAGATCATTAAGAAGATGTTCCGAATAAAAATATACCCTTGACAACTGTTGCTAAGGACGCAGTCATAGGAACAGGCCATTTACGCAAGAAACCTTTGTAACTTATTACATACCTATATTGAATAGCAAGTAGATTTAAAAATTAAGATTATTTGATTATTTTTAACTAGTGACAACGAATTTTATCTGAAAATTTTGATTTTCATAAGTACATTCATATTTACATAAGTGGTAAATTGTAGTTTTGACCGGTTATTTTTAGTTCTAACGCGTTTGGTACTTTATTACACGTATACGATACGTGAGTACGAAGGTGGTTTCAGAAATAAATTGTCCTTGTATAGACGAATCATGTCACACAATGTAGCGCTTTGAAATATACCTTTACGGTTAAGGAATATTTATCTCACGGTGCCATATCTCTCAAGTTCAAAGCAACGCATTGAAATTGTGTCAAGAGAGCATCTCACATGCGATTCCTTATCGTGCTGTAACATTGACTGCTGAACATTACCAGGCCTAAACTGATCTATTCTATTTGTTACGAACTCACAAGGACTAATGGGCTTATGGTTAACGATATATAAATATTAGTTATAACATCTTGTGCTCAATAATGATGGCAATTTAATCCAAATTATTCGCCAGTAATCGGCTCAGTTTAAATTCGTAGGTTAACGAGCAGGCGGGTAACTCCGAGTGAAGTGCTAACCGCTACGCATAAACAACACCATTTAAAATCAATCTTTATAAAAAGAAAATACTTTGTTACAATTATCTCACAATATTTTTTTCATCACAACTATCTTAACTCGATAAGAATAAGATGTCCAAAATTTTCGATTGTTTATCTCCGAAATCTTAGGTGCGATTAAAATCTTGTATTGCCGGTATTCTTTCACTTCATTAAATTTCAGAAGTTTATGGTCCTGTAATAATATGTTCACATATCTTAAATCGTTCATGAGTTCATTTTACGTGATTGATTTAATTTGATATAATAACAAAGCAGTGAAGAGAGTCTATCGTGTCGTCAAATATAACTTATGCTATGAGTAATGCATTGTAACAATTATTATTCTATTTTCAGTTTGAAGGTTCGCCGTTTTATCCAGACAACGATCGATACTGGGAGGTAGTGGAGAAATATAAGGTTACGCAAATGTATACCGCGCCCACAGCCATCAGATCCCTGATGAAATTTGGAGAGGAATATGTCACCAAGTACGTGTTTTTTTATAGCAGAGGCCCACCATAAAGGTGAAGTCGCCGCCCATAGACACTCACGCGACTGGGAGCTTGTGAGTGCGTTGCCGACCTTTAAAGGAAAATCAGGAAATTGAGGGGCAGGGGAAGAGGACGGGGGAGGGGAAAGGATGGGCACCGGAACATTTCACTCACCGAACGAAACGCGAGTACAAAATGAACAAACTCCAATTGCATCACTTCACGCCGGTTTTCTGTGAGAGAGTGGTATTTCACCGGCCGTGCCTGCCCATTCGGCTGAAACTCTAAGTATCAGCATGGCACTTAAAAAAAGTCGGTAATTTATGTTCTCGTTAAATGTCAATATATTTTCTATAAATGCTAATATTCTATTGCGTATTTGATGTTAAGAGAACTAGGTAGTGATAAAAAAATTGTGGGGCGTACTGTGTCTGACCATCGTACGCCGTAGTTAATCTTATACAAAGTGAATATATCTTGAATAAAGAGTCCCCAGTATCGTTATTACATCTACCATCGCTTATATTATGATTAGTAGAGGTTCTTGGTGTGAGGCGTGCGAGTTTAGTTATTGGAATTGGTAACATAATTTTGTATGAAATGTTTTATTTTAAAAGAGCTGCTATCGAGTTTCTTGTCGGTTCTTATCGGTAGTTAACTGCCTTCCAAACCGGTGGTCGTGTAAAAATTGACGATCCAAAATTTTCTTTATAATGTAATGCTATTTAAATCAGGATATTTTGAGTTTGAGTTTTGAGCGATTGGAACGCTTTTTTAACTATTATTCTGTTCGACTAAATTTACTAGCATTAATTTAGTATGTGTTCCTTTGTAAAGTATTCAAAATACATTTTATCTCCCTTATCTTGTCAGCATAATCTATGTCGTTGGAATCTGAGTTCGATTCTCAGTTTAGTAATAGTAATCAGTACAAGAGGTATAAGTTATCTTTTTAAGTTGAGTCCGATGGCCCTTCTAGACAGTGCATTGCGAAATAAGCTTTAACTTTTACATGTCATCCATTATGAATTTGCGTATGATATATCAAGGTACTTATCTTGATGTAATATATACATTGTATGTTGGCTATAGCTAAGCAATTTTATACACTCTTGTCTCGTGTGACTTCTATAAGTAGTCGTAGTAATTTCTTTAGTTCTTTAGGTAGATTTTAAAACACTTAATATTATCATTTCAGACACGACCTAAAATCACTTCGGGTTTTGGGCAGCGTGGGTGAACCAATAAACCCTGAGGCATGGCACTGGTATTACAACCTGGTGGGCAATGGCCGCTGTTCAATCGTGGACACCTTCTGGCAGACTGAGACTGGTGGTCACGTGCTTACAAGCCTCCCTGGAGCAACGCCTATGAAGCCTGGAGCAGCTGTGTGTATACTTTTATTAGGTTATTTTATATATGTTTAAAAACTACTTCACCACCTCAAGGTCAAGGACGTGTGGTTGTGTTTTGTTGGTTGTGCGCCACCTTTTAATTTATGTGCGCAATTTATGTTTTATTCAAGGTGTAAAAATTGTAAGGCTAACCTTGACTAACGTCCCGTAACGGTCCGAAGACATGTTATATAGAAAAAAAATACAAACATAGTATAAAATATTAATAGCAATTTAAATTGTCTGATTCTCAGGGATTTCCATTCTTCGGCGTGGCCCCAACAATTCTGGATGAAAGTGGCAAAGTTGTCGAAGGCCCCGGCGAAGGCTACTTGGTATTTTCTCGGCCGTGGCCTAGCATTATGAGAAGCCTTTACGGAAACCATGAGCGCTATCAGAGTGTCTACTTTTCCAAATTTCCCGGATATTACTGCACCGGTGATGGTATGTTTTTGGCATGGTTTTTTATTATGGTGGCAAGTTAACATCGCTGTCCACGGAAATACATAGGGACATGTTCTTTTTAATAGACAAGTGGTACAGACATATCTGACTGTTCAAAATATTTAAAAAATTGTTGAGAGCCTGACGCACAAAAAAAAATATCCTTAAACTCAAGCTTAAAATTTGTCAACTAAATTTCAGTTGCAGGCGTGTTTTTCATCGTAAGCCAATTAATTTCAGGGGCGCGGCGTGACGAAGACGGTTTCCTGTGGGTTACGGGTCGAATTGATGACATGCTCAACGTGTCTGGACATCTCATGTCAACTGCAGAAGTGGAGAGCGTCCTTACTGAAGATTCCCGTGTGTCAGAAGCTGCTGTCGTATCCCGCCCACACCCTCAAAAAGGCGAAGCCCTACATTGCTTCGTAATCCTCAACGCCGGAGTACAGGCCGAGCGGTCTATCGTAGATGCACTGAAAAAACACGTACGCGCAAGAATTGGCGCCTTTGCAGCACCAGATGTAATACAATTTGCCCCGGGCCTCCCGAAAACAAGATCTGGTAAAATTATGAGACGGATATTGAGAAAAATTGCTGTAGGTGATACTGATATTGGCGACACGTCGACACTCGCTGACCCATCCGTTGTCGACCAACTGTTTCAGACTAAACCTTAAGCCACTTCGTTGAAGACCGATGATGGCTATCGGCTACATCATAAAAATTGTCTCCACATATGTAGAAAATGCAAACACTATATGAATGTTAGTTACTAGCGTAGGTAACCGGACAAGCAATATTAAAATTTAGCCATGTGTTGTTGACAGCTTGGTTTTTGTGGTACTTTCTCTCTTAATGGTTAATAGTAGCTGTTGTCGGTGAATCAAATTTATGTTGGTGTACTATTTAACGGCCCGTTTTTCCGGTAACGGACAACGGACGGTTAAAACGTCTGTATTGTTAAGGTTTAGCCCATTTTGGTTTGACCAAAGGCGAAAGTTGTTAAGCATTTCTTCGCATTTTAGTTATTGTCACAATTGACATGGACCTGAATCTTTTACGAATTTAATATAGATTAATTTAATATACTTAATTGTAACCGTCCGTCAATGAACGATTTACTTAGCATTTGCTGATGTATGCTTAAATTTTTATACGTTGCCAATTTTTTTAGATCTTGTTCTAGTTAATATTAACTCTACTATTATATACCTGGAGACACATTCCATATAATTCAATTCATTTCTTGGTTAGATGGTGTTCCTTATTTAAGCTTTTAAATATGCAAAATGTGCTCGCCACTAACACTACCTTGGGTGCGTAAACATTCAAGTTTGAAATATATCAGTGAGTTTAAAACAAGTATAATTTAAAATTATCATTTTTTAAGTAATTTAATGCCATTATATTAACACTCAGTTGAGGCTTACGTTTAAGAGCCTCGATGCTTACGCGTAGTGGAGACAGACTCTATCATGCATACTTAAAACTAATATTCTAAAATCAACATAATTAAATACGTAGTAACCAAGTATACAATCACAAATGTAATTGTTTAATGTAAAGTATATGAAGACATGTTTTAAGTACCGTGAGCTGTTTAAGTGCCCGTTACCTGTTCATTTTAACTATTGAGACTATAAATAAACTCGTTTTAATTTAAAAAGATACTTAAGACTGTTATTGATATCGCTATTATGTCACAGAAGATGGAGTTTCATGTATGACTTGATGATCAGCCTTCTTGTCGGCTGTATTATTCCCATGGGAAAAGAAATCGAAAATCATGAGCAATCTTCAGGCTCGTCCATTCCTGACTAAACTGAACGTACATACAATACTTGACGATTTTCCTCCAGCTCGTAATCTATTTGGGGTTAGCAGAACTCTCTTCATATTTTATGCGTTCATGTTGGAAATTGGCGATCATGCTTTAGGCATGATCAGGCTTACTTTCCTTGCATGGGTCATGGATTTTGGGGGTGATCGTCACCAGATTTAAATCTGCCCATCATCGTTCAGTGTAGCCTGTTGATATATTTACAGTTCAACAAGCGTCTAAAGACACATACAATTTATTTTTATTATATTTTTGAGGCAATTTAGAATTTTAATTGTTTTTGAATTGAATTTTTAAGGCATGGTAACTAATTAGGCTCGATTTTTATTGACACCACATATTATATTTTTTATTAGGAGTAAAACAGTTTTGTCATAGAGAAAAAAATATTTGTTTGATGTTAAACATAGTATGTAGGGAATGCACTTCTATAATGCACAACAGGAGTCTATATCAATTGTATATTATTTGTGTTAAAATTCGCTCAGATTAAACTCAAGTTTAATCTTTATATTGAATACTATTCGCACTTCCAGACAAGTGCTCATAAGCGATATAATCTTTTCCTTGTAGTAAAAATATGTAAAACTATCAATCCGATATATAAATCATTAAAAACGTAAAATTAAAGTAACAGATTTACATAGTTGTAAAAACGATTTATGACTCAAATAATTTATCTTATTTAATTTTATTCAGAATTATCCACACGTGACGTAAATTAGTGATAAAAACATACATGTATTTTAATTTAATATATTTTACCACGCACATTATTAAGCACAAAAGGCTTCATGCTGAATAAAATTGTTGAAATCACATTGTGTATTATTAAGGGTTTTTTTTTCTATTACAACACATTTTATTGCTGTCGTTATATATATAGAAAACTCCAATATAATGTTAATAATGTAAGGTATTAAGTTTATTATTTCCTAACTGGTAACAGATTTAAAACGTTAAAAATATATGACTGTTAAATTCTCCAATCAATTCAATCTAATATTTATTTAAGGTTTAAGCGTTTATAATGGTCTAAAACATAGTTGTTGTTCTATATTGTAATTAAATAGAAGTAAACATACTTTATGGTATAACGCTTAATGAAAGATATGTAAAGAAAACATAAATATAAACTAAGTAAGCATATTACAAATATGATCGAATACCGGAAACTGAGATTTGATAATACTGTTGTAACATCATGAGCAGTTTTTCCATCGTGATATTGAATACGAATGGGTAAACTATAAAATACGTTTACTGTGTATGTGATCATTGTAGTGATGATGATGTTTTCAAACGATGTGACTATGAAGAATAACACCATCGATTGAAAACACTGCCAACATTAATTATGCATTAATTTTATTGTGATTGCGTAACGGACATATCATTAAAGTTATTATTATGAATGAAAATTAATTATTTAACATCCCCAATTTCCAAGAAGGAAGTATAGTTTTTTTTTATATTCAAACCTCAGTGGGTTTTTAAGATTTTCATTGGACCAATTTTTTATATTTAATTCATAAATGCGTAAATTTAATAGGTCGCGGCAAAAGTTTCTTTTCAAGTAAAACAATTCAAAAAAATATTGAATAAAGATTATTTACACTTGTATATTTATAGATTAGTCGATAAATTATCTCTTCTGATAAAAAAAATATTGGACAACAAACTAGTTTAAGTGGGTACATGGAGCTGTGACTGGCCTGGTCAACTCTTCTTCTCCTTCGTTACGTTCTTGGGTAAGCGGTCGTGACCGCGGTCTTATGCCCTCCACTCTCCCTTCGACTACTAGACATTCAATAGAGTGGCTACCTCACCTTGTCCGAGGAAAGCAAGTATACGAGATTTTACTATGGCAGATAGCCGCTACCGAGTTCCTGAAGTATTGAGTCATTGGGGCGAAATCAGCCCACGATATCCCCAGCACTCTCCTCCAGCACCATTTCATTTCTAAAGCATCTATCTGGCATGGTCAACTAAAATCCTTAAAAAATCAGCAAGAAATCATCCAGTTGACCAAAAGCAACGTAAAAAAGCAAATAGCTGACATGTCGTTAAGCATCAAGTACTAATATATAAAAAATAATTATTAATAATATCTTATTCATACCTTCTTACAAACTACAAAAGGATCGCAAGCAACTTGTTTTTGAACTATGATCATATAATTATGTAAACTTGTAGTTAACTTGAATGACAAGACAAAAAAAAGTGGCCTGTGGTAGTTATAAAAATATACAATTATACACTGTGGTTTGTGTTATCTTATCGGGTGTGCTATTGTTTACAAATGAGAAATGATAATTAGGCATTCGTACTTGATAAAATAAGTCATAAATTTTAACTAGAACATTGAAAAAATAAGTGATTACGTAATTTCAGATCGATTATCGGCACCGAATATTTGTAGTGTATATTTCTTAAGATGTTCAAGGTATTTTGAGGTTACTTTTGATATCTGGAATATAATATTGTAAAATAATAATGCAATACTTTTATTATACAAATTTCGCAGGGTCTTGTAGGTATCGTGACAGGGGGTGCGTCTGGGCTAGGAAAAGCAACAGTTGAGCAGTTGTTAAAACAAGGAGGGCGTGTTGTAATATGTGATTTACCATCAAGTCCAGGGGCCGATGTCGCCAAGCAATTGGGAAATGATGCGGCATTTGTTCCAGTAGATGTAAGTTACGTTAACCCCAATGGTCCCAATCACGTAACTACTATCCTGTGGACTTTGCCCCCTAGACAAATAGCATAAACATTATGTAGAAAGAAAGTCTATTTTATACTAAATATGTTGCTAATTATCTAAGGCTCTCTATTGAAAAACAGGAACAGAAATTTTCTTCTTTGCCAGTCTTGTTATACATTTTTATAGTATAATGTATAGAATTAAAAAATCTAAATATAATTATAGAAGAGATTCAACTCAGCCCTCTATTATTGGTGAGATTTACCCAAATTCCATGGGTTGTGTGATTTAGCATTATACTTGGTAATTTGCATACATTAACTTTTATTTTCATTAACAATGTAATTTTATGTAAATTTGCTTTAATGAACAGTCTGACTGAGTTTAATGATTTTTTTTATTAACAACTTTGTTAGATTGTGATAATATAATTAATGACGAACATACCATTATCAAACTTTAATTACCTTATATGTTATTAATTGAACCCTAATTGATTATAGAGCTTTAGTATTTGTTACATATGGTTACATATTGTTTAAAAAAATATTACAGGTGACATCGGAACAAGATATAAAGAATGCACTTCAGACAACAGTCGATAAGTTTGGAAGGTTGGACGTGGCTGTCAATTGTGCTGGCATTGCAACTGCCTCTAGAATATACAACTTCAAGAAAGAACAACCATTTGATTTGAAGTCATTTCAAAAAACTATCGAGGTTTGTAGTACCTAAGTTTGGTTTTATTGAAGACAAAATATGCTTTTCTGTTGGGGGAATAAGGTTCTTTTTATTCATTTATTTTACAACAATGTTTTTGCTGATTGGCAAAGTAAAGTTGGGAAGCTATTTATTCCATATACCTCTTTTGGCTCTACAAAACAAGGTAATTTTGAGCCTCAGAAATGGAATACCGGGGAAACAAAAAAAAAAATTTTTGACACCAGCTTATCTTCTTTGCTTTTCATCAAGGTCTAAAACCTGCTGAAGTAGTCGGCGCATGTGTATTTAGAAGGTGATAATTATGCCTTTGACATCAATGACACAGGAAAGGAAAAAAGTTAAAAGGAGAAACGAGACAAATTGAGTTGAACTTAATTGTTTGTTGTTTAAATGAAAGTCTTTGGTAAAATTCCTATGTAATTATTCCCTAACCCAATATTTACAAATTTATTTTATTGATGATTAGATTTTTGTTTTGTTTTCTTATTACAAATAGGAAAAAGTTTCTTACATGCTTATAATATAATGTATTATTAATACTTATATACAAATAACACACATTTTACATTTAAGGTAAACCTTATTGGAACATTTAATGTAATAAGATTTGTGGCTGGATTGATTGGGAAAAACGCCCCGAATGCTGATGGTCAAAGAGGTGTTATTATCAACACGGCTAGTATTGCCGCCTTTGATGGCCAGGTAAGCAATAAAATGGGGATTAGAAAATCTCATAGTTACTAGAGTGCAAAAAGGGAACTCACAACAATTTAAATTGTCAGTATATTATATTAAATAAATAAAGGCATACTAAAATCATTGCACAAAAAAATTTGGTGCAAATTTTGACTTAATCTTGCTCTCCAATTGCACATGGGCATATACGAACATATGATTTTATATTTTTAGAAATTTTCTGTACTTATTTTCAGATTGGTCAAGCCGCTTACTCAGCCTCCAAGGCGGGTGTTGTTGGTATGACGCTGCCAATAGCCCGTGATCTTGCAAAACAAGGCATCCGGGTTGTCACTATAGCACCAGGTGATGTTGGCATTGCCTATACCACTGTTTTAATCATTTGTTAAAGTTAACAAACATTAACTATCTAAAATTGATTTTGATTACAATCATTTTCTGACATATTTCATATTTTTTTAGTTGGGTTGTTTTTATAATTTTAATATATTAGTGATTTATTGATCTATTTTAAAATGCAACTCGCTGAGAAGGTTTTATAATTCCTTTATAATCATGTCCAACTTTAACATTTCCACGTAGTGTATATAAGTATATTTATATAACATAGGCCGATGTCCAATAAATATATTGTTGCAGGTCTATTCAGAACACCAATGATGGAGCAATTGCCTGAACCAGCTCTGAAGCAGCTAGAATCAACAGTGCCATTCCCATCAAGATTGGGACAGCCTGACGAATACGCTTTACTAGTGCAAAGTATTATACAAAACCCAATGATTAACGGTGAAACTATAAGACTGGACGGATCCCTAAGAATGCAACCTTAATTTAAATGAATGATATTTTTTTAGATCCTTGTTATATATATGGAATAAAGAATGGTTAGTAAAATGTTGTTTTATATTTAACTCAATAGAATGTCATTGTGGTAATGCTTAGATTTGAAGGCGTACTGTATGATTCAGTGGAAAGTTACTTGTTTATATTTGGCTAAGATACTATGTTGCTATGCGAATTGTTTGTAATATTCACTACTCTTGCCTCCTAGATGCGAAAATTTTTGAATGAAAATAAATCAATAAAATCATGGCTAAGGCTTTGTCAGACATAACTGTGACGCCAGTCCTAATCTGAAATATAACTAAGAGCTTGCGTCAAAGATTATTAATAGTATTTATGGGCTGAGAATTTACATTACAATTAGAATATTTAGTTAAAAGCCTAGTATTGTTATTGATATTTAATCTATTACACAGGAAATTAGGTACTCGGTTCTTTGTTGGCTTAATACAGACTTAGCGCTCGAGAACACTAACTAGGCCTCAAAAACCGACCCGGGCGTTATATATATATATATCATATCTATATTTTCATAGCAAATAGAAATGACCCATGAGTGTAATGATATATGAGTTCGTATAAAGAAAAGCCAATTTAAACGAAAATATTATTTATTTCTACAATAACGGCCGTCGGCCATTACCGCCGGCGACGCATCGTGCGTCTCACAATATTCATTAAACACCATGAAAATAAATACACTGATTCTGCGGATTGGCCGCTGCACATATGTATCTAAGTCGACATCTATAAACACGTGTTAGCTGTTCAAACTTAACAATATAATGTACAAAAATGTGAGGTAATGGACTTCCAGCTCCTTTGTTGACTGATTTATGATGTCATGTGATGTAAACACTTTGTAAAGTTCGTGTGATGTGGTTAAAATACAGTGAACAAAGGGCCAATTGCGTACTGATTTCATGAATCTTAGTTTAGAATACAAAAATTACAAGGCCGAAACGTACTGTTAAAACATGATGCAACATATATTGCTGGGCTGCATTCAACCCAAATTATATTACTTTTCTGTATCAATCTATCTATATATACAAAGACAATGTATGGGGTGTGTGTGTGTGTGTGTGTGATGTGTTTCTTGACACGCGCATTTCACATATATAAATTGTACGGACGAACGAAGGTGCAAAAGAAAAAATCATTTAGGTACATAAGATTTACATGCTATGAACCCATAGGTTTAGGCGTTTCGCTCAAACGTTATTCACATAAACTTAATTGAAAAATACTATACACAAACTAAATTAAACAACATCGACTGAGATTATAACTAACTTACCGTTAATGAACAACAAAGTGGTTAAACTTACAAACTGTAACGCATCTGTTGGCGCGCGTTTTAACATCAGTGTTATTTTGGAATGTGTGACGCGTCCGTCCCGCGATTGCTGAATCAGCATGGGCATATAGCTTTTAATTGTTCGTTCGCAAGCAACCGACGCTCCGACGGACGCTACAGTACAAAGTGCTTTCAGTAATACAATTGTATAAAACGACGCGTTTAACACTATTGTGTTACTGGTTTGCCATCACACTACGAAATGACAATGGTTACCCGTTTTCTTCTCTAATATTTCACTATTGCGAGTTGCTGTCATGATCTTTAAAGACGGAATCGACTGTAAAACGTTTTCTATTTGTTCAATGTTGTGATATCTTTTGGCATATGTCATTTCGTAATGCAGAGGCGACTCTGTTCGAAAAGCGTACCCCAAACACGGCAACCGGGGCGTCCAAACGAATAAGAGCGAAAAAACCTTACCCACTATATCTCATCTATACAATGCACCATACCGTTACCGCGTGGGTCGCGTTACCAACGTCTATTTGGTATATAATTCTCACCGAAACAATTAACACTTCCTTTACTTACAAAACACTAGTTACATACATAACCTAACTTATACGTAGTAGTTTAACATTAAGCATTACCTCTATAGATTATTTAAATATCAAAATCATAGTAAACGAATTATAGTTGGGTGAAAAGAAGGTGATCGTCTTAACGCTCCGAACACTGGCATCTATGTACCATTTTAGTGATGTGCTCAATTCTTTAACAGCGCTCGATTTACCACACATCGATAAATACTGAAATATAATTGGTACGCTGGTCGAAATGTAAAATTGGATATTTATATCGAGAAAAAAAAATACTGCAATAATGGTAACGCGTGCTCGGTAGCACAAAATTGTAACGAAATCAATATTAAATATATAATAAATAGCCACACGCGAGATGTGGTGTTATAAAATGTGGATCGAGCAAAAACTGGTGTATAAATTAAATAGTTCACCGTGTGGATCTATGATTGTATGGATGGTGTGAAGTGAAATATCGTTGCCCCCATAATTACGGAAAACCCACAGCCTATGTACCTAACTACAATCATACCATCACAGATCAGCTTTGCGTTCAATAATGCAGCAACGAGTCTAGGAAATTTACAGATGCATTTGTGATATATAAAATTAAAAGTATTTACGAAACAACACGGTTAGCGATTTGCTTTTATTATTTCATAAAATTCAAATTTAGTCAGCCATTATGTCCGAAAAATAACCAATGAACTACCATATTGAATTTAATTAATTGACCGCAAGATTTGACTATTAAAACAGTTCACTGGACGGTATAAATACAAACGGTGCAATCATTCCTAACTATATACAAAAGTTTCGGTAGGAGCTGAAGACAAGTTCACTTGGTACAAACCAAATTGCGTGTGTTGGGTGCGGTATGCACTTGGTGCAACACCCGTTGACCCAGGGCTTTATAGAATTATTAAAAAAGCGTTGTCAAATCAAATTTGTTACGCAACATGTATCACACACAAATGATAACGGATAACGTTCCACTTTAAAAGTTGATCATATTTGTCGATTAGATTTACACTATGTTAGAAAAATACGAAATAATGTACTTTCAATTAACATATTATATATGTTAATAAAGAACAATATGCTTTATAAAAATACATTGTCTCCTCCCGCATTCGACGCTAGTACCCATCTTTATTATTATTTTTTTTTAATTAAAAATCTATGATTTTTAAGGCTTTTTGCACGTACGTTGAAAAAATTTACATAATTACATACACGAGTAGGATATCCACGGTTATGTGCTATTTTTAATATTTACAAAGATTAGGTATAATTACAATTTTTTTTGTACTGGTACGGCCGATAATTGTATATATATATATATATATATATATATCCATTTAAATTTTATACAACATTTAGATTTTAAAACACCTTTGAACATATGTAAATTTATAAGATGATCTGAATAATAATTATTTATATTGATTATAGAGATTTTTTTCTTTAAATATAAACTCTTAAAACTGAAGTATATCCAGCCAAATAACTACATTTAACACGAAACACCGCCTCCGCTCCGTAAGAACACAGTGTGCTCTATTCTTATAAACAATTATAATATATTTAATTGATAAATGATTTAAGATGATTAAAAAGCAATAGTCGCGCGCTCGATTCGTATATCTAACATGTACACAACACACATTTAACATAATGGTTCATCAATTTTCGTTTAAAATCACAGACGTTTTCCTAAAATATGTATATTAATTCCCTTCATGCACCGGCGGAATAAGCTTATATAAAATCAAAAATTATAAATTTGATAGAACATATACAGTGGCCACGCGAAATATAACGCGAGCCCGTGTCGGGTCTATTCAAAATTTCGCGACACAAACAATCTTACTTAAGATGTATGAAAGAATATAATTGTTTTTGGATTTGAATAAATAAAAAAAAAAAAACTTGGCGAACTTGTTTTCCAACGATTATAAACCTCGTCAGAGAGTATGGAGTGTTTTGTCTAATTGTTTTTTTTTTTTTTAACCAAAAAATGATGATTTCAATGCAACGTTCCTACAATTTTTCAATATGACATTCATATTAGCTAACATATATCAAAAATCACATACATCTGTACTACAAGCGGTTATAATTTAAAAAAACAAAAAGAAACAGTTTCCCGAGAACGTGGTCACGTAATTTTGATTATTCACAGATAATAAATAAATAGCTACACGACTGTTAAATATTTTTTTTTTGTTGTTTTGCTTTAGGCAGATAAAGTGTATGTGGGACTAGTTGCACCAGATGGTGCTCGGCACTATAACTTACATAAACTCACACCATGTTAAAACTAAATTATATCAATAATAAGTAATATTTTGTAGTAGCTATTTCATTTGCTGGAGGAGTCTCGATCACACGTATGACCTGCTCCTCATCACTGGTGTTTCAAGATCTGAAAATAAATATGAAAAAATTTAATAACGGAAATTCGTTTTATATAATGTAGACAGACTTGTATGAACATTATATTTGAAAAAAACATGCAACCGTAAGGCTCGTGCCACGTATGGAATTAAATTGTGATCTTTGAATTATTCACAGATTCAACACTTCATGAATCATTTACCGTTTTACGGAAACAGGTCAAATACATAAATAATTATAAAGAACAATATTTTATACGAAATAGTTTATTGAATGCTAATTCAGTTACTACTTTTATTAATACGTTTAATTATTAATGTTAAAGTTTAAAATATAATTTTCAAAATTAAGTCTGTATACATAACTTAGTTATATAGATTAATATGTTAACCAATCACCACCTGTAAAGAATTGCAAGGTTCGTTGGGTAAGACTCGGGAGACATCCGAGCGAATCTTACCCAGTGCAGTGTATCGTTTGAGCCGCATGAGCCATCAATTAATAGATTAGTGCCTTTAGTGAGTGCTGAAAGGGGATTGTTTTAGATAAAAAAAAAATAATATTCATATACCATTCAATGTATATACTATCAAAATCTCTGTATCATATTCAGTTATGCAAACTCAACGAAAAAAAATCATCTCTTCAAAAACGTCACTGCAAGTTAAAAACTCGTCAAAAAATCTACTGTGTTTTTGATAAAAAAAGAAATTAAAAAAAAAAAAAACGATTGAAGTGTTTATAAAAATGTCTAAAACAATCCACTACGTACAGTGCAAAAGTGCTTTCTTGACAATGTTTGAATGCTTACTATATGGGAGCATGCGGCTCAATCGTGTCGTTCGGCAGGAAACTGCACCTGACATAAACACAACAATTTTTTTTTTAAACCGTCTCATCAAAAACTAAATCACACAAAAAACACTCATTTATATAGGACACAAGACTCGAATCTTCACAACTGGAGTATGACCGCAATAAGTAAGGCTTCTATGGGTCGATAGATCAAGGTTCGCTTTTTGGCTCACACAACGCAATTCAATTATGCTTGCAACACGTTATTGTACCAAACGTGATTTGTTTTTTTTTTTTTAATATTATTAATTTGTGATCTTTTGGTCCGTTGAGGTTTATTAAGGAATTAAGCTGGTGCTTTTCTCGCTATGGGTACTCTGTCACAAGTACCAAACTTTTTGAATTTATTTTAGTTTTGTAATTCAATTTGGTTATTATTGTATTCTGTGTTGTAATAAAATCTTTTCTTTTCTCAATTTTTAGTAATTAAATATATTTATATACTTTAATTTTTCCACTTTTTTCATATCGACGTATACAAATTTTATGCAAGGCAAGATAAATAGGACAAGGCGAGATCTGCTCGCCCTACTAAACTTATTTAACGTAATCTCTACGATGACACAACCTAGATAATTTAATTTTTTTTAAGTCGTATAAAATGGTATAAAATAATTATTGAATTTTGATAGTTATTGCGCAATAGGAGCGAATTGGACATTTTTCATGATTATTAAAGTTTATATTATATTTATGATTAGATTTCAATTTAATATAAATATTACATTAAATACATATAATAATGAATGAATGCAAATATCACAAACACAAGTGATATTATAATAAAAGATTAAACTGTGTGTAATATATGTTATACAAATAATAAATTTGCATTTTACTAATATATATATATATGTTTAAATACACTTTTGTTTTAAGTAAAATGCAAATTTTATTTTCAAAATAAAGTCGCCAGTAATGCCACATTTAAAGTAATTAGAATATATTTAGTCTACTGGCAACTCTATATATATATATATAAATATAATATTATAGATAGGTAACATACAATCTGTCTAGAGTTGACGTGTGCTCAGCATTCCGGTTAACCATTTCACCACCGTTCGGCCTAGAATAATACATAAAATATGTCATATTTTCTGACTTTTATCTTGTGTCTACAGAGTGTACTTTTATATATATATATATATATATTGAATTGTATACTAATTTATTTTAAACGTTATATTATTCTTGAGCGTACAATTTGGGACGAACAGTATTTCGTAAGCTATTCGGAGATTGTTTATGTCAAAATCTGTTTGACATTTGGCAAATGCAAAGGTTAAGTTCGTGTCTTTAACTTAGCGAATATGTTGTGCATTCAGAATAGAACCGTATTTTTTAATGGTTTTATATTTTGTATCGTGTTATTACATTTGAATTGTGTTAGATATTTAACTCTTAAATTGCTTTATGTCGGCCATTTTACTTGTTCAGCATTTATACATACATATGTTTTTGAATGAAATTTGTCAATTGCATTTTACAGTTATATCTAAAAAAAAAATGTTTGGGATATTGCATGGACTATAACCATTATAATATAATACGACCAAATCATGCTTGAATAATACCCGTGTGGAAATGAATTTTCACATGTATAAAGACAAAATATGTGTTATTCGTTAAGGTACATAGGACCATTTTAAATCGTCTTAAATCTAAGCGATTCTACGACTGGTCCTAAGCGACCAAGCTGAGAAGAAGCAGGCAAGAAACTCGGCTTGGTTGATTTGATTTTTGTAAGGATCCCACCCAGCACACTTATCGAAGCAAAACTATTAAAGCTGGAGCTAATTCATTCATAATATAAATAATATATAAATCGAGGATCGTTGAATTCAGAACCATATCTTTCCGTATACAATTAATTATGGAGGCTCACTGAAAAATGGTATAATAAAAAGAAAAACTCACTTGCGCTTAGCGTGTAGCATTTCCATAAGTAGAGTCTGTGTTGGCGCCTGTCCGGCGCAATGTCGCTGGTACAAGTGCTCTTCGCCTCGCGCCGCGAGCGCATGAATTTCAGGCACCACCATTACAAGTTTGCCGAATTTATCCTGAAATTATCGTTGCACACATAATCCAAAGTGTTAGCCTCGTTGTAGACGATTAGATAGTTAGCCAAACTTTAAATAGTTTAGCTAAAGTTAGATTTTGTTCATTGTACTGTTTTCATTTTAAATGATAAATTACTACAAAACAAGTTAATGGTATTTAAAAAAAAAAAACATGTTTATAAAGCAGAATGTTTCGTTAAGGTGTCGTTTACCAGAGTTCGTTTTTTGTGTATTTGAACGGACATTAAAAGTCTTGGGGATTTTGTATCTGGTCGTGAACGCACTGGATATAAAATTAGTTACCTGTATCGTGGGATAGCATGTAAGTGTGTAGTCCAAAAGCGCAGCCTGGACCGTCTGGTAACCATCTCGGACGCATTTCACGTTAACAATACCCCGCACGTCTGTAACCACAAGAAAACTCTTCAAACAAATAAAAGAAGTCACAGACAGCTCTTGATAAATTTAATAAACAAAAATCAAATTAAATACAATTCGCTAAAATGCACACGTAACACAACAGACAATCATAGAAACAAAATTAACAAAAAAAAAACATAGTAAAATACTGACCAGGGTTTAGAAGCAGGAGGAATTTTACACAGATGTAATCAGGTACGTCAAACTTGAGCTCAGCCAGTTTGTTCTGTAGCTCGTTGAAGTGGTCAGCCAGCGCTGGCACACCCAGAAGACCGAGGCACAGAAGATCAAACTTCTGCCCATTGTGAAGTGTCGTCTCATCTGGTAGACCATTGTGCATCCGTTGGTGAAGGTGATCGAGCACCAACATATCTGACCACGAGTGTTGCAGCAACTTCATTTGATCGTCAACCTGAAAAGGGATGCTGTCCTTAACTAAAACATCTCTACAGCCATTTAACAGTGTCGGGGAACAGAGCGGCAACATAGAATTGAAGACGTTCGCAAGGCAGGACCGCCCTGTTCACCGGAAGCTCTAAGGACCCGAGGCCGTGTGACGCAAGTGGTTATGTATTAAGTATTCAACTCGACGACCCAGATTACAACGAGGGTAGTGCGTTTGCAAAACAGCACAAGTAAAGTTTAGAAGTTGCACCACCGACTACACAATATCAAGATCAGGTCGACACCGAGATCCGTCATAGCAAATCATTGCGAGCCGATTTCATAATTATTCAACTGTTTCTGACGTTATTAAAACCCGCGTCACATGGTGTTTAATCTTTTAATTATTGACTATCCGCTGTTGCCCGCACAAGGCTCATATCTGGGTCAAAGTCGCGACGACGAACGAGTGCCAGATACCATACTGATACGTCAATATAAATATTCTATGCCATTGTAACGCTCCGAACATTACACGGTTCAATTTGTGAAAAACTTCGTTACATAATATTGAACATTAGTTTTTGTTCACTTACGTTATCCGTTTTTTTTTGTACCCAGCTAAAAACATGTTCAAATTTATCAACGATCATTACCTAATTTATATCTGAGTTATAATGTTCATAACAAATAGCCGTGTATATAACAAAGAATATGTAGAGCGTACAATTTTGCCAGGCTCATTGTTATTATGAGCGGTTTTGAAACCGAGACTTGGCTAATATCTTGGCAAAATGGTGGCGCGATGTAATAGAAAGGCGAAATACTTAACTAAATTGCACGGCATGGACCGTGTAAATTATGCTGTGTCAAGAATTTACAAAGAAAAGTTAAAATTCACAATGCCGTCCACGACTCCCCGTCTAATAAGCGCTCATTAAGGCATTGACGTTATAAGACGTCAATGCGTGTCCGCCTCAATGCGGTATGCGTCTAAAGTCTAAACGAATCGTGACTCGTTTGATGTTACGTAAGAGAAAGCAACGAAAGGCCGGTTAACTAGTTACGTCTCGGTTAGCAGTGCTTACGAGCGGGGTAAAAAGTGCTTTCTCGCGGCAACTCGGCCACGGGCACTGTGTCAAGAGCACTGGTGAAAGTACAGTGTTGCCGAACCGCACGCTACTCCGTTACATCATATCGGTCTGGTAAGAGCATTGCTCATCAACATTGATCTTGTAAGCTCACTACTCTATACCATCGCCAAAGGACTCCTTTCTATACAGTTCGGTGGCAAGTCTCTGTGTCGCGGATCACTATTTCCGTAAATAAACTTTTAACTCGGACAAAATTCATGTTCGTACGTTGCCGTCCTAATTCCTCGGAATGAGTCGTAAACAAGCACCGTCATTTAGCACAAATTAAAATTGCTCGCTGCAAAGTTGAGGCCGTCTGTGGGAGCGAGAAGAGACGAAACGCGCGGCGCGGCAACGTCGCGTGCCCACGTGACCGGTTACGGGTCTTGCGTAAGCGTACGGCAACCGCGGATCGCGAGCCAGCTCCTCCGTTGGCTTTTACTGATTGATTGAACTTCTGAACAAACACACATAATTGATCACTGGACGCAGTATCATTTGTATTCATGAGCGTTGTTCATGAATAGGTTGATTCTTTTGGAATATAAATATTTTTACATCACCGGAAACTACTGCATTTATGAATGTCGACTAGGAAATGAATATCAAATTAGAAACCGAGTGGAATGAAAAAAAGGTTTACAAAACATTGTCCCACTCGTCGACCTACTCCGTGAAAAGTAATTAAATTAAGGACGTTATTATAGATTATAAAGCAGTTGGCGACATGCTTGTCGTGGGAACTTGACCCAGTTGAGGCGGGTCGCGGGCGGCGGAATATCGATTGCCAACGGCACCGCACCATTATGCGTCACACGCTCTCCTATTAACAAAACCATAGCCCTATCTTATGATCACAATCACAAGAAAAATAAGTTCGCATTGCCATAAAAAAATCGCAAATACAATCGCAAAATTCGCAAGCGTTTGGTGTACACCGGACAGGGTGAAAGGATTCGGGACGGGAAACTTATACTTATCTGAAATTCACCTTTAAATACTTAAAGAACACGGTGTTCCTCGCCCAATCCACTTGTGAGAACAGATTTTGATCCAGGACTTTGCACATCAGCTCGAAGAGATCGACTTCACATTGGTTGTAGGTTTGGCTCTGCAGGAGGCCAAAGAGAGAGTTTTGCCATTCTCTGTCGTCGATAGTCTGGACGAATTCTCGGATCATGGGTGACACTCGAAGCGTTTCTGTGCTGGTGGCCTCTGCAGTGCTGGACGGCGTGGCAGCTGTGGTTGCTGGGGTGTCGAAGGCGAAGGCGTCCGGTGAGGCAGAGTGTGGTGAATGGGCGTCCCACTTGTCGTGGGTCGGTGGGGGAGGAGCTTGAGGCGCTTGTGACTGCGCCGCTAAAAGTGCCGGCCCCGGCGATGATTCTGGCGAAGACGTCAGCGATGAAACTTGTGGGATCTGAATTTCCTGCTTTACAGGCACTGAAGCGTACGGTGAGCTAAATCCAAGTACCAGCCCACCGTCTCCGAGTGAACCGCGAAGAGTTTGTACTGCAATCTGTCTTTGCCTCATCATTTGTAGTTTGCGGGCTCGGTCGCGTTTATACATGGGCCCGAACTTATTGCGACCACCACGCATACGATCTGCTCGCACGGCTGTAAAAATAAAATATATAACATTAACAAAACACATATTACAAAATACATTTCCATGTAATAAAAACTATCAAGTCCTATGAGCCAATATCCAGAATGTTATGTTTTTGTAGCATGCAACTAATCTAGTATATTCTTTAACCATGCATCCCTTAAATCATTTACTAAAACACAGAGAAAATTACCTAATTCCTAACTGTTGTAAATAACAATAAAATGAAAAAAGCACGTCTAATATCTAATGTGATAAGTACTTAGAATTTTCAGATGTAAAAATAACTAAACCGACATGTTTACTTTGTCTTCAAATTAGAGTAAAACGGTTTCATTTCTTATCGGCGTCGCAAAGATAAGGCTTCATTTCGAGAGCTCACTAAGCAACGCTACGTTCTTCCTATTATGTAGTGTTAGAACAAGACATAGGAAAATTGAATCCGTTAAAACCGATCACATTGTTACAAACATGTTGTGACGATTAGAAAAAAAAAACATCAATCTTTACATTTACAGCACCATCGTCGTAATCACGAATTATCGTTGCCTATGAATCGATAAAACTTGATTAACATTCTTGAAATTTAGGACAGCGGCCCCATAATGCATGAAGTCTACTGTACTTTATTATATTGGCAATATTCCAAAGTATCAAGCGGCCGCTTCACACGATATCAGCAATTTATGCTCGTTCCGATTCTTTGAGAGGTAGATTCTAAAAGGGTGCCTCTAGAATGAGAACAAACATATTCTCGTAATTTACATATAACATACACATATGTTTGACATTTGTACGCGGCACGACGTATACCGGAAACGCAGAGCGCGGGAAGCCAAGGGAGCCAGGACGAACACCGATGATACAGAGTTCACACAATACAACCAACATGAAATCTTTGTTTTATTAAAACTTCAAATGGGTTTTGGAACAAAGCGAGAGCACCACGAGTGGCAAAACTTAAAAATAGCATTGACACTACAAAAATTCCCAGTACAAATGTGTCGAGTACAATACAAAAGCTCGAGACACCGATAAGGAGCCAACAGACGTTATCGTGTCTGTTACAAACTGTAAATAAATGAGCCTGGAACGGAAGAGGGCTTTCAGTGAGTTGCGGACTCGCCCAACCCACGATTTAAAAATAACAACCAGTTTTTATTGTAGCTAACGCGCCTGTGCGCGAAAAGGACAAAGTTATAGGGCGAGCCAAAGAATGCAAGAGAGATGCCGAGCGTAACGGATTTGAGCGTTGTTGTGTGCAATTCCACGTTTCGTATTGCAGTCTGTTTCACCAAAGAATTTATGTACTTACCACCGCAGAACGTAATAAGAGAAAGAATATGAATATTCTAAATTCTATTTGTTCCTTACAAAGACGGTTTTGAAAGTACAGCCATACATGGGAAGAGTATCATTTATACATGATGTTGTCAAACCATCCGACTTGAACCACAGGGGTTGTTTATTGTTAAGTGTTGTGTAGAACTTCTGAAAGGCAGTCACAAAGTATTTTCTACCGACACAAGAAACACCATGTAACTGATACAACGATAGAGCCGTCCATACATTTGTCGAAAACTGGTTTACAGGGTCGTCCCTTGACACAATTTGATTAAACTGGTTTAATACATTTCTTTCCCTTATCAGAATGTAAATTACATCCTTGGAATCATTACACACATTTTGTGGATCTCTTTTAAAAATATACATGACAAATGTACCCTAACAAGATTCCAATTGGGAATTCCAACATAAAATACAGTGCTAATAGTTACAATTAAACCCACAAATAGTTTGTACGGACGTACTAATGGTACTTGTTTCCCCTACATATTTACCCATTTTCAGCAAAATCACCATAATAAAATGATTGCATCAGCAGTCTCACAAATGACACCTTTCGTGACTACACAATACCATTGTGCGACTCTATATGTGCCCTATTACTGTTTAAACCTGTTATTTGTTAGCAATTTCGATTGTCATACTTCTCAACGAGAGTTATACATTTTGTATACCTGAAAATTAATTAGTTCATTCTAATTACAACGTCGACGTGTTCACGATTTTTTATGAGGATATTCTTTAAGCCGGATATTATGTGAAGCATATCTAATTTACTTTATCATGACTAATACCAGCACATTTGCGGTTTCCATTCACTGCCTTTATTATGCATGCTAGTATTATAGTTGGTTCAATTCAAAACTTAAATGATAATCATTAGACAGAAAGGATGTTTAAATAATAATTCATTTGTTAATACTATGAAAACTCCATTTAACGTCACTCGATTTAAGGACAAACACTCTGAGTCGAAATTCAATTGGCTTTGGTTGGTTTAGCTTGTATTTTAATTCTTATCTTTCTTGTCTCCAAAGACCACTGACTATAAAATGCACAGTCCATTTAGAGTATTTATATAGACTTTATACTATGTAAATATTACATAAGTTATTAAAAATATACAATCCACCGTGAGAGTTGGACTTATGTTAGCCGAATGCTGTTTGCATTTGATATGTTCTTTGACAGAGTTTCTATGAAATGGTGCATCGAATATTATATCTTTATTGGAATGAGCAAACGATAGTAGCTGATAATATTGGAAACGAGGTCAGGCACTTATAACACAGTATAAGTAGATCAAGGTCAAGGTCACTTTTACAAATTAAAAACACAACTGTGCGACAAACAAACTAAGTGTGCGAAAATAGCTATAGGCTAATGTGTTCACCTTGCGTTCAAAAGCTATTTGCGGCTAAGATAATATGGCCCAGTTGTTGAAGATGGGTCAAGGTCGGCCCTAGCGACACGCACACAACAGCACATCAATCCTCAGCGACCTCAGACAACGCAAACAACCAGCAGTTACATTACAAGATAGAACCTATGATTAATGTCCTATGACCTTGGAATTATACAGCAAGGTCATCGAATGAAGTAATCGTGTCAACGAGATAAAAAAATGTATGCTCCGAAAGGACGGGAAGAGGTGGGGAACGCTCCTTGTACCGAAGAGTTGGTGAAACTTGGTCAAGGCTGACGGCGCCCCCCGCTCATCGCCTCGTTAACTACGATCAACTCCGAATACAGCCGAATATCTACGAACGCCCGCGCGTACCTACTTATCGCGCCTAGATATCATGGCTGTGAACGTTACACAAGAAATAGATATCATCAGCCATACTGATGCACCCAACTGTGTCAAGATCTACTATTCAGTAGTTCTGATTACAAAATCAATGAAACACTTTTGGCTCTCGAGTTACACGAGATGTTGTATGAGCTTTGGCGCTAACAAATCAACCTCTTATCATGTAACATAGTTGTTTATCTTCCATAGAATTTATGACGTGCTCGATACAGATGACTATGTTCAGTTTTATGGCCCACGCATTGTTACTCTGTCAAATGTAACTTTCAGCTATTTTTTTTTTATTATCATAAAGCTCCCTGCAATTGCCGTAATAAGACAGGTAATACCTAAAAAATAGAAAGGCCCGCTTTACGAGGCCGCTCTGTCGAAACACTTAATTCAGGTCAAGGCAGCGCGCCGAAATAGTCTGCTCGAGCGCGTTTTTTATTGTCATCTAACATCTGTCCCGAGCTACGAACGCACTATTCCATCAAACCACTAACTACATTTTACTATCAACCAATAATTGAACGATCATCGCTTAATCATATAGAAATAAAATCGACATCAGAATGAGATCCTAATAAGAATTATAACTTAATATCGTTATATACGTATGTTGTAATAGAATTGCGTAATTAAATATTAAGAACTATAAAACCAAACTCTGAATAGAACATCAGCCTGAATACTGATTACGTTTACTGTGTACGTAACTGTCGCTGTGTGAAACAAGCGTGGCGTGGCGACGCCTCTGATTACGTAAGGTGATGTGAACTGTGAACACCAATTGTGGACAATCCGGTAGACTATCCAATGTTCATTTGAGAATTTTCTTTTATGTGCCGGGATATGTTCCGCGCGTATTAGCATAACAGCCGGGAAACGTTTCGGCCATAAAACCATAAGAGCCGGGAAAATTGTCCGGACATAATGGGGATGAGCATCTTGTTAACGAAACCAAATTATATGCTGTTTGGTATACATTGGTAACTGTTGAGATAATTTCTATGCACGTTTGAGCTGTAACGTGATACGTGTCCAGGTCACATTTGGGTAGTCCATTGCGACAGGTCGAGCGAGGCGTCTTGTGAAATAACGCTTGCGCAGCGCGCACCCCACTGAACGGTCGATTGTGTCGAAACGCACGACACCGCCGCTTGAGTGTGCTTAACTCGAAAATACTTGAAAACGGTTTGATAACAGCCGGTTATGACAAGACAGACAGTCATAAATTTATAACGACTCCAGATGAATTGTTAGAAATCGACTATATAAATTGCACATAATAGAAAAAGCCGATAAAACAAAACAGTAGTATAGTTTATGCATTACACAAGGCTTGCTTGGTTGCAGGTCGGGCGGTGCGAACCTCTCGCAACAACCGCTATTCGGGTCAACCGATTTGTGAGAATTGTGCCATCTGACATATGTACTGTACTGCTCTATATGTTCGAATTAAAATTACACAACCTTGGAATTTGCGTATCACAAATGTATGGATTATAATACAATATGAATAACTATTCGGAATAAATAAATGAGTCAACTCACAAGGGATACTGCTTTATAAACATGAGCGTGTGAAATGAATGGTTAAGATGTGTTTAGGATTCAATAAAATTTATATATGTATGTATGTGTTTTCAAACTAAATTGATACGAGCAACTCGAGTTTAATGTGTATTCGTCAACTTGAATAAAGTCATAAGAATACAAATTTCATTGGTAGTCATAGATGTTGCAAACATCCCAGCATCTGGCGAAACGTGCAAAGGCGAGTGGCTCACGCACACATTCGCAAGCCTATATTGCGTATACGAACGCACAAACAGGCAGCGCGCGCGCCGCATCGCGGCCCCGCTTGCAAAGTAGGTCAGGGCGCTATGCGGCCGCGCGCGTTTTAAATTTAGAATGATCTGCGCTTCAAACTCCGCCCCATTCGATCACCGAACTAGTACACTTAACAATAATTACTAATGAAGTTATTGTTAATTTGTACTCATTATCTATCAAATGGTCATGTTACGAATGAATTTCAGGTGTAAAATGTGGATGTGGCTTTAGACCTTGGATGCCTGCGAAAATGAGATAATAGAAAATCGAATTTTGTTTAAATGCTCAATTGTTTATTGATAATTATCATACCGTTTCGGATAATTAAAATTAAAACGAACGAGAGCGGTGCCCTATTTTGTTTTCATAGCGTGAGAAACATGTATCATAATATTTGTTTCATTTTCGGCTCAATTTGGTCAAAAAAAAATTTCAAAATGTTGATGTATTGAAAAACACAATAATGCGATATAATAGCATAACTCAAATTATAATAAAAGGAAAGCATATGGAACAACCAATAAAAACTCTTTCAATCCGTAGACATTAGGTAACGGTTTAGTTATTGCCAAATTCTTTTGAGCAACGAGTTGAGCAAATCCGAAAGTAGTCGACTCGAATTAAAATTTGAGCAGGCCAGGTATATAATATTATTATAGATATACAAGCGTAATTGTATTTTTTTTTCAAATATATCTTGTGTTCTTGGATTATATTTAATTCACGATAAGATCAAAGCATGATAGCCAACAAAACTAGGTGAAGGTCGCACACATTATTGACTAGATACGAGCTCTAGGAATTACATTTTTTTTTTTAGTAAATTGCATTTTATGTAAATCAGCATGCTTAATTTAAAACTAAAAATAATATGAGACTTTGTTAGATGCGATCTTACCTTCAAGCTTCATTCCAACATCCAGACATTTCTGGAAGCGGCAGAATGGACACCTTTTCCTCTGGGTTTTATCGATATGGCATGCACGTTCAGCAACACATGTGTAAACCTTCTTATTCTGTACGGTCCTCTTAAAGAAACCCTTACAAGATTCACAAGTAAGTAGACCGTAATGGTATCCACTAACTTTGTCGCCACAAACAGGACAAAGTTCCTCTATCACATCCTTTGTGTCTGTTTGATCACACACAGTTCCAGCTGCGGGTAAGTACGCTCCAGGTTCCCCACCGGCACCTGTTGGAAACAGATAGGAAGCGTCCAAGTTAGCGTAGGCGAAGGGTTGGTTGTCTGATGTGCATTGGTATGCAGCCCCTTGGGGCACGTATTGGGAGGTTCCTGATGGTCCACTGCCAGAGCCAGAACCTTCTGGGCCCGGACTTAGATCAAAAGGGGACATGTTGAGGGACATGAGACCTGTCTGCTGGTCCATCGTCATGCTCGGCCGCACTTAGCGGCTACTTATTATAAATCCCTACGACGGCGTTCAACCGAAACAACGTTCACACAGTCACTCAGTTCACTGGCGGTCTGACCGCAACACTATCTGCCGCTGGCGGGCTGCACCTGTTCAAGCACTATGGTTAGAGGCACATAAATCCAGCACATTTTGTTCAGTAAGAATTTAGGGTAGCGTTACTAATTTAGGTAACTGTTAAGGCGCCGAGCGCCGAACTCAAAGTAAACTATCGCAACGAGAACTGTTGGTAGAGTTTGTTGACGGCGCGCGGGCTTACGATCGCGACAAGTATTGTTACAGCAACGGCACACGTGCCTTCCGAGAGAGGTCCCGCGATCGACTGGCGGCCGGCCGGCGACAACGGCGCGCGTGCCGGCGCCTCCCGCATGCGCGCCCCGCTAACCCCCGCCCGCTCGCACAATGGAAAACGATTAGGAGCCCATGTAATAAGTGAAAGTGAGTCGGTGACCCACTTTCCCGCGATCCAGGTCTATGTTAGTGCGCGTTCGCGCGGTTGCGCCACCGCGCGGGCGAAGAACGGCGCGGGGGGCGGCCCACTGACCCAGTTGCGCACAGTGCCGCAGCAGGGCAGGGTTGCCGCGAACAACGAGCTTATGTTTACGTTCGCATAGCATTGGCTCTTGTGTAAAGAGCATTTGCTGTACCTACGTAACAAATCTAATCGTTACAGTACTCTACATTCAAATTCACTATGGCACTGTCTGCACGGCGAATTTTATTCGCGCAGTAACTAAAATGATATATAGGTTTTGTTTCGCGCGGTTTTTCTTACTGCAAATGCAACCCCATTAGTCACAAAAATGCGAGGAAATATGACAATCAAGTCTTATTTATATATACATAATTAGTATTTTGATCTACGTTTTTTTAAAGCTTTTAGTTCTTGTAAAATTTAATCTCTATGGTATGGCATACACAGCTAATAAATATGCTAAATCTTATAAAATATAAAATTGCGATTTAATAAGAGCAGCGTTTTTTTTTAATTTTCGAGAAGTCACAACTTTTTCTCACTTTATACTTATCAAATTAATAGGTTTTTATCAAACCAAGTACGCTGCAATTCATTTAATTCACAATACAGTTAAGAAACCATTAGAAACAGTCAATATTACAGCAGAGTAAATTAAAGATCTTGACCTGGATTCGGTTAAAATCAGTCAACGGGTCACGAACGACAGACTGCCTTTGACAGCCTTGTGTTGATGTGTAACGCGAGACGTGGCCTAACGCACTAAGTATTCAACGCATATGTCAATATGTGACCAGCAACGAAATGCTGAACAATGCAACATTATAAAATTGTAAAATCCCAAAGTTCAAAAAGATCCCAGTCTTAACAACAAAAAAAACACCCCAAATCCCTTTCGGTACGCAAATAGGAACTAAACAGAATTTTACACGTTAGGCAAAAAACAACTTCAGTCGTAACAAACAAAACAGTTGCGTTCATATTCACAAGCCACATGAAAGCACATATTGCGTACAATACGTAATGAGTCAATAAGTTTCGATTTCATAATCAAGACCTGAATACCGGATGAAAAAGCGACAGTTACCGTGGGTACACAAAGTGTGTCATTTTCGCTATCGTTCAGACGTCGCGACCTCCTACGAAAGTAACAGTTGGTCGACTCACGCGCATTTGCTTTCTTCGCATGCGCAAGTGACGTCACGCTTTCTCCATCAGTGACGTCCACTGATGTAAGTATCGTAATCCGCAACTATGTAATAGACGCGCCGTCATCATTATGTTATCCGTTCGTTATACACAACGGCCAGGCGCGCCGGTATATAGAGGCTCTTATTATAATGATATTTAACAGCACTGGATGTAATATTAGTATTAGATGATCGATAAATGTATTATGGCCTTTTTACAAATACGAACTTAGTGACGATATAACGCCTCATGATATTGTCAAGCAATGGTAATCAAATCGTAGAATATATCAACACTGTTAGAGAGATTTTATACGTTGTCAATTTTGATACAAGTCCTATTTCTTGAAACTGGATTTAACGATCCAGTTCGATATAAGGTAACGAGGTATGGGTGAGTATAACAATTAATAGTATGTATGATTCAGTTAACATGTTGTTGGTAACATCACGTTTCGAATGGAAAAATCAATGCAAATCTAAGAGAATCTATCAACTCAATCACTAATTATTGTAATATACATAACAATTTATTATTGGAGTCGAGTATTATTGTTCCGCACTAGTCCACTCCACGTGAAGAATATAAGCACATTGATCGGTATATCCAGAAATGCGAGGCACGAATTAAAGTTGGGAGCTTTAGTTTTTGTAAAGGGCAAAAAAATATATACAGTTACATAGCATGTCGCGTGATTAGCTTCGGCTGGTGCATGTGGGGATAATAATATTTTAATCAAAAACTGGGAATTGGGTCAGTAGTACTAACTACCACGGTGCGACCTTTTGGAAATTAATTGAAATGTGATAAAGAATTGAAATTGAAAAACATTTCTATTCGCATTTCCAATTTATTTTGACATTTTCAATTTCTAATCACATTTTCATTTATTGCATTCTTTAGAGCCTCGTAATTATATCGGAAAGCCATGACATTTATATGCAATAGAAATATGGTTAAAAGTTTAATAAAAAATCGAATACAAAACTCAACATAATAATTCAGATAATATCGGCCTGTTTCCTTATTTAAAATATATCTGATTCAAATGGTCACCACGAACATAAAAAACATTTAATTTTCTTTCTCAAGCATACAAGGCAACCTTAAAACCTCTTTATTATGATGTCCCAACTGCAAAATCCAGGTTGACACAAATCAATACAGTCTCTATCCGAACTCACCTACTTACAAACACAAAAAATCTTTGGTATAATGTGCTCCAGTATAAGAGATGCGTGGAATAACAAAGTGATTGCCCAACTTGATAGTTGCAAAGAAAACGACCCGATTCCGTGATATGACGATTTCACTTGTCCTCAAAATCCGTTTCTTAATATTAATCATGTACGTGAAACAAAAGACTTGCGTTCTGATTGACCTTAAGGCATAATATCGAAATACTAAATCAGACTTTTTTTACTGTTCTATTGCCCTCGATTTCTTTTGAATAATTTTACACTGATACAAAGAAATAACTGTTAACACAGCGCGTTTATACGAACGGGGGGTAGGGGGAGCTAACAACCTAGTCCAGGTTCAGCAACTTTTTGAAAAAAGACATTCCGCCACGGCTCAGCAGTGTTTACTTAAACACAATTTGATAAATACGCAACGGATATCTCTTGATTATCACGTTCGTGTTCTAATTTTAACGCTAAGAGTTGCAGTTTTTATGTATGTAGTGTGTATGTCAGCAGCTCCTGACAATTGTGTTTGTATATGTTTATATAGCGGAAGGAGGTCGTTCATTTACTTTACGAGGGGTTCTTAGAAGCTCAATTTATCACCACAGGCGAACTTAAATTCGCAACAGACGTGTTAAAATAAAAATTCTAGAAAGTTCCTTTTCATTTAAATGTAATTACGTACGGGGCCAAAGGAAAATGGCTAACGCGAGGAGAATATGAACCAACAACACTATTCTAGAATTTATTATAGAAAATATGATTTGAATTTTTTGAATTACATTTCATTCGCTTACTAATAGGACAAAATCTTTTTAAAATGTACGCACATAAAATCACTAAAGCGATCGAGGAATTGATATTTTTATCAACAGAAATAAATTAATTGACTGCAATTAACTTTAATAGAAATAGTGGGGAACATAAACGATCGACGAGTCGACCAATTACAGACCATTTTAACATAATGAAGCAGGTAGCTGGTACAGCAATAAAAAGTTATAATGCTTTGGTCCCGTTAGCTGTGGCACAACGGAATCTTAACGAATAATTCACAAGGGTTAATGAAAGTACGCACTAATTTTTGAAAACATAATTTTCGTAGACAAAGATTTTTTTTTAATATGTAACAGGAGGCGAACAAAGAGGCGGGTCACTTCGAGTGAAGTGCTAACCGCCCATGGACACCTGCAACGCCCGGTTTACAAGTGAGTTGCCGACCTTTAACCTCTTTATACATCTCTTTCCGACACAATCCGTTATAATAAAGTTGACCTCAAAATTTTGTGTTACTACACAGCGGGGAATAAAGGAATCGTATGTTGGTAATTGTATGGACCCTTTATTTATTTATATATTTTCTATACGATTGTATGTCGTATGACGAGGGTACATCAAGAAAGCGCCTGAAGGGTCTCATTCGATGAGAGGTAACAAAGTGAACTGTTTAATTTTCTTCTCATATCTAAGACTACGAGAGTTCCTAATAGGCCGTTCTGAAATACCCACAAACTCTGCTGGATAGCTTTAATTTTTGAAGCGTGATCACTGTTTATGTCAGCAATTAGGGCGATTAATTCGCACTATAAAAGGATATTTTATATTTTTTTTGGTTCGTATTTTTTTATTATTGTTGTTTTTGATCTTAGAGTTAATTTCCGGTTCTAACCTTATTTTGGCTTTGTTTTTAAGCTATTCATTATTGTGTAAACTTTTGATATGATGTATAGGTTTAAAAAATAAAACAGATTACTACATATAATTACTAGTGCACATTAGAGGGCCAAGATAAGTTGAGATCGTTTTTTTTTTTCAACATCTATAAAAAAATACAATTGTCAATGTATTTGTAAGTAGGTGATCTGCCTCCTGCGCTCACAAAGAGTAATTCGTATTTTATCAGTTCTCAACAAAGGCCTGTTCGGAAAGTAGGCCGTAGCACAAGCAATCTTTACACACACTGAATATTTGAATAAATAAAATGCTTAGTCTTTGTGCCACATTTTCAACCACATACATGTATGTTACCAATATATTTGCATGATGCGAGATTATAAATTACAACGATTGCCCGTTAAAAAAATCACTATCCCCGTTAAAACACAATGCGCCCTTTTTGCCCGTTATCACGGGATACTTTGAAAAGTATGATTATTTAACATAAATATTAAGCTATTCAACCAACCGTTTTATTTAATAAAAAGCAACATAATATTTACTATTTTCGGTATTTATATGGGCTTCCGTTTCCTTCTAATGTAATTTATGTGTACATGTGTTTCTACACCGTGAGGTTTTTATGGTCTCGAAAATGTAATGGTATACATTTTTTTTTGAAAGAGGGGGGCAAACTATCAGGACCACCAATCAAACACACCATAAAGTTGAAGTCACCGCCCGTAGACACTCACGTGGCCGGGTAAATAATTAATTAACGGTGGATACATTTAATACTACGTTAAAAATAAATAAACTGCCATAGGCTTTCATTTCATAAAAGAAAGAGACAATAATGTATTTCAGCCAGTAATTATGTCGCATAGTTGTCATCTATAATATACGTTGTAAAAAAAGGCCCGTGGTGTGTGGACATTAGTTTATAATAAATTTGTATTTCCTTACACAACTCGGGTTATTTAAAAAAAAAAAAGTTTATATCAAAGTCAATATAAGATAAAGAATAGAATAATCCCGAATACGAAAAAACCAACCAGCGTGTAAGCTTGTTATGCCATTAATGTATATAATATAATTATTATTACTTTTTTTTAAGTAATAACTATTAAAAAATTTAGGTTAAAAAAAATTGGTGAAATAATAAATCCTGTATCTCACTATGCCGGGAAAGAATAAATTATATTAACTTAGCAACTAGTTTTAGAGCGCAAAAATTATTCATGCAGTACCTTTACTCCAGTTTGGTAACCCAATTTTGCGTTTATAACAAAGAAAATTTTCAAAACTATGACGACTTCAAATTTACTTGTATTAGATACATATCATACACCAGCCGCGAAGAAAGGATAAGAAATAAATATATATTTTCACCATATATCATTACTTTTTGTAAGACGGAGACATATTTTTGAAACAATCATGATATTCATACGAGTTTTAAAAGATTATGAAATGGTATCTTATATTTTTAGATAACATATGTATTGTCAACTTAATGTATACTGGTTTGATCAAAACCAGCTTGTTGTCGTTCTTAACTACTCAGAGCAGCCATCCAAAAATGTCCATCCCTGAATATATAACTTATACATAAAATTTACGTATCACAATGTTCGTTCCCGAAGACCTCCGAAATTGTTTGACCGATTCTAATGTGTACTAGGATCATTTACAAAAAAAAACAAAACAACCAAGCCAAGTTTCTTGCCTGTTTCTTCTCAGCTTGGTCACGTACGAAGACGTAGTATCACAGTCTTAAATCTAAATTTAAGACTATTCAAAATGCTCCTATGTACCTTAATGAATAAAAATATTTTGACTTTGACTCATAAAATTTTTAATCAAACTCAAACTCAAAATATCTTTATTCAAGTAGGTCTTTATAAAGACACAAGAATCATCAATTTTTACACTATCACCGGTGCGAAAGGCAGTCATCTACCGAGAAGAACCGACAAGAAACTCGATAGCTGCTCTTTTAAAATAAACAATTAATACAAAGTTGTGCTACTGACAATTAAAATAACAAAGCATTGTAAGGCTACCCAAGAATTGAACTGTCCCGATGCTGAGCGAATTGCCGACACATTAAGAGGATCTTTGTCCTCTAAATATTCGTTTACGGTATAGTATGCCGTCAAATAACTACTTTTTTATTATATTGCATTAAATATACATACAACCAATATACATATCACCAACCCCTATTTTTTTAGGAATTAGGGTCAGCTAGTAGCTGCCTATAAAAAAATCCCCTTAAACATTTTTTGAGTAAATGATACCGTGGAGCATGGCACGATTGTTTCTTTCAAAACACGTGAATACCTTTCAAATGTCGTAAAATGTAGCAAAGTAAAATATTGTGAAACGAATGCAAAAGTTGGGCGACTTATGTGGTTTCCTTAATCACGTTAATAATAAAAAAAACTGTAGAAATTTGCTCAGACCAATAATATTATTTAAAAAAAGTCCATACAGTAACATGTTGGTAACGATAATTTATATGCATTAAGAACGTTCTAAAGGAACCAAAAGTTATTGAATATATAATCGCATGAGAATGAATTGAACTCATATCGATGAACCATTACGAGTTTCGAATGATGTTATTTGTATGTTTTGTTTTTATAAAAATAACCATAACTTCTTTGAACCCCCGAGAAAAAAAAACATTACTTACAATTGTGAACTGAAGTTAACCATTTATAATTAAATAAATGGTTAAATAAATTCTTTAACAAATCATGTTTATTTAAGTCAGTCCATACATAATGAACATATTTTTTTTTTGCATTAATAACTCTACGGCTTGGTAAGCGTTTTTATTCGTTGGTAGGCCCACAAGGTCAACTGGCGGTTTACGGAACAAGTAACTACTGTCTCCGCAGACACTTTTCTCGTTTTACTTTTATTTGCCCTCGTTCAACGGCTCCTACCTGTATGTCGATCAAGGAAAACTTTGAATTAAGCCAGAGAGCAACGCATAGTGTATTTAAATAAATCGTTTTAAACTAGACAAACTTTAACAACTTTAACTTTAAACAAATTTAAAATACGGATTACTGTATAAAGTGCATCGTAATAGTATAAAACCTATAACTTTTAATGAGTTCTAACTCTTATTCAAATTATTACCGTCGTTGCCAGCCCAGATGAATGTAAGTATTTATATAATACAGAAGTGAAATAATATGAAACAAAATCAATTCAACCAATTAAAGTGTAAAATGTTATATAGCAACTGTCAGTAGTAGTCCAAAAAAATATATCTTTTTTTTGACGATTCATAAGTGTACCAAAACATTACTTTTATGATTACCTCAGAAATTTTTCTTTCTATACATTACGAGCTGACCCGACGAACTTTGTTCCCGCCTTAAAGGCACTTAAATAAGCAGATTTTTGATTTTATTAAGTTTTTTTTATGTATCATGTATTTCGGGATTGTTATTCTTAAATAGGTTGCACTCATTCATTGAGCACCTTGTGCGACACTTTTTGACCAAATGAATCCGATCCAGAACTATATGGTGTTGTAATTACAAATATGATTCAGGGACCGCATTTCATGTCTGAATACAAGTGCTGTGATGTCATGTCCATGACTTGATGTGTGTCCAGGTATCAGCAATTTACAAAATTTCTATCCATTTTGTCAAAAAGAATATTTTAAAAAGGTATCCCTCCACCAATTTTTGGCGAGACCGGTTCAGCCGTTCTTGAGTTATAAATAGTGTAATAAATACACTGCCTTTTATATTTATTATAATTTTTCGTGTATAGAAAGAAAACCGGTTGATCTGTAAATCCGAATATGGTATTAAAAATAGAAAACGGATATTATTATTACCTAAAGCATATTTAAGACAAGTAGATTGGTTGTTAAGCGTAACCAACAATTTCACTGGAAACCAGACCCAACATAGGTTGGTTCAACGCCTAAAGCCACTTGGCCGGCAAATATATAAGAAGACAATAAATATATAAAACTTTTAATGAATTTGATATAATACAAGTTCTTAGTATTAGTTAATTGTGCTCTTTTCAACGGAATCTCATTTCAATTAGACTTTGTACTAAGGTACAGGTGATTGGGACCGCGGAGTTGAAAAGTTTTTATTAAAAACAAAGAGTGACAAATTGTCACTGAATTCTATTGCTTGTTATTTTGTAAATATATGTTTAAGGTTTCACTTCACGTTTGTCAAGCTTTTTATAATATATCATTACCAAAAAAAAAAATCAAACAAGCCGAGTTTCTTGCCGGCTTCTCCTCAGCTTGGTCGCGTGCGAACAGGCGTAGAATCACTTAGATTTAAGACTTTTCAAAATGGTCCTATGCACCTTATCACTACGGTGTTTTATTCACATAAAGATTTATACACACATTAACTTTATCTGCTACGTAAATTTTAATTAATTTAAGAAATGGTACGATGCATAATTCTTATAGGTTAGTTTCTAGTAAGTATTTGTTATAAAATATAATACATTACAATTACATTAATCTCAATTAATAGTCAGCACCGGTGATCCAAGAGCTGGTGCTTTCCTTGCTCAGCGTATAAGCATCGCCATACAGCGAGGAAATGCCGCCAGCATTGTGGGTACTCTGCCACAGGGACCAAACTTTTAAATTGGTTTTAGTATTGTGATTTCTTTTATTTTAAGTTACTTACATTAGTTAGGTTAATATTAAGAATATGTTGTGTTTATTTAATAATTAATTTTGTTAATTTGCTAGATTGTGTAGACATTCTGTGCAAAAAGTTAGTACACAAATAAATAATTTCAAAATGTCTTCATTGAAAACAGGCGTTGCTTACATTTGTCACCCCATCCATATATGCATAGCGAACAACGGTGTTGAAATATCTTCATCTCAGCACAAAAATGAACGCAATCGATTAAATTAACATAAATCCATCAGAAACGATACGCATAACTTCGTACTGGTACATTAAGCATAATTAGGCGTTGACCCACTTTTTTATCAAGCCCGAGGTGAGCGAGCGACGCGGGCGCATACACAATAACACATCGACGATTTTGGTAACAATGCATTCGATGTTTATCTTATACGACACGTAATGGTACGGCAACATCGTATTTGGGTAGGAATGTTCTAGATATCTTATGGACAAAGGATTAGCGTTGATATATTCTGAATGTAATAATTTTCGTACATTCAAATATTTGATTGAGAAATCACAGTTTAGCTCAAAATACATAAATTTCAAACGACAACGCCTAAGTCCCACCGATAAAATGTGAAAAGTTAATTATTTTATGGATGGTATCGTATCATTTTCACAGTATGAGCTCGGTTTATATTATCAACAATATTTCTACTTTCCTGTTTTAGCTGTATATATGATAAACTTATCGAATAAAATCCTTATCTTCATTTAAAACACACCCACTGTGATATTGTATAATAAAAAAAAATGGTACCAGTCTTCTATAAGTATTCAGATGCAAATAATATTAGGATTACAAATAATTTAAATGACGACGTAGTACAAAGGTTGTATTTCGTCTTCAGCATTACGAGAAATGCACGAGTCATTATGAAAATATTAACGCGAATTCTAAGGTTTGTATTGTACGCAACTTTCATAGAATCCAAGAACAAAAAACTTTTTAGTGAAATTATTTTTCTCCAATAAGTATTTTCCTTTTCATAACTCTCATGTAAATCCGACGATGTTAAATCAATTGTAATATTTGTACAAAAAACAAACTGAAATCAATTTTCAATGCGATTATTGAAAAGAAAATATCGCCCCGTGAAACGCTTCAATACAGTAAAAATGAAAAATGAATAAAAACCGAGGATATCGATTTATTAATTCCGAGGACTCGTCTGATCGTACTGCTGAACAAAAGCCTTACGAAATATGAAAATGGCTTTTGATAATCCATAGTCGTAGCACACGAGGCGAAACTATGCCCTGTAAAAACTTCACGTTCAGTAAAGAATAACCAGCGAGCTTTCGCCAACAGATTAAAGGACTTTCTTATTTCTGATTAATCCCCGGACATTGAGTAATTAAACCGACCAACGCGCTATAATCCATCTACCGCTACCATCTTATTTCTATATTATCCAAATCAAGTACATAAACTGTATTTTTCATATACGAGTAAATAAGTGAAACCTTGGCCTGCTTACCACGATTTTAGCAGTGTTACAAAATTATGTGCAACTATTTTTAAATAAATGTATATTATATGAATAGTTCACAACAGACGTGCTATTTGTAATCAAATGAAATTAGAACAATGCTATATCAATACTGTTATTAATATGTTTTAGAAACGAAAAAGGCATCAGGGTATGTGTGACAGATCATCACCCGAATTGGTGAAGTATGGCGCATACAATTTGAAACAAAACAAAATCTGTCCACTGTTGACTTTTCAATGTACAAGTCAATATATATGGATGGAACAAACGTCTGGAGATATATTTTCGAGGTGTTTATCTTTTCGTCAGTAGGTAATTAAAATGGATTGAATTTTAATACAAAATTTAACTGAAATAACCACATCTATCTTAATGGTAATTAGTTTCTTCCCTATTTGTTTCAAATCATTAGATTTACATCGGAAACTAACACTCAATTTACCTTAATATTACTGTATCTTATATTCTTATCGCGTTTACCGAGCTCCAATTTCAGTGAATTTACATTTTAATCAAATTTAATTTAAACTAGGTTAAAATTGAATTAAGTATCGTTTCTAATTAATAATAATTAAAACAATTGCTGCTTAATATTGTGTATCGACCTACTCTAACTATTTCAATTTATTAATACGAGGGTGTGTTAATAGTTTGAAAAAGAAATACCGATTGCGCTGTTGCACTTGGATGAAAGTTCGCCGTCTAATTCACAACTTCTTAAGACCATACACATAAGCCTACGACTATGAAAACTGGACTTTTTATTTCAATGCTTAAAATAAAATATTTTTTTAAATGGGGGCTGCCAAGAGTAGCCGCCTTATGTTAAGTCATATCCAATAAACCACTGTCTCATCGATTCCCTGGGTTGTTTATAATAATCACGCTAACGGCCTGTAAGGAATTAGTAGAGTACCTTATAACGTTGATAGCACTAAGCCTACCTTTACTATGATTTTAGTTACTTTGTATTAGATCAATTTATACTTAGAGAGTCTTACTCAGTTGAGTCGTGTATAATTATACATTTCTTCCTAGTAATAGCCACCCGATAAGCCGATGAATATAATTGCTGAATACAAGAAGGCTAATTAAGTAATAAGTTTTTCATATTATTATTTTCTTCTCGATTACTAGTATTAACGTAGATTTGGATAATGTTATGTTAAAAGGATAAACTAGAACTGATTTATAGCCTACAAATATCATGAATTTTTACCTATAATGAATTCTCTGTTTGTTTCTCTGTGTGCACTCCGCGACAGTATGCTCTATTGTGTCTTCATGGTGACCACATGGCACCTGGGTGGTAGCAATTCTACGAGCAACGCGGTGCAGATATCTACCAATACAACAATGCCCAGCCGGAAAGGGATCGTACCGTTACGACTTGGGGGATTTACATAATCAAGACGGTTCTTAGTAAAAAAATCATGTTTTTGAGTTTTCGAAAACAATCTAACTAAACGTTTTTCATCACTATCATTCAGTAAAAACAAGAGCACTGCTTATTAAAGATATACGTAAAATAATTCAATTGTATTCAGGAATCTGCTGTGTTATGGTCCCGTTGTACTGGGAAATTATTATTATCATAGTGCGTATCATTTCAAATTTAAGGATATAACTAGACAAACAACTATATCGTTAAAATTCCTTAACAACCGTATCCAGGACCAAAAGCCCTTCAGTACAAAGGCTATATTAGTGGTTCTCTTTTAGTTCGCGTTATAGTTAGAATAACACTTCATACATAACACTTTAAGAGGCTTTATTGCTGAGAGAGTTTATTGTATTATAACAATACCGTGTAAGTAATAGATTGTGAATCTTTAGTAAGCCCGAGACTGTCCCTATATGCCCGTGAATAATTACAATTTAGACAAAACACCTGACTGACGTTTTGACATTATCTAGATATTTTTTATGCTAGTTAAATACTAGTGAAAGAAGAGTGAAATTTTCGGGCCCGCCACTCAAAAGTTGTGTAAGGTTTCAAGGTTAAACGATTATGAAACGCGCTCACCTCAACATAAAGTAGATAATCTACCTGCACATTTAATTAGACTACTCGGTTAGCGCAGTGTTTACAATGCCCGACTGCCCAACAGTGAGGTCCTGGATTTGTACTTCGGTCAATTATTTTGTGATGAGCGTATAAATCGCTTACCGTATTGCTAACGGTGAGTGTGTGGAAAGTAATTGTGACATAAAACTGAAACAAGTTAGAAAAAGACACACACACAATAATAGAAATATCATGGTAATGAGACTCTTATAAGTGCTAAGGCATTTAAATTTTCATCAATCTGGTACTAGCGGGTCTTTTTCACATTTATGAATCGTCTCAATGTGTACTTAATTTAAAAGATTCGCAGTGAATTTATTACCTACATAATATTATTAATAATATATAATTAAGTCCATACAGTGTTTTCCACGAGTTTTTCGAAGCGAGCTTAAGAGAGCGATTTACGTTTAGACCATATAAGGCAGAAATGCGAATTCGTTCGGATTAACTTGATATTCTTTATAATATTTTGTCACTTGCATATCCTTTAGACTAGGGCTTCTTACATTATGGGGCGCGACCCCAAGTGGTTATAATTTTTCGTGACATTTTTAATTTTAGATTTTTCATTTCAAAACGAATTCTAAAACTACACAATCTAATATGTAAATTTAAACTTATTAAAAAAATCATTAACAAACTCAAACTATCTTTATTCAAGTAGGTATTTATAAAGACACTTTTGAATCATCAATTTTTACACTACCATCGGTTCGGAAGGCAGTTATCTACCGAGAAGGACCGGCAAGAAACTCGATAGCTGCTCTTTTAAAATAAACAATTAATACAAAGTTGTGCTACTGACAATTAAAATAACAAAGCATTGTAAGGCTACTCAAGAATTGAACTGTCCCGATGCTAAGCCATATGCCGACACATTAAAGGGATCTTTAAAGTATAAAATTATTTTTCTTTCATATTTGTAAGCGAGAAAATCAATCCTAAATGTAGTTGTGAATGACAAGAGTTTAATAAGCCCTGCTATATACTATACACGACCTATCAAACGAGGTATTAATTTAACCGTTTTTATATAGAAAAGCAATGTATGCCTCACGTTGCCTCACATAAGCATCAAAATCTTTAAACTATAATTTTCAGTGTTAAAAAAACTGTTATGCGTGTCAATTCAGTTCTCTTTTGGTTTATGAGTGTTCAGTATGATATTGTTTTGTTAGTTTAGACCCTCCGCGCCTATCAGTTGCATCTTGCTGTAAGTATTTTCATTGTATATATATGTTATGTTTTTTAATAGCAGCCTTAATGGCGTCGTTTATATTAAATAAATAAACCAACTCTTATCTGAACATAACAAATAGTGATTTTCATATCAACAGTTAATATTGCAAAATATGAGGAGATAATGTATTATCATTTATTCAGAGACGCTTTCATGAAAATTCGTTGCTATGGAAACTAAACGGCTTAAATAGAAATATGGTCTTATAACGAAACGCTTTGTCACGTCCATTTCTCCCTCAGGCACCAAAGGAGCGAAAATAGAGCTTACATAAATATTATCTTGAATCAGACAGGAGTTAGTGCTTATTATAGAATCACTGGTTGCTGGCTATAAACAAATTTTGTTAATGTTTTATTAAGTGAAAAATACTTGTTTTTATATTGTTTTATTATTAATTTGATGACCTATTTAACTTTATATTTTAATAGACATTATAAACTCTATATAACGACACTGAAGGGACTGTGCATTGTATGGCGTTATAGAAAGTGATCGTTAAATGTAGAGAAGAAAAATCATTGTTTGGAATACAAGTTAAACCGACCAAAGCCTGATTGATTTCGACGCTTTAGAGACTTTGTGGTTAAAACGTGTGACGGTTTAATATGGAGTTCACACTGTATAACAAATATAATAATTATCAGAATTTGATTTACATCCGATTCAAAACCCAACAAGTGTGACAAATTTAAATTAAGCTGAAATAATAATGATTGCAAGTGAGAAGCGCTACTGCACTGCTACATACATACAATGAAATCGGCATCTTTGATATTTTTATTTCATAGACAAGTAAGCCTGACTCGAATAAAATTACCAATAAAAACCAATTTCAGATTTTTGATCTCTCAAAATCTACTCAATTAACAATTACATCTGACTGCATTCACATTTCCCGTGGACGTTAAAGGCAATAATTAAATAATTTAATATTTATTGTTTAATATAACATTGCAATTACAGCTATCTCGTCATTGTCGTGCCGACGATACATTTCACGATACGTTCAAAATATGTCCGCTGATACGCATATTGCGAAACGATCGATGTCCCACTTACAGAGATAAATTGAAATTCAATTTCGCCAAAGGGCAACACACGTATAAGCAGCCTGAACGGCTAACGTCACAGTTCACGCTAACGCAGAAACACAACTCGAGTTTATTTTTAAGGGACTTTTTTTTATGTGAGAGGAGGCAAACGAGCAGGCGGGTCACTTCGAGTGATGTGCCAACCGCCGCCCATGGACACCTGCAACGTCAGGAGGCTTACAAGTGAGCTGCCGGCCTTTAAGGAAGAGGAAGAGAAGAAGAGAAGGAGATACAAGTGAGCAATGAGCGAATTCAACTAATGTGGTCAAAAAACTAATAGACAATTTCAACTATACGAGTACAGTCCACACAATAAGCATAGAACTAACAATAAATAGAAGAGGGAACAATAGACAGTCGAGAGCAGAGGCGAGGTTTTTACATTTTATGACCCAAGTTTTTATGAAAAAAATAGTACAAACGACCACAATTATGTCCTCTAGATTTTTTTATAAATCTTTCACTATAAGGCTACTTGGTTAAAATCTATTTTTATGAAAAATGAAATAATAAATGAAAATCGCCCAGTAAGTGTATATACTCAAAGCAGACTATATTTAAAATGTTTATTTTAAGTTTATGGTAATTTAATTCATTTGGTAACAAATAAGAAGTGTAATGTAACTGTACGTTTGGAAGTGCCCCCTCGTCTTGTGCAGTTGAACCGAACCGAAAGTCTTTATCGAATTGGAGCAATGGCCCTGCCTTTATTGTCCCTTGTTATGTACCACTAATCTATTTTTATAAAGCCGTGCACTTTGAATTGAAAACTTTGCCCAAGCCGAGGTCCGAGTCTCACGGGAGACCGCCTTTCGCTAGTCACGACAAACCTAATTTATCACGGCTAAGCTGAGCTGTATAGGTCTCCAGGCCAACAGCGAGATCAAACTCCAAAAAAAAATGAAAAAATAATTGAAATCTTTGCGTTTGATAGTTGTACCAAGAACGCTGAGTGGCTGGTAAAACACGATATTAGCCAGTTCACAGTTAGTACTAAACCCTAACATCGGGTATTTTAACGAGTTTAAGACAGGTACAATAATCTTTGCTATCCCAAAAATCTTAAATTTACTAATTCTTCTCTGCTTATTCTTAACTGCGTATTTTTTTGGATAAAAATGATATTAATGTATTTAAGTAATAAGTCTGTCCTTGCTGTAATACAATTTATGACGTATTTTTTAATGCTCAACAAACTTAACGCTACCAAAAGTAACTTTCCAAATGCGAGATCAACCCACAGTTTGCCAAAAGGATGTAGGCGATAATAAATTAATCGGCTTGGCTTAATACCGAATTCCAGATGTGTCATATTAAGATATGAAAATTAACTTTACAGTTAATATTTTAGCTCCCAGAACACGTGAGACGTCCTGTGCTCGTTTGCCCTGTCTGCTATATAAAAAAAAACTTTGTATTTAATATTTACAGACTGAACACCAGTAACGATGCAAAGCAACACCTATACAAGAAAATACAAGCAAATTGTGATTGTGTCTGTATCTCTTCTGTCGTTTAAGTGGCCCTTAGTCACGCTTGTTCTAACAAATGCCAAAATAATTCACTTCACACTAACTAATTCCCTTGTTGTATCATTATTTTAATTGTGAGAAACCTCGTGTCACTACGAGTACCCTAAATCCTGTGTATTCAATACCGTCTTAAACATATTGTAAGCGTGTTAAGATTTAATACCCTAACTATTTTAAGTTTTCTGGGCCAATCTTTATTAGAGCAGATAGTTATTATAATTGAATTATTAAAGCCCCAATAACAGACGTTTCAATGGAAACTAGGTAAAATCAATACGTGCGCGCACTGGTCGCAAGGCCTACACAAATTTAAAAAAAAAAATAACTCATTAAATTAAGTGCACTTGCAAAATCAATATGAAAGCAATTTGTTATTTTGTTTTTAAATCGATACGTTTAAGTTCAATTGCTTCAATAATAAGTGTTTAAAAATAATACGAGAGTATTGAAAAAATCTCTATTTAACTGATACACATACATAATGAATAGCAGAAAAGGATAGATCAAACACACAGTAAGTCATTTTACACAAAATTTTGTCGAAAGCGAATAAATATTGCCCATAAAAAAAAATGAAATAATTTTATTGCGGATAGCAACATCAAATCGATTAACGTGAAATGGGTCAGTTCCGATATTTGTTAACATATAATTGATGACATACGTTTCCCTGAGTATTGAGTGAACTGTAATCTCACGGGACCTTGGAGCAGAGTGAGGGAAGAGGGAACAGGGGGTGACACGGCCACGGATGACGCGCGACCTACTGACACACTGACACACTTACCTACTGACAGTGGTACTCCTTTTGGTACACCGAGGCCGCTTACGTATGGCATTATGAATTGATTAGCACTTATATGAGATGAAACATAGAACATATGGTTAAATTATAAAATGACTCACTAGAGAAAATTGCAATTCACTAACAAACATTACTCTACCGTATGCAACATATTATCTGGGTCAAAAGAGTTAATCAAATTTTTTATATCTACTTAGTGCATAATTCAACGATTATACGAGTCATATCGTTTTGTAATTCTATATACAGGTTATTGTTTTATGTTATTTTTGATAAACCACAAGCGCGATATGAGAATGTAATACTGCTTGTATTATACCAGTAGACTAATCAATAAAGTACACCCAACAGAACGCCGATAGCGGGCCCGGTTTTCTAAATATACACACGAGTAATTCCCAAATCTAACCCTATTATTCCCAAACAAAATTTACAAACAAATCCCGCCTCCGCTGACCCAATAATAGTGTATAACTTGTTTTCATACTTAAAACAAATTACACAGAACGACAGAAAGCAAACAGCGTACACTTCTTAAAGTGTTTTCAAGTAATTGTCGAAATACTTTTTTGATGTCAAGGTTCAACGTGTTGCGTAGAGAGGAAAGGAAAAATATACATTGTCATTACAACCTTGCAGAATATTAACGTAGTAAAAAAAAAACACTATAAATTTAATTTCTCTTCAATTCTTTATGCGTAATAACAGTTTGACTACACATGAAACACTGTCCCGTCGCTGACGATGTGGAATTGTAATCTTAATTTTTAATGTTACTAACATAGATTTTTAAGTTATTGTACCTAATAACACATGAGTCTTGGTTACTTCATAAATCAATATATTATTATAAACTTTTTGAGCCGTTGCGAATTATGTAATGAATGTACTGTAATTTCTCTAATGGCTTAGAGGGAGGAAATAATACTGTTTAATAATTATTATATGATAATAATTTTGTTTAGTAAGTGCGGCTTTGTCTTGTTTATTTCAATAAGGTAGAGGTATATAATTTGACACGTACCTTCACTATTCGATCTAATATTAATACAATAAAACAAGCGTAGATAATTAGAATGGTAAGGAATTATTGATGTATGTTTTGAAACAAGGTTTCAATATTATAAAGTGAATAATAAAATATATTTATTCTGTAATGCGAGATCGTAGAGGGACGTATAAAATTTATATGGCATTGAATTATATGTATCGTATTAGTTATCATCTCTACTGGGATTATGAGGAAATGATGTGAAATTAGCCGAGAGGATACACAATTAATTTATTGGCCATGACAACATTATATAAGGGATTAGCAATTAATTATATTAATCAAATCATATATAACAATAAATGTTGCAGCGCTTGTATATATTATATACCAAATTAACCAATCGGTAAAAAATGTTAAATTATTTTTAGGAATTGTAAAGGAATAGAATCGATGAGATCCTTTTTAACGACACGCCGTAACACATTAACTGTATTGCAAAATATAAGGGTTAAAAATAAGGGTAGAAATTATATTATATATTTTTAAAATTGTAAGCGTTTAAATGCTCTGGAGAACGCTTCGTCTTAAGGCTGTTTTTAAAATAGGTGATACAGGATACCACGAACCAACGTAACAAGACGCGGATGGGAAAGTTCAAAAAACCCCGATGATTCAATATGCTCGTGTTGCGACAACTTGCGACACATGGGAAAATAAAAGGGGATTTATGAAAGCTCACCGACTGACTGACATATATTGCAAAATTTATCGATATTCAATATTTTCATGTTATATAACAATTTTATTGTTATATTGTCTAATAGAAATCGCTTCAAAGCGATAAGACTACTCGTTGCACTCAACTATTTCATTACGTTATGTTCGTCTTTCAATAAATCTTTTTGTCTTCTAACAAAAAAAAGAAACATATTGAAACAGTTGGTTTTACAATTATAATAACTGTAAAAAAAAACAAGAAGGAGGAATTTGAAACCAATCTAAGATTCTTGCCTGCTTCTTTGATTGGACAGGCGCAGACTCCTTTTGATTTTAGACGATTGGTCCCATACATTACATTTGTCTGAATTAAATGCGACTTTAGAATTTAAATCAAAATTGACGCTAGAGCTACACCGTCGGCCATTTGAATGAATCACGATACAAAAATAACAACGTGGGCACCGCACTGAGTGATTCTTTAATAAAATATAAGCTGTATCGATATGGCTGTCTCCGATTCGCGCATCGATCCATTTTCAAGAACAAAACGACCTCGACACAATTACAATTTTGCAGAATGGTGCATTTTCCTTATACGGATTACCAGCTACTGTACCGTCCAACATAAATCAAAATAAAATTGTTTAAAAATTTGTATCTTTTATTGAGCCAGCTAACGTGTTGTAGTCCCAATTTCGAATCAAAAATCACACTGCATACACCCCGATACAAATCTATGCTAATCGATATCTTACGCATATTTAATCAAGACGAAACACAACTTACACGATATTAGAAGCCTCATTAATTAAACAGTAGTTGCAACATTTTATTACGTACATCCTACCATCTACTGTGGGGTTACAAACACGATCGTTTCATTATCGTTGGAAAAATTTAGAACATAACATGAAATGGCAGACAATATAATTATTAACACGACGCAGTTGTGCCTCCTGCTCGTTTTCCCTAGCTACTATAAAAAAGACAATATCCTTTTTAAAAACGCAGATCGCACCGCCTTCATTTGTCATTTATTATCTATGGTAGCTATTTAAAAAATCGTCACCTTACTTTACATATAGAAAATCTAGGTGTACCCGGAATGTCTCGATTTAATAGATAGCACGTTCCCTTAATATAACAACCCCTACGAGAGTTTACTTGTGTATCGGTATTAAATAAAGCGAGCTAAGTGATACAAAGTATTACTTCACTTTAAATTTACAAAACGTGATGTTTTTGTCAATAAGGGCTTAAAAGTAACTGTTTTGTTTATGAGTATACCACCAGTGTCTATTTATAGCATCACAGATGGTGGTCCGTAAGGACTGGGAAACTCGATGTGAAAGGCAACTTATCTTGTTACTATGTAGTGAAAGAAATCGACCATCTAAAACGGTCACTTCAGAACGGGCAGCCAATCTCCGGAATCTTAACAAGATGCCCCCGGTCCATTCTCGTGAATAGCAAAGACATTATTTCGCTTACTGCGAATGAGTAAAATTTTACCGATCATTATGGTAATCAGGCGAACATATGACAAAGATATTATACTTTATTTTGTTTCATGGCCGTTCAATTTCTATTTTTGTACAACCGTTCAAAAAATTTACATTTATAAGTACCATTTAAACTAAATAATATATAGTGCTTACGTATTATCATATATATTTATTTATTTTCTATGATATATATATAAGACTAGTATTCGCAATATTGTAAGCAATGCGATTTTCGGCAACTATTAATGAAAGAAAATAATTAATAAATCTACCGGCCTGTTCGTTACATAAACCAGATAATATCTAGAAAACAAAGGTAATTCATGCAATCAAGGTCGAATGCTATCTCTTGCACGTAAACTAGAATTTCCTTTAAGAACTTCCCTTGCAATCACAATACTATGTCAAGGTGTTACTTTATTGTTAACAGCCGATCGATGACCATCACTCGATGGGTTGTCAGACATTTTTACATTTATTTATCGTAACATTATATAGTAAAAATATTAAGTAGTAAATATTTCAGAATAATAGTTACAATTCATTCGTTTCATTCTTTTATATTGTGCCTAACATTTTGATGAAACGAGACAGCCATATGATTGATGTGTTTACGTAAATGGTTAAAATGTACAAAAATGATGGACCGAGTTTTAAGTTCAATTAAGAAATCCGTGCACAAAAATACTAATGCACGTAACGAAGCTTCAAATGTCCATTGCCAGTGGTTGCTAAGATAAAAACCGTCTATTCGGGATAGGAATAAAGACCAAATAGTTAACTCCACTAGCGAATGGTTATCTACCGTTATTTGAATACCATTCGAATATTCAAAACATCATCAATCAAACCTGGAAACTAAAGTCGTAATACTAAGTAACGAACCCTGTCCAGAATGTGTTACGAAAATGTTATGTCCATATCTGTCTTAATTTTTCAAATTCACAAAGCTAATGCCGTTTCGAGACAATTCAAAACCAAGCGTAAGTTAAAGTTCCAATAGAACGTACTCAGTTATTCCGATTACATATACCTCTATATAATTTAGCATCTGTTTTGCGTATCAACGAGAAGCTGCCACATAATATGGGCCAAGTTCACAAAAGTAGGTCAGGGGATAGCTAACAGCAGTTCTGTCCTGGGACGGATATTACTGTTACCCGTTTCATAATGACGCTGTTTGCATTGGAAGCGGTAACTAGATTGTATTAATAGATTTTGCGATTCACACAGTCGAAATCGTCCATTTTTTTGAGAGCTTGCTATGATAAAAAATGATTATATCGCGGCTACTGCTTGCTAATGAATTGTTATGATCCAGTTTTTTTAAACTAATTTATGTTAATCACCGTAAAACAATTGTTATAACGACCACCAGAAAATGACAACCCCACTAAGTTGCATGTGGGTTCCTCTCAGCTGAGGGCTCGCAGTGAACCCATGTAAACTTTTAGTTTTTAGCTTTACTACCGTTAAAATAAAGAATTATTGAAATTGAAATATAATTTGAATAAATCAAAGCTGATCGAAGTGGGTTTCTATAATAATCGTTAGACTTCAATTTATAAACGATAGGTGTTAGTCATCGCTTGTAAAAGGACACTCACAATTCAAACCATGCCTATTGAAGTAGCGCTATTAAATAATATTCAACGGATCCTGCTTCTGTGTCTCTGTATTTACATACTCGAGTGTAGGGTGTTTGAGATAATTGATATTATTGAATACTTATTACGAATGAACCCCTAAATAGTCATCATGCTTCTCAATAGTAGTATAAATTTCGTCTACGACAATATTTAAAGTGATTTGTGCAGAACAATGGTATACCATAACGCTTATAAGTGGAATGGTATCCGTACTAAAAGAACAGCGCACTCAACATATAATTAACATTTAATCATTGAACCATTACCGTCAAATAATTTCACAGATATAACAATTTAAACAAACGCCAATTATTACTATATTTTTTTATATATATATTCACGCATCGCAAACTATGTCAAAAGAACAATATAATTTCATAACGACGTTATAATCGCATTGTTTCAGCAACAACTAGAACAGTGAGTGTAATTGGCATTTCCTATAAAGCGCGTCGGGCGTGTCAAGATCAACTGAAAAATAGGTCACAGGGACATTTGTCTCCCTTAACATAGGGGGGTTAGGGTGGGAATCATCCCGTTGGCCTTGTCGGGTTTCGCACACATATAATTTCGTTCGAACAATTCCACAACAAATGAAATTGTACTTTATATCACCTGATACATACAGTATTTATGTATATATAGATAAATATTGTATTTATATGTATACAGTTTCACAACAAAAATCATATGTGGCTGAAGAGTTAAATATGATGTTAGGTACCAAAGGGTAGAAGAAATAACTAATGAGAATTAAACGTAGATTTTTTTTTACATTTGGATAACATTACAATCATATCACATATTGTTTTAAAAATAATTGTAATAAATCCTTATTCAGTTTGTATTCTGGTTAACAAACATGTAACATAATTTCAAGTACCACGTAAGCGCAAATAAATAACAAGAATCACATTTTATTTATTAGGTATGACAAGTGTGTCAAGTTCAAACAATCTGGGCCAGAGGATAACAGAAGTGCAGTTGACACGATTCAAAATGTAGGCTACACAAATAATATTACGTCATTTAACGCGGCTATTTTTAGTTGAGCCTTTTCAAATACAGCGTTACTGTTCATACAATTTAATTATTACAAATTTTGTATGATTTTACAGCCGTTTAAAACTTTAAAAAGCACAGTTGGGAAAACTTTAAACAAAAAGTTTCGCATTTTCGGTTGCAATTATGACAATTTACACTTAATCAATTATTTGACAATTGACACAGAAACTTGACGTTACACGTTAAAGAACGTATGTGTTGAGTAAGTGCAGTGCATGTTATACAGATCTACAAAATATGAAGAAACTCAGACTTAAATTGCAACCTCGACATTATTTGTTGATTATTTGAGACACTTGTTAAAGGAACGCCCACGCGAACCCTTATAACATTAAATATTACTAAAATGCATTTGTCATGAGGTCAGCATTAAAATCAATATTAGAATAAGTGGGTTAAGTAAATAAAAGTACACAGTAAAATGATATCTAAGCAATTAATATATATAGTGCAGGGTCAACAATTAAAAGTATATATCGCAGCGCAATTAATCCAATATTACTTCATACGTAATATAAAAAGAAACTCAGTTTGAATATATCAAAGCAATGTCAAAAATCAAATTTTACAGATTTCATTCGAAAATTACATCAGGTAACTTAATAAATGTTGAAAAACAAATTCGTCAATGTAGCACGCCTTCCGAGATATTAGATATTGATAAATATAAATAGTATGTGTCAGCGAGTGAGATGGATGGATATACGTGTGTTATGAAAAGATTTACAGAGAGGTCGGATCCGACCGAGCGAATAACTAGGCGAAGGTTAGCCGCCATTGTGGTTGGCTTCTAATGACGTTACACTATAATAGATAAGAACTCATTATCACTAGTTACAAACCTAGCAACATCACTTTCATTTTGGAAAGGTGCAATGCAAACCTTAAAATTCCAATCGGCAATGAAATCTTGCATCTATTAACCCGTTGTAAAATTCTATTATAATCGGAATTATTATTACATATAATAACTGAATAAGGACTTCACCAATAAAACCGTTCAATCTTATATTAAAAATGAGGGTATTTGTAATTGTCCATATTTAATAGTACCATAGAATAATTTAACCAATATAGATAGGTACATCGGGCGAGATGCCAAGTAATTTCATATAAGTTGGCATATATCACCAATGGTGACCCAAAAGCACAATCAACGCTTCGTATGCACTGCAATTGAATGCTAATTGCATGTATAATAATCACCTTGTCACAATTAAATATCAATTTGAGCACACACTGTCAATGTTATTGAGACCTGTTTATCTGTTTATCGTGTACTTCATATATAGCAAATATAACAATTCATTCGTTAAGGCTATATTAGTAAATTGAAGTTTCATTGCTCGCTTCAAAAAAAATTTTAAGACTACATGTTTATGTGTTTAAGAAATTTCATTACATACATGGAGAATTATGACGAAATATCAGTGAGCACCAATAATCGTACGCCATTTAAGGTGTCGAGATATTTTAATTTTGTGTATGGTAACTTTTGTGAGCCTTGAAACGTAAGGCCGTTCGCGTTAACAACAAACTTCGAACAAACATATACATACCTAAAGTATTGACCACGTTGGCTGTACCAAGGGGCAACTTAAACGCGTGCTTACATGACCGTATCATTAATTTTACAGTACATAGCTGAACAAGCATTGGAAGTTTTACAGACTGCGGTCTCAAACAGAATTGGATTGCGAACATGGCAATCGTCATTGAGCAGGTAGATTTATCAACGTAAGTTATAACACTGAATTTGTAGTTGTTTTCCTCGACCTAGTCTGCTTGAGAGCCATCTAAGGAGACCTATCGAGAGCAGGGCCATCGAGCCATTAAGGAGACATTGTTGTGCTATTTTTAATTTGATATTATATTTTTCTAGCCCTTGAATAACGTCAAAGTGACAAGAAAAGTTGGATTGGCGTGATTCATTCGTTTTCATTAAGTTTTCTATTGATTATCGTCAGTGCTGATTCAATTTACGGACTGTGTAAGATGAAAAATGCACAATATAACCATTTAGTTAATAAATTTCATTCCGTTCGTATATTAAAATTATACCAGAATTGAGTATGGGAATAAACCAATTTTGATTTATATAAAGATAACATATAAAGAATCAAATCAGTTTCGGATTCATACATTCATATTGAAAAATCTACAGTAAGTATCGTTGCGACACTCCGAATCGAATTAATTACCTCGCAACCAAGCGTAGTATTAAAAAACTGTTTGCGCAAGAGTCGATCCGCACCTTGACACAGATCGTGCTCAAACTGTCGTTTTGAATACACAAAACCGGACGCTGCCTTCACTATTTTAAAACTCACTACACTAGCGTTAAGTGATTTACAAAAAAATTAAGCAATGAATAAGGAGAAGGGAAACCTAAACCCTTTTTCTCATATACTGTAAACAGTTGATTTTCACACGAGTTTCAAGGCTACGGGACGCTCGCTACTAGGATTACACTGCTCATTATCTCTCTCTCTCTCCTAATATTTAATTACAACTATAGAGAGACTATGATGATAAAAAAATACAGTTGGGTCAAACCGTTGCGAAATCCTGAATAATTGCGTAATACGTACAATTTAAAAACTGTATTTTATGTGACATTTTAAAGTAATAACATGAAAGGCTACGAAAATGATTTAAAACTTAATTGCGTCGTTTCATTTTTGTTTTATAAGCAGCCATTTGAATTGTTTCGCAACACAAGTGTTTCGTAAGTTAAAGTATTTGCTAATAGTAAATGAAATGTCTAGTAATTGCTAGGCTAAATATAATTTTAAAAAAAGGCGTATTAAAGCTAATTGTTTGTTAATAGTTTCAGCTTCACTCATTGCAAATGAACGATTTAATATTTAACCTAAAGACTTTGTAAGTGATCAGTAAAAACAAAACAACCGAGTTTTATATTTACCTGTCATTTCAATAATAACAATCTCAAATACGTATTTCGACAATAATGGGGACATTCCTACCATCATAGAAATGTGTTCATCAAGAAAGTAATTTCTTCGGTAACGATACTTAATTATGTAATAAATAAACTTAGCATATCCTATCCTAGCAGCCAAAGCTAACTTGGCCTACTTCCTATAACTTATATCAATAAAGTTTCACCATTATAAATACATTTATACTCTGTTCGTTGATATATAACCAGTCTAAATAGATTAACAAATATTGTATGTATATCTATTCAAATTTATAGTACAAAAAGCCTTCTGGCTCTTTTGTTTATCACCATAGTGATATAGAGAGAAATTAAAACTGCAATTCTAGGGCATTGTAGGTTTTTAATTGACACAATTCAGGCGTGAAAAGCTAATGAGTAAATGAGTCAGATAAAAATATATTGTGACGTCACCGGCTCGTGCATTGTATTGCATAAAATACCTAACAGCGTGCTCAGGGCTTACTACAAAACCAGAATTTACAACTAATATTCGTCATGGGTTTGTCTTAAACCCAATCGATAACACTTCATACGTTGTACCTAAGCGTTGGTGATTTTAAGCTTAGGTATATTAAGCTATTATAGGCATTTTCACAGCTCTAACTGCGGGGCAACAACTGAAGATAAGAGAGCCTACCAGAAAGCTGATTGCCAACCTTCACTAATTAGATAAAGACATTTTAAATTTCAAATTTATATACCGTCATTAGAAGGGGTTTTCTTAGTAAAAGTATCCGCGTTTGTATACAAAAGAGCTAGTGAAAATTACTCTCCCACAGGACAATAGAGATTCGCCGTTCAAATAATCTCACTATATGATTACAAACAATGAGCCAGCCAAATCCCCACGAGTCTCACATTACGAAATATCAAGGACATTTCCTATAGTGGGAAACCTTACACATACATTTTGCTGACATAATTGATTACTATTACATAGCACGACAAAATTATGCGTCAAACAAAATGCTGTATACGCATACGAGTTACATAATTTTAAAAGCGTGTATGTGGCAATTAAATATACCAACTGAACTACTTACAAATGAAAAAACAAATTTATTATAATCATTTCTGAATTCAAGAGATTCAGATCAGAGAGATCTACGACCTGTACGATATGAAGAAACTTAACCGTAAGTCAAAGAGAATATAACCGCTAAAGTGAAAATAATACATTTCCATAGAAGAACTCAAATAAAAAGTGGATTTGTGTCAAGTCGATGCCGAATGAGTTTTTCAGCTTGTCACGACAGTCGTTATTGGCAATGTGGAGGTATTTTTATAGTTTTCATTTTAAGATTTTGTCCCAAATTTTAAGTAAATAAAATTCCGTTTATGTGTACTTAATAATTTGCAAGCATTTTATATCGTTAATGACATTTAAATATAATACATTATAGATTTATGCAAAGTGAATATTGCTCGTAAACGTTTCAATCAACAAAGAGATGAAAAACGAACCCTGAATTTAAAAATAAAACTTGACATTTCAAAAGCTGAAAACATTTTTTTTTAATTGTTAACATACTTCTTTGTATGTGTTTTATATGTGCAATATACATTATTATTATCAGAACGAAATATAGACAATACAATAAAAACTATACGTATTTGAATTATATGGGAATATATTATATACTAACTTTTTATATAAAAATAACAAAGTATAAAAAAACACAAACCACAAAACTAAAACAAATTTAAAAAGTTTGGTCCTAGTAGAGGACCCATAATGCTGGCGGCATTTCTTCAGCGTATCGCGAAGCTTATACGCTGAGCGAGAAAACCACCAGCTCCTGGACCACCGGTAGCGACCAGGCGCCTACTTAATAAGCGCCTGTTCAATTGTACCCCAAGGTCCAAAGTACTACAAAGGGAAAAAAATCAAAGTCCGTGGAAAGACTTTTCTTTGACCTTTTCTTTTTTTCTGCCTGCTCATATTACAATTGGTCATTTAATATCAAAAATTACTGGTTCAAAAAAGAAATCTCTTTTCCTATATTCGTTTATCAAAGATGGCAACGCTTCTACCAATATCAGCGGAGGCCTAATGAAATTGGCAAAAACGGAAAATGGTGTTACTTTTTGGGCGTGCTCGATAATTAATTAAAGTAGTTGAAATCAGTAAGCATCTAGTAAATATATATTAATTAAACATTCCTAGTAAAAATATACATTAATTAAACCTATATTTTAAATTTTAAACGGGACACTAATTAATTAACCTTTCAAAATAAATAATTGTAACTATATAAAATAACGGAGCTTTCCACTCAAAGCTCGATATTTAAAGTTAAAAAAAATATACATAGGTACCGCACTACAGACACACAATTATTTTTACGTGTCTTAAGGGCTCACAGTAAGACAATTCGTAAATAAATATTATTGACTATAATTTACCGTCTAATAAAGCACCTTTGATTTAAGCATACTTTAAATCTAATATATGAAATTCTCGTGTCACAGTTTTCGTTCCTTTACTCCTCCGAAACGGGTTGACCGATTCTCCTGAAATTTTCTGAGCATATTGAATAGGTCTGAGAATCGGCCAACATCTATTTTTAGAGACATTTTTTTTATTTATTTTATTGGCAAAACGACGTTTGTCGGGATCAGCTAGTATAGAAATAGAACAATAATTCCATATCTAATTTAAAATAACTCTATTTTTTTATTACGATTAACATTACAGTGAAGCAATATAATGTAACTACGTGTAATGCGGTTGTATCGATTCGTGGGCTCAAACTCTTGGTACATAACCCTTGTATGAACATAAGCTCCGCATAGTTTCAGCATGTCTAATACTAGATGGCGCTTCAACTAACCATGCAGCCAAAAATTATACGTATAAAATATGTATTATATATAAAGCGTCATTGTTACGCTGTGTTTATTCACAGCAAGATATTCGTGGACAATGTAATAGCTATTCTGAAGCGAAGTAGGTCAGTAGGTCACAGGCGAGGTCTACTGATAGTAAAGTAGCCATTTCCCAAAGTGTATTTGTATTGTTTTAATTAGTGTAAATAGACTATATTTAAAAAAAAACCCTATATTTTTAGACGTGTCATGAACGTTTTGTTACCTTGCCCACTTTTATAAGTTTATGGGGTCAAGCCTCAAGAAAAAATTAAATCCCATACGAAAAAAACATTTGATTAATCTAAAATTATAGCATACACCACACTCATAATAGATTGATATTTTTAATTGTATCTATTACATAATAATTTAACCCCAAAATATTGATTGACTGCGTGATTAAGTGAGTCGGTGTTAGCAGCAGTATACTGATGCGTGTAAACAAACCTAGACCTTAGCCTGGACCATGACCACGACTGTTGTTGTTTCAATTACTTTACTTTAACATTTATGAACACCTTACTGCTTCCGAAATAATTTTTTTACACGATCCAATGTGATACACTGATATAAACCAGACATACATATATATATATAATGATATATATATGTATACAGCATGTTAGAATATACAATTAGACTGATATAGATAATTATTTTACTTTACGGAAACAAAACACATCACAAAAATACAATAAAATAAAAAGATATATGACAAAATTACAGAGGCATCCTAAAGCATGTTTCACAGATAAAACATGTTATCTACACAGATAGTTGGTTGTATATAGTGTACAAATATTATCTAGAAATAAAGAAAAGAAAGACGATTTTTTACACGAAGAAGCCTCTTTCGAGACTGTGAAAGTGTGTAATACAATTTACCCTTTAAGAATCGATAGTCTAAGAATTCAGAAATAGGTAATGTTAAAATGTATTTTATTTATAAATAGAAATCTAGAAATGGTATATACACCTGCAATAATTCACACCAAACTTAACAGATGGCAAATAAATTGCAACTAGGTCAGGTAGCCTCGCTGTTAGGAAAGTGGGTCGCAACGTATCACATAAATCTACTATTACAGAACACAGCGTTTTTTTTTCTATATAAATCACGAGAATCATGATGACGCAGTATGTAAATTTAAAATGTGCAATTTTATTAAAGTTATAGTAATTTTTAATTTTTGTTATAGTGAAACTGTCCTGTTTTTACATATTTTTTATTTCACGGGTACGGTAAATAAGCGGTATACCTTTTAACATATACATATTGTAAAAAAAACTGTAATAAAATTAATACATAGATTTGACATGTTAACGTTATTAAGTCAGATGGAAGGCGCTTTGGAAAACTTTAACATAATAAATAGATGTAATGCCATAAATAAAATGTTAATAAAGGCTTCGAGTGTTTTCGTCGTAGGCATTTAATAATATTTATTATATAGGTGCTTAATGTTCACAAGTGAATCCCGATCGAACAGACCGCTCGGCCTAGTTCCCAAAATAAGCAGCTAATGAGAGAGAGTAGCTTAGACTTCCAAAATGTCTTTTATTTCAATTATAATTAAAATGTAATAATAGTAGCGTAGATTATGTGTTAGTCCGATTCATCTAGTCCATATGCATTGAAGCGTAAGGCTTCAACTAAAACCACATTACAGCTCACGCTACGCATAATATTCAAATAATTGAGATAATACACGATTTTAGTTTAACTTCACACGGCTATATCATAGTTACCGCGAAAAGCGAAAGCGACGTTGCCACACCGCGCGACCGAGCGTACGAGCAGGTAGTAATTCTACGGACTACCATGGCATGGACTTAACAATGTAATTATTATACAACCAACACTTGTCTGTTATGAATAAAAGCATTCATAATCCTATCAGCCTCATGTCCCAAAACTTAATTCATATATATTAAAAGTATGTAGAGTGTATTTTGAAATATTCGTCCATAAACATCAAAATAATATTTGAAAGGTAAATTACTTAATCGACTATTCAGCTCTTTTTTCTTCACCTGTTAGTCGGAAGTTGTTTATAATTTACTGCAGTTATGATGCAAGTGTCACAATGAATACTAAAATGTAGTAACAATTAATTAAATTAATACTAATATCGTCTATAAAATACATACCATTTGCAGGATCGATATACGCTATTTTTAGTTCCATTTCTATGTCATTCTCCGATGGTTTGGATTCCGTTAAATTTATATCATATTCCGCTGGATTTTCTATTTCGATATCTGTCTTCATCTGGCTCGTTGAAGCAACCAAACCCTGCGCAACACTCATTTTGGGAGACTCTTCATGCATCATTTACAAATAGTCGGGCGAAACAACTTAAAGCTGCTCGCAGTATACTTTAAATACCATTTAGACATAAAATAGAAATACTTTATCTTAAAATTTGTAAACAAAAACCAATAATTCCATATAAAACACAAATGTAGGTCTCTAGGCCACTTCACTTACACTTTAATATTCCGACATAACTCGGACTCAATAGAAGTACTCTACTCATGACTGACATTGAAATAAGTCGGTAAAGGGCAGTGGGAATTTAACCTAATTTTACAAATGTATGTCATGGCCCATTTTCCTTAAAATCTATTTTGTAAGATTACATATTTAATAAATAATTCCAAAATACTATTTTACAATTATTATATACAACATACAGCATAATAATTAAAAAATCTTGTCCTCATGTAGTTTCGATATCACTATTTCGTAATAAATTTTCTGCTAAAATTCATGAAAATAGTGCAAAATGACTACATTTGCTTATGAATACTGCGTTGTGTAATAAATGACCGTTTCTATTGCACAATCTTTTCACAAGGGCTTTGAATGTAGGTCAATCTGTATGAGCATGATTGCAAAGCATTACAGTTTCAATTTAAATGAGTAGATATGAAATTGTAAAAATAAATTCCTTTTAATTCTTGTCTATAAAAACAACGTTTATAAGTATAACTTTATTTTTAATAGTTTATAAAAATATATATTACAAAAGTCTATTGAGATATGAACATCCGGTGTATTTTAACGCCATCTACCAATGAATACAACAAACTTTTATAGATGTCGCGGTACTCCATTTTAATTTACGTCAACCAATTGAAGATGTCACTTTTACCCATTGCATGTACTAGTATTTTTGACTGTATTATTGATTAAGCTATACCGATAACTTGTTACCTAAATAACTTTTTAGGTTCTATATAAAGGTACTTCGTGTGTTTATCGCAATAGTCTTTTTTTTGTATTTCATAATATACCATTCATAAAAACAAATTAGGCCCCATAAGTTGGTAATCCATTTAAAGGGTACGCCGTATACATTGGTGCGTACACCAACCTATAACCAAAACCCAAAAAAATTGTTGACACTGTCAGTAAGGAAGTTTAAAAAAATAGTTAAACAGAAGGTTTTAGAAAACGCATATTATAAATTATCTGATAATTCGTTTGGGAATAAGTTAGCTCCAGCTTAACATTGCTTCAAAAAGTGTACTATCCCAGTACACTTTTTGAATTTATTACATTACCAAAAAGAGAAACCAGAGTTTCTTGCCTGCTTCTTCTCAGCTTGGTCGCATACGAACAGGCGTAGAATCATTTAGATTTAAGTCGTTTCAAAATGGTTCTATATACTTTAGTGGATAATACATATTTTGACTTTATTATTAGTTATTACAATTATCAGTAACATCGCTTTATTTAGACTTTTCCAATAGCAAACTTTCAGAGAAATTATTATTTATTACATTATATATACTTTATTAGGAAATTAAGGCTACATTTCGAATAACACTAATGCAAATCAAATACACTTATGAATCATCCAAAAAAAAACTTAATAAAAATTGTTTACTCTAGTTATTTACCAGTTCCCAAATCAAGGGCGTAGAGCGTCCGAGAATAATAATAAAAAAAACCTTTAAATGGGTGTATGCGTTTATTAAGTCATATTAAATTACAAAAACATGTATATCAATATTTAATTCTGAAAAACATTATTAAAACTATATATCATTTATCATTATGGAAGTTAAAAAATATGTATATTCATTTCACGTCTATACAATGATCGCATATTTTTATTCAACACTATTAATACAAAAAATAAGGCACTTTTTATTACGGAAACATTATTAGTGTACACTTGGATTAATGTATGGACACATTATAAACATGGAAATATAAGCAAGCAAGTGTGATTTGATCATAATATAAACAAAAATGAAAACCTACCAAAAGTAAAAATATTTTGTTCTATAGAAGTGGTGTCAAACGATCAAGGCGCCCACCATAAAGGTGATGTCGCATTATTATTGTCATAAATATATTATTAACTATCAAGTTCTGTCAATATTGTTTGTCCGTTAACTGCGGTTATATTAAGCACCATTATATAATGTACTTTTAATAAATAAATATGCACACGACACGATACACGAACAGACCATTGATGAAGAATAGAAATAAAAAACATAATCAAAGACCAAAGTCGCATATGGGTATAAAAATAAAAGTAAAAATTTTTAGTTCTTTTCAAATGTATCAAATTTAACATCAATATGAATAACCGTTTTGTATTAAATAGGACAAATCCATATTTTAGTCATGTTTAATCCAGAATTATTATTTACTAAAACCATCTCAAATATTGAATAGTCAACTGAATACATAATATTTATCAGTCATTAAAATTACAGGAAAATTCTGCTGAAATATGAAGTGAAAAATTAAAATTTACACTTATATTGAACTCTCACAATTCAAATCTTAACATATACCAATTACAATATATTATTTAACTTGTAAGCATTATAATCATACAATAATCTAAAAAATGTAATAAATTTAATTGTAAAAAACACATTTTATTAAAAACATCTTACATACTAAGCTTTTGTCCCATAAAATCCATATATGCTAATTAATAAAATTGTTAAAAGGAGGGCCCTAAGCATTAGACTGCTTAGCGGCTGACAGTATCTCTCTTGAGATAATAATTCGTTGAATTTGCGAGGTACCTTCGTATATCTGATAGATTTTCGCATCGCGCATCAACTTCTCAACGGGATATTCGGTATTGAAACCATTACCGCCGAATATTTGTACCGCGTCTGCGGCGGACTTATTTGCCACCTCCGAGGCGAAGCACTTTGCAACCGACGCCATCAATGTATTTCTTTGTCCTGCAATTATATATGAAAGCTTTTATTCGGATCCCTATTAACAATTATCATTAACCGGAAATAATATATATTTTTTTTGACTCTACATTTACTGCCAGTTACCAAATCAAGGGAGTAGACCGGACAATAAGAACTGGCAAGAAACTCTACACAACTAATTTCAAAAAAATACATTCGCAAGCATGTTTTACATGCACCAGCGAATGGGTCAATATTATATAAAACAATTAAGGTCCCCCCCCCCCTTTTTAAATATAAATATAAAAATAATATTAATTAAGTCTTCCGTCTCTTTCTGACGAAATGTTTACGCTGTAATGAAAATAATAGGGACATGAGTTAATTTTAAAGTGTCCACTAATCAGTACATACTATAGAGATATCTTTATCAAACGTACCATGATCAACCATCCAGGCAGCCCTCTGCCATGCGAGCCTTGCACATTCAACGCCCATGGCCATATCAGCAAGCATAAACGCCACCGCCTGATGATTAGCAATCGGTACACCAAAAGTCTTGCGCTCCAATGAATATTTCGTCGCTTCATACAACGCACGCGCCGCGAGACCGGTTGCACCGGAAGCCACCTGTAATTTTTTATTTTTATATTAAGTCAAATATATGACAACAAATAGTAATAAAAAAATAAAGTGGGTTAAATACAATTGTTTGTCTTTGTCAAAAAAAAAAACATTTTGACTAAACTGGGGTTCGAACCCGGGTCCCTCTGTATGGTAGGCCGGGCCTTAATTATAAAGTATATACACTTAGAGCCTGTCCAGATGCGGCGTTTTAAGCGCGTATTGATTTGTATTGCGTAAAGATATGGACATTTATTTACGAAAACAAACTCCCTTGTCAAGATAAAATGATATAGAGTATCGACGTAAAATATATGCAGGGAATAATATTTAATAAAGTATTATTTTACGCTTAATGGTTCTATTAGAATAATCTAATGTTTCCATATCCCATTTAGCTACGGTTTTCTCAATTTAGCCAATTTTTTTTAAACATTTTTAACCGAATACTCGCCACGGACACGGGCTTAGTACTGGACGCTGCAATGGGACCGGAGTATCACGACTCGCGCGAACATTTATAGAGAGAATGTATGTAGCTCTAGCACGTCGAGAACGCGTCAGGCTCTTATCAACGGATGTCATAATTCGATTCTAATACAAAATGTCAGTCTACAGGAAATGCGCGAGTCAAACTAATCATTAAATGAACAACTAGAATTGCTTGACATCTGTATTGAAACATTTTCTATATAGCTTTTATTCCCAGATTCCCCTCCATACCAATACGAATTTTAATGGAAAAGTTAAAATAGCTACACACCGGTGGTCGTGTTTTGTCAAACGCTCCCATAGCGATTTTGAAGCCATCGCCTTCGCCAAGCAGAACATTTTCTTTCGGCACGCGCACGTCTTCAAATGTGATGCCACGTGTGTCGGATGCACGTTGGCCCATGTTCATTTCCTGGAAATTAAAAGAAATGACATAAGTCCTACATTTTTTTTTTTATTGTATATATATATATTATGATATTCATTTAAAATACACGTGACAAATAAAATAATATGAAATATTTTTTTTAAATAGAACACAAAATAATACGAACAAACGGCAATGTCCTAATCTGTGCGTGCACCATAAACAAAACAGCAGCCGGTCGCATAATACAAACATTCGGAATTGTTTGTTAACAATGGTCGTTGTATTAATTATCATCACCAAAACTTTGTACGTTTGTGTGCTGTAGACGTTCCTTTACGCACACAAGTGCAATATCTATCGCAACATGGGCTCAAATAGATAAAAAAAAATCCCCAGCGTCTAGGAGCCCTAACCAAGTTGCGTTACATTAATCTAATTTGAATTGAGTTTGTGGTACTGTTTCTCACAGGTGGCACTTATTTAAATTATATAATATGAACTTTAAATATTTGAATGGGCTGATGTTGCTCAAAATAAAATCGGTGAAAAAAAAACAGGTGACAAATATACCTTACGACCCGGGTTTACGCCGGGCCAGTCTCTCTCCACTATGAAACCAGTGAATGCCTTACTGGCTGGACATTTGGGGTCAGGATTTGTTCTCGCCAACACAAAGTACCTATTGGGAAAAAAAAAACAATTTAATTTAAACATCAAAAAACGTTTTAAAGCTTGACGGTACCAAAGTACCCTCACGCGTCAAGTTTTATGTTAAAAAATTACCAGTTGGCAACACCGCCGTTAGTGATCCACATTTTCTGCCCATTGATAATCCACTCGTCACCTTTCTTCACCGCTTTAGTCTTGACGCCAGCCACGTCGGAGCCAGCACCCGGCTCCGTCACACAGTACGCCTGAAATATTTAACCATGTTCGTGTCTAACTGCACTCACGTAAACATAGTGATCTTTTATTTCTTTTTGTCAAACTGTTTATACGCTGTGTTAGAAAGAGACATACATGTGTACTTCAGTTCAAATGGTGACATTTAACAAGTGCTAATAAACAGTAGACGTAGATATGATTGCTCCATGTCTTTTGAAGGTAAATCATTTAATTTTGGGTCAGCATCGATCTAAGGGTTTATTATACCCAAGTAATTAAACCATACACAGGAACACACAATAAACCGGTCCCGAGACACAATCACTTGATAAAAAACTTGACATCAGCAACTATCTCTTTACAAAGGTTCGCAGATTAAAAATACCTTTATCATGTCAAAGAAAAATATTAACATGTACTTATAAAATTAAAAAAAAAAAACTCACAGCAACAATAGGCTCATCGATCAACCTTCCCAAATATTTCTTTTGTTGTTCCTTATTACCGGCAATAATAACCGGGGTTTGCTGAAAACATTACAGTTAACTAAATCAGTTGCGCTCCAAAACCTATTATATCTAAAATTTGTGAGAACGACATATTTTGCCGAAGATTTTAAAAAAAATGATGACAACGATACAGATATAAATCGATCGCGTGAAGCGTAAAGCATGATGGGTGATAATAATCAAGCACGCTTGGAGAGATTCAACATTAAAAATGTCCCACGTCCTAATATTTATATGCATTTGTCACTCACTCCAAGACCACTTGCTTCCAATGCTGTTGCTATGCCTGTACAACCGAAAGCAAATTCTTCACCAACCATACACCCATCGAAGACCCCTATATCCATTCCACCTGTAATGGACGAACAGTGCAAACAATAAATATGAGGTAATATGGTGAAACGTGCGATCCTCTTTCTCATACAAGAATTCTTAAACAATTGATTTGAGACCGGGTGCGATACGATCGCCTGTCCTAATAGTTAATTTCAAAAGTGCGTATTAATATATACATTTAAAGCGTCATATTATAAGTTTGATAATTTAATTTTCATACATTAAATTATTATTAGGACTTTGGGAGTCAATAATACAAAACAGTGGTTTTACATAGAACGGTAGGCCGATACATTTTTTGTAATTTATATACACAAAATTTATATGATATTATCGTAGTTAAATCCTCGAACGGGCTGCAGGTGAGTCGTTTGCGTTTACGGGTACAGTCAGCAGAAGCAGGGTAGACATTCAAGAAGCATTAAAATGTTATAAATTACGAATATACAATCTTCTAATAAATCTTCGAATAGACGCAGCAGTTCAAACAAACTCCAAATTCTTAGAATGTTCAAATATTTCAGTGGCTTATCATTAATCGTATGTATAGATAAGTAGTTACTTGTAAGATAACCACACCCTTCACAGAAACAGTAACCATGCCATAATTAGACCGCGAAAGGTCAGTTAAGAATTGTAATCTGTCAACTGTCAAAATTTGTTAATTAACTTAGTCTAGTGTTCACTTAAATATTAAATGTATGAGTGTACATTCAATTGACCATGAAAATACGAAGTGTAACCACCAAATGACGTGACATCATTTTAATATCCCAAAAACTCACTCCCAAATTCGTTCCACCAACGGCCGTTCCAATGCCTGAACAACCGAATGAAAACTCTTCACCGATGAGACACTCTTCAAACACTCCTAATGTGCCTACACCCCCTGTAATAACGCCTTATAATTATGAGACAATGTGAAAAGCTGTGAAAATAGCATGCTGCGGTTGAAAATTAAAAACCGGGACGCTCACTCCGACATCAGTGATGTAAATCGATGCCATCAGTCCTGAACAACCGAATGCTATCTCTTCACAAACTATACAACTCTCCGTAACACCTAAGCCTAACCCGCCTGAAAATTATAATGGACTGTAGGTGTAGGTGGAGTTACACAGATTTATTACTACCAGAAATTCAATTTACTTAAATTTTCATCGAGCCTTGACCATAAGTATTACACATTAATTCCAGTTTGCTAGTAGATTTTTTTTGTCGGGAAAATCTAAATCACTTTTATTACAATTATAATAAAATGTAATATTCTTATTATTGTTTTGTTTTTGTCCAATTATAATTTACATTAGGGCAAACTAATTACTTTTATTGCACTTAGTAGCAAGTATATTTCACATTGCCTATTGCCAGTTACAAAACACTCATCTAAAAACCCAAACATTTAAAGTCATTACAATACATTATTATTTTGATAATCGTAAATATTATTCAATACATATATAATATTTATATTAGTGGTTTTTTTACCATAAACCTTGACTTGTTTTCTGGACCATCATACAAGAAGATTAAAATTCCTCTGAATCCCATTACTAAATGGTATAACAAATTAATCACACAAAATGTTTATGTATATTTATGTATATATTAAATATTAATATTTTATATTAATTTACACAAAGATTAAAGTTTATTATGTAATATTGCTCTCTAGATATAAAAAAAACAAACAGAACACAAAGGTTGATAGCCTTATGTGATACGGCAAGAAATGTTTTGGCAAACAGAGATAAGACAAAATTGTGTTTAAGGTTAGGTAACATTACCGCAATGTTCAGGTATGTGTCCATTCATGAGCCCGAGCTCCCAGGCCTTCTTGACAATCGGCCATGGGTACTCTCCGGTCTTGTCATAATGTGCTGCGACTGGAATAATTTCCTCGCGGGTAAATTTTCTTGCCAACTCCTGTAGTGCTTTTTGTTCATCAGAGAGTTCTGAAACAAATATTAAGTCAGTCAATATTAAAACAGTAGTTTTTAATTATTTTTTTTTCTCTATTTAAATGCCATCAGTTGATGTTGACTACTATCATTTAGGCTGGATTATTATTATTATATATTAATTTATTTAAAATATATTTCTTATTATGCAAATCATTACAAGTGTGCTCCCATTATGTTATTTATATACTATATAATTTTAATACAAAGGCCCAAAATAACAAAAATATTTTTTTTTTTCATATCTTTCTATGATACTGATATATATATATATATAGAATTCTTGGCAAATGTGCATTAATATTGTGAGATACTTACTACATTTAAGTTAAATCGTTCACTTAAATATATGTCTATTAACGGACAATCTATGATAAAAATTGTATGATTAATTTATCAAAAAAAACATGATTATGATAAAGGTTGAAATTGCGTTAGTTACATATCTATGTTATATATTGTCATGACCTAAATGATTTAGATAAAAAGTTGAATTATTTAGGTAAGATGCTTAATTTAGAAAGGGCAAATAGTTGCCCTTTCTAAATACTGTAAACCTTAATAAATAAATTGAAATTGCCTTAAAACAGTTTTAAAATAAAGTAAAACTAGATTTGGTGAAGGCAAAAAGAAGATTTTAGAAAGATTTCACATTATATTAATAGAATATGATTATATGGTGCGAAATGTGTGCTAATATATGCATTTCAGGATTTTGTTCCTATAAACTCAATTTCATATATGGAAATATAAATAAAAACACCTTTATTACAGATAATAGAGGATCCATGAAAGATACTAGACAACAACTCTATTGTACACATCATTTTTTTTTATGCATTTTGTCATTATTAAAATATAATAGCAGCTTAAATATCTTATATATAAGATAATTAGTTGATTTGATAAACATTTAACTTTCAAGCACAATTAAAACACAATTTAGATAATGAAAAGTTATATTAAGAATATTTTTTTGCCACTAACGGTAAATAAATTATTTTCATACATAATTTAGATTACAGGGCTTACTATATTCGATTTTCATATATCTGAATTATTGATATCTTTATGATTCTAAGATTGATTCTGACTGAAAGATACTTTTATAGGAACACTTTTAATATTATTTCTTTAATGAAATACTTTCTGCATTCCCAACTTACCAAAACATAAACCGGTGGCAGGTATTTCTTTTGCTTGGGATGCACTTGATACAGTTGTGGAAAATGTGCGATATATGGGCCTCGCCGCACGCACAATCTGTATTTACATCATAATAATTAGCTAAATGAGCGCGTATTGTATATAACTATACAACTTCAAAGACGTTATAGAACAAATCACAGACTATTTACCACTTTCTATGATCTCATTATTGTATAATTAAATTACATAAATATAACAAGTAACCACTAATAAATTCGTTAGTTTAGACAAGTTTAATCACTTCGCAGTAAGCTTAATAATCCACATCGTCATGATACATATGAAATTGACCTTAATGCTTAAAATATTCATATTGAACTTTGGACTTTGTATCTATAAGGTGGATCTGTAAACAGTAGGTTGGACCGACCAAAATAAAATAAAACAGTGCCTTAGAGCATTAAAAAATGAATTATTGTTTTATTTGCACTCTTTTAGCTTAGCTGTTAAGGTTAAAAATTTATAATTAAAGCATACTTACTTGGCTTAGAGGATTCATATTGTTAAAGCTGAATATCCTTTTATTCTTGTTAAATGTTTTATAAAATTTTATTAATAAAGTAGGTAAATTTGCTACGTATTAATAATTAACTTTCATATATTTAAAAAATTAATAAATTCAAGAAACCGTCTCCACTAGAGACGTGATCACTTAATAAAGAGAATTCAGTAATGAGCAGTGTCTCGCCAGACTATAATTAATATAGTAGCTGTGGTTGAGGGATAGAGAGCAAGTAACCTGGAACATTCCTAAGAGAAAAAGAGAAGCAAGAACATTGTTGCCAGCTACCGTTTTAATATATTGTTTTGTCATTAATTATTAGATCAAATTTAAAAGTTGATACGAATTAAAAAAATATAAATTCATTACAGAATTACATAAAAACCACAATAAATAGGAGACTTATTATTATATGACACATTATTAGTAAACATCTTTCTAAAAATAGTCAATATTATTCAGAACTATCAATGTTTTATATATAACTATATATCTGAAGGAACAAAAAATATAAAATATAGTTTTAAAACTAACTAGGCACGGACAAAAATTGGTAGATTTAATTATCTAATATATTATTATTAGCGTTATTCCAAAATTCCATAAAACTAAGGAGATATTTTACATTAGTGACACTGATAACACAGAACATTACCTCACGCACGAGTGGCTTTCTAACGGTCATTGTAGTGGAACATAATTATTAATTATTATTTGTATCTGTTCATACAACGCTTACGCCGCATGTGTTTTTTGTCAATAAGAATTAAGATCTTTGATGTCGTATTAGATCCCGATAGATACTAATTTTAGAAGTGAAGTCTCATCCACTTTTATATGCAATATATATATATATATATCGAATTATGGACATTGGAAAATAATTAAAATAAAACTATAGACTTTAAACAATGTCTCAAATGGTCCTTTTATGTACTGTCTTTTCATTTAAAAGTCATACTCAGCAAGACAAATCGCTATGGCAAACAATTTTGAAGTAACCATTTTTACGTGTTAAGGGAACGAAATAAAAGTCGTTTAAAAACGTCCACATGTAAAGATACATCAAGAGCGTTAAAAAGCTCTGACTTAGCAGTCAAAGATTTAATGCTATGCTTTCTTAACGTCTGTACGTACGATGGAGTAAAGTTGCCAAGTTACACAGATTAGTTAATACATGATAGTGTTTACCTACTTAGTACGTTACATTTTACACTATTTATTGGTTTTAATTGTGAATTTAATATTATATATTTTTATTATTATGAAATAAAATCAATTGAGTTCACATTTTAATGCATAATAAATATTGGATTTTAAATTATTAAAAATAAAATAAATTAAGGGAATTGTTGTAATTACAATAACCAAGATTAAAATAAGATATTAATATTAATACATAAGAAAATGTTTAGTGGTTTGTGTAAACTAAGTAAAAGTTCTTTAACATTACTTGGCGCTTCTGTTAAGAAAGCCTCTGTAAATGTTGTAAGGCAAAACTCAAAGATACCTGCCCATTCTATCAGGCTACATAAGGTGAAAGAGAAGGAACCCGGCGAAGTTATTAAATGGATGTTATTGGTAGACTTATTATACTATAATACATTATTTTCGGCAAATACTATAATTTCAAAAGCTTTAATATGTTTGTAGGTTATTCCAGTTGGCTCCTTTGGCTTAGGTTGTTGGCAATCATACCGCCTACAATGGAAGTTAGAACTTATAGACAGAATGCAAGCAAAGACAAACTCCTCACCCATTGATATTCCACATGAGTAAGTAAGCTCATACAAATATTACACTTTTTTTAAATATTCCAATGTTACTGTGTTGTTAGTTATAGCTGCTTCATATGATATTCATATTAAATGTTTTGTAATATGTCATCTGTAATTACAGTTTCCATGAACTTGAAAACATGGAGTATAAACCTGTGAAAGTTCGAGGAGAATTTCTGCATGACAAAGAAATTTTAATAGGTCCTAGATCTCTAGTTGAAAATGAAAGCTTGCCAAGAGTTGGTTCACTTGTATCGGACCCTAAGAAAAACCAAGGTTGGCTACTTGTTACACCATTTAAATTGTCAGACACAGGGTAAGTTCTTACTTATTACTATCTTCTATACTTCTAATATACAATAATCTAGTACAAACTGAATATACTTTATTGGTTAATAGAATTTTAAATTGGCATTGATACTAGTGATATAGGAACAACAGTGTATACAATATAACTTATAAGATACATAACAATTTTTGCACAATTTGAATATTTCCTGTTTTAGTGAGATAATCTTAATAAATCGTGGTTGGATTCCACATGGGCTACGTCCAAAAGAACGGCGTCTGGCATCAATGATTAAAGGGGAAATAGAAATTACGGGAGTTGTAAGGTTAACAGAAGCAAGAAGCCCATTCATGCCAAAAAATAATCCTGTGAAGGGCTCATGGTTTTATAGGTAAGACAAAGAATGAAATTACTAACAAATGAGTATCTATCTATTTCATAACTTCATCGTAAGATAAAATATGAAGCATAATATAATGAATACTTATATATTAAATTATACGGTTTGCACACCTTACACATTCTCCAGTCTTTTAGGGCTCCTTGGATGGTTTGCTTGTTAGCAGTAAGGGTGCCCATTTACTTCCATAGAATATTATTTTAACAATTAAGAACCATCTGTAAGGCAACAAAGTGTTTAAATGAATAAACTACAGTATTTTCTTTTTTGTGTTTTCTATTCAATACAAATATTAGGACGACTAGTGAGTATTAAAACAAACGATTTGTGAAATTGTGTATGGTACAAATTGCTTTTTTTTTCAGGGATTTGTATCAAATGAGTGCACACTTAGGATGTGCCCCAGTGTGGCTAGATGTTAGGGGCAATCCAGAGCCACCAGAAGGATGGCCCTTGCCCAATCAGACACGTGTCAATCTAAGAAATGAACACATGTCATATCTTATAACATGGTACTTGTTGTCAGCATTTACTGCAGTGATGTGGCATCGCTATTTTATAAGGAAACTTCCACTTGTGTAATAAAGACGCTATTGTTTTGTGTAGTATAATGATTGTTTTTTTTGGATCTTGCCTCTTTTTAACAACTCAATTATATAACTGCCTTAATTGTTTTTGACAATTTTTTTTTATTTTAAGAAAAGTCCTGTTACTTTATAAAATGGAAGAGTCAACAAACAGTCTTGTAATTTAAAGTTAAAAAATAAAACACATTTTATAGGGGTTTTCAGATTGTTTACTTAAATAATAGGAAAATATTTCTTGATACATCAAGACAAAGAGCGCGCTAAAAATCAAACGTGTACAGGAATTTGGAATAGATATTTAATTCCGCGCACTTTGTCTCACTGAACACATTGGAGCTTCAACACCGTTCATTGTGGCATCAGGTTGTTTATATACAACAGTGAGCTTTCCTGTGATGGGTCTTAGAAATTACATCGCTGGTGAATGAGTCAGGAATTCCTTGGAAATAACTGGTATAATAATATTGAAAGTTAGATTTTTGTAACGAAAGAGTTAATGATTTTAATCGCCCGATGATCCTATAAATAAATATCCCAATAATAAAACGAAATAGCAACCCATCGATACTAACCAATTCCTTCGATACCCATCAAATTGTATCAAGCTCAACTAACTCAACAAACATAATATATAATGAACCTAAAGTTACTTCGGGCAAGATGAAATTATGTTTAAAACTCTCCACGGGTCCTTAAATATTTAAAATTATAACATAGTTCTAACAATACAAATTTGAACAAATCTTACGCCGAGAATGTGTTCAGTTTATAAAGAAAGTAAATACACAAAATAAATTTGAAATTTTATATCATTAAATACAGAAATATTTGAATAAATTTACTCAAAGTGATACTTAAATCATACTCATTATATATATACAATAACATTGGAAAAAATTACTTAAAATAATCTTATATAATACTGTCTATAGGAGGACATTATATTAGAGAAATGCAATTGTTTAATTATCCTCAAGTCGATGTCTGCTGTTTATGATAGATTTAAAAAAAACAATTGTAGACTTTTATTGTTGGTTATATAACAAAAATAATGTTATGAATGCTTCATAACAGTGTCAGAATATTAAAATGTACTGGGTATATCATGGGGCAGAAATTATAAGATAATAAATATTTCAGTTAAGAGGTCCAAGTATTAAAATTATGTCAACAGAATAATTGTAAGATTAATGTCATACTATATCTAAAATTATTTGTAAATTAGAGAAAAGAATACACAACATAATAATTCGTATTTCAAATATCATTAATGAGAAATAATCAAAAATAGAAAAAAAAATATCAGACTAGATATCAATAAAAAACATAGCTTACATAATTATATTTAAGTTTTACTTAGGCGACATGCATCTCATACATAAACAGAAAGGCTACTCAATAAGAAACAGCACTCGGCTCTCATGTTGCTGTGATTACAATTGTGATATGGTATCGCACACAAGTCGCAAAGTAGCCGTTACATTTATGTACATATCAAATCTGTGTCCAACAATTCGCGGGACATACATCCGATTGCTCAAGAGAGATTTAGGAAAGCACGACAGCAGCCGTTGAATTTAGAGATAATCCAATTTAGTAGCTCCGCTTGATTCGTATTACCAATGGGTGTTAAAAAATGGTGTGGAAAGTGCGTTGCGTTTAACTTAGGCAATATGAACTTAAAAGTCAAGCGGGCAAATCAAAATTTGACACGTGTATTTGCGGCACGTGAGCGGGATCGATTTTCGGTGTGTTTTTATGATCGCACAGACCGAGCTCTTTCAATTTCCATTCCCAACCCATTGTTTGTACCGCGTGAAGTGTCTCCGCCTCCGTGTGTTGTCGCCGCAACATACCCTCCTGTATAATTTATGTGTTTGTTTATTACAATCTTAATTAAATACTTGATCACCTATTTCATTACGGAAATGGTAAATACTTAATAATTATTTGCTGTAATAAACCTTGACCGAACAATTAAGTTGAACGCTAATTGTCAGTGAAGAATAAATATCATAAGTCGGATATTATAATTTTAAAAGATGTTTTAAACAAATAATAATGATTAGTGTTACACAAACTAAACGCTGAACAATGAAATCACCTTAATCTTCTCCCATTTGTCATCAACCTCCTGGAGCCACGAGTTGATCTGCCTTCCGTTGCATCTGGACCTCTGGGCGTTTCTCTTCTCCTCTTGATCGGGCGCTAATACATTATACACTTCTTTGTCACGTAATATCGTGCACACTGAGAACGGCAACGCCTGTAATGATATCATTTTCACATATTTTCATTTCATATCTTTTCCATACAAAATCGTACTAGCAAATGTTAATAATTTTCTCCTTATATTTAAGACTGTGACGGTTTCCAAAATAGGCCCACAACTCTGGTGCCCTATCTTTTGGAGCATACACACTCAGTAACTTCACACTACACTTGATCACTAACACTGTGGTTACCTGATTCGCCACAGCCCTTTCAGCTCTTCCATGCACGCGCAAAATTTCCTGCTCCACAGCGAGAACCAATTTTTCCTTTTCCACCTGATGTTGTATCCGCAACCGAGTTCTGAAATAGAATCAATATTATGAAAATTGTCATTACTTAATGGGAGAGATGAGGCATCGCGTCGTGCTCATCAACGGTTGCGACTGGTCTGATTTGAATTTGTGTTTGCAGTCCTAATTTTTTTACTTCTAGATTCATCTAGGCGTACTAGTACTGTTTGCGAGTCGTTCTTACTATAACGTAAATGTGTACGAACACCATGTCCACCGGTAGAAAAGTTAATTTCTAAAAACCGTTCTGTAAAACTTACAAACAGGGTGGTCCCGTTATGGAATGGACTCCCTGGAGGTGTAGTGCTTTGGCCTTCACTGAATTCCTTTAAAAAAACTATTGGATGATTACTTCATATCCTAAATAACACAAGCATCAGCGTCTACTGCTAGTGTGTTTCAATAATAATAATAATGCTTGAGGAGTGGAGATTTTCTTATGCTCATAACTCAATTGTTTTTATTAAAGCACTGGTAACGGAATGTTGAGTAATAAGAATCATAAAAATTGCATTAAAATCTCACCGTTCCCTCTCTTGAGCCATGAACTCTGCGGTCATTTGCTGAGGCAAGTTGACCGGAATATCAACTTGTGGTTCCGGGTTCACGTTGTTTTGAAGCGTGTACGTGCATCTGTTCATCAGATACTTATTGAAGTCCTTGGGCGGTTTCGGCTTAACGGGAAACAGGCTTTTTTGACGCCTCTCAATCTATAAATATACACAATACTGTATCAGCATTCCGCATTATCAAGTATACAAATTGTGCTATATAAAAAGATTAACTTTTAAAAATAATTATTTTTATTTAACGATTTGAAAACAGTTCAACAAATGACTATTAAGAAAAACACAACTTTGAATCAAAATCAAATCTAGAAAAGAGTATATAACCAAAAATACATATAAATTAACAGAACAATGTTTTTCTATTCAAATGCAATAAATTAGAAAAACGTTTATTGACGTTATCGCAATGGTATCGCTGGCGAAGGTACTGACCAAAGTGTGGCCAATACCCCATGTGAACAATACAGTACCTGTTTCCGTTTGTGTATATACATTTGGTAGGGATTGGAATGCGTGACATTATGGGCGAGGATAGAATTCTCAGAATGTTCAGATTTGGACGGCTCCCTCGAATGGCTTTCCTTCGAGGCTTTAATCTTTCTCTTCCTCGGATGGAGCTCGACGGAATGTCCCGTTGCTGTACACACACAAAGAGGCCATGAATAAAATTGCCCATTCAAACAGTGGCAACACCAATAACAAAAAGATTAAACACAGAAAGAGCATTCACTAATACATTTAGGACACGAACATAATGACAGAGCTCCCTCGCCCCCATGTGTCTAATGACATTACACACAGCTCGAATGTGAGCAAGCTTGCTGAAAAGCTCGGGGTACGATCATTCAACACAGATTCATTCAAACACAGGGGTTGGCGATTGGCCATTTCTAATAGCTTTCTATTGCGTTCGCAGATGTAAAATGGTCAGAGGAAGAGAAGTGGTAACTGCGTCATGGTGATGCAATGTCATTATACGCATCAATGTAAAACTAGGGCTCGGTAGCTGATGATACACCTAAGTCCACCGAGGACATGCACATACAAAAATATGACCAAATCCATTGAGAAACGTATCTTTTCATGTGACACATATAACAGAGAGACAGCGGAAGTACAGATAATATTATTAATGAATTACAAGAGCGTCCTCTTTTCTTTGCTGACTTATTGGGACCGCGGCGACCTCTGCCCCCCGGTCCGTCTTCGTATGTGCGTGCACATAATACATTTAATTTAATAAATGTCATAGGATAATCATTGCAAAACTAATTAGGGCTACCAGCTTTTGATCAAACAGGTGGTACCCGAATTTTGTGTCCATCTAAGCATATAACATGTTGGCAAGGTCCAAATTGTAATTGAGGGGGCAGGGCAATCTCATCAATTGTCATTGTGAAAATTAATACTCTTTATTAGATCGGGAAACGGGAAAGTTGAAAAATGTAATTTGCAAAGAGATTCGAGACATTGGACAACCACACAAATGATTGAAACCTACATGGGCCATGGAATTGCTTACAATTTGGCATACTGTGCGTGAGATCATATTTCTTGCAAAGATTTCCGAACAAAAGATTGCCTTCTGACAACCCCAAATGGTAGCCCTCATTAGATAACATTCAATTCGAAAGTAAAAAATGGAAAATAGCCAAAGAAATCTTTACAGAAGAAAAAATCACCGATTGCACCAAATCTCATGTTAGTGAGATGTGATACAACATAACATAAACATAATCACTTTAAGCTACATTTCCAAAGAAAAGTAATAATGGAAGAACAGAGAAATATATAATAATGAATTACAAGATTGTCGTGTGCTCTTTGGAGACTTTAAGGGAGAATGATAGCGCCGGCCTCTGCTCCCCGGTCCGTCTTCACATATGTGCGTGCACATATCAATTACAAACACGATGTTAGACAAATACACTCCAATTAGTCAAACAATTGCCGCTTAGAAAAACATCACACAATTACTATTTCTTTTCTTTGATAGCATACAATGGGCACAAAGTATTCGATACGAATTCATACTATTCCTTGTGAAACATTACAACACCCTAAATATATCCAACCCTTTACATACGTTAATACGGTTAGAGATCTCTTGAAACAATTCTATTGTTATGATGATTAAATCAAACGGTAAGGTGATGTTCTTCTATAGCGAGATAAATTACCTGTCTCGTTCCTCCCACCTGAGGTTCCGGACGTTGACGGCGCGTCGTCTGTCCCCTGAAAACGCCTCGAATTATGCCTATGTCAACCTAACAATTAAAACCAGTGCAAATTAAGTAAAAATAAAAATACACTTATACATGCAGACAAATAATATGCGTAGATAGAAAAAGGCCCCTTACATTTCGGTGTCGTCTAGCTAACAAATAATTACTTACTGGTGGGCTTTTAAGGGAACTCAGAGTTTGGTTAGATCCAGATCGGTTCTCTGAGCTTTGCGGGCAATTTCTCTCTTTATCTTTGTCGGCGTCGTTCGTTCTATGCGAACGCAGTACTCTTTGCCCGCCCTATAATACAAACTCCACTTAAACGCATCGGTTACCGCTAAATCTATCTGCGATTTAAATGTTCTTTTACTTTTACTTCTTGTACGTCAAATTATTTTTGTGCGCAAAATAATTTGATTGGACGTATGGTACAATATTTGCACTCGTTTCGTTAACTTTTAATCTGACATGTTAATTATATTGTACCATGAACACACACAAATTTATGTCGAGTTGAGCATATTAAGCCATCCATTGTTACATAAACAAATAAATAAAACAAATTGAAACCACAAGTATTGCAGAGGGTTTAATGTACTCAACACACCAGATGCACCTTTCCAGTTATTATGTTATATGGGGGTCAGTGTGAATAAATGTATGTAAATCGATCATTGGTACAAGGCAAATTGTGTTTTCACCGGGAGATCACATCACTGCCAATTGCATTCATACATATTAAGAGAACAATTTTTTCAATCAAACACAAATGATCTATTTAAATGTAGATCAAACTTATATATATATAATGTAACTTTTATTAACAAGCAAAATCAGTTCAAATATTTATTATTATTGTTGACACCACAGTATTCATCACATGCACATTAAAAATTCATTTCCCTTCTTTATTGATACAGATTAAACTGATTATTATATAGACATTAACCAAAATGATGATGCTCTATGATGAGAAATTTTTAACATAATGAGTATGGATTCTTAATAATTAATCATAAACACAAAATAATTCAATAATATACCCACAGATATGTACAAGCACTAAAATACTCCGTTAGTTAATCTAATTAGTGTGTACTGTTAAACAGCACTTTGTCAGGCGTTATAATGTTAAAAATTTACAAAAATGGCTGAATCAATTTCTTTCAAATTTATAATCGCTCTGAAACCTGAGAAAAAACAGTGAAATTGATTCACTCTTTTTGAAGTCAGTTATAACCATATGAAAAGAAAACCATTAGACAATTGTATGTAAAAAAAACTACTAACCTTTCCCTCCAAACGCTTGTCATCCGAGTTACCATCAGAGCTGTCCGATGTTTGGCCGGCGTCTGCTGTACATGGTATAACATATGGTAATGTAGACGCATTACTCCGGCCCTTTCCGCCTCCTCGCTGTACACCTTTAAAACACATATCCAAGAATGAAAAAAACTTCTTCTATATATAGACAGACAACAATGACCTCTAGCCTCCCAGCTCTTCTTTTTGAACGCTTGGTTAATAAAGGAAGAAATTAAGAGACATAATGTGACAGAGACATCTTAGCATCAAAGCACATCCATACAGACAAATTAAGTAAAAAGACTCAACAACATAAGTACTTGAAATGAAATGAATAGATTTGAATTATTCAATTAATATACCTTCCTCCTGTTCATTCCTATTTCCAGAACCACCAGCTCCCCCAGGAATAACTATCTTCAAAGGTGGGACCTTAGGAGCAGTTGTCTCCTGTGGTTTCTCTTCACTATCGCCATCATCCTTACCTTGGCTGGGTTTAGGACTTGCCACTGGACTTCTACGATCTTGCTTACTGTTGTGCAGACCTGATTTACCAGAACCCGACTTTCCCTGTAATAAATTCTAGTTAGATACTCATACTAATTCAATTCGTGTCACAACTTTATCTGTTCCATTAACTATAATGTCGCTCATTATAGATTTAATAAATAACTGTTAAACTACTATGTTGGCAATAAGTCTGATAGTAGTTATTATGTCGAAAAACATATATTTAATTTTGTAACATAGTTGAGTCCTTTCTATGCATACCATGCTGTTAGTCTCATTAGAATCAAACTCACCTTCATAATACATTATGTGTGTTAACCACTAACCAATGAATTCTGACCTACTAAGAGAAATATAGAAAGTTTTGTGACATTGACCTCAATTAATACCTACTATTAAAATACTCCTTGGATGTGCAATTGTAGATAATAATAGCTTCTAGAAAAATGAATGAGTAATTTAATCATAATTTCATATTTCAACATTTACCTAACACACGACACATGCTGTGTTCAACATTGAATCATTTCAGAGCTGAATAAGTTAAGCAGTCATAGATGAGAAATTATTAAGTAAAAATAATTTATAAATGTTAGTAAAAAATTAAAAAGGTTCTTTATAATATTACCTTATTGCCCGAAGCCCCTTTGCCTGTTGCTTGAACCTTTCCAGTAGATGATGTCGCAGCACTCTTGTTAACGTTTTGTGATGCGCCGCCTTTACTGAGCGGCAATGCGCCTGTTTTACTTGCGGGTCCAGGGAGCTTACTGCCAGTTAGTACTCTGTTAAAAACATTATTCACAAATCGCAATACACCTAATATTTTTAATGGCCTCTTTACAGTTCCTGTATATCTATTTCAGATTTGTACACTTTTGATGAAATCAGTTTAATTTAATAAATGGCCGCTAAATAATAACAACAATTAAGAAATACAAGTAGATATAATCTCACCGTCCAGGTCCACTTCTAGCTACAGGTGCGGGTTTAGCCATCGGCTCCTTATCATCATTCTCTTTACGCTTCTTCCGCTTAGAAACGTCATCCTCGGGTGTGTCAGCTTCTTGGTTATCTTCATAACTTTTCTTACTATTTAAGTTTGTGTCATCCTGAGTGGATGACACTACTCCACTACTCAACTGCGCGCCTTCTGTAAGTTAGTATAAAGTTGCCACAATTTAACACCTACATTGTTTTACTATAGGGAAGGTTTACAGTGTATTTGTAGCATAAACCTACCATCTTTAACTTCTGCACTGCCTTTCTCTTGTGGGGTGGCCTCTTTTCCTTCGCTATCACCCTGTGCTAGGCCCTCCATGTTGGCTTTTTTACTGCTTTCACTGTTTGTACTTGCATTGCCACTTTTCTTGGTGCTGTCATCCCTTGTCCTTGAAATATGAGCAGCTCTTGTGTTATTATCTACAGCAATAAAATGATTTGTTCCAAGTAAACTGTATTTTTAATTAACATTTTATATGTTTCCACTTTCTATATAATTTGGTAAAAAAATTACATTTACTTTATGTAAATGTCACTCATATTAAAGATGATCATGATCTCATACTTCCAGTGTAAGGTAAACTGGCATTTTATCTATATTTACTAAGAAACACATTACAAATGTAACATATTATCTATAATTTGTTTTAACAAATGACTCAACTTAATGAGTTTTTTTATTAACTATCAGTTGTATGTAAATACCTTTTCAAGGAACTAATGTAATTTTCTAGAGTCAAGCAGAAAATATGTATATAATTATAGAAAAATATAAATATATTCATTTGTCATTTTAGCTATAGCTACAAATACTAAATTTTAATATCATTTTAACCTCATTAACATAAAATTAGTATTATTCAAGAGTATCTGTATTATTAAAAAAGATCCAGCAAAACAATACTTGTTTTAGGTTTATGGGACATAGGGCCGATCATTTACATGCCTGTATAGAAAATAAACCAAGTCACAAACTGGATAACTTGCTGGCTACTTATTTTTTCTAGTATATGTACATGGTAATGTATATAAAAGGATAAGCTTAATATATTTTTTTTTATTATACCTGGTTAATGTTAGTAGGTATTATCATATTATAGTGTGATAACACTACAATGTGATAAGCTCAAGGCTGACTCTGGGCACATGAAAGGTTTATCAGTATGAACTTATTATTTGTTTTGTTTTCATAAACTTATGTTTAATGTTCATGTTTGTAAGTGCCACTCAGTTGCCTTGTGAATAAAAATATATCTAATATTTAATAAATAATAAGCATTCATGGTACTTACCTCAGTATTAGCACACTAATCAATAACCTAAACCATATTTTTGGACAGCTATGCCAAAGTGAAATCTCCTACATCATTGGAACTACAGGTTATAAGCAGTTTTGCAGCAGATGAATTTATTTCAAATAAACATAAATCTCTATGTGCTATGTCTATATATTGCTCTTTTACAAACAATTAGTTGCTTGTTATTTATAACGTATTATTTGTTTCAAGTCCTATATTCCACCATCACAAATTATCATCGAATGCAATGGACGAAACTATTTTGCATGAATTAGGTATGTACGTGCCTGCACAGTTACAATGGTTGGTTACTGTCAACAGTTTAGATGGGAGTCGCAATAATAAAGTTAAAGCAGCGTGCACTTTAAAACTTGCTACTAATGACCAAAACTATCGACTCCCCTTTAATGTGCGATAGCGCTCTCCTTTGCATTTCACGTTGGCGGGCACTTTGAATAGTTATCGCCGGCCGCAGACAATAAATTCACATCAAGTTTGCCTAATCAGTCTTAACAAATCCACCACCACGAAATTGACGTTACTAAGCGGCCATATCGACAGATCGTCGGACTACTGCCGACAATGTAGTTCTTCTGCAACACGCCCCAATACGTTCCATTTCAGGCAATCAAAAAAACTACTAAATTTTAAAAGTACTTTCAAAGATAATAGGAACAATAACCTATTGACAAAAAAATATATATTTCAATAGGGATTCAATGTCTTTATTTTAGAATACTTTAATAATTAATCGACACTTAAAAAAGAGCATCGTTGTTAGCATTTATTATTAGTCCGTTGAACGGAACGTATTAGCGTCTGAACATCATGTTACCATAGTAGCTATAATCTGTGACTTGAAAGTGATGGCGTCTCTGTCAATTGGTCTCTATGCTTGAGCAACGTAGATGAACTTGGCGCTTAATTCAAATATTAAATTGATTTTCTACATTTAGATGTGTAAATAAATTTCTGTTTTGTTTTCGTTTTTTATATTATTTATGTATTTAATAATTACATGCAAAAAAATAGCAAGTTTTGAATTAATGCGGCCCATCAATATTGCGAGGAACTTGTTAACTGGTACAGTAAAATAAGTTTTTAAATCACAATTTGAAACTCAACACTGTTTTTTTTGTATAACGCAGTACACCCGGCAAGGATAGATTTTGTTGACGCATTTTTCGTAAACAGCTTTACAAGAAGTATAATACAAAGTTCAACGCAAAATTTGTAAAATTATTGATATTTGTGTCTGTTTTTTTTATTATTTTATTAAACAAGACTTAAAAGTTTTTAAGCTTAAGAGTAGAGAGGAGTTTTCAAAAATGAGCTTAAAGTATTTAGATCAAAAATAAAAATATGAAACAGTAAATAAAATAGAGTGACACAGTTGGGGTTGGTCATAGCTCAAATGCTGATTTTTGTCAGGCAGTCTTATATCTGCCACATAGATGGTATGATATTAAAGAGCTCCTTTAATACAAAACATCATAAGGGTCATTGTTATATACATAATTGAGATAAATCTCTCTATGTATTTTAAAACTAAACTATGTTTAAGGTGTTGGGTATACTAATTAATTATTAAATATAATTAATTTAAGTATAATGCATAGTTCTTGAAGTTTAGAAATAAATATCAATATTAATCCATTAGGTCATACAAAATATAATAATGAAATAATTTAAATAATATAACAAAACTTTTATTTCATTTGGTAAAATGAAAGGCAAAATAATTTATTAAATTTCATTAAAAAAATATACTTGTTGTACAGTGAATGTTCAGCTATGGCTAGGGAGTATCCAACTATTAGGATATATTTATATAGTGCTGTGTAATATAGGTTTCAGTTTGATGTAGGATATGTGGAACAATTATTAAGTTTCATAGATATTTTATTTGGTTTAGTTGATGTATAGTTTATTAGTATTAGGATTTTATAATACCTCCCCTAGTGAGCAAGTTTGATATAGCCTTTTTTAAAACACTTATATAACAAATATAAACATGAATTAACATGAACTAACTGATCTACATTGCAGGAATGAACTCCATATCCATATAAACGATTTGTTTAAAAAACCGGTGAATAAAAGTAAAAATGTTTATAAGACCTTGTCAAGACCGCCACAAAAACTTGGTAAAATGATTTGTATATACATATAAAACAAAAGAAACTATTTTAGTTCTTAATGGCATAGCTTTATATAGCCCATATTTACTTCAAAGCAACTACAAATCTATAAATACATTGAAACAAGAAAAATAGGAGTTTAGTTAAAACAATTTATGGATAATTGTGTTGGAATATCAACTACATGTATATTGAATAATACATACTTAATATACTAAAAGTTCAATAAAACTTTTAAAATACAAAATTAATTTGTCACAGGAGGCAAACAAGCAGGTGGGTTACTTCAAGTGATGTGTTCACCGCCGCAAGTAATTAGTAATTTAGGTAATATTTTTTTTTGATTCAGCATTACCTCAATATTACAGTTACAACATTACAGTATGCATGATGGAATTTGTATGCCCACAACTATTAAGTTGTGGGCATACAAATGTTACAATAATAGTTTAATAAAAAAGATCTGTCATCAAAAATTAAAATTTAAAAAAAAAACAAAATTACCTTTCAATGACTGTAAATAGTCATAGATGTGGGGTGCTGCATAATCTGATGGGTCTTTTCCTTTAGTATTTTTTACAAAAGGCTCAGCACCATGGTCAATCAGATATTTGACCATTTCGAGATTTCCAGATGTAGCAGCATCATGAAGAGGAGTATCATCATCTAATCCCTTTGCATTCACATTAGCCCCACCCTTTACTAGTACCACTACTACTTGTAACCAACCATAACTACATGCTTCATGTAAAGGTGTCCATCCTTAAGTTAAGGGAGGGAAGACAAATATAAAACCAGATTAGACATATAACAAAAAAAACCTAAACAAAATCCTTATAAAAAAAAACAAAATCATTCAAACTCAAGTGACTCAAACAAAATTCTAAATTGTTAACTAAGGACTACCTACAACAATCATGCATACATTTAGGTCTAACAACAACCAAGTAAAATCTATAAAACAAAATATCTATAATATAATATAAAATAATTATGTGAAGTGTAATATACGGGCTATATAAAGATTATATAGCAAATATAGCAAACAAAAGAAAAAGTGTACTTGGTATTTTATCATAATATCATATATAAACTGGGGACTTAAAATCTAATAATTTCAGATATACAAATTAAGCTTTATGTCTAGTTATGTTAACAATAAGTATTCATATATACATATATTACATTTTTACACATTCATTTATTTAAAATAAGGTATGTTTTGATAAAGTAAGTGTATTTGAGTATGGTGTGTATGTGTGTAATGATTTAAGTTTAGTAATAAATGGTAACTTGTAGAAATATAAGTAGTGGTGATGAACCTGACTATCAAAATACTGTGAGATGTATATCAAATGCAAAATTGATATAGCGTCATAATCAGTATATATGATAGTTCTGAGGTATAGATGTTTTCTCAATTATAATTAAAAAATTATTCAAATTACTACCCAGATTTGCTAGTGGCAGTTATCCACTAGCAAATCTGGGTAGTGTGATTGAATTAATTTTGTTTATATTTATGAGTACACAGTACAATGTGAAATTGTATAGAATTTTGTGTCCATAATATTAAGTATTTGTGAAATTCAATCTAATCATGGCCAATAAATCTTTTAAACTTAAGTTACACTAACATAATTAATAAGTAAACAACTTATATTATAACTATATCAATGAAGAGTTCAAGCAACGTAAATTTATAAGACGGTGTTCTCAACAGTTCGCAAATATCAAAATTTTATATGTAAGAAATAAACAAATCAAATTTCTAGATACAGTAAGCATTAAATTCAATACTACATACCTGCAAAGTCTGTCACATTGGGGTCTTGTGATTGATCTAGTAACTTTTTTACTTGGTCATGATCACCTCTTATAGCAGCAACATGCAGAGGGGTTTCACCACGTTCATTTCGCTGTTGTCTTGTCCGTTTTCGTTCTTCTGCTGGGGTCGGAGCGGCTAAATAATAAAAATGGCGGGAAGTAAATAAATGGCAATATGACAATATATTTTTTCGTTAGAATATTTTTATAATACCTGGAGGGGCATCTTGTGAAGATATTTGCATCACAAGAGCCAGTTGCTGCCGCTCCGACATAGGCGCTATGACCTGCGTCCGTGGCGAGGCATCACTGGCTCGTCCAGAGCCCCGCGACCGCGAGGTCGAAGGCATGCTTCGAGCATAACCACTCGCCTATGCACAATACATTATTTTATAATAGAGTTTCATACTGAATCTCTTTAAAGCACAGAGTTTAACGCGCCAATAACGAAAATTGCATGAACTGTAATGGCTCACTACGCACCTTTCTTTTAACCCCAACCAGAATTAATTTAGTTCGAAACAATAACACAAATTAGAGGACTTTATTTCTATTGCAAATTAACACAACTTAATGCAAAACATTTTATAACTCCATAAAAAATTTTAACGTCTCAAGTAGGTATAGTATCAACAGTATCGAGACGTCACGCCAGAATCAAGAGAAAAAGCAACAGACTATAGCGTAGAGACCACAGACTAGCTGAACTGTAGTCAGACAGCTAGCTAGCTAGACTGCTAGTCTTATAAAAACTGACTTGCGCCTACTTTATATAAATTTTATTTCAGATTTTCATGTTGTAACTCTTATAGAAATATGCATTTTGATATTTAAGTAATGGATTTTTCACATTTCAATTTTGTCGGATTTTCTTAAGTCCTTTACCTTTGTTACATAATTGACGGTGAAAATGCTCTTAATTAGTATATAGTCTATGCTACAAACTAATATTATCAAATATACCGAATAATTTAATTCTTTCAAAATCAAAAATAACATAATGCTCTGTGCTTAAGCCTTGAACTTCTTTTGGATTTCGATTTTCGATCTTAAATCAATTACGATTTTCTAGTTCAGTTGATTTCGGACCAAGAATATTTTCTAATTTAACTAGAGTACCTATGTGATAGGCATGTGGCGGCCAACATTGACTATTTTCCGAAAGGTAATCTTACCATCTTTGAAAGAAAATACATTCGCAAAGGCCCTGTACTCAACCAAAGCCAAGCTCCCTAAATCCACTGCAAAATTAACATTGGTGAGCGCTAGTGTTGGAGTTTTGATTGGTGCTGGATATGGAGGTTACACCCATTATAAAGTAAATGTAAAAAATAAAAATAGCGCCATAGAAACTGATGACTATGCTTTTTTAAAAGCAGCACCTGAGTACAAAGCCAATTACAAGGTATATTGTTACACTTTGTTTTGTAATATACTTGTGTTACTATATTAGAATTGAAATTTAAAAATTCTCTTGTTCTTAGGTTTTAAATGATACAGACACAAGTAATCTAAATCTCATTCTGTTTCAATACCGTACCTGCCCATTTTGTTGCAAAGTAAGGACATATTTAGATGCTAAGGGCATTAGCTATGAAGTTGTTGAAGTCGATGCTGTTCTGCGGCAAGCAATTAAGTGGTCTGGTTATAAGAAAGTGCCTATTTTATTAGCTAAAGTAAATGATGGTTATCAGGTATGTTTATATTTTAATTATCTAAATAGAAACATATTATAGATATTCTCAATTTTCTTAGTTTTAATGCTTTTTATAAATAATAAAAATACTTAAATTTTAAATGGGAAAATAAAGATCTTATGAATTGTTTTGTATTTCATTGTGTTTGGCTATGGTTGTTGTTTTACTTAACTGTAATATGCTTTTATGTTATAGTATATATGTCCTATCATGTTTCTACTGTTTGAATAAATTTCTGAAGTAACATGGTTTTTACTTTTTTAGCAATTACTTGATAGTACTGCAATTATGTCTGTACTTGAAACATATCTGAAAGATAAAGCACTGCAGTTAACAGAAATAATTAAATATTATCCTTCAACTCGATATACTAATGACTCTGGCAAAGAAGTAACTGATATAACTAATAAATATTTTGTTATGTTAAAAAGTGCAACAAATGAAAAACAGAAAGCTATAGAAATGTAAGTTTGATGTAAATTTAGAACTACAACTACTGAACTAAAGTTGTTCATTTATTGTCAAGTTTTTGACCACAAACATCTGAGACACATCTTAGATTTTGTATTATGATGTAACATAATACATAACACTGAAACAGTGCTTATAGTTATACAGTCATGTAAACGACCTATAAACATATCCATTAGCTTTGTTAACCCAATATCCTTTTTTGTTTTCAGAGAAGAGCGTGAATGGAGAAAATGGGCAGATTCTGTTTTGGTACACACATTATCACCCAATGTCTATCGAACAACTGCAGAAGCTATTGAAACATTTAAATGGTTTGAAGAAGTTGGTGGTTGGAGGGAGTCATTCCCAGCTTGGGAAGTCTCCCTTATGGTATATGGTGGTGCAGCAGCAATGTGGATGATTTCAAAGAGGTTAAAAAAGAGGTTCGTTTAACTGTTCTTGAAACAATCAAATCAACATAAAATGTAATAAAGATGTGTCAATATTGCATAATTCAATGCAATGTTACAAAAAATACAATTAATTTCTTATAACAAACCGTATAAATCCCTAAAAGGCCGGCAACGCACTCATGAGCTGCCAGCCACTTGAGTGTCCATGGGCGGCGACTTCACCTTTATGGTGGGCCTCCTGCTCGTTTGCCCCCTCTTCTATAAAAAATAAAAAAATAACAGTCAGATTCGGTTAAGTTGTAGAAAAAAAATTTTTCACTTAACAAACATTCTGAAGGGTTTAAAATATATATAGTAATAAGTAAAATTTTTAAATTATTGTTTTAGACATAACATCAAAGATGATGAACGTCAGTCTTTATATGATGCAGCCAATGATTGGACATTTGCTATTCAAAGAAAGGGTACTACATATCTTGGGGGTAGTCAGCCTAATTTGGCAGATATAAGCGTATACGGTGTATTAAGTAGTATTGAAGGATGTCAAGCTTTTCACGATCTCAGGGAAAACACAACAATTGGGAATTGGTTTGATAACATGAAGAAACACTTGGAGACAACTAAAGGAAGGACGATACCTCTACAGTAATATGTTACATAATATATATGTTATATCAAAAAGCCATTAATAGATTAACAAATAGCCTGAATATTTTACCATAAATAAATATATTTATAGCCCAATTGTAAATTAAATGGTCAATTTCATATATGGTCAGTCAGCTCCATGTGTGAAGTTATATTTTAAATTTACTTTAATATTTTTTTTCTCTATGTGTGGTTTTTAGTATTACCCTATCTGTATTAATTTTTAGTTTTAAATTAAATTGGTAATTTTAAAATTATTGAAAAATTATAATAGTGAAATGAGTGTTATAATAATTTTTAACCATGAAATGCTGTGGTATTTAGAAATCTATTTAACTTTTGGGCTAGTGTAATTTTTTTTTAGTATATGACCACATAAGCATTGTATGGATTGATTTTAGTTTTAAACATTCACGTAATATTTGCACTCCCCAAAGAAATTCTTAAATTTTTTAAGGTACATTAAAGGTTGTATTTCTAAGTAGTTAATGTTTAAGTTTGACTTTGATTATAACCTAAATATTTCTTTCATGTTAGAATTAGTTAAACAAAATGTTTTATTTTTAACTGGTGTTTCATTTCTGTTATTAGCGGCTTTGTTTGTCTGTGTAGAGGCATAATACTTCGTGGTATAACCAATTCATGCCTGGTATATTAGTAACCTATAATTTACTTTTAAAGGCTGGCAACTCGGAACACGGAATAAAAAAAATATTAAATTCTCATTTTAACATAGGTTTGGAATCTCATTTAGTAATAATATAAAATGTATATATAATATATTACAATAAACAATACGTCAGCGTCCGTAGAGAGGATACTGTAAAATCGTTTGTTACGAGCGGTCTATAACAATTTTAGCCTCAGAATCTTCACGAATAAAATCTCGGTCGATCAAGATTTTGTGAAATGTAATGTAATCTAATACGAGTATGTTCTTAATGCTAAATGATCGAAGGTTTACCGCAATGCAAAATCGTTTGTGTTAAAACTTTTATTAGTCAAAAAGTAAATTACAATTTATTAGAATCACAATTGCCTTTTCAAGTATGTCGTAAATATTCTTATGTATTAATGATGGGGTTTTTTTGTTATTTTTACATTAACGCAGCCTGGCGTATAAAACTTGCCTCTAACAGGCAGTTTGTGTATATGATATGGAAAAGCCTCTGTTGGCGATATCTGGTGGCGTTGCGCCCACTGCACCTTCGTTAGCGTTGGTAACGACATATAACACGAACGGCTTCAGAGTACCTGTAAAACATATCTGAATATGTATACTCATTGGTATATAAAATATAGTATTGGTAGTATAGTCATGCATACAAGGCATTTGTCATTTCAAACGCCGTTCAAACTAAGCATTGTCTCATTCCCCGTTAGGCTATGACTGCTTTTATATTATTTAGCTATATTTAAATAGGTATTTTATTGTTTAAATTTGAACTTACTCGTAACCGGGACAAAGCCGAGGCCACAAAAACGGTCTACGCCCACAGGTACATTTGTAGCGGTAACTACAGGGTTGGGTATGACGACAAAGTCCGTGGTGCATGCGAGACCGTTCACCGCGCCAACCGCGGTCCCTAAAACTGTGTTGTCAGCACCTTCAACATCACCGGTCACCGTGAATGAGTAGATGTCACCTGTCTTTAAACAAACCAAGTGTCATCTGAGATCTAACACAAAATGGAATTTCATTTATACAACTTATTGAAAAACTACACAAAATAGGTTAAATTCTGTAAATTTAAAGCATGGTACGCTCAAGTTTGAAAACAACTTTCGAATCGTTCAAATCATAGCTCTCCAAAACTGAACCTTGGACCCTTACAGCGGTGGTACAAAAAACGCTTTGTTCCACCTAATTTATCCTTTTAATATTTTTGGATCGTGAAACAATAGTATAGGACTGTAAAGGTTCTTGTTAAATTGGGTTAATACCTCCGATTTAAGAAGGTAGTAGAAATTGTCTTACCTGTGCATATTGAATTCCACAAAATCCTGCTTCCATTCTAATACAAATACCGTAGTTGGTATTTGCGATTTGTCTCGTTCCTGTCACTAAAGAGCCACTAAGAACAGCGTTCGCCGGCGTTCCATAGTTAAAGCTTGTTATTGTACCAGAACTTTCCGTGTAATATTGAAGGCAACCGTTAGGCGCTGAAAGTGAAAAATAATAGTTAGTACATCGGTGAAAAATTCACAAATTTCCATATATATTTCGTATGTAAATATCGACTAAAATGGGCTAATAGATAAATACCTAATCCAGGACAATCACAGCCCAGTTGTGTTAATCTCATATTCCATCTTCTACCAAATGTTGTTGCAAGAGTAGCCGCTACCGTAATAGTGATAGCTGCGTCTCCATTAAAGTCTACGAATATCGTTTGCCCTGTATTATCCCCACATAACACAGGCACTTGCGTATTGCCTCCTGTTATTGTTAGTGAGTCTACACTGCAGACACCATCTCCATTTGGCTGCGCCAAGACGAGGTCCAGGAAATCAATTCGGAGCTAAAAATATTTATTTTTTAAATTATTGAATACTTTGTCCTTTAATTTCAGTCCTGAGTCTTTAGCATAGACTTTGGATATAGTGATAATGAACACATAAAAATTTAGTTCATCTGTAGGTAGATCATTGGCTGACTTTAATAAATTTCGAATCTAATATTTAACTTACATGTGTACTCGACCTTAAAATCATACAATACCTGAATATATATATGTTGTGAAACTTGCTGGTATAGGAGTGATTGAATAAATCATACTATACACTATAAATTGTGAAAGATTTCTTACTGTTTTTGCATTGTATACAGTACAGGTATGAATTATTAGTAATTCGAGTCCCGTAGAACGTTTTTTATTCATAGTATGAAACTAAAGAATATTTAATTTAAAATAGTTTACCTGACATATCAAATTGTTACAACGATTCACAATAATATTACACGCTTGCCCGCCTGCAAACGCTGCGGGGTAGCCAGGGCTTGTGAAGTAAGTGTTGTTCACATTCGTTGTAGACCCACAACTTCGCGACACTAAAGAGACAAGCAAAATTATAAATAAGGTTGCAAAACAGAGAACAACATATACACAAAATGAGTATTAAGCTATCTAGTTTGTATATACATAGTTTCTACAAACAAGACAGTTTATGTAAAGAAAGATATACTTATATATTTGCAAAGCAATTAGCTGATTCTGTGTTAATAAAATTATCGCTGTGCAACATATAGATTTTTAACCCGCAAGATAGTACAATACTATCAAGTACGGCAGTACGTAGTAAGCAAGTACAATACGGGGCACGTTTTTTCACGTATTTGAAGTCTACTGACCTACACAACATCTTCCTCGCCTTGATGCACAAGTCCCCGTTATGGTTCCATTAAGATTGTTGCATTCGCGTCTTGCAAGACAGGTCCCATTCATAGTGTTCGTACTTGAACAGTCCGAATTGGCAAATCGAACGATACTGATAAATGGAAATACTGGAAAGAAATTGCCAGTCATTTTTCGCTTGGTTAAACATTTACGTATGGAACAATTGCGTGGTTTTGTTTTTAAATTGCCCTTATAATAAAATAGTGCAGCCAAAGCCTTACTCACAGATCTTTCCTTTTCGGTCGCCTTCAATATCTATAGCGTCGTCATCGTCAACATCCGTTTGGTTGGTTAATGCAGCCGCCACTACAAGCACCGAAGCCAGAATCCACCAAAATTTATGATCCATTTTGAACTGCTGTCAAAACTTCACTATCATTATATGTCGAAATGAGAACTTTCCTAACGATTCACCTTATATAAAGTGTGATAACGGTTACCTATTTGTACAAATAATAACTGTACCGTATTTCATTTAGCACGTTTGTGATATGGGATACTTCTGTTACCGTTGATTAGCAGCTTAAGTGTGTTTGTAATGGCGTACTTATGACCGAAATATATTAGGATTTAGTTTCAAAAATAAAGAAATGCAGACTTGAAGCTCTTATGTAAGTTTGTTTTTATAGCAATACTTTAGTAAAGCTTGATAGTGCCTAAGTTTACTCCATTGAAATGTATAAATGCATATCTAATCTATCTATATACATATATATATATATATAAATATAAAACTCTTTCGTTACTGAGTGGCTGACAGACAACGCACAGCCGAAACTACTGGTAGAGTAAAAAGCCGAAATTTGGCAACGAAGAACAGAGGAGAACAAAGAAGAACAGAGAAGAACAGGAAAGAACAGATAAGAACAGGTAAGAACAGGGAAGAACAGAGAAGAACAGGGAAGAACAGAGAAGAACAGGGAAGAACAGAGAAGAATAGGTAAGAATAGGTAAGAACAGGGAAGAACAAGGAAGAACAGAGAAGAACGGGGAAGAACAAGGAAGAACAGAGAAGAACAGGCAAGGACAGTTAAGAACAGATAAGAACAGGTAAGAACAGGTAAGAACAGGGAAGAACAGAGAAGAATAGGTAAGAATAGGTAAGAACAGGGAAGAACAAGGAAGAACAGAGAAAAACAGGAAAGAACAGATAAGAACAGTTAAGAACAGGTAAGAACAGGTAAGAACAGGTAAGAACAGGTAAGAACAGGTAAGAACAGGTAAGAACAGGTAAGAACAGGTAAGAACAGGTAAGAACAGGTAAGAACAGGTAAGAACAGGTAAGAACAGGTAAGAACAAGGAAGAACAGAGAAGAACAGGTAAGAACAGATAAGAACAGGGAAGAACAGAGAAGAACAGGTAAGAACAGGTAAGAACAGGGAAGAACAGAGAGGAACAGTGAAGAAAAGAGAAGAACAGGTAAGAAAAGAGAAGAACAGGTAAGAACAGGTAAGAATAGTTAAGAATAGGTAAGAACAGGGAAGAACAGATAAGAACAGGTAAGAACAGGTAAGAACAAGGAAGAACAGAGAAGAACAGGTAAGAACAGATAAGAACAGGTAAGAACAGATAAGAGCAGGGAAGAACAGAGAAGAACAGGGAAGAACAAGGAAGAACAGATAAGAGCAGGGAAGAACAGAGAAGAACAGGGAAGAACAAGGAAGAACAGAGAAGAACAGGAAATAACAGATAAGAACAGAAAAGAACAGGGAAGAACAAGGAAGAACAGAGAAGAACAGGAAATAACAGATAAGAACAAAGAAGAACAGGGAAGAACAGAGAAGAACAGGGAAGAACAGAGAAGAACAGGTAAGAAAAGAGAAGAACAGGTAAGAACAGGTAAGAACAGGTAAGAACAGAGAAGAATAGGTAAGAACAGGGAAGAACAGAGAAGAACAGGTAAGAACAGGGAAGAACAGGGAAGAACAGGTAAGAACAGAGAAGAATAGGTAAGAACAGGGAAGAACAGAGAAGAACAGGTAAGAACAGGGAAGAACAGGGAAGAACAGGTAAGAACAGGGAAGAACAGGGAAAAACAGGGAAAAACAAGTAAGAACAGGGAAGAACAGGTAAGAACAGGTACACACACACGCCCACCATTTCTAGGAATAGCTGTTAACTAGCCACTCACAACGCCTACAATTTTATTCCTATGTACCAAAAAACAATTTGTATTTGTTATCATACTAATACAAATATCGTTAAAGGCTGCAGAGGGGTAGGCTCATGTACGCAAAGCTCAAAAGCCTACAATCAAGCCGATAGTATGTAATACATGTCCCATGTTTATTATGAATAGCTTTAAGTATAAAGCTCTAAGCAATTATTTGACGTATAAAAGTTCAAGGAAATTATACGGAGACTTGAATAGTTGGGCTGGTGCGGTTTTAACAATAGCTTTAAGTCATATCAAGTGAATTAATTCGGTCACACCAGACCACTTAGTTGCAAAAAACGACGTTTGTCGGGATCAGCTAGTACTTCACACAGCTACAGCTAGTAACTATATATATATATAGTTTATTAAACCTTGTATAAATCTAGTATTCATAATTCTAATAATTCTGATTTACACAATTTTCAAAACTTATTGCGATGTCTTTGTACGCACAAAAAGTCTAAACGATTAGAGATCTCTGAGTTCCCATACGATTAATAATGAGTTATGGTTTATATACATTTGCGTACAGTCCATTGAAAGGTAAGTAGGAGATGAGCAAGAGAAACTTGCTTTTTGCCTTCAGCTATCAAGCATATACAACCACTGCTTCTTGGCAAGCACTGGGTATTTATGATTTTTCAGTTTTTAAATTTAAATGAGTTTTGTGTTATATAGACTATGGTATTCAAAAATAAAGAAATGCAGACTTGAAGCTCTTATGTAAGTTTGTTTTTATAGCAATACTTTAGTAAAGCTTGATAGTGCCTAAGTTTACTCCATTGAAATGTATAAATGCATATCTAATCTATCTATATACATAAATATATATATATATATATATATAAAACTCTTTCGTTACTGAGTGGCTGACAGACAACGCACAGCCGAAACTACTGGTAGAGTAAAAAGCCGAAATTTGGCAACGAAGAACAGAGAAGAACAAAGAAGAACAGAGAAGAACAGGAAAGAACAGATAAGAACAGGTAAGAACAGGGAAGAACAGAGAAGAACAGGGAAGAACAAGGAAGAACAGAGAAGAACAGGTAAGAACAGATAAGAACAGGTAAGAACAGATAAGAACAGGGAAGAACAGAGAAGAATAGGTAAGAATAGGTAAGAACAGGGAAGAACAAGGAAGAACAGAGAAGAACGGGGAAGAACAAGGAAGAACAGAGAAGAACAGGCAAGGACAGTTAAGAACAGATAAGAACAGGTAAGAACAGGTAAGAACAGGGAAGAACAGGGAAGAACAGAGAAGAATAGGTAAGAATAGGTAAGAACAGGGAAGAACAAGGAAGAACAGAGAAAAACAGGAAAGAACAGATAAGAACAGGTAAGAACAAGGAAGAACAGAGAAGAACAGGTAAGAACAGATAAGAACAGGTAAGAACAGATAAGAACAGGGAAGAACAGAGAAGAATAGGTAAGAATAGGTAAGAACAGGGAAGAACAAGGAAGAACAGAGAAGAACAGGCAAGGACAGTTAAGAACAGATAAGAACAGGTAAGAACAGGGAAGAACAGAGAAGAATAGGTAAGAATAGGTAAGAACAGGGAAGAACAAGGAAGAACAGAGAAAAACAGGAAAGAACAGATAAGAACAGGTAAGAACAAGGAAGAACAGAGAAGAACAGGTAAGAACAGATAAGAACAGGTAAGAACAGATAAGAACAGAGAAGAATAGGTAAGAATAGGTAAGAACAGGGAAGAACAAGGAAGAACAGAGAAGAACGGGGAAGAACAAGGAAGAACAGAGAAGAACAGGCAAGAACAGTTAAGAACAGATAAGAACAGGTAAGAACAGGTAAGAACAGGGAAGAACAGAGAAGAATAGGTAAGAATAGGTAAGAACAGGGAAGAACAAGGAAGAATAGGTAAGAATAGGTAAGAACAGGGAAGAACAAGGAAGAACAGGGAAGAACAAGGAAGAACAGAGAAAAACAGAGAAGAACAGGTAAGAACAGGTAAGAACAGATAAGAACAGGTAAGAACAGATAAGAACAGGGAAGAACAGAGAAGAATAGGTAAGAATAGGTAAGAACAGAGAAGAACAGGCAAGAACAGTTAAGAACAGATAAGAACAGGTAAGAACAGGTAAGAGAAGGGAAGAACAGAGAAGAAGAGGTAAGAATAGGTAAGAACAGGGAAGAATAAGGAAGAACAGAGAAAAACAGGAAAGAACAGATAAGAACAGGTAAGAACAAGGAAGAACAGAGAAGAACAGGTAAGAACAGATAAGAACAGGTAAGAACAGATAAGAACAGGGAAGAACAGAGAAGAATAGGTAAGAATAGGTAAGAACAGGGAAGAACAAGGAAGAACAGAGAAGAACAGGCAAGGACAGTTAAGAACAGATAAGAACAGGTAAGAACAGGGAAGAACAGAGAAGAATAGGTAAGAATAGGTAAGAACAGGGAAGAACAAGGAAGAACAGAGAAAAACAGGAAAGAACAGATAAGAACAGGTAAGAACAAGGAAGAACAGAGAAGAACAGGTAAGAACAGATAAGAACAGGTAAGAACAGATAAGAACAGAGAAGAATAGGTAAGAATAGGTAAGAACAGGGAAGAACAAGGAAGAACAGAGAAGAACGGGGAAGAACAAGGAAGAACAGAGAAGAACAGGCAAGAACAGTTAAGAACAGATAAGAACAGGTAAGAACAGGTAAGAACAGGGAAGAACAGAGAAGAATAGGTAAGAATAGGTAAGAACAGGGAAGAACAAGGAAGAATAGGTAAGAATAGGTAAGAACAGGGAAGAACAAGGAAGAACAGGGAAGAACAAGGAAGAACAGAGAAAAACAGAGAAGAACAGGTAAGAACAGGTAAGAACAGATAAGAACAGGTAAGAACAGATAAGAACAGGGAAGAACAGAGAAGAATAGGTAAGAATAGGTAAGAACAGGGAAGAACAAGGAAGAACAGAGAAGAACGGGGAAGAACAAGGAAGAACAGAGAAGAACAGGCAAGAACAGTTAAGAACAGATAAGAACAGGTAAGAACAGGTAAGAGAAGGGAAGAACAGAGAAGAAGAGGTAAGAATAGGTAAGAACAGGGAAGAATAAGGAAGAACAGAGAAAAACAGGAAAGAACAGATAAGAACAGGTAAGAACAAGGAAAAACAGGTAAGAACCGGGAAGAACAGGGAAGAACAGGTAAGAAAAGAGAAGAACAGGTAAGAACAGATAAGAACAAGGAAGAACAGAGAAGAACAGGAAATAACAGATAAGAACAAAAAAGAACAGGGAAGAACAGAGAAGAACAGGTAAGAACAGATAAGAACAGGTAAGAACAGATAAGAACAGGGAAGAACAGAGAAGAACAGGGAAGAACAGGAAAGAACAGTTAAGAACAGATAAGAACAGGTAAGAACAGGTAAGAACAGGTAAGAACAGGTAAGAACAGAGAAGAATAGGTAAGAATAGGTAAGAACAGGGAAGAACAGAGAAGAGCAGATAAGAACAGGTAAGAACAGGGAAGAACAAGGAAAAACAGGTAAGAACAGGTAAGAACAGGTAAGAACAGGTAAGAACAGGGAAGAACAGGGAAGAACAAGGAAAAACAGGTAAGAACAGGTAAGAACAGGTAAGAACAGGTAAGAACAGGTAAGAACAGGTAAGAACAGGTAAGAACAGAGAATAATAAGTAGGGAATAATAAATAAGTAAGAACAGGGAAGAACAGAGAAGAACAGGTAAGAACAGGTAAGAACAGGGAAGAACAGAGAGGAACAGTGAAGAAAAGAGAAGAACAGGTAAGAAAAGAGAAGAACAGGTAAGAACAGGTAAGAAAAGAGAAGAACAGGTAAGAACAGGTAAGAACAGGGAAGAACAAGGAAAAACAGGTAAGAACAGGTAAGAACAGGTAAGAACAGGGAAGAACAAGGAAAAACAGGTAAGAACAGGTAAGAACAGGTAAGAACAGGTAAGAACAGAGAATAATAGGTAAGAATAGGTAAGAATAGGTAAGAATAGGTAAGAATAGGTAAGAACAGGGAAGAACAGATAAGAACAGGTAAGAACAGGTAAGAACAAGGAAGAACAGAGAAGAACAGGTAAGAACAGATAAGAACAGGTAAGAACAGATAAGAGCAGGGAAGAACAGAGAAGAACAGGGAAGAACAAGGAAGAACAGATAAGAGCAGGGAAGAACAGAGAAGAACAGGGAAGAACAAGGAAGAACAGAGAAGAACAGGAAATAACAGATAAGAACAGAAAAGAACAGGGAAGAACAAGGAAGAACAGAGAAGAACAGGAAATAACAGATAAGAACAAAGAAGAACAGGGAAGAACAGAGAAGAACAGGGAAGAACAGAGAAGAACAGGTAAGAAAAGAGAAGAACAGGTAAGAACAGGTAAGAACAGGTAAGAACAGAGAAGAATAGGTAAGAACAGGGAAGAACAGAGAAGAACAGGTAAGAACAGGGAAGAACAGGGAAGAACAGGTAAGAACAGAGAAGAATAGGTAAGAACAGGGAAGAACAGAGAAGAACAGGTAAGAACAGGGAAGAACAGGGAAGAACAGGTAAGAACAGGGAAGAACAGGGAAAAACAGGGAAAAACAAGTAAGAACAGGGAAGAACAGGTAAGAACAGGTACACACACACGCCCACCATTTCTAGGAATAGCTGTAAACTAGCCACTCACAACGCCTACAATTTTATTCCTATGTACCAAAAAACAATTTGTATTTGTTATCATACTAATACAAATATCGTTAAAGGCTGCAGAGGGGTAGGCTCATGTACGCAAAGCTCAAAAGCCTACAATCAAGCCGATAGTATGTAATACATGTCCCATGTTTATTATGAATAGCTTTAAGTATAAAGCTCTAAGCAATTATTTGACGTATAAAAGTTCAAGGAAATTATACGGAGACTTGAATAGTTGGGCTGGTGCGGTTTTAACAATAGCTTTAAGTCATATCAAGTGAATTAATTCGGTCACACCAGACCACTTAGTTGCAAAAAACGACGTTTGTCGGGATCAGCTAGTACTTCACACAGCTACAGCTAGTAACTATATATATATATAGTTTATTAAACCTTGTATAAATCTAGTATTCATAATTCTAATAATTCTGATTTACACAATTTTCAAAACTTATTGCGATGTCTTTGTACGCACAAAAAGTCTAAACGATTAGAGATCTCTGAGTTCCCATACGATTAATAATGAGTTATGGTTTATATACATTTGCGTACAGTCCATTGAAAGGTAAGTAGGAGATGAGCAAGAGAAACTTGCTTTTTGCCTTCAGCTATCAAGCATATACAACCACTGCTTCTTGGCAAGCACTGGGTATTTATGATTTTTCAGTTTTTAAATTTAAATGAGTTTTGTGTTATATAGACTATGGTATTCAAAAATAAAGAAATGCAGACTTGAAGCTCTTATGTAAGTTTGTTTTTATAGCAATACTTTAGTAAAGCTTGATAGTGCCTAAGTTTACTCCATTGAAATGTATAAATGCATATCTAATCTATCTATATACATATATAGATATATATATATATATATAAAACTCTTTCGTTACTGAGTGGCTGACAGACAACGCACAGCCGAAACTACTGGTAGAGTAAAAAGCCGAAATTTGGCAACGAAGAACAGAGAAGAACAAAGAAGAACAGAGAAGAACAGGAAAGAACAGATAAGAACAGGTAAGAACAGGGAAGAACAGAGAAGAACAGGGAAGAACAAGGAAGAACAGAGAAGAACAGGTAAGAACAGATAAGAACAGGTAAGAACAGATAAGAACAGGGAAGAACAGAGAAGAATAGGTAAGAATAGGTAAGAACAGGGAAGAACAAGGAAGAACAGAGAAGAACGGGGAAGAACAAGGAAGAACAGAGAAGAACAGGCAAGGACAGTTAAGAACAGATAAGAACAGGTAAGAACAGGTAAGAACAGGGAAGAACAGGGAAGAACAGAGAAGAATAGGTAAGAATAGGTAAGAACAGGGAAGAACAAGGAAGAACAGAGAAAAACAGGAAAGAACAGATAAGAACAGGTAAGAACAAGGAAGAACAGAGAAGAACAGGTAAGAACAGATAAGAACAGGTAAGAACAGATAAGAACAGGGAAGAACAGAGAAGAATAGGTAAGAATAGGTAAGAACAGGGAAGAACAAGGAAGAACAGAGAAGAACAGGCAAGGACAGTTAAGAACAGATAAGAACAGGTAAGAACAGGGAAGAACAGAGAAGAATAGGTAAGAATAGGTAAGAACAGGGAAGAACAAGGAAGAACAGAGAAAAACAGGAAAGAACAGATAAGAACAGGTGAGAACAAGGAAGAACAGAGAAGAACAGGTAAGAACAGATAAGAACAGGTAAGAACAGATAAGAACAGAGAAGAATAGGTAAGAATAGGTAAGAACAGGGAAGAACAAGGAAGAACAGAGAAGAACGGGGAAGAACAAGGAAGAACAGAGAAGAACAGGCAAGAACAGTTAAGAACAGATAAGAACAGGTAAGAACAGGGAAGAACAGAGAAGAATAGGTAAGAATAGGTAAGAACAGGGAAGAACAAGGAAGAATAGGTAAGAATAGGTAAGAACAGGGAAGAACAAGGAAGAACAGGGAAGAACAAGGAAGAACAGAGAAAAACAGAGAAGAACAGGTAAGAACAGGTAAGAACAGATAAGAACAGGTAAGAACAGATAAGAACAGGGAAGAACAGAGAAGAATAGGTAAGAATAGGTAAGAACAGGGAAGAACAAGGAAGAACAGAGAAGAACGGGGAAGAACAAGGAAGAACAGAGAAGAACAGGCAAGAACAGTTAAGAACAGATAAGAACAGGTAAGAACAGGTAAGAGAAGGGAAGAACAGAGAAGAAGAGGTAAGAATAGGTAAGAACAGGGAAGAATAAGGAAGAACAGAGAAAAACAGGAAAGAACAGATAAGAACAGGTAAGAACAAGGAAAAACAGGTAAGAACCGGGAAGAACAGGGAAGAACAGGTAAGAAAAGAGAAGAACAGGTAAGAACAGATAAGAACAAGGAAGAACAGAGAAGAACAGGAAATAACAGATAAGAACAAAAAAGAACAGGGAAGAACAGAGAAGAACAGGTAAGAACAGATAAGAACAGGTAAGAACAGATAAGAACAGGGAAGAACAGAGAAGAACAGGGAAGAACAGGAAAGAACAGTTAAGAACAGATAAGAACAGGTAAGAACAGGTAAGAACAGGTAAGAACAGAGAAGAATAGGTAAGAATAGGTAAGAACAGGGAAGAACAGAGAAGAGCAGATAAGAACAGGTAAGAACAGGGAAGAACAAGGAAAAACAGGTAAGAACAGGTAAGAACAGGTAAGAACAGGTAAGAACAGGGAAGAACAGGGAAGAACAAGGAAAAACAGGTAAGAACAGGTAAGAACAGGTAAGAACAGGTAAGAACAGGTAAGAACAGGTAAGAACAGAGAATAATAAGTAGGGAATAATAAATAAGTAAGAACAGGGAAGAACAGAGAAGAACAGGTAAGAACAGGTAAGAACAGGGAAGAACAGAGAGGAACAGTGAAGAAAAGAGAAGAACAGGTAAGAAAAGAGAAGAACAGGTAAGAACAGGTAAGAACAGGGAAGAACAAGGAAAAACAGGTAAGAACAGGTAAGAACAGGGAAGAACAGAGAAGAACAGGTAAGAACAGGTAAGAACAGGGAAGAACAGAGAGGAACAGTGAAGAAAAGAGAAGAACAGGTAAGAAAAGAGAAGAACAGGTAAGAACAGGTAAGAATAGTTAAGAATAGGTAAGAACAGGGAAGAACAGATAAGAACAGGTAAGAACAGGTAAGAACAAGGAAGAACAGAGAAGAACAGGTAAGAACAGATAAGAACAGGTAAGAACAGATAAGAGCAGGGAAGAACAGAGAAGAACAGGGAAGAACAAGGAAGAACAGATAAGAGCAGGGAAGAACAGAGAAGAACAGGGAAGAACAAGGAAGAACAGAGAAGAACAGGAAATAACAGATAAGAACAGAAAAGAACAGGGAAGAACAAGGAAGAACAGAGAAGAACAGGAAATAACAGATAAGAACAAAGAAGAACAGGGAAGAACAGAGAAGAACAGGGAAGAACAGAGAAGAACAGGTAAGAAAAGAGAAGAACAGGTAAGAACAGGTAAGAACAGGTAAGAACAGAGAAGAATAGGTAAGAACAGGGAAGAACAGAGAAGAACAGGTAAGAACAGGGAAGAACAGGGAAGAACAGGTAAGAACAGAGAAGAATAGGTAAGAACAGGGAAGAACAGAGAAGAACAGGTAAGAACAGGGAAGAACAGGGAAGAACAGGTAAGAACAGGGAAGAACAGGGAAAAACAGGGAAAAACAAGTAAGAACAGGGAAGAACAGGTAAGAACAGGTACACACACACGCCCACCATTTCTAGGAATAGCTGTTAACTAGCCACTCACAACGCCTACAATTTTATTCCTATGTACCAAAAAACAATTTGTATTTGTTATCATACTAATACAAATATCGTTAAAGGCTGCAGAGGGGTAGGCTCATGTACGCAAAGCTCAAAAGCCTACAATCAAGCCGATAGTATGTAATACATGTCCCATGTTTATTATGAATAGCTTTAAGTATAAAGCTCTAAGCAATTATTTGACGTATAAAAGTTCAAGGAAATTATACGGAGACTTGAATAGTTGGGCTGGTGCGGTTTTAACAATAGCTTTAAGTCATATCAAGTGAATTAATTCGGTCACACCAGACCACTTAGTTGCAAAAAACGACGTTTGTCGGGATCAGCTAGTACTTCACACAGCTACAGCTAGTAACTATATATATATATAGTTTATTAAACCTTGTATAAATCTAGTATTCATAATTCTAATAATTCTGATTTACACAATTTTCAAAACTTATTGCGATGTCTTTGTACGCACAAAAAGTCTAAACGATTAGAGATCTCTGAGTTCCCATACGATTAATAATGAGTTATGGTTTATATACATTTGCGTACAGTCCATTGAAAGGTAAGTAGGAGATGAGCAAGAGAAACTTGCTTTTTGCCTTCAGCTATCAAGCATATACAACCACTGCTTCTTGGCAAGCACTGGGTATTTATGATTTTTCAGTTTTTAAATTTAAATGAGTTTTGTGTTATATAGACTATGGTATTCAAAAATAAAGAAATGCAGACTTGAAGCTCTTATGTAAGTTTGTTTTTATAGCAATACTTTAGTAAAGCTTGATAGTGCCTAAGTTTACTCCATTGAAATGTATAAATGCATATCTAATCTATCTATATACATATATATATATATATATATATATATATAAAACTCTTTCGTTACTGAATGGCTGACAGACAACGCACAGCCGAAACTACTGGTAGAGTAAAAAGCCGAAATTTGGCAACGAAGAACAGAGAAGAACAAAGAAGAACAGAGAAGAACAGGAAAGAACAGATAAGAACAGGTAAGAACAGGGAAGAACAGAGAAGAACAGGGAAGAACAAGGAAGAACAGAGAAGAACAGGTAAGAACAGATAAGAACAGGTAAGAACAGATAAGAACAGGGAAGAACAGAGAAGAATAGGTAAGAATAGGTAAGAACAGGGAAGAACAAGGAAGAACAGAGAAGAACGGGGAAGAACAAGGAAGAACAGAGAAGAACAGGCAAGGACAGTTAAGAACAGATAAGAACAGGTAAGAACAGGTAAGAACAGGGAAGAACAGGGAAGAACAGAGAAGAATAGGTAAGAATAGGTAAGAACAGGGAAGAACAAGGAAGAACAGAGAAAAACAGGAAAGAACAGATAAGAACAGGTAAGAACAAGGAAGAACAGAGAAGAACAGGTAAGAACAGATAAGAACAGGTAAGAACAGATAAGAACAGGGAAGAACAGAGAAGAATAGGTAAGAATAGGTAAGAACAGGGAAGAACAAGGAAGAACAGAGAAGAACAGGCAAGGACAGTTAAGAACAGATAAGAACAGGTAAGAACAGGGAAGAACAGAGAAGAATAGGTAAGAATAGGTAAGAACAGGGAAGAACAAGGAAGAACAGAGAAAAACAGGAAAGAACAGATAAGAACAGGTAAGAACAAGGAAGAACAGAGAAGAACAGGTAAGAACAGATAAGAACAGGTAAGAACAGATAAGAACAGAGAAGAATAGGTAAGAATAGGTAAGAACAGGGAAGAACAAGGAAGAACAGAGAAGAACGGGGAAGAACAAGGAAGAACAGAGAAGAACAGGCAAGAACAGTTAAGAACAGATAAGAACAGGTAAGAACAGGTAAGAACAGGGAAGAACAGAGAAGAATAGGTAAGAATAGGTAAGAACAGGGAAGAACAAGGAAGAATAGGTAAGAATAGGTAAGAACAGGGAAGAACAAGGAAGAACAGGGAAGAACAAGGAAGAACAGAGAAAAACAGAGAAGAACAGGTAAGAACAGGTAAGAACAGATAAGAACAGGTAAGAACAGATAAGAACAGGGAAGAACAGAGAAGAATAGGTAAGAATAGGTAAGAACAGGGAAGAACAAGGAAGAACAGAGAAGAACGGGGAAGAACAAGGAAGAACAGAGAAGAACAGGCAAGAACAGTTAAGAACAGATAAGAACAGGTAAGAACAGGTAAGAGAAGGGAAGAACAGAGAAGAAGAGGTAAGAATAGGTAAGAACAGGGAAGAATAAGGAAGAACAGAGAAAAACAGGAAAGAACAGATAAGAACAGGTAAGAACAAGGAAAAACAGGTAAGAACCGGGAAGAACAGGGAAGAACAGGTAAGAAAAGAGAAGAACAGGTAAGAACAGATAAGAACAAGGAAGAACAGAGAAGAACAGGAAATAACAGATAAGAACAAAAAAGAACAGGGAAGAACAGAGAAGAACAGGTAAGAACAGATAAGAACAGGTAAGAACAGATAAGAACAGGGAAGAACAGAGAAGAACAGGGAAGAACAGGAAAGAACAGTTAAGAACAGATAAGAACAGGTAAGAACAGGTAAGAACAGGTAAGAACAGGTAAGAACAGAGAAGAATAGGTAAGAATAGGTAAGAACAGGGAAGAACAGAGAAGAGCAGATAAGAACAGGTAAGAACAGGGAAGAACAAGGAAAAACAGGTAAGAACAGGTAAGAACAGGTAAGAACAGGTAAGAACAGGGAAGAACAGGGAAGAACAAGGAAAAACAGGTAAGAACAGGTAAGAACAGGTAAGAACAGGTAAGAACAGGTAAGAACAGGTAAGAACAGAGAATAATAAGTAGGGAATAATAAATAAGTAAGAACAGGGAAGAACAGAGAAGAACAGGTAAGAACAGGTAAGAACAGGGAAGAACAGAGAGGAACAGTGAAGAAAAGAGAAGAACAGGTAAGAAAAGAGAAGAACAGGTAAGAACAGGTAAGAAAAGAGAAGAACAGGTAAGAACAGGTAAGAACAGGGAAGAACAAGGAAAAACAGGTAAGAACAGGTAAGAACAGGTAAGAACAGGGAAGAACAAGGAAAAACAGGTAAGAACAGGTAAGAACAGGTAAGAACAGGTAAGAACAGAGAATAATAGGTAAGAATAGGTAAGAATAGGTAAGAATAGGTAAGAATAGGTAAGAACAGGGAAGAACAGATAAGAACAGGTAAGAACAGGTAAGAACAAGGAAGAACAGAGAAGAACAGGTAAGAACAGATAAGAACAGGTAAGAACAGATAAGAGCAGGGAAGAACAGAGAAGAACAGGGAAGAACAAGGAAGAACAGATAAGAGCAGGGAAGAACAGAGAAGAACAGGGAAGAACAAGGAAGAACAGAGAAGAACAGGAAATAACAGATAAGAACAGAAAAGAACAGGGAAGAACAAGGAAGAACAGAGAAGAACAGGAAATAACAGATAAGAACAAAGAAGAACAGGGAAGAACAGAGAAGAACAGGGAAGAACAGAGAAGAACAGGTAAGAAAAGAGAAGAACAGGTAAGAACAGGTAAGAACAGGTAAGAACAGAGAAGAATAGGTAAGAACAGGGAAGAACAGAGAAGAACAGGTAAGAACAGGGAAGAACAGGGAAGAACAGGTAAGAACAGAGAAGAATAGGTAAGAACAGGGAAGAACAGAGAAGAACAGGTAAGAACAGGGAAGAACAGGGAAGAACAGGTAAGAACAGGGAAGAACAGGGAAAAACAGGGAAAAACAAGTAAGAACAGGGAAGAACAGGTAAGAACAGGTACACACACACGCCCACCATTTCTAGGAATAGCTGTAAACTAGCCACTCACAACGCCTACAATTTTATTCCTATGTACCAAAAAACAATTTGTATTTGTTATCATACTAATACAAATATCGTTAAAGGCTGCAGAGGGGTAGGCTCATGTACGCAAAGCTCAAAAGCCTACAATCAAGCCGATAGTATGTAATACATGTCCCATGTTTATTATGAATAGCTTTAAGTATAAAGCTCTAAGCAATTATTTGACGTATAAAAGTTCAAGGAAATTATACGGAGACTTGAATAGTTGGGCTGGTGCGGTTTTAACAATAGCTTTAAGTCATATCAAGTGAATTAATTCGGTCACACCAGACCACTTAGTTGCAAAAAACGACGTTTGTCGGGATCAGCTAGTACTTCACACAGCTACAGCTAGTAACTATATATATATATAGTTTATTAAACCTTGTATAAATCTAGTATTCATAATTCTAATAATTCTGATTTACACAATTTTCAAAACTTATTGCGATGTCTTTGTACGCACAAAAAGTCTAAACGATTAGAGATCTCTGAGTTCCCATACGATTAATAATGAGTTATGGTTTATATACATTTGCGTACAGTCCATTGAAAGGTAAGTAGGAGATGAGCAAGAGAAACTTGCTTTTTGCCTTCAGCTATCAAGCATATACAACCACTGCTTCTTGGCAAGCACTGGGTATTTATGATTTTTCAGTTTTTAAATTTAAATGAGTTTTGTGTTATATAGACTATGGTATTCAAAAATAAAGAAATGCAGACTTGAAGCTCTTATGTAAGTTTGTTTTTATAGCAATACTTTAGTAAAGCTTGATAGTGCCTAAGTTTACTCCATTGAAATGTATAAATGCATATCTAATCTATCTATATACATATATAGATATATATATATATATATAAAACTCTTTCGTTACTGAGTGGCTGACAGACAACGCACAGCCGAAACTACTGGTAGAGTAAAAAGCCGAAATTTGGCAACGAAGAACAGAGAAGAACAAAGAAGAACAGAGAAGAACAGGAAAGAACAGATAAGAACAGGTAAGAACAGGGAAGAACAGAGAAGAACAGGGAAGAACAAGGAAGAACAGAGAAGAACAGGTAAGAACAGATAAGAACAGGTAAGAACAGATAAGAACAGGGAAGAACAGAGAAGAATAGGTAAGAATAGGTAAGAACAGGGAAGAACAAGGAAGAACAGAGAAGAACGGGGAAGAACAAGGAAGAACAGAGAAGAACAGGCAAGGACAGTTAAGAACAGATAAGAACAGGTAAGAACAGGTAAGAACAGGGAAGAACAGGGAAGAACAGAGAAGAATAGGTAAGAATAGGTAAGAACAGGGAAGAACAAGGAAGAACAGAGAAAAACAGGAAAGAACAGATAAGAACAGGTAAGAACAAGGAAGAACAGAGAAGAACAGGTAAGAACAGATAAGAACAGGTAAGAACAGATAAGAACAGGGAAGAACAGAGAAGAATAGGTAAGAATAGGTAAGAACAGGGAAGAACAAGGAAGAACAGAGAAGAACAGGCAAGGACAGTTAAGAACAGATAAGAACAGGTAAGAACAGGGAAGAACAGAGAAGAATAGGTAAGAATAGGTAAGAACAGGGAAGAACAAGGAAGAACAGAGAAAAACAGGAAAGAACAGATAAGAACAGGTGAGAACAAGGAAGAACAGAGAAGAACAGGTAAGAACAGATAAGAACAGGTAAGAACAGATAAGAACAGAGAAGAATAGGTAAGAATAGGTAAGAACAGGGAAGAACAAGGAAGAACAGAGAAGAACGGGGAAGAACAAGGAAGAACAGAGAAGAACAGGCAAGAACAGTTAAGAACAGATAAGAACAGGTAAGAACAGGGAAGAACAGAGAAGAATAGGTAAGAATAGGTAAGAACAGGGAAGAACAAGGAAGAATAGGTAAGAATAGGTAAGAACAGGGAAGAACAAGGAAGAACAGGGAAGAACAAGGAAGAACAGAGAAAAACAGAGAAGAACAGGTAAGAACAGGTAAGAACAGATAAGAACAGGTAAGAACAGATAAGAACAGGGAAGAACAGAGAAGAATAGGTAAGAATAGGTAAGAACAGGGAAGAACAAGGAAGAACAGAGAAGAACGGGGAAGAACAAGGAAGAACAGAGAAGAACAGGCAAGAACAGTTAAGAACAGATAAGAACAGGTAAGAACAGGTAAGAGAAGGGAAGAACAGAGAAGAAGAGGTAAGAATAGGTAAGAACAGGGAAGAATAAGGAAGAACAGAGAAAAACAGGAAAGAACAGATAAGAACAGGTAAGAACAAGGAAAAACAGGTAAGAACCGGGAAGAACAGGGAAGAACAGGTAAGAAAAGAGAAGAACAGGTAAGAACAGATAAGAACAAGGAAGAACAGAGAAGAACAGGAAATAACAGATAAGAACAAAAAAGAACAGGGAAGAACAGAGAAGAACAGGTAAGAACAGATAAGAACAGGTAAGAACAGATAAGAACAGGGAAGAACAGAGAAGAACAGGGAAGAACAGGAAAGAACAGTTAAGAACAGATAAGAACAGGTAAGAACAGGTAAGAACAGGTAAGAACAGAGAAGAATAGGTAAGAATAGGTAAGAACAGGGAAGAACAGAGAAGAGCAGATAAGAACAGGTAAGAACAGGGAAGAACAAGGAAAAACAGGTAAGAACAGGTAAGAACAGGTAAGAACAGGTAAGAACAGGGAAGAACAGGGAAGAACAAGGAAAAACAGGTAAGAACAGGTAAGAACAGGTAAGAACAGGTAAGAACAGGTAAGAACAGGTAAGAACAGAGAATAATAAGTAGGGAATAATAAATAAGTAAGAACAGGGAAGAACAGAGAAGAACAGGTAAGAACAGGTAAGAACAGGGAAGAACAGAGAGGAACAGTGAAGAAAAGAGAAGAACAGGTAAGAAAAGAGAAGAACAGGTAAGAACAGGTAAGAACAGGGAAGAACAAGGAAAAACAGGTAAGAACAGGTAAGAACAGGTAAGAACAGGGAAGAACAAGGAAAAACAGGTAAGAACAGGTAAGAACAGGTAAGAACAGGTAAGAACAGGTAAGAACAGGTAAGAACAGGTAAGAACAGGTAAGAACAGGTAAGAACAGGTAAGAACAGGTAAGAACAGGTAAGAACAGGTAAGAACAGAGAATAATAGGTAAGAATAGGTAAGAATAGGTAAGAATAGGTAAGAACAGGGAAGAACAGGTAAGAACAAGGAAGAACAGAGAAGAACAGGTAAGAACAGATAAGAACAGGTAAGAACAGATAAGAGCAGGGAAGAACAGAGAAGAACAGGGAAGAACAAGGAAGAACAGATAAGAGCAGGGAAGAACAGAGAAGAACAGGGAAGAACAAGGAAGAACAGAGAAGAACAGGAAATAACAGATAAGAACAGAAAAGAACAGGGAAGAACAAGGAAGAACAGAGAAGAACAGGAAATAACAGATAAGAACAAAGAAGAACAGGGAAGAACAGAGAAGAACAGGGAATAACAGAGAAGAACAGGTAAGAAAAGAGAAGAACAGGTAAGAACAGGTAAGAACAGGTAAGAACAGAGAAGAATAGGTAAGAACAGGGAAGAACAGAGAAGAACAGGTAAGAACAGGGAAGAACAGGTAAGAACAGAGAAGAATAGGTAAGAACAGGGAAGAACAGAGAAGAACAGGTAAGAACAGGGAAGAACAGGGAAGAACAGGTAAGAACAGGGAAGAACAGGGAAAAACAGGGAAAAACAAGTAAGAACAGGGAAGAACAGGTAAGAACAGGTACACACACACGCCCACCATTTCTAGGAATAGCTGTAAACTAGCCACTCACAACGCCTACAATTTTATTCCTATGTACCAAAAAACAATTTGTATTTGTTATCATACTAATACAAATATCGTTAAAGGCTGCAGAGGGGTAGGCTCATGTACGCAAAGCTCAAAAGCCTACAATCAAGCCGATAGTATGTAATACATGTCCCATGTTTATTATGAATAGCTTTAAGTATAAAGCTCTAAGCAATTATTTGACGTATAAAAGTTCAAGGAAATTATACGGAGACTTGAATAGTTGGGCTGGTGCGGTTTTAACAATAGCTTTAAGTCATATCAAGTGAATTAATTCGGTCACACCAGACCACTTAGTTGCAAAAAACGACGTTTGTCGGGATCAGCTAGTACTTCACACAGCTACAGCTAGTAACTATATATATATATAGTTTATTAAACCTTGTATAAATCTAGTATTCATAATTCTAATAATTCTGATTTACACAATTTTCAAAACTTATTGCGATGTCTTTGTACGCACAAAAAGTCTAAACGATTAGAGATCTCTGAGTTCCCATACGATTAATAATGAGTTATGGTTTATATACATTTGCGTACAGTCCATTGAAAGGTAAGTAGGAGATGAGCAAGAGAAACTTGCTTTTTGCCTTCAGCTATCAAGCATATACAACCACTGCTTCTTGGCAAGCACTGGGTATTTATGATTTTTCAGTTTTTAAATTTAAATGAGTTTTGTGTTATATAGACTATGGTATTCAAAAATAAAGAAATGCAGACTTGAAGCTCTTATGTAAGTTTGTTTTTATAGCAATACTTTAGTAAAGCTTGATAGTGCCTAAGTTTACTCCATTGAAATGTATAAATGCATATCTAATCTATCTATATACATATATATATATATATATATATATATATATAAAACTCTTTCGTTACTGAATGGCTGACAGACAACGCACAGCCGAAACTACTGGTAGAGTAAAAAGCCGAAATTTGGCAACGAAGAACAGAGAAGAACAAAGAAGAACAGAGAAGAACAGGAAAGAACAGATAAGAACAGGTAAGAACAGGGAAGAACAGAGAAGAACAGGGAAGAACAAGGAAGAACAGAGAAGAACAGGTAAGAACAGATAAGAACAGGTAAGAACAGATAAGAACAGGGAAGAACAGAGAAGAATAGGTAAGAATAGGTAAGAACAGGGAAGAACAAGGAAGAACAGAGAAGAACGGGGAAGAACAAGGAAGAACAGAGAAGAACAGGCAAGGACAGTTAAGAACAGATAAGAACAGGTAAGAACAGGTAAGAACAGGGAAGAACAGGGAAGAACAGAGAAGAATAGGTAAGAATAGGTAAGAACAGGGAAGAACAAGGAAGAACAGAGAAAAACAGGAAAGAACAGATAAGAACAGGTAAGAACAAGGAAGAACAGAGAAGAACAGGTAAGAACAGATAAGAACAGGTAAGAACAGATAAGAACAGGGAAGAACAGAGAAGAATAGGTAAGAATAGGTAAGAACAGGGAAGAACAAGGAAGAACAGAGAAGAACAGGCAAGGACAGTTAAGAACAGATAAGAACAGGTAAGAACAGGGAAGAACAGAGAAGAATAGGTAAGAATAGGTAAGAACAGGGAAGAACAAGGAAGAACAGAGAAAAACAGGAAAGAACAGATAAGAACAGGTAAGAACAAGGAAGAACAGAGAAGAACAGGTAAGAACAGATAAGAACAGGTAAGAACAGATAAGAACAGAGAAGAATAGGTAAGAATAGGTAAGAACAGGGAAGAACAAGGAAGAACAGAGAAGAACGGGGAAGAACAAGGAAGAACAGAGAAGAACAGGCAAGAACAGTTAAGAACAGATAAGAACAGGTAAGAACAGGTAAGAACAGGGAAGAACAGAGAAGAATAGGTAAGAATAGGTAAGAACAGGGAAGAACAAGGAAGAATAGGTAAGAATAGGTAAGAACAGGGAAGAACAAGGAAGAACAGGGAAGAACAAGGAAGAACAGAGAAAAACAGAGAAGAACAGGTAAGAACAGGTAAGAACAGATAAGAACAGGTAAGAACAGATAAGAACAGGGAAGAACAGAGAAGAATAGGTAAGAATAGGTAAGAACAGGGAAGAACAAGGAAGAACAGAGAAGAACGGGGAAGAACAAGGAAGAACAGAGAAGAACAGGCAAGAACAGTTAAGAACAGATAAGAACAGGTAAGAACAGGTAAGAGAAGGGAAGAACAGAGAAGAAGAGGTAAGAATAGGTAAGAACAGGGAAGAATAAGGAAGAACAGAGAAAAACAGGAAAGAACAGATAAGAACAGGTAAGAACAAGGAAAAACAGGTAAGAACCGGGAAGAACAGGGAAGAACAGGTAAGAAAAGAGAAGAACAGGTAAGAACAGATAAGAACAAGGAAGAACAGAGAAGAACAGGAAATAACAGATAAGAACAAAAAAGAACAGGGAAGAACAGAGAAGAACAGGTAAGAACAGATAAGAACAGGTAAGAACAGATAAGAACAGGGAAGAACAGAGAAGAACAGGGAAGAACAGGAAAGAACAGTTAAGAACAGATAAGAACAGGTAAGAACAGGTAAGAACAGGTAAGAACAGGTAAGAACAGAGAAGAATAGGTAAGAATAGGTAAGAACAGGGAAGAACAGAGAAGAGCAGATAAGAACAGGTAAGAACAGGGAAGAACAAGGAAAAACAGGTAAGAACAGGTAAGAACAGGTAAGAACAGGTAAGAACAGGGAAGAACAGGGAAGAACAAGGAAAAACAGGTAAGAACAGGTAAGAACAGGTAAGAACAGGTAAGAACAGGTAAGAACAGGTAAGAACAGAGAATAATAAGTAGGGAATAATAAATAAGTAAGAACAGGGAAGAACAGAGAAGAACAGGTAAGAACAGGTAAGAACAGGGAAGAACAGAGAGGAACAGTGAAGAAAAGAGAAGAACAGGTAAGAAAAGAGAAGAACAGGTAAGAACAGGTAAGAAAAGAGAAGAACAGGTAAGAACAGGTAAGAACAGGGAAGAACAAGGAAAAACAGGTAAGAACAGGTAAGAACAGGTAAGAACAGGGAAGAACAAGGAAAAACAGGTAAGAACAGGTAAGAACAGGTAAGAACAGGTAAGAACAGAGAATAATAGGTAAGAATAGGTAAGAATAGGTAAGAATAGGTAAGAATAGGTAAGAACAGGGAAGAACAGATAAGAACAGGTAAGAACAGGTAAGAACAAGGAAGAACAGAGAAGAACAGGTAAGAACAGATAAGAACAGATAAGAACAGATAAGAGCAGGGAAGAACAGAGAAGAACAGGGAAGAACAAGGAAGAACAGATAAGAGCAGGGAAGAACAGAGAAGAACAGGGAAGAACAAGGAAGAACAGAGAAGAACAGGAAATAACAGATAAGAACAGAAAAGAACAGGGAAGAACAAGGAAGAACAGAGAAGAACAGGAAATAACAGATAAGAACAAAGAAGAACAGGGAAGAACAGAGAAGAACAGGGAAGAACAGAGAAGAACAGGGAAAAACAAGTAAGAACAGGGAAGAACAGGTAAGAACAGGTACACACACACGCCCACCATTTCTAGGAATAGCTGTAAACTAGCCACTCACAACGCCTACAATTTTATTCCTATGTACCAAAAAACAATTTGTATTTGTTATCATACTAATACAAATATCGTTAAAGGCTGCAGAGGGGTAGGCTCATGTACGCAAAGCTCAAAAGCCTACAATCAAGCCGATAGTATGTAATACATGTCCCATGTTTATTATGAATAGCTTTAAGTATAAAGCTCTAAGCAATTATTTGACGTATAAAAGTTCAAGGAAATTATACGGAGACTTGAATAGTTGGGCTGGTGCGGTTTTAACAATAGCTTTAAGTCATATCAAGTGAATTAATTCGGTCACACCAGACCACTTAGTTGCAAAAAACGACGTTTGTCGGGATCAGCTAGTACTTCACACAGCTACAGCTAGTAACTATATATATATATAGTTTATTAAACCTTGTATAAATCTAGTATTCATAATTCTAATAATTCTGATTTACACAATTTTCAAAACTTATTGCGATGTCTTTGTACGCACAAAAAGTCTAAACGATTAGAGATCTCTGAGTTCCCATACGATTAATAATGAGTTATGGTTTATATACATTTGCGTACAGTCCATTGAAAGGTAAGTAGGAGATGAGCAAGAGAAACTTGCTTTTTGCCTTCAGCTATCAAGCATATACAACCACTGCTTCTTGGCAAGCACTGGGTATTTATGATTTTTCAGTTTTTAAATTTAAATGAGTTTTGTGTTATATAGACTATGGTATTCAAAAATAAAGAAATGCAGACTTGAAGCTCTTATGTAAGTTTGTTTTTATAGCAATACTTTAGTAAAGCTTGATAGTGCCTAAGTTTACTCCATTGAAATGTATAAATGCATATCTAATCTATCTATATACATAAATATATATATATATATATATATAAAACTCTTTCGTTACTGAGTGGCTGACAGACAACGCACAGCCGAAACTACTGGTAGAGTAAAAAGCCGAAATTTGGCAACGAAGAACAGAGAAGAACAAAGAAGAACAGAGAAGAACAGGAAAGAACAGATAAGAACAGGTAAGAACAGGGAAGAACAGAGAAGAACAGGGAAGAACAAGGAAGAACAGAGAAGAACAGGTAAGAACAGATAAGAACAGGTAAGAACAGATAAGAACAGGGAAGAACAGAGAAGAATAGGTAAGAATAGGTAAGAACAGGGAAGAACAAGGAAGAACAGAGAAGAACGGGGAAGAACAAGGAAGAACAGAGAAAAACAGGAAAGAACAGATAAGAACAGGTAAGAACAAGGAAGAACAGAGAAGAACAGGTAAGAACAGATAAGAACAGGTAAGAACAGATAAGAACAGGGAAGAACAGAGAAGAATAGGTAAGAATAGGTAAGAACAGGGAAGAACAAGGAAGAACAGAGAAGAACAGGCAAGGACAGTTAAGAACAGATAAGAACAGGTAAGAACAGGGAAGAACAGAGAAGAATAGGTAAGAATAGGTAAGAACAGGGAAGAACAAGGAAGAACAGAGAAAAACAGGAAAGAACAGATAAGAACAGGTAAGAACAAGGAAGAACAGAGAAGAACAGGTAAGAACAGATAAGAACAGGTAAGAACAGATAAGAACAGAGAAGAATAGGTAAGAATAGGTAAGAACAGGGAAGAACAAGGAAGAACAGAGAAGAACGGGGAAGAACAAGGAAGAACAGAGAAGAACAGGCAAGAACAGTTAAGAACAGATAAGAACAGGTAAGAACAGGTAAGAACAGGGAAGAACAGAGAAGAATAGGTAAGAATAGGTAAGAACAGGGAAGAACAAGGAAGAATAGGTAAGAATAGGTAAGAACAGGGAAGAACAAGGAAGAACAGGGAAGAACAAGGAAGAACAGAGAAAAACAGAGAAGAACAGGTAAGAACAGGTAAGAACAGATAAGAACAGGTAAGAACAGATAAGAACAGGGAAGAACAGAGAAGAATAGGTAAGAATAGGTAAGAACAGGGAAGAACAAGGAAGAACAGAGAAGAACGGGGAAGAACAAGGAAGAACAGAGAAGAACAGGCAAGAACAGTTAAGAACAGATAAGAACAGGTAAGAACAGGTAAGAGAAGGGAAGAACAGAGAAGAAGAGGTAAGAATAGGTAAGAACAGGGAAGAATAAGGAAGAACAGAGAAAAACAGGAAAGAACAGATAAGAACAGGTAAGAACAAGGAAAAACAGGTAAGAACCGGGAAGAACAGGGAAGAACAGGTAAGAAAAGAGAAGAACAGGTAAGAACAGATAAGAACAAGGAAGAACAGAGAAGAACAGGAAATAACAGATAAGAACAAAAAAGAACAGGGAAGAACAGAGAAGAACAGGTAAGAACAGATAAGAACAGGTAAGAACAGATAAGAACAGGGAAGAACAGAGAAGAACAGGGAAGAACAGGAAAGAACAGTTAAGAACAGATAAGAACAGGTAAGAACAGGTAAGAACAGGTAAGAACAGGTAAGAACAGAGAAGAATAGGTAAGAATAGGTAAGAACAGGGAAGAACAGAGAAGAGCAGATAAGAACAGGTAAGAACAGGGAAGAACAAGGAAAAACAGGTAAGAACAGGTAAGAACAGGTAAGAACAGGTAAGAACAGGGAAGAACAGGGAAGAACAAGGAAAAACAGGTAAGAACAGGTAAGAACAGGTAAGAACAGGTAAGAACAGGTAAGAACAGGTAAGAACAGGTAAGAACAGGTAAGAACAGAGAATAATAAGTAGGGAATAATAAATAAGTAAGAACAGGGAAGAACAGAGAAGAACAGGTAAGAACAGGTAAGAACAGGGAAGAACAGAGAGGAACAGTGAAGAAAAGAGAAGAACAGGTAAGAAAAGAGAAGAACAGGTAAGAACAGGTAAGAACAGGGAAGAACAAGGAAAAACAGGTAAGAACAGGTAAGAACAGGTAAGAACAGGTAAGAACAGGGAAGAACAAGGAAAAACAGGTAAGAACAGGTAAGAACAGGTAAGAACAGGTAAGAACAGGTAAGAACAGGTAAGAACAGAGAATAATAGGTAAGAATAGGTAAGAATAGGTAAGAATAGGTAAGAATAGGTAAGAACAGGGAAGAACAGATAAGAACAGGTAAGAACAGGTAAGAACAAGGAAGAACAGAGAAGAACAGGTAAGAACAGATAAGAACAGGTAAGAACAGATAAGAGCAGGGAAGAACAGAGAAGAACAGGGAAGAACAAGGAAGAACAGATAAGAGCAGGGAAGAACAGAGAAGAACAGGGAAGAACAAGGAAGAACAGAGAAGAACAGGAAATAACAGATAAGAACAGAAAAGAACAGGGAAGAACAAGGAAGAACAGAGAAGAACAGGAAATAACAGATAAGAACAAAGAAGAACAGGGAAGAACAGAGAAGAACAGGGAAGAACAGAGAAGAACAGGTAAGAAAAGAGAAGAACAGGTAAGAACAGGTAAGAACAGGTAAGAACAGAGAAGAATAGGTAAGAACAGGGAAGAACAGAGAAGAACAGGTAAGAACAGGGAAGAACAGGGAAGAACAGGTAAGAACAGAGAAGAATAGGTAAGAACAGGGAAGAACAGAGAAGAACAGGTAAGAACAGGGAAGAACAGGGAAGAACAGGTAAGAACAGGGAAGAACAGGGAAAAACAGGGAAAAACAAGTAAGAACAGGGAAGAACAGGTAAGAACAGGTACACACACACGCCCACCATTTCTAGGAATAGCTGTAAACTAGCCACTCACAACGCCTACAATTTTATTCCTATGTACCAAAAAACAATTTGTATTTGTTATCATACTAATACAAATATCGTTAAAGGCTGCAGAGGGGTAGGCTCATGTACGCAAAGCTCAAAAGCCTACAATCAAGCCGATAGTATGTAATACATGTCCCATGTTTATTATGAATAGCTTTAAGTATAAAGCTCTAAGCAATTATTTGACGTATAAAAGTTCAAGGAAATTATACGGAGACTTGAATAGTTGGGCTGGTGCGGTTTTAACAATAGCTTTAAGTCATATCAAGTGAATTAATTCGGTCACACCAGACCACTTAGTTGCAAAAAACGACGTTTGTCGGGATCAGCTAGTACTTCACACAGCTACAGCTAGTAACTATATATATATATAGTTTATTAAACCTTGTATAAATCTAGTATTCATAATTCTAATAATTCTGATTTACACAATTTTCAAAACTTATTGCGATGTCTTTGTACGCACAAAAAGTCTAAACGATTAGAGATCTCTGAGTTCCCATACGATTAATAATGAGTTATGGTTTATATACATTTGCGTACAGTCCATTGAAAGGTAAGTAGGAGATGAGCAAGAGAAACTTGCTTTTTGCCTTCAGCTATCAAGCATATACAACCACTGCTTCTTGGCAAGCACTGGGTATTTATGATTTTTCAGTTTTTAAATTTAAATGAGTTTTGTGTTATATAGACTATGGTATGATGAAAATAATACAACAAGAATATTTTAAGTGATTATAATCAATTTGTTTTGTGATATTACAGTTGTACATATTATATAACTGCATTGTTTAACTATTATATTTTACAATATTTAAGAATAATAATGTTTAACAATTCATATGAATTGTTCAAACTTTATTATTTCGCAAAAAAACTTCGCTTATACTATAATATTTTTATTGGTTTCGAGACGAGACTAACCTACATTTTATATTTATTATAATGTGTATTTTTTACATTAAGAGATGGCATTTTATATCTAACTAGGTAACTATCATAACTCCTCATAATAAATAACCAAAAGTCTATCCTGAGCGAAGTGGTTACCTCTCATTGGTGACATTATTACCAATTATTAAGTCTACCATAGACAGAAATTGCGCTCAAATATTACAATAGTAATTTAGCAAATATACAAATAGAAATGAAACACTGTTTAACTATAATTTTGGAAACGGAAATATTTGACAACTTTGTATTTTGTATGGGCTCATTGTTTTTAATTATAACAGATACGACATGTGGCGACATCAGTTTTTAAAAGGCATCTATGACGTCCCGCGTCAGCTTGAGTGTTCTATATTTTTAATTTGAAAAAAAAAATAAACTTGGGTTCATTCGCTTGTTGACGTCATATAAGGAAATAGAATTGTCAGAGTGACATTTTCCCTCGAAATGAGCATAGATAAGATCACATAGTGATGTCTCTGTAGTCCTGATAATTGTTCAATGATTGTAGTGTAACAAGCAAGCTTTGAAAAATATAGATATATAGACTTTTGGCATTTAAAATGAACAAGATGTTGTAAAAGGTATTTCTCATGCAGAGATTGAAATATAAAATAACACCTCTATAAACCATCGGGTGTAAAAAAGACCGCTTCCTAAAACTTATGATACGTTTGAATCTAAATACAATGTTTTTTTGCAAGAAATATTGCAATAGTAATTTGAAATCCACCGAGACTTTGAATCCGCACGACCTGTTATAGAACCTTTGGATGTGTCCAAGAGGACTTTATGATATTTTGACTTTATGATAATGTAAAAAATCCGAATTTATTACTACTTATTACATGTTGTTTTCGGAAACCATCTTTTTACACACTGTACACTGAACTTATAGACAAAAAAAACTTTTCATTGGTAATAAATTATTTGACTTAGTCATAACTAATCATAAACTAAAAAAAATTAAACCAAATATAATCTTTCTTAAGTATAAGGTACGATTTTAAGTAACCTGTTAATTATACTACAAACTTAAAACTAATAACTAATTACATGGTAAATACATATTGTTATTATCGATAGAATTTCAGAACCATACAGTAATTTTGACCTTTAAGATTCAGAGTTACATTGAATTCTCGTATGCAAACCAACAAAAAAAAACCTCTTTTTATCTAGACGAGAGTCCATATTTTCATTCTGAATCTAAACCGCTAATTTGTCTTAAGCTTAATATGGCAATTCCTGATTTATGGCAAACTAATTTGGCTTTAAGACTATCTACATTATCTACAATTTAATGATGTAATTTTCTGAAAATCTATTTCCCCAATGGAAGTTTTACACTTATTTTGAAACAATATTATAGAATCGTAGCACAACATTATGCGATATATGCGATCATGTTATGTTGTTAATATTTGAATTTATATAAGCAAGTGTAGCACATACATTTTTGTGTGTTATATAAGATATTATTCGAACCTTCACAGTACTACAAAGGAATAGAAGGCTAATCAGCCAGCCACGGAAATCTTATAGAGGTATTTTGTACCATTTCCAATCTGATACTGAAGTCTCAACACTTATATAAAAATATATATTTTTCAAAATATGTATACTTACTAACTAAATGAACATGCGTAAGTGAAAATATAACGTGTCCTATTCTATGTGATTATTATATACTAAATGCAAGAGAGATTGGCAAGTCGGATGTCATGTGTGATTTTATCATTTTTCCTAAATGTATTACAATTTTTATTATATTTCTCTATTAAATAATCCATACTTGGGCCATACGGTGCTACCATACAAGCCCAAAAGCCCCAATTATAACTATAAAAAAGCGTAAGTAAACGAGGAAATACCCATTTTAGAAATAGAGAGCGAGAGGTGCACGCGTATGTTAAGCGACCAGCGACGAACATAATTCGCATCACAACATTATTGCTTCGACATTGACGGTTTGTTTATTGTTATAATTTGGACAAACCGGGCTTTTGAGTTTGTACCACCACTGGGGCCATACCATATTTTTCGTGGAAATGCGACAGCTAAACGAGTACAGAAGTGCGGTATAAGGCACTGTACTTAAGAGCTAAGCTATACAATTTAATATCGAAACTTCTATACACAACACAACTATTGGTAATAATGGACTTGAGACGGCATCAGAAGGCAGATTATAATTTTACGTTTAATATAGAGAAGAATATAATTTTTTAAATTGAATTCTATATACATTACGGACGGATACAATAAGGATATCTTATTGACTATGTCTAAGTTATGATATACATTATGTGCGCTTATTAAACATACAATGGTGAATATAAGTGACTCGAATTAACTACAAAACTATTTCTTGAATATATAATCTGTTTAAAGAGACTAGAGAGTATGAAGAGAGCGAATACGCCGACCTCGAGATTCATTTGGAGAATGTGTGTGTGTTATGCGAATTCGGTTGTAATTAAAATATATCACGGCTCAAATTAATTGTAGATGATCTTAAGATGATGTCGAATAATTTTTGGGTCTCTGCAGGTCGTATATTCAATCTCTCCCGGGTATTTATTCAATTGAAATAAACACTTACTTACAATCTATAACTAATGCCTAATATAATATCTTGGATATTCAAAATTATCTTATAACTAATAAACTCAATAAATTAATCATATCTAATGAATACTAACGTTACGGAGCGATAACAACACCTTTGCAAATGTCGTGAGCAAATATCTTTAATTAATTACATGTACATATTTTGTATTTTTTTTTTTAGAAATATTTACATGTACCGAGTAGTTTTAAAGCACTAAATATATTGGTCTTTGAATGTCTACAATGTGTGAGTTTTTTTTTGAAATTGAAAATTGTATACAATTCGTATCGAACGAACATTAGTTGACAAAACACAGGCACAAACGCAAGCTTATTGTACGACTATTGAGTGGTTTAAATACATATTTTTTTCATATAAAAAAAAAAGATTTTTTTGATTTTTATGATACTCACACACCTTGTCATTTAATTAATATATTTGAGTAACAACAATAACAATTGTATTATATTATGCACGCTTAACCTAAATCATATACTTAAAGAAATGTGTGTGAAAAATGTCACGCAGTCACAAGTTATATATTTACTAAGTACGATTTGTACTCATAAATAATGGAAAATCTTTCGCATTTATACTACACGACTAACAAAATGTATGGAACGTCTACAGGATATCCTTAAGTAGATCACAACGTTTCCAGCGGGCTAGTCTAGGTCAGCTGCTAAAAGTAGATTTCCACTATGGTCAATCTGAAACGAAAGCATCTCATTTGTTAGATATAATCAACCAGCGTTAGCATATAAATCCTGCTTTCGCGTAAGTTGTTTTAAACAGTACCACAATATCCAAAGGTTTTTTTTTATAATTAAGATTATTCCTTTCAGAAGCTGGGGCAATTACAGCCTTCATGGAGTGACATAACGATGTTCACCGTTGATGGACTATTCTCGCACTTTCCTGGACGACGTGGACGATTTTTTTTTCCCTGGCCCAACAACAGTTCTGATTCCTCAACGATTTAATGCGAAAAGCTTACGTCAGTTTCAGGGAAGCAATCGAATATTTAAACACGTATTTAAAATGAATTGTAATACCTGGGCATTTAAGGCGTCGGCAGCCGGTCCACGCCTTTTATCGCGTTTTAAGTTGATGTTCTTGGCAAGTGTCGCTTCATGTGAAGTGCGAGGTGATCGGACCTGGCAAACGACCGCTCGCAGACTGTGCATTTAAAGGGCTTAGCGCCCGTGTGCTTGCGGTAGTGGCGTGTAAGCTCGTCTGAACGAGCGAACCTCCATTCGCACTCCGGCCATTGGCAACTATAAGGTTTTTCACCTGTTACATCGAAATAATTTAATTTATACACAGATAATGAGCCGTTTTATATAAATTCGCTCAGTGTAACAACACAAATGAGGCAATGCGAAATTGGCCGTGGGTAATACTTTTTTACCTGCCAAGAATATTCGCTAAGCAATATTCGCAAGTGGCAAACACAATATAAATAAATGGTTAAATCAATATTGTATTTACCTGTATGTATCCTTTGATGAGCCTTCAGGTGTGAGCTCTTTGTGTAAACTTTTGTGCATCCTAGAACATACGTTGTTAAATTATAATTTATATGCTTTAAAAAAGCTTTGCATAATGTCACATAGACCAAAATATACCTTTTAATAAAATGTTTATTCCGTAAAAAAATTTCGTAATAATTTAAATGTATTTTTTAATAAATGTTATCTATTACAATAAAATCTTGACATATAATAAATCTATGAGGAACAGCAAGAATAATATTATATATTAGGTTGCACGATACTTACCGATAAAATTACAATGGTGCACTCTTCTCTTCTCTAATTCTGGATTATTCCGTCTGTTATATCTCATAGGATGAGAGGAAGGGCCAGGTCGTGACTGATGGATGGGACCATGTTCTAAGGTGCCTGGTACCGGCGGTTGTGTTGCCATTTGCATTTGCATATGCTGAAATGTTAAGAAAACCTTTAAATTTTTATTCCAACATACATTTTTTTCAAAAGTTGCCAATAAATTAATAAAAAAACAAATAGTAGAAAACTAGTATTTTATACCAATAACGATTTTTGAGTTTGGCAGAGAAATTTCTAATTTCTGATTTTGAGATTTGTCATAGTTGTTAATAAATAATGGGACAAATACCGGTTGGTGATATTGCGTTTGGTGCGTTTGATGATGAGGCCCCAAAGGCGTTCGGAGCATCGGTGGCGGGTGGTAAGGTGGTGGTGGCGTTCGTCTCGGCCCACACTGTAATATAAATCGTATAACTTAACTTTAAACAATACAATACAATATATATCCAAGTTAATTTATTTATTGGGAATTATAAGTTATTAAAGTTAATGGAATTGATAAATCATTTGTTATTTCAAAGGTACATTTATGCTTACCAACTATTGCCTTGTTTACCTTTGAACTTGTCCATTTAACGTGTTAATAGATCTATAAGTCTACAACATGAGTTATTAAATCACAAATCAATCGCCAAGCAGTGATGGTACCATCTTTTGTCGCTAGCATCGCAGAGCATCAGATGAATGTACAAAAGCTTCTCTATCAATGAAATTATTACTTTTTTTTCTGCATCTTAAATGTCAGATTTAATTATACCTGTATAGAGTTGCCGGGGCTGCCTTGATCAGATCCCGGTGGCGTGAGCGGGGACGTATATATAAGTCGCGAAGATGTGTATGTTGTGTAAGATGGCGTAAGCTGCTGGTGGAGCGGCCTAGGCTGGGGTTGCACGTACATTGGCGGCGCAACAGGTCTCTCTGTCTTTATTTCCAATGGACTGGGAAGTGGAGTTGCGCATTCTTCCAGCATAGCCTCATCCGTCTCAAGCTTGACGTGGGTTGCAACCAACGGCGCGAGCATGTTCGCATTCTCAGGGTCAATGTTCATGATGGAAGATGTTATGTCTTCCCAAAACGGTCGCAGGAAGGAATCATCAGGCGATGAAGTTAATGCATCAAAGACTTCCATGTGGGCGGTTGTTGCGTCCTCTTGCTTGCAAAGAAGCGATTCGAAATCGGAAGACTGAAAAGAAAAAGTATTATAAAGTAATTTGATAATTGAACAAATAATTGTACACAATACAAAATCAATGACTATTATTAAAGTCTTATTCAAACACGAACTTTCCTATATTATTAACATCCTGAGTTATTCTAAGAAATACCACAAGAAATTTATTATGCAAATCCATTGATCACAAAGTACAATCCCACGGGGCACTGTATTTCAAACTGACATAGCTTTGGCTTTTGAGTCAAATCTGCTGGTAAAGATCGTTAAGGGAGATATTATTTACGATTGAAAATCTGTCGTAACGTATCTTTAACTCGTTGCCATTATGTCTTTATTAATATCTTAAAGATTTATCAATTGGAAACATTAAATACACACACTGACTTCTGTAACGGCTGCACGAAACGACGATAAAAGTAGACTGACACTTAAATAAAACAATACCCACCACCTGTGCGAACACAAAAATTAATATGAATCTACCTACACACCACACCTTTTCCCAATAAACACACAAATTATTTAACAACTTTTATCAAACGCTTATAAACTAATTTGTTATAATTACTACATACATTTTTTTTATTTGTACATCATTAATTATTGCTATGTATGCTATTTATTTGGGCGCGATGCAATTCACGAAATGTCATTCCTGAGGAATCAGGTGGATCAGGCGTAAGCATTGCCTGTTGTGCTGGCGGGGATGGTAATAGTACCATAATGATATAGATAAAACCCTTGCTCTCGTGCTTCATCCCCACTAGCCTCTTCTTTCTGATCTACATGTCTACACCACTCCTTTTCATCGCCAAGACTTATCTTATATGATACCGGCCCCGCTTTTTTTTGTTACCGTGCCTACTGCCCACTTATCCCCATTCAACCTATAGTCGTGCGCGAGAACCGCGTCCCCTACACTAAACTCCCGCTCGACCTGCTTCTCCCGCTTAGCGCGTACGTTAACTTCCTGGCCCTCAAACAAAGCCCTTTTAATTGCTTTTTTTTTACTGTTTTAACTGTTTTGGACTCAAAAGCCGAAAAAGGTGGGCCGTTATTCATTACGAGTTGGGATGGCAAGCCAAACCTCGCAAAAAGGCTTCTAAAAAAAATAATGGTTGAATCCGTATTCGTGTTGCGCATCGGAATCGCTTCTATTCATTTTGAATGTGCATCAATCAGAATTAAATAGCGAACACCCCCATCTGTGAAATCGGCGTAAACGCGCTGCCACGGGAAAGGGAACGGGAACTGCCTACGGGCTGTGACACGTGCCGGACGCAGCTTCGCGCGCGCGGCGCTGCATCCAGCATGGACCGACGAGTGGTGCACGCCAACTCATATATTTTCTAGCAAAATAGGGTTTCTCCTCATCACAACTCGGACCCGACGGCCACCCGAATAGAATATAACGCTTGATTTTGCATTACAAATTATCACGATCTGTTTCCTTAGCTATCTCTTTATAACCGACGGGCAAAGCGTCCGCAACTATATTAAAATAATCAACTGAATCTATGCACCGCACTTCGTATGTAAGTGGTAATCGCGATAAAGCATCGGCCGGACCGTTGTCCACCGAACGAACAAACTCAATTTTGAAGTGGTATGCGACGCGCCGCCCACCTCTGCATTCGACGAGCCACCGTTTGTTTCTTACCAAAGATGTAAGTCAAAGGTTGGTGGTCCGTCCGTAACGTAAACCGCCTCCCGTATAAATATTTATGATGTTTCGTCACACCAAATAAAATAGCTAACGCTTCTTTATCTAATTGACTATAATTTTTCTCTGCGGCATTGAGAGACACAGCTGACGGGCCGCTTGCTGCCGTCTGCCGTGCGCTAAACACAGCGCCTTGTCCATACCCACTATCCACAGATAACACAATTTCACGACCCTTAATGTGCTAACACACGCTCCTACAAGAAATTGCTTCGCCAATCTTACTAATAACAAAATCTTAATAACAAAATCTTCCTCACACTTAGAATTCCATTTCCAGCTAATATCTCTTTTCAATAAAGCGTGCAATGAATGTAATAATGTACTTAAATTCGGAATGAATCGACCATAGTAATTAAGCATGCTAAGAAAACTTCTAAGTTGTGAAACGTTCAGTGCACCCGGCACTAGAAATAGCTTCTTTGTCGGCCAATTTGTCGGTATCGGGCCATAAACCATCCTTGTTTATAATAAATCCTAAATATTTAACACTATCTTCCAATACTCCACGCAGCGTCTCCTCCATCAACTTCGGAAACGGGTACGACGATATGCCAACGTGCCCAAATGCGTAGTGATAGCAGTCATTGGTTGGCTATCGTCCGAGAGAAGACACTGTTTTGTAAACTTCTCCCCCCTAATAGAAGTGTAAACTTATATTATCATTTTTCCAAATTTTATGCGAAAACATCTCCTCACTAATTGTCGAAATGCGACTACCCGTGTCAACTTCACATTGAACGCATTTCTTATCAATGAACAAATTAATAAAATAAGGTTGGTTACCTCGAGTCGCCACTTCAATGTTGTACAAACCATCATCTGACTCGTCACAAAATTTTGCCGACCAGAACTGACACGTATGCGTTTACACATCACTTTAACATGACCCCGTTGACCACACTCCTCACAATTGTAACTCTTGAACCGATACTTTTCGGCCGCGGGAACTTTGCCACATCGCCAACAGCCGCGCGCGTTAAAACCCTGAGCCTCCACTCCACCACCCGTCTTGAGGCCCCCAGAGCCCCCCAAGCCCTGGCCGGCCGATTCAGCGCCCCCGTGCGCGTAGTGCAGGACTTCACTCGTCATGCCCGCCACGTTATTATTACCTCATTAGAACCATTAATTCACGCAAGCTTCTCCGCTGCCTCCAAGACTAACACCATCTCCACGGCCTCACTGTATTGAATGTTTTTTTTTCGACTAGACCGCATCGCGTCATTGGCCAGCGCCGAAAAGCGACACTGTATTACCGAAATTACATGTAGCCGCAAGATGTTTTAAAGCCTGTCAGTATTCCGTGAGAGATTCGCCCAAACGTTGATGCCGCACCAGAAATACATGGCGCTCGGCTGTCTCTGAACGTTACGGTTCCAAGTCCCACCAATTGCTCCAAAGTTTTGTGGTCCGGAAAACTGGGCAAATCCCACATCAATACGTAAGTCTCTTCACCCACGATTGTAATCAGCATGGACGCTAAATCGTCACTGATGTCATTTAATTTGATAAATTGATTAACACGACGTATATATGCTGGCCACTTCTTAGATTTTAAGTCAAACGATTCTATTTTACCAACGGGCATTCTATTGTTATAAACCTGTACAACTTGCTCAAGTGAGCAAAAACAAAATGTGTTGTAAGGTATCTATAACTAGTTGACATTATATCTTAAAGATTTATTAATTGTAAACATTAATTATACACACTGCCTTCTAATGTTCGTTAATGTTTATACATTACAAAGGATAATGTTCAGAATTATGGCAAATAAGAAAATTAAGTTAAAACATTGATTAATTAAAGAACAATAACGATTCGCAAAACCTTGATTATACTTATATTATTTCATGATTTTCAATAACAATATACATGGTAACCTTTTTCCATATACAGTGTTTGCCAAATGGTTAAAGCGCTCTCGACCCGTGAGGTCGTGCATTTGAATCCGCACACTTAATATATCAAGGACAGGGTGAGAAAACCTGCCAATCCGAACTAAGAATCGAGGGGATATTATAAAGAAATAAAAATCAACAAAAACACGAATCCATACGAATCCATACGAATCCATACTCATGTGCAGTTGTAGCGCCACTGTGTAATTATTTGACCAACGCTTTATTGGTTTACCATTCATTAGCAAAAGTTTGATAACAGTGTTTAACACATGGCTTTGAAACAGCGAACATGCTATTTTCAATTTCTCTGGTAGACTGAGCGAGCTTTCCATTAGCATACAATGCGCTCGGGCCCACGCAGGCTCACAGGTGACGTGTATTATCATCAAACCGAACCGAGATTATTGTTAACTTTCAACTTTTTATGCATAAAGCTTATTTAGATTGTGGTATCAGCATATTTAAACATCAACGCCTTAGTTGCACATGATATTTTAAGTACATAAATAACAATAGAATTGTCACTACGGTTAACGCAGCTTGTCTGAACTCATAATAAAAAAAATATTCGTAGTAATAATAGTTTAAGCTTTCGGATGACTCACGAGTCACGTCACGCAAATTTATATAATGATATTAAACTCTTGTCACTCTTGTAATATACAAGTAAATATAAAATATAGTCATGAATTTCAACATTTTACGTAAATTATTAGTGGATTTATGAAGGTAAGTTTAAAATCTTTGTTCTACGCATAGGCCGCGCGACTGTAATCAATTGACCAACAATCTAATAAGGTAAATGCATACAAAGTATCAATGCAACCTGCAGTTACGAGTAACCCTTTGATGCCGAATGGTACCTCTTGGTAGGGAGTTGGTGTCGCAAGCGCGTCGCGGCCGGACTGCGCGCGAATTCCTTCCATGACCTTTGCGGATCGATTGCGCCAGAGCCTCCTCAAGAACGGCTAGACGAGCTTAGGCAATTGCAGATTGAACCGTGTTACAGATCGACTAGTGCTGCCCTGATAGCAGACGCCAAATTAATTGTAATATAAGCTCAAATGATATGGTAATATATAATATTGAATAGACTAACGAAATCAATGCTTATTTGTTTATTAGACTGTTTTAGGGTATTTTTAAATTTAAACTTTTACGAATACGAAATTTTACGAATGGTAATTTTTTTTTCATGTCTATATGTATACTTAATTTTGAGGATTAAAGATTATTATCACATTTAATTGTTTCGATAAGTTATCTGTATGAAAACGGCTATCTAGAAACTGTATTCTGTTGAGTCGTTTAGTTGTAACTGGTTCTTAAGCGAGCGTGAATGTTTACGTCAGTAATAATTAGGATAAATAATAGATAGATGTGTAAAAAGGAGTACGTAGATAACTTTATTATAAAGAAAGTAATGGCGTATAGTGAAACATTTCTGACTTTTGTTCGATGGGTCACTAATTTTCATTTCCATAATACAATTAATTATTTATAAGATACCTTACTAACAATTAGTATTTCATACGGACCGTTAAACGTAACAGTTTTGTAATTTTTAACAAAGTTTAATTCAAAATTTAATATAACATTGTCTTCTTTATAAGAGACTTGACAGGCTCTATGCATATTCTTATAGATAATATATTGAGTTTGTTTGCTTACAACTGTCTTACTTTTTTACTTGGTATTTATAGGAGGGTCCAATAAGTGTGAAAATAAAAGTAGAAAAATAAACAATAATAAATAATAACGAATAAATAGTTCAATTTCCGCCGTTTCTACCTTACTACTAAGCACAGAGGCTAGTAAACTATTGAAAGCATATCAACCAATATTTCAACTACGGAGACGGTTCAAGATACGATAAAGTTTGATAAATCCTGTTGGGTCAATGACCCGTTTTATCATTAGAATAAAAAATAGTAGTAAATAAAAAAATACCTATTCAGCGTGATTGGTTGACTTAACGCAATGTTTTAAATACCAATATCTATCGCATATTTCGCTTTCATGACCAATAGCAAAATGCATCTATCGATATAAAATTAAATGTAGTTTATCTTTTTTTTTCGACCATAAATGTAATGATAAGAATTTTCCAGAGATATCTCAGTTTAGCCTCGTTCTGATTACATTCGTACTTCAGACCATGAAATTGTTATAGTTGTACCAATTATGTTTTTAAAAAAAAATTCCTTCTTCTTAGTATAACTTTCTATAGATATTTAAATATTAGTGCTACATTCACACAATAGTACCCCTACAAGGCTCCTACTTTTTTTTTGTTTAGAGACATGTAGGTGACCAGCCTTCTTCGACCGCTGTTGATCCTCACTTCCCTTAGGACATTAAGTCTTAACATGTCTTAACTCCGGATTTTTGCACATAACATTTTAAGTGCGAACTCACGACTATATTAGTTTGGCTAAATATTAACTCACGATTGCACACGGGAACATAATTTTCCAAATAATAAAAGGGCGTAGCATTAGACTAAAGAATTGATAACATTAGCTCGTTGGATTGTTGCTAAACATGGTATAAAGCAGAGGATACCTCCAGGTAGGAGCTATTTATCCGTATTTCTGTTAAGCTTTATAGAGTTTCACCCTACTTATAGTTTTGAAATATCGCGCTTTTGCATTTATTGTATAATATAAAAACTTTAAAAACATTATTACCTTATATAATCTAAGTCTTGTTTAGACTAGAGTTGCCCAATCACAAAAACTCAGTTTTCTTTGTGAATGTGTGTATGTATCACGTATTTTTTTTATTATAAATGTTAAATTATACTCTTATGCGAAACTACGTGAATATTAATATCTAAACAGTAGCCATTCATGTCCTTAATAATTTATCGGTGAGTAGAAAGACCCGTGCTTAATTTTAGCCATTGAAATTTATTCGACATTAGTTTCCCGCTATATGTATATATGCCTAACATTAATAATTTAATTGAATAATCAGTATGTACGTGTACATCTTGTATATAATAGTCTATGAAAGCTTGATTTAATCTGCGTAATTGATGAACAAGCTTTTGTCATAGTTACTTTAGACATAATATTAATTACACGACGCAGTAGTATCAATCGTATAGAACTATTTTCCTTCTATTCTGAGTTTGTTGTTAGCTCAAAGAGAAGTTTAGAGTCGTCGGTTAAACTATTTTGAAATATTGTGGCTCTCGCTTTGAGCTATGCCGTCTTCATGAGTGTTTGTTAGTACTTGTAGGTTGGTACTGCATATAATTTACAATAGTCATAAAATCTTGTATGTTTACAAATTGTTTTCGTGTTGGTACAGTTATTAAAGCAAAGTCAAATATTTTTATTCAGTAAGGTACATGGGATCATTTTTAATCGTCTTAAATGACCCTACGCCTATTCGTAAGCGACCAACCTCAGAAAGATCAGGCGAGAAGCAAAGCTTGCTTATTTATTTGGTGATGATCCTAATTACTGTTTATGGGCCAAGCCGCTGGAAAATCATTTACGATCTTTTTTATTATTAAATTTATTTACAGACAATGACAACAAATTCCATGGAATTTTGTTATAGAGGCGTACACATTTTGAACAAATTATCAACTTTATGGTGGTAAGTAGTAGGATCAGCGAGCTGAAAAGCTTGTATGTTATAATAAGTATGTTAATATATAGTTTAAATAAATGGAAGGCTAATAGACAAATTTGTATTGATTTTAATTTCCATCGAAATGTGTTCTATGATTTACAGTGTGTTTCAACAAACTCTTCCTCAAATTGAATAATTATTAATTTAGCGAGCGACTATTTTATTACAGTGCCCTTAAAACTTATGACTACTATAAATAATAGCAATAACATTTTATAGGCAAAAAGCACACATTAACAACGAGCCATGGCAGCTTTGGGCGGCATGGGCGGGTGGCAGGTGATCGATACTTAGAAGTCCGCCCATAACCCATGGGAGGTTTTGTTTTAACTATCTCTGTTTTATGGAATAAATGAAACATTTTTTCCCTTTGAGTATTTGTGACTGGTATTATCAGTAGTGTTCATTACCTGCTACCAAGAGTTCGAGAAAGCAATCAGCTGAAAAGTCTGCGTAAATAAATAAATAAATTCATACAAATATGAAATATAGTTTTGTATGATTGAACGTGCACCGCTGTGCGCTTTAAGTTCGTTGGAAAGAAAACTTAAGAACAGTCGTAATTCTAACTTCCTATGGGATCAGGGACTATAATTAAGCCACAAACAAAATAGAAGTTACAATTAATTAATTTAATTGATAAAATGACTACACTGAATTGACTATATAGAATACAAAATCTTAATATGTGTGGTGTTGGTTTTTATTTTATCAGTTATGTATACCCAAAAAGACTAAGATTATTGTTTAACTCGATAGCAATAGCAAAAAACCTCTGGAAGGCCAGTTTATCAAAGAGTGAGCAAATGCCAATGAGAAGCCACACCCTTAACGTTTATGATTAATCTTAACTAGTACAATATCTCACAATAATATTGTTATTAAGTTGATAACAAACAAACGTGAAATTAATAACATAATTTTTCCATTGTGTCCCACGGCTGGGGAAATATGTAGCCCAGTTTGTTTTTCCCATCATTTTTGTTCGCAGGGGTGGCAACAAGTTTACCTTCAAGTCTTTTATTTCAGTGAGTAAACGCATTAAAATATGCTTTGTGTGTTTAATAAGTGTAGTGAACGTTTATTTCAACAATGTTTGTCTACTTTACTAGTCTTACATACAACTTTCGTCGCAATGTATAGTAATTGTTATTAAAACATGACAAAAATGGATAATCCATACAAATCAAATAAGGTTCCACTGCCAATTTTATTCGCCAGCAACTCACTTGTAAGCCTCTTGGCTTTGCTGGTAACCATGGGCGGTTAACACTTAATTCAAAGCGACCCCTTACGTTTGTATTATATTTGTGTTTTAACCGCGACATCGGTTTCGCATTGTTAATATTATGGTCAGTTAGTACATTCAATCAGAGTTCAGAAGGTGAACATACCGGTAATAGTTATTATCAGAAAATTGTGATACAGTCAACTATGGAATGTTGCGAATCGTGGCAATATAAACCTTCTCAGAGCGTCATATTGTTGTTTATTATTAGGATGATAAATTATAACGTTCATTCAGTTTACAATTTAAAATGTATTATCTGCGTCGTTATTCAAATGGGACTAGATCGTTAGTAACAATGTTTAATTTTCTAGTTGTTTGCATGTCTGTCTCCTCCATCTCTGTCTTCTCTGACGCAGACGGTGAAATGTCATCAATTTTTCCACTCTTTTAAATAAAGAAATTATATTTAAACATATACTATTTGCATATATACTCACAGTGAAGCAGATTGCGACTGGGTACTGCTGAAAATCGGTTGTTTAGAAATCACTTTCCCATAAATGCTGATCTCTATCCCTTTTAGCCAACAATTCGATATGTTTATGCAGTTTATCTTTCACTTTCAATAGTCTTTATATCTTTGGTTTTATAAACTTTATTTTTACGCATATTATTTAATTTAGCTGTAAATTAAATTCGTTTTTTTTCAAATGTGTTTAATGTGGTAATAAATGGTTCTTTCTTTATATATATCGTCTTATATGATTTATATTGATAAGAAAACATCAAATTATATATAGTATACGTCAAAAATGTTAGTGAAGTGTATGATATAAAGAACTTTTACCACATGATAAGGTGACGCAATATACTATGTTACTCATATACTTTCTTACATGTGAAACGACTAAACACTTGACTCATGATGATGAAAATATGTGGCACAGAGCTGTCAACGTGAAGCGTTGTTTATGAGGTGGGAATTGTACTTTTATTTTTGGAAACGGTCGCCTTGCGCCATTTTCTTGTAACTGTAAAGTGAATGCAAAGCTCACAGGAAAAAATGCCTATTCTAAAAAAAAGATATGCAGATTAGAGAAATAACTTCCCTTTTATAAAAATATTTTTGTATCTATATAATGATATATATATATATATAAAATTTGTTACCTAATGCCGTTATGTGAATCATATTACGATAGACGATTTTTATGCACTTCAACAATCATTATGTTTTGTTTGAATCTAGGATCTCTATGAAGGAATGTAGAGAATTTCATAAGTACATACCTATATTTTACTTGCTGAACTAGTATATATACCATATTTAAATTTTAAAATTCGTTTTCCTAAAAACTGACTAAATAAAACTGCATTTTTCTGTAAAAAATATTCATGTAATTGCAATGAAATGTTGCGTAGTTTCTTCCTAAGCTTGTTCACATTTGAAAGAATTAATATACCAAAAATACAGGGTTACGGTAAGCCCTGACATTACAAAATCGAATGAAAAAAAAAAACCTCAAGCCTAAAGCAAACGCAGAGGTGCCATAGACACTAAACAAATCACCGCATGAATATTCATACCTCATCCCCATGCACGGGGGATCCGATGGGCTTTAATAATAAAAACATATTAGCCGCATTGCATGTCTATCTTTCCGTGACCGGGCAGTTTTACACCTGGTTGGGGGAGGATGGGGCATGTAGGGGGGGGTGACCGTTTGCCAGCCAAGCTATTAATGATGGTAGCCATAATGTTTATTGAGCCCACTGAGCTGTTTTAGGTAATGCACGGAGCCCGTTTTATAAATTAACTTTTATGACTTTGCTATTACTGGTGTCATTTATTGGTGGATTTATTTGAATCATTGCTAACACGTTAATTGGAATTTATTGGATATAAATTAGGACTTACTGGGTATTTGGTGATAGTCACCGTCTCTGGTCTTGTACCTGTTGTATTATGCATGGTAGTAAAAATGTTATTATTGTTTAATATATATAGATAGCAGTAGCTTTTTACAGCAGTACTGTAGAGCATACTTCGCAGTTTATAGTCGCGGAGAGTTTCTTGGAAGTTTGGTAACTGATACTAACTATAGAATCGATTATAAGGAACCTATGGAAATAACGGTGAAACAGACGTTAATTTTGTATTTCCACACAATATTTATATATACCGCATCTAAATATTTTCGTTTCACGAGGTCATTTAATTAAAACATACATGAAAATTACACATTAACCTCGCTTTGTCACAGGGATCAACTAGCACGCGTACCGACATTTGACTTCTTTTTATTGTAATAAAATAATTTGGTCGCGTGAACGCCACGCGGCCCCGTTCGCCCTAACATTACTTCATTAGATAGTGATGATACAGGCATGAGGTAAGTTTAACTTTTTAATTTGATGGCATCGCTTTGCGGTCGAACGCATTCTACAGTGGGGGTGTGATTGTTAACAGATTTATTTTAAAATACTTATGGTTTTACCCACTTTTTCTATTCACGTTTCCTTGCCTCCTTCTCAGCTTGGTCACGTACGAACAGGCGTATAATCATTTAGATTTAAGACATTTCAAAATGGTCCTATATATACTGAATAAAGAGATTTTAACTTTGGCTAAAACATTTTAATGACCCTAAATATAATGCGCCGCTATTTGTCTTAAGAAAAGGTTTTCAATGCGAAGACGCATTAGTGGAACTTAAATGCAAAAAATTGTGTGGTGTTAATCAGATGAAAAATAAAATGTTTATTGTCTTCTAATCCCAGCCCAGCAGTTAAGTAGTGTTCGAGACAACAAGCAACAAGAAAACTCCTTAAAGTCTTATTAATCAATGATTTATTAAGTAATGATTGATCCTTTATTGAACATTACAATTTGACAATCAATATGATTAATAGTCATATAACAAGTTAATGAAGAGCAAAAACCTAAATGAATTTCTTGATGTTAATTGACATATGATTTTCTTACACTTACGATATCAATGCTACAATTGAAAAATAGATTTTCTAATGGATTTATCTATGCTATATGAGATGAGCAGTTTATTCTAAGGGAAAACGTTTTCTAGTACCAAAAATATATTCATTTATATTAATGTGAAAAACAATAAATTCGTTAATATCGGTTTAATTATTGTAGTCTATGGGAATCATGGAGACGGTATATAGTTAAAAATCTTTAAAAGTTAAAGATTTATTATCATAACCAATTACCAAGTAGACGTGCAATGGTAACAATCTGAAGAAGGGGGTTCAGGCTGCTAATTAGCTAATGGACGAGGCACCCTATTTACTGGCAACCCACTGTAATGGATTGTGGCACGCTTAGGCTATCTCCGATTTCACTTGCCTAACAACTATTGATACATTTTCTAGCTTTGTATTAACTGGTGCCTTCATTTTTTTTTTGTTAATTATTTTTGTACCTATGTTTGATAACATATACGATCATTTCACATAAGGTATCGTTAGAAACGTGACTTCAAAGCTGGTTAAACGTAATTCAAGTTTCATTTTGACTCTGTATAAGTATAAGTAAGAAGAGTAGTCTTGTACACAAGTCCCGAGTACTAATAAATGATTGATTAATTAAATCAATTTAATTTTTATTAAGATAATTTGATTTTTGAAAATATAACTCTTATATCTCTTTAAATTACTTGAATTGCAACAGGGTTCAAACTTTTTGAATTAGTTTTAGTGTTGTGGTTTGATTTGTACATTGTCTTTTGATAATTAAGTAAATTCAAATATTGTGTTTTTTTTTATTTTTTTGAATGTTGTTAAATTTATGAAATTTGTTTTATTACGTACTGAATTGAATCTAATTTTTCATTGTATTTAAAAGTAACAATTATATTATGGCTGTAAACTAACACTGCTTTAACCTATATATGCATGACATAAATAATGATCCTTGCTCGCGTAAACATATTCAATACGTTAGGTTATCTGTCAAACAAGATGCATAGTGTTATTTAATTATGATATAATAACCGAGTGTTGCATTTATTTCTGTCAATCATGAGTAGAAAGTCGACGACCTCGTGTGCTTGTCTCGCTGTTTATCTGATATCAGCAAGTCTGACAAGTAACTTTTCAACTTTGGCTCAAAAAGCCCATATATAAAGTAAATCATTTTTTTTAATTACTACGTAAAATACGTACGTTTACCTAACAAGTTGTGTGCAGGTGATTGACCTCGGTCAGATTTTCATGTCGAACTAACACCGGTTGTCTATATACATATACTATGTTAGAAAAATCCGTCAACGAACAACCAAAGTTAAGAAGAACATATTAATTTGCCGTTCATTTTCAATGAAACCATATATTATCAACGAATGGTTATTTCAACACTTTGATCTTTACAGTATTGTCTGTAATAATCGAGGCGTCAATGTTATAGCACTCCGCAATAAAAAACGCATAACTTATCCGACGTAAATGAAATGGACTCGATCAGAGGGTAGCAGTTATGTGTATACGAAAATAGTCTTAAATGTAATAACGATATGGTCTACATTCGAATGTTTTTATGATTTTTAGTTAAAGATCGTAAAGCAGTATGGGGTTGAGTATTCTTCGACATTGGGGATAATATGATAGAGCCACGTCATAATATAATACAAATGTGATGTTAACACCTTGTGTCCAAACTGGAGATCGATAATTTTGTTTGTGTTGTGTAGTATATTTTGTACAATTAGATTGGTTTTGTTGGTTAAAGAATTTCACGTACTTTTTGAATTAAATTCTCGCAATTTTAGTGAAACCCTTGTAATATCTGAATTTGATTAAATAATGAGGTTCGTGCTATATTCGTTAATATTATATAAGACTATCTACTTTCAAACAGTTCACCACAAATAACATCGATACTAATGCATTATTCACAAAAAGGCTTGATTTATATAATAATATTTTATGTTAAATATTATATTAGTAACAATGTAGAACTTAATTAAATTATTAGAACTATACAATATTCGTGTTACACAGTTGTCTAGCTCGAGTACTGCCAATTGAAAAGCGGATTATTATAATAACATCGATTTGTACTAAAATATTCTTGGTCCTTTTTAATATTATGTTATATATGTTACAAATTCGCTCTAATCTATAAAATTAAGACTTAACCCACGTATTAAACCTTTTGGTATATTTTTCTAAGTGGTTTCATGACCTCGTGTAACGGCATAATCCCGGGTCACACATATATACTACCTATATACACAATATGCCCAATCACGGCTTTGGGCGGTGGTTAGGGCGGGGGTGGAATGACATCAATATCTGCGCGCGCACTTTTAATAAGTTTAATACGAATTCGTATCTTCGACTTCGATTTTAAACGCTTAAGAACCTTTTGTAACTAAAAGCTTTGTTGTCGATTTGTTGGCTGTTTTATAACTAATAACTAAATTGTTTTCTGTTCACATTTAGTGTGGAAATTAAAGATCTTTGGATGAATGTAGTGATAGACTCATAATTGATATTACTTAACTAGTTAAGTATTTATAGAACGTATATATATTACTTCTATGTAACTAATGAGCATGTAGTTTAATAGCACAAAAATATATACGATAGACTACATTAAAATTATTACGTTAATAAATAAATACCGGAGACATATCAATTTTGATATAGAGTGTTACAAAGTAAATTCTTTTCGTCGCTGATTACATGCGTGGTAAACCGAAGTAGAAGCCGCGTAACGATTTAGGTCAGTAGGTCTCACCAATGTAGACAAATAAATCAGTTTTTTTTTAGTAAAATTCAAAAGTTTTTACCTAAATGAATAACTACGCAAAGGAATGCGGCGCACGCGACGTTCGCACACATATATTAAGTTGTATACACAAATACATTGGCACACGAAACTAGTTATTTAATACACACACATACACTGAAACGTCTGCACGCACATTCTTATTCATAAGTACATAATTGTGTTTGAGCGGATAATCGCAGACAGATATGGAAATTCTTTATAAAAACATATCGAATGTTAATATATTTTTGTATGATACAGCTAATCTATATACAAATCATGTGATTCGTATACATATTATAGAGCTTTGTAAAGAATATATTTGGTATATTAAAGGTTCAATGTTAAGTATTGCTTAAAAAATTAAAACGATGCTTGATATTGCGTCAATCCAATATTGAAAACGAACTTTGTTACCGACTGTACAGACTTTTGAATGGCGACCCAAGACGAGATTACTATTTGCGACCGTTACTTGTCTCAATGAATGGTGCCTCAAATAACAAGTCAAACAAGACGGGCCTTTTAGGAAAAATGAACGGAAGATATTTAGATGCAGAGTTCAGAGTCATTTGAATATGAATTATAAAACACACATAGATGTTGAAAATCTTCGTTATTAATTGATTTTCATGCGAAATATACGTTTGGTTTGATTTAAAAGTTGTCATACATTGTTATGAATGTAAACATTGGAGGTTTGGGTTATCTTAGTTTCATTTATTACATAGTTGACGTTTATAAATACCCGCATCGCTATTTCATGAGATGTATGACATAGTTATTTGCTATGCAACGACTCAAAACCTATCAGAGGAAGTGACCGCAAAATGGCGTTTTTTTTTTTAAAAATCCACTTTTGAAACCGCGCCGCCCACGCACTGCCGGAAATATAGTTGTGATAACATCACAAGCAGTAAGTAAGCATGCTGCGCACGACTTCGTCATTAGAAGGAATTGTGCATTTTTTACTCCACTAAAAAGGAAGTTAGGCGATGATAAGGTCTCTGTCAAGTACTTACTAATAATTAGTATAATGAATTGATGTTTTTTTTTCATACAATAACAACGACTAAATATATTATGAATGGACATGCTTAAACATATAATTTTTTGGGTTCGCGTGGAATCAGTAAAATTACAATCGAAACTTGGAAATACAGTGAAACAGATCTGTGTCATTTTCTGTGAATGTGTCCGTATTTTTCATTGGCACATGACATAGTTTGAGGCCTTCTTAAACTGGGCGAACACAGGACAAGATCTCGACTTGGTAGAACTAACAATGGAATACGAGTCACGACTTCTGTTTCAATTTGTATTATACATATCGTGTGACCTATGACAAGTCTGCTCAGTTTTAATGTACCTGCTTTAGCTATTTGCAATAATGAAATCAATGAAAGTATCATACTTTAAGCCACTTTTCAGCAGAAGCTTTGCCTTTTTGTCCTTTGTAACTTTGCTGTGTGGATGCACTTTGCCCCATCGAGGGGACATAGGATCATTTAAAGTAAGTCAAGTTTATACGAGTATAGTGTCTTGTATTTACTACACCATAAAGTGTAATATCAATTGTCAGTCCAATATATAATTTGACTATAAATATATATGAACACCACATCAGGTTTTGTGGCGTTAAGTTGAATAAAGAAAAATAAAAGTTTAATTAATAATAATCTTTGTAAATCAATGTCCATGTTGCAAAGTTAATGAGTTCGACATGAATTTGTAATAAACGTAAGTTTAAATCTAATATGTTTTTATTATTAATGTGTATAACTAGAGGAAACCGGTGACAAGTGTTGAAATCTTCAAGTCAAATAAGGTTAAGAAACACATTGTTTAACTCGGTGATTTTCTTTCAAGTTTATGTCGGCCATAACACTTATGAATGAGTGTTAATAGAGCCACTATACCTAATTAGCATAAGTCGTAAATTATAAGTTGGGTATTTTAATTATGATAAATTTGCAAAATTTAAAAATGTTTAATTTATTTTTTGTTTAGTTTTTTTTTGTATTTTAACGATATTTATTTTTATGTTGTTGGTTATAATAAAAATTGATTTACAAAAATGAAAAATAGTGTACGTGTACTGTTGGAAAGTAAATATTTGTAGGAACACTTTCAAATAATTTAAATCCGATTAAAATATTACATGATCGAAGTTGATTTGTCATATCAACACACTTTGTATACAAATTTATTATTATATAAGTTTTGGTAAAAGAGTGCAAAAATAGAAACTCAGAAGCATTTTTATTAACCTGTTTAGAAGATGATGTCATCACGAACCTAACGGTCAGTGTCTCCGCGACTATTTATCTAAATATTAATATGATTAAGTATGTCTAGTCATTTACTAAAAATACCATCTATTGATTATGTTCAGCTTTCGGTAACCCGAAATATGTTTCACCGGGAATCAATATCCATTTCTCCACTTCGGGTGACTTATTTTGAAACGTGCAGTTGTGCGATGTCCAGGCCGTGTGAGGAAATCAGAGTATACGTATACTGTGTGTTTTTAAGGCGATATGATCATCCCCTATGTCAAATGTATGCAACAAGCCTAAGATTTCTTCATAGTATCCTTTACAAGCGTTAAAATTAATTCACTGTCTCAGCTTTTAGCACGTCTAAATAATTCGCATATCAATAAAAGTATATGAACTTTTTTAAACCATTTTGTGCACACAAGAGCATAATTACAGTAAGAAACACTATTGACAAAGCGGACGAAACGTTTATTTTTTTTAGCTCATAATATGATGTCAGTAGACCACCAGCTAACATATGGAGTTATGTGTAGATTTTCAACACAAAGAAAGTATTAACCAACTTAGTTTGTTCTTCTAAGACTTCTGTAACTAGTTTTAGCTATATGAAGAAAGTTGATTCGTGGAGTGCTCACATTGATACCTGATATTCAATTGAACTCTTCAGGAATATTCTTGACGTACACAAGTGATCGCTGATACAATTCTATGTGGAAATTTAAATAAATAACGCCGCTTACGTTCTTCAGATTGAATTTTGTTGGTCGAGTGGCTTTTGCATAGGACTCTTCTCACGAGATGCAATAATCCATTTATCAATGGACATTACTCTTCTAATTAATATTCGCTCGCACGCTGAAGGTAGTAAATAAATGCTTGCAGCCATGACAGACGGCTTATAATAATAACCTTATTTAAATGTCGGAAAATAGGCTTTTAAATATATAATATAATAGATCTATAAGATGATAATAGTTAGAATTAAGTCCAAAGCACTCATAACCGAATGCGAATGTTTAACATTATGAGATTGGAGGTAGCGAGAGAGTTATGCAAAGAAGCAGAAGGAGGTCTGTGGTCTATGTTGATACCAATGAAAAACGGCCGGATCAAATATAAACAGATTTAAGTTAGATTTTATCTCGTTCAAGGTACTATAACTATACGCACTCGACACTATAGTAATTTTATATAAACGATGTGTATTTTTATTAGTTAATATCAGTACAACACAACCACTATACATTAATATGGAAGTGAGGAGAATATTTGCTGTTTTAATTTGTTCGTAAATGCATCAGTAAAATAAAGGGTACACAGGGGTTATAAATTAAATCACATTTTAATAGCAACTGAAGCAATAATCTCATGTGAATGTTTTACGCGCCAGTAAAACTATACGCTTGAATATTACTGTATTATCATGTATATTATGCGGATAAACGTGTATAACATCAATTCTAGTCGTCAGTATTCATATATTGATATAACTGTGGGGTCGCGGGAAACTGGCCGCCCACGCGCCTACCTATGCGGTACAATCGCACACACAAACTTAATTGCTGAGCACAATGGTGAATTTATTATCGTACAATATACGAATACACGACGGGTATTTTTTGTTAATCTTAATTTTGATGGGGCAATTATACACGGGGGTCACACGTATATGTCGAGTGAGTATATAACTTCTCGTCATCGACATGAGGCCGCACTGCTCAGCTAAGCTCGCCAACAAACCAGAGCTGAGCTTTAAAAACTTTCAGACTAACAGCGAGATCCCACTCCAAAAAGAATAGTGGCCTGTGACCAAGTTAATGCGACTAGTCGAGTTTAGTTGAATTAGTTGTTTGAAGCAAGGAGGTGCTTTTTGTTAGCCACAGCCTTACTGTCTTACTTTGAAAATATATACTCGTTCCATAAATGAATCGATTTAACTTAGATTGAATGTAAGACATACAAAAGATAGACATTTTTACTTGAGATAGAGTTACTATGACGGCAAAAGGATGATTCAAAGCGATGTACGTTTGTCATTGTATCATTAAATAAAATAATATTTTTTTATTACAATTTTACATCCATGTGCTGGTAGCTGGTAAATCTCTGCTCAGCTTTGGTAACTGGAATTCGTTTTACATAAAAAATATGTTTTATACATACAATTAAAAAGGTATTAAATTTTTTTTAGGTGAAACGTGAGCACCCGATTGTATCTGAATGACATCATCGCGGTTACGGCGAAATTTTAATGAAAAACCTAAAAGAAAAGGTAATATTACAATAAATACTCGTATGTCTAAGTTACGAAACTAGCCACGTAACTTAGTAGGAGAGAGAAGCACAGACCATTAGGTTAGGTCACGTCATCTGCGTCTGTTTTATAGATCTATCAATCAAAAGAAAAGTGAATTAGTCGTCTCACGGTCTATGTATATCACTGATTCAGTACCTTGTGTTTACAACCCAGATGTTACTTAAGGAATAATAAAATTCTTACCGGATACATATCGTTGTTGGCATTACTGGAAAGTTCAGAGGTCAGATTAAAATCTAGACCGAGTTTGGTATGAAACAGGTATCTCGAACGGAACCAAATATCTTAAAGCAGACACAATAATATTGATATTTACGAGAAATGTCTGCGGGAATTTCACACTTTTTTTTAATATTTTAGCTACCAGAAAAAAAATTCTTAGATTAATTTCAGGCGAGTAATAAGCGTTTAAAAAAACATAATCGTTAAATAATACCTGATTAACGGATAGGAATGTTTTAAATTCGATTTGTGGCTGGCAATGACAATATACCTGGTAAGTTTTTTGAGTGGGAGTGCCATGCTGTTACTTAGAGTTTCAGCCGAATGGGCAGGCACGGCCGGAGAAATACCACTCTCTCACAGAAAATCGGCGTAAAGTGATGCAATTGGACTTTGTTCATTTTGTACTCGCGTTTCGTTCGGTGAGTGAGATCTTCCGGTGCCCATCCCTTTCCCCTCCCCCGTCCTCTTCCCCTACCCCCCCCCATTTCCTAATTTTCCTTTAAAGGCCGGCAACGCACTCACGAGCTACCAGCCGCGTGAGTGTCTATGGGCGGCGGTTTCACCTTTATGGTGGGCCGCCTGCTCGTTTGCCCCCTCTTCTATAAAAAAAAAAAAAAAAAAAAGTATACCCTCAAGGAGCAACCCCTGAAGCAAGGGTTTCTCACGCTGAAGAGGAAACCAATTAATAAAACTAACCAACGACTAAGAAGCCGGGGATGGAGTTTTATCCAGTTAAGTGAACAGCTTAGTTGATAGTGAGTGATTTTCAGTTAAAGGAAATAAATATATTCCTTGCACGAATTTATAAAAAAAGTAATATTAGTCCGTTATAATATTTAGCTAATTTAAATACAAGACTTGTCCTGTGTAAAATAATAAAACCTAACCGTTCAAGTTATTCTATAACCTACGCATAAAGAAATTGTGACAACATTAGTTTCCAAAGGCCCTATCAAAACAAGTTCAACGCGTTTTTAAGTGCGTAAATAAATTAAATCACGATAATCAAAAAACACTTAATCTCTTTAATAATATCGTTAATGAAAATCATCATACAATATACCTTATAAAAGTTAAATGAAAATTTATTAGAAATACTCCTAGTTATTGATACATTACACTGTATTTTATATTCGTATTTTTTATCTATATAATATTCTTAAAACTAGTATTAAACCTCCACAAACATAAACACTAAGAATAATAATAAAAAAGAATAATATATACATTATAAAATATATTTGTGGTACTTCATTTATAAACACGAGTTGTAATTTATAAGTCTTTGTTGACCAGTGAAAACTGACATCGACTTTTCCTCAGTCAAGCAAGGCATTCCTTATCTAGAACTATCCTTTTCGGTCACATTTAATGACGTTTAGTCTTTCTTGCAACCAGTTGCAACACAAACAAGTTAGAGAATATTTAAAAGCTGTTCAATATAAATATTACAATAGTAAAACTTAGTTATTATCTTTCTTAAGCGGCCATTTAATCGTATAGACACAACAAGACTCGCGATTGAATTGCCTTTTAAGATATCTTTTCATGTTGAACCTAGAATCGTTTTATCACTGTCACCTAGAAACTTATATGCAAGTTGTCATAAGTTCTTTATATACTGTAACGTATATTTGTAATACGAAAAATAATAACAACATTCACACGAAATAGTTGACAACACCTGGTTAAAATTACTCCCTTTATTATTTATAAAACAACGATTAATCGTAACTTGTAATTAGATTTACGACCGCCGGCTACGGATAGCCATCGAGTGAACCGGAGAATCAATTTTTTATTACTGTAAAATAATAGAAAGTTTATATTTGCTTATAGCTTCAATGATCTACTGAAACGCCTGCTCAGAATGTGTATCTTGGAAGATTTTCACTATTATATAATATATATGATTTTCTTGATTGGTTGATTGTGACTGAGGCGGTTTGTCCTAACAAATTTTGGATTGAAACGGTTTTGCATCTAATCGTTAATTTCAGTCATAAGTCATAAGTCAATTTATGTAGGATTGAGGTGGATTTGCAATTTTTGACCGGAACAATTTGGTGTGTTCTGTTAAAAATTTACATTTTTTATATATATTATTTTTACGTCGTCTTCGAACGTGTGTTTAAGACAGAAAGTTTTTAATATATACATGCAAAAATATTCTATCTGCGTAACGAGATAGTGGCATTGTGCCAATCTGTAAGTCTGAGGTCCAGAAGGTAGTATAGCTCAGAATAGATCTAGTGTATGGTCGGACATCCTACATGTGAATATTCAAAATATCGAAACAAAAATACACATCGCATTGTATACACTCCCAAGTGGTTTTTGTTGTCGATCAAAAATTGTAATTAATACGTGATTTAAACTAAAGATAAATTTACATTATAATCGAGTATGCTGTGTGATTGTTTATGATATTCCGATAGCCATTAACCTGTAAAGACGCCAAAGCTCGCGACGACTATGAATGGCCGGTCTAACTGTAAATTAGAAAAAACGTCAATAACGAAGATTTACTGCCTTTCTGCAGGTGGGGAGATTGATTGGAAGATAATATTATAATTGTATTGATCGTTTTTATTTATTGTTTAATGCTTCGAAGTTTTTGACAAATTCAATGTATGAGTGTTAAATCGGGTGATACTCTTATTATATTTCATCTCCCTAATTATAAATCCCGCCAATTTTGTTTATTGTTGATCCAATACAATCTATTAATTTATCTCTAATTATATCTTAAATAACTAAAAAAAATCAATGTTTATCTTTCTTTGGTTGTATTTTTGTAAATAATTAATGTATTACAATTGTAAAATAAAGTTAAAAAATGCGCCTTTATTTGGAGTTTTAAGATGAATAGCAAAGCGCTAGTCTAAGCGGTGACCGCGTTCCAGGTGCCTTCGGTCCCCTCAGGCGACGCGGCTTCCACTTTCTACACGATCCGACCACAGTCGATCTGTTCGTAATTTCACTCATTACAACACGTGCAAAATGTTTACCCATACATTTGAGTACCCTTTTCAATTTGTATTTGCTAAATATGATTAACCGCTTTAATTAAAAGTGTTTTGACTTTAGGCTAGATTAGTTCTACGTCCCCGGAGCGTCCCATGCCCGGGAGTAGGCTTATTAGGGACCAATTAAATATATAAGAGTAGAACTTACATTGAAATTACAAAAATAACATCTTTCTAATGTAACAATTGCGACGTTCGTGTTTTGTTTTACAATGAATTCGTTCCCTGGTACAACAGGGTTGTCGTATACGCAAGTTTAATTTTTTTTGGGTATCACAGAAAACATTTCGACATTTATACACAATTCTCACATTAGTCATAAGGTGACCCTTTGAAAATATTTCTTTGCATCACGTGCCTTCCTCGTTCTATCGGCACAATCTAAATCGGCTTAACTTTGGCTTATACTAAGAAGCGGTAACAACATCTAACTTACTATACATTGCTGTTCCCGGACGACAACGTGCTACCACGGCCAAATAAACCGGCAATGTACACATTATGTAGATCTCTGACGTGCTATACGCAAGCTGAGACCGAGATGTAAAATCATTTGTCATATGAAGATACAGTCAATGTTTGTTGAATTGACAATGGATCATATTGCTTTACTAATCTTATTTTGGACGAAACTTTTTAATAAACTTTTTTTATTGGTGATGAGACTGTCCATTACAAACCGACTCTTACGGACTACACAATTATTAAAAATACAGCTATGTACCTATTAACTTTTTATCATAGTCAATAATTATATATTTAAAAAATTATTTATTATAAAAAATACCTGTCCACTATTCTGTGTTAACCTTCCGCATACATGATACAAGTGATATAGCGCAAGTTTTATATACGACATTTTGTATTCTACAGTTGATGACCTTATACAAATTATGATCATTCTACTTACATTATTGTAACGAAACATATTTCAGTCTAGACATTTCAGTTGTAGGCTGAAAGTAGTCTTAAAAACCGAACACAATATATTTAGAGTATTATTTTGGATACATTCAGTGCCAGCGATAAATTGTATGAATTATTCGATCTGATACACGTTGTTGGTACGGCAAAACACAATGTCAAGAAGCCATAAGGTGATTATTAAAAACAAAAGAATCAACAGTCTAAGTTGTGGTTTTTTTTTTAAAAGAACAACTATTTTTGTGCACTACCAATGTCTGAAATATGGTCACTACTATAACAAGATCTATTATACACAGACTTTTATAGTAAATATGGAAAAATTACAGTCGATGTGTTATTCTGTTTTTTATTGTACATTCAGGCCACATTGCCTGTAAGCCAATCGATTTAACCGCTCAGTTTTAACGATATACAATCATCATATGTCATTGTTATAGCGCGTAAAAAGTTGACTACTTGTGTTTAGCAGTTTAATGCCCGTTTTACTTTAGATCCGATTAAATATTACTAGTCAATAGTTTATGTTAGCATTTTTTGAATAATGCAGTTTTAATAACTATTAAATATTCAATTACCAAAGAGATCGAACGGGATGACACTTTACTGACTTGACTTATAATCCTATGCCCCCATGATGGGGCAGCGGGCATCCACAGCAATCCTACATCGCGCTCTGTCCGACGTTACTGACGATAAAATAATAAATTATCGTCTTAATGAATGTATTGTGTAACTCCGAACTTTATTTTTTGAATATAGTGTATGTAAATTGTTTAAATGGCATCACCCAGCAATCTAATTTATAGGTATTATTAGTGGGTTTTGTGATTCAGAAAACTCTTTATTAACTCTTTATAAACTGTTATATATACTTATCTTTCGAAATAATACTAATATTAATACTGTGATTTAAAAATTTTAATTATATTTTAATGCTTCTCAAAATATGGCCATTAAAATTGTGAAAATTTACACGAACAGTTACGTATTATGTGGGTAATTTATTTATGGTAATATAAATATATGTTTAAAAATTGTTTACATTATGTCGTAACGACTCATGTCAAATTATGAATTCTACTTTTGATATTTTATCGCTACCTGACCCAAGTAATCATAAAATAAAGACGAAAGTCTTTTTGTCTATTCTGACGATGTCATATTAGTCATAGTTATTAATGAAAATGTATACGTCGTATATTTAAAATAAATATATTGTTATTCTCGCACCAAAGACATTTCCTAAAATAAGGTTAACGTCATTGTATAATCAAGAGACGCCAAACAATGGCCAGTGTCTCGTCAATAGGTACCGGCCATTAAGATGTTGCTATTCCACTTAATTAATAGATTTACAAAACGAACTAAAAATCGATCCATTAGGTCAAGGGTCGCAAAAAGATAGACCGAGACGGATATACTTTGCTTGGTTGCGCTGTGCAATTCTATTTGAAATGGCGAATCACGCCTCCAGCGTCAGAGTGGGACAGCATTATCGATAGCAAAATGCTAGCTATAATAGCGTTTAACATAAATTAAACTGTAACAACTTGACACAAAGTATACATTCCTCGAACCAAAAATTCAGTCACGATTTTGTTGTTCTGTGGATATTTCGCTACTCCGTTTCATTAATATCAGTTACTTCATAACAGATTATAAATGAATCTGATTATCAACTGACGATTAAATATATGTTTTACACAAAATATAATTATGCAGTTTTGCGTATGATATTTATTTTATAGTATTATTAATAATTATATTTTATACTTGTTGAATTATATGTTCCAATATTATGAATTGAAACAGTTCCGTTCAAAAACCTCGCAATTGAAATCTCTTTACGTTGGTAAGTCTGTCTAAAGAACAACTATAATGACGCGTTTGAAACCGTGGCATGGACTAATAGAATTTACAAAGTTGTAATATAAATTATACAGTAGGTATTTATAATCTGTAATCTCTAGTACATGTCTGTAATCGTGGTATACCACCTAGGTATATGATCTCCAACTTCTGAGGGTTTAAGTTCACAAAGGACATTTTTAGATATTTACGTAGATCTATGATTTGTTAGTCTATGTTTAGCTTAAAAAATATCACAATTGCTTTATTATAATGAAACTCTTTCGACGTTTCGCGAACTTTACAATAAAGACACTTTTGATGGGTCTTATTTATGGCCAAAACGAAAATATTACTTGTATATTACTTATATAGTTATAAATTACATGCTACGAAGCTATTTCTGCCTAATCAGTCTAAATCAATAGATGGACTTGTCTGTACCGTAATATTTGCTTAAGATACCCTGTGATAAGGAAGCTACGTATAAGGACACTCAAATATTAGTTTACTACAGTATTTTTTTTTAATTATAAGAAACTATATTATTTTTATTACTTAATTATAATCTGTGATCACGTGTGTGCTTGTGTGTGACTCTATGGATATAAGCCTTTGTTTAAAAAGGTCGCTCTGATAAAGAATGTGCTCGTTTTCATATTCTTATATGAGAATCGTTTTAAACTTAACGATTAGTTATTACTAATGTATACTCTGTGTCGTTCAGTAAATCTGTAACTATTTTATGTTGTTAAAATGTAAGATAACTTATTGGCCACGATTTTCCACGACTTAAATAATAATCAATTTATATACATTTTCTATACAATTTTTTAATATTAAGTATACAAATTACTTCCTCTTCCCAATCCAAATCCGACAATCCTATAGAAAACTTAGGCATATACCTTCGCTTATATAAGTCTAACGATATTTAAAAATAGAACGGAACAAATACGGATAATGCATAGTGAATTTCTACGAAAGATATGTATTTTGTGAAATACACTAGTTGTGCGACACAACGTGTAAGATATCAGTTGTAAACATAACATTCACGCAAACCACGATAAATAGATAAGCGAATGCATTCACAAAATCTGACATCATGTACTTTGAGTAGGTACTTAAACGTGGAACTCCGGCCGCGATATCTACATCATTCTTACAAATTATTATAAGTATAAACTTAAACAATGCGTCGCAAGTTGAACTGGATGGGCCCACCTTCGGGGAGATCCAATATTCCCGCGACGTCTCCCTTCACCTCACCAGCAGGTAAGACTTGAAGCGAGGTAAAACTGAGGCCCTCTAAACCTTCGTGAGGACATAGGATCTTAAGGTCATAAAATAACCAATATGAATCAAAAAGTAAAATACATTAAAAGGTTGGCCCTTGTGGTAGAGAGCCCATAATGCTGATGGTTTGTAGTTGTCAGTATAAAACGATAACTATATTACTAATAAAAAATGATTCATAGCTGAATGTTATTTGATAACATTACATTTCGTGAAATTTTTATAATATATGAAATTCGGCTAAATCTTAAAAATTGCAGTAAAATTAAATGCTCGATTTTATTTACGGAAATATTTAGGTAATTCGTCAAATTACCGTTATCAAATATTAAGAGACGTACGTGTCGGTAATTTTTGCGACAATTAAGTGTGTTTGTCTGTTATTTCGATGTTTTGATAATTTTTATTGAGTAGTCTCGTTAATAGTGTACCATAATTTTAAAATGAACATTTACGATAAGTAGATAGGGAATTGATAATGCTAACGTAAAAATAATTAATCTCACTTTAAAATGGGTTAGCAAATAGAGGTGAGGTTTGCAAAATATATTTAACAAAATTTTTAACTTATCTTCGGTACGTTGCAGAAACCGATTAGATAACATTGACAGATAAAAATATTAAAGCAAATATGAGATGCATATTTTTATATAACGTACACCTGTAAATGCGTTCCGAATTTTAAGTGAGATTCTTGCAATTATTCAAGTCGCGTGGCAACGCACGTCGGAGTAGAAATACCTACCGTCTAATTAGAATGGCACAACTATTCACCATATGGGTTTTAAGTTTATTTTATTAGTTTCAATACAAATGTCATACTCAATACACAAATAATTATATAATACTAGCTGAAACCGGCAAACGTTGCTTTGCCCATACAATTATATACGTGGTGGTCATGCTATTGAATTGTAGCTTATATGACACGTGTGTCGGTTTACCATAGCAGTGCCATCTATTGATTACTTACTCAGTCCAGTCGAAAAGTATCGACATCTGTTTAAATCTTTTGGAGTTAACAGATAATTGTGACTGTCAATTAATTATATAGACAAATAATTTGCAATAAAATAAAATTGCGACTATAATTAAAGATCTAAGCTATCCTATATCTCAAGTTGGACCAGACTGTTTGCCAATTCAATTTAAAATCGGTTATGTAGTTTAGAAATCCATCGGGGACAAACATCGTGACAGGAGATTTATATATATAAGATTATTAATGTATGTTGAAGTGTTGAATTAACAATATTTATATCGCACTTGTCAGACATGTCAATCAATCAGTGAAGAATACTGTTACGATTTTTCAGAACTAAAACCGGGTATCTACCCGAATGTTGTTTGATAAGAATAGTCGATGTAAAAAACCGCATATTTATTTTAACAAGAAGTAGTAGTAGTTGTAGTAGTAGTTATTTTTTTAGCTAAGGGACCGGACGACACTACTCAAGTGATGTATGTTAATCGAATTGCGCTCTAAAATTGTTCGATTTTATCATTGCATGAAACGTATAGGCTACTTAACAGTTTATTTAAAAAAAAAATATGATCGAGATGGTCTCGATTATGTCGTATCGAAATTATTGAAAGTGTACAATGGAAAATACTCAGCAATACAGAAGATTGAATATTCTAATACTATTGTGCCAATGTTTAGGGATTTCTAATATATCTACAATACCGAATGTCTCATTTTCCGAAGGTGTTATTGGTTGTATTATATTCTTTACGTTGATCTATATATTTCTTGGCATTCCACTTTTGTTTATGGAGACTGTCATTGGTCAATTTACAAACCGCGGCTGTATTGATGCTTGGAAGATCAGACGCTGTACAACACACGTCGGTTACATCCTAATTGTGTGGCAAGTCTTGATTCTTATACACAACCATACAGTCACGTCGTTTCTCATGCACTACCTATTGATTAGTTTCGAGAATCCCGTACCATTTTACACGTGCGGACCGTGGAGTAATAAACAATGTAATATTTTCTATAGAAATTATACTGTTAATAAAAGTTGTGGTGGCAAACATGGTGCACAATATTGTGAAGGGCTCTACACGACGTTTCCAGAATATCAGTATTGGAGATTCCGTTTAGTCAAACTTGATATGAAAACTGATATTGCTTGGAAGGTGTGTTTGGCGTCGGCGGTACTTTGCACATTGATATATCTAAGTTGCTTCAAGAGGGAACGATCTTTGAGATGGGCAACATATTTCTTAGCGATATACCCATTAATGTCATACTCGGCAGTATTAACTGGATCATTAATGCAAAAAGGGATCGTTGTCAAATTCCCTGAGGCTTTGGACTTCGATTTCAAGCAGTTTATGAGGAGGTTTAGAATATCCAACATAGTTAAACGGGTCGTGTCCAATTTAGGCATTGGTTCCGGTGTTATTTTGAATCTTTCGGCAAGTTCACCATTCCGCACACCATGCCTATCCAACAGTGTCATTTGCGTCGTTATTTGCGCACTCTTTACCATCATAGCCATTTTTACAACAGCCCTGATGACATGCCCTTACGCGTTTGTATTCGATGACAAAGCAGAGACATTAATGAAACTGAACATTTCGTTTCTCTTTGAAAAAATTCCGAGAATGTTATATCACTATGATAAAAGGTCCTTTTACTTAATCACCACATACAGCTGTTTCACAGTACTAGGTTTATGTACAGATATTCTTGTATTCTACAGCCTATTAGATGTTGCGGCGAGGAATAATGATAAAATTGAGAAATATCCAGGGCTCACGTGTTTTTGTGGCAGCTTATTGCTGTTTCTAATAACAATTCCACTTTTTAATTATTACGGAATTAACATTATTATTGTGAGCTTTCGGAGACACGTTATCAATTTCGCGATATTCATATCTACGCTCGAATGCCTCATGTTTTTGACTTGGTATGGTGTGCAAAGATTCTCAGAAGATGTACACTTTATGCTGGGTGTTAAGCCACAATTTTGCATTAAAACCGCTTGGACTCTATCAAGTATATTACTGGGATACTCATTTTGTAAAGAACTGGATTACCGTTGGAGAAAGAGCACACAGCCCTTGTATGGTTCATATGTCGTTGTGGCTATAATCGGAATAATGATACTATCATTCATAGGAGAGAGTGTACATGCTGCTATTACAAGACAATTAGGTGCTTTATTTAAATTGGATCCAACTTGGGGCCCTAAAACGGAGGTATTGCAGAGAAGCAGGGCGATGTTTTCGGTCCAAGCGATGACTAAAGAGTATATGTATCGACAGTATCATTTGCAAGCTGGAATAATATCGCGTCAAAAGAAATCAAATGTAAGAAATAGCATTACTCAATAAATTATGTCTGTGCATTTTACAGTACCTTAATTCTCCTATAGCGAGGCAGCGCATTAAGTATTCCAAATTTTTAATGGTTATAATAAGCCCTCAGAGTCGCCCTACCTAATACTCTTTGAATTATGTAAGCCCTTAATAAATCCTTAACGTAACAATATATGTTACACATTTAGGTAAATTTCTATTTTTTTTTTTTTTTTTTTTTTTTATGTGAAAGGAGGCAAACGAGCAGGCGGGTCACTTCGAGTGATGTGCCAACCGCCGCCCATGGACACCTGCAACGCCAGGAGGCTTACAAGTGAGTTGCCGGCCTTTAAGGAAGAGGAACGCTCTTTTTTTGAAGGTCCCCAAGTCGTAGCGGATCGGGAATACCTGCGCTGGCAGTTGGTTCCACAAAGAGGTGGTGCGCGGCAGAAACTGCCTTAAAAAACGCACAGTCGTGGAACGCCAGACATCAAGGTGGTACGGATGGAATTTCGTATTCTGCCTTGATGTCCGGTGATGGAATTCCGCTGCAGGTATTAGCCCGAACAATTCATCAGAGCACTCCCCATGATAAATGCGGTAGAAGATGCAGAGGGAGCCTACATCTCTACGCAGAGCCAAAGGATCAAGCCGATTGGAAAGGATGGGGTCGTCGACGATACGAGCCGCTCTGCGTTGGATGCGATCAAATGGAAGGAGCTGGTATTGGGGCGCCCCCGCCCAAAGGTGGGAACAGTACTCCATATGAGGCCGAATTTGCGCTTTATAGAGTTGCAAGCGATGGCCTGATGTGAAATACTGACGCGCCCTGCTGAGAACACCAAGCTTTTTAGAGGCTAACTTAGCCTTACCTTCCAAATGATTGCAGAACTGGACATCGCTCGATATATCGACACCAAGAATTCCAATACTGGCTGAGGCTTTAAGAGGAGTGTTATCGAATAGTGGGGCCACGACAAAGGGATTCTTTTTAGCGGTAAACGCGCAAACCTGGGTCTTCGAGGGGTTAAATTGGACTAAGTTAAGTCGACCCCAATCCGAGACTCCACGCAGTAGAGTCTCGACTTCAGATACAAGTTTGTCCCGACACTGCTCGACATCAACCCGGGAAATATTTGCACGGCCGTGATATAGAGCATCTCCAGTACTGTCATCCGCATAACAATGAAGGCTGCTTAAGTGCAACATATCATTGATATGCAAGAGGAACAGCGTAGGAGAGAGTACACAGCCTTGGGGAACTCCAGCGTTTATGGATTTGAGGTCGGAACATGCACCGTCGACAGCGACCTTGATGTTCCGATCGGCCAAAAAACTGGAGATCCAGTCGCATAACTTCACGGGAAGCCCATATGCTGGAAGTTTTGAGAGAAGCGCCTTGTGCCATACCCGATCGAAGGCCTTTGCTATGTCCAGACTAACCGCCAGTGCTTCCCCTTTAGACTCAACAGCTTCTGCCCATTTATGAGTTAAGAAAACTAGAAGATCACCAGCTGAGCGGCCACGGCGGAAACCGTATTGACGGTCACTAATCAGCTGGCATTCCTCTAGGTAACGAAGGAGCTGGCTGTTGATAATGGTCTCCATTATCTTAGAAAATAAAGGGGTAACAGCTATTGGGCGGTAGTTTGAAGGATCAGAGCGTTCGCCTTTTTTAGGAATCGGGTGAACCAAGGCGGTCTTCCAAGCGTTCGGGACAATGCCGAGTGAATAAGAGTGCCGGAAAAGACGCGTCAGGACCGGAGCCAACTCAGGAGCACAAGTGCGCAGCACTATTGGAGGAATACCATCCGGTCCACTCGACTTATGAATATCCAGGGAAGTAAGGGCTTTGCGTACAGCACGAAGCCGAAAAACAATTTCGGGCATCGAGGTATCACACCGCAATAACGTCGGTGGAGTATTCCCGTGGTCATCAATCGTCGAGTTGGACCCGAAAAGAGAGCCTAAAAGATCGGCTTTCTCTTTCGGGGTGTTGGCCATCAGGTTGTTCACCCCAAGTAGTGGTGGAAGAGATGGCTTACAGAAGTTTCCTTGAACAGCCTTGGCAAGAGACCAGAATGCACGTGTCCCAGAAGGGAGCCGAGCCAGTCTATCTCCAATTCTGCTGATGTGAATAGACTTTGCCTTAGCAATGGCACTCTTGAGGGACCTAGAGGCCGAGTTATATGCTTTTTTAAGAACGCTGGTATTTACATCACGTGATGCTGCCGCTTGAGCCCAGGTACGATAACATTCAAGCTTTCGGCGCGCCGCCATTTTGCAAGACTGTCTGAACCAAGGTTGGGACTTGCCACCGATGGGCACAGCAGAGAAAGGAATAAAAAGCTCCATTCCCTGCAGCACCACATCAGCGACAGAGTCGGCAGCAGCATTCGGATCATCCGACGAAAAACAAATCGGCCCCCACGGGTAGGAAGCAAAAAAGGAGCGCATTCCATCCCAGTCTGCTGACCTATAGTGCCAGACGCGACGACAACCTGCAAAACGAGGTCTAGTGAGTCGCGTTGTTCTTATAGTACTCCGAACAAGGCAGTGATCTGAAGATCCTAATGGGGAATCAACTGATACATGATACCCGTCCGGGTGAGAAGTCAGCAGCAGGTCCAACAGTGAAGGATTATGACCTTCGACATCTGGGATTCTCGTGATCGAGGGCACCATTTGAGTCAGGTCATAGGCCAAGGCAAAGTCGTGAAATGTTCTTCCCGCATGGTCGGTGGTAGTAGAGCCGAGCCAATCGGTATGGTGGGCGTTAAAATCGCCAAGAACTACGACTTCAGCGGTAGGAACATTTGCAATCAAGGAGTCTGTAGCCGATTGTATGTGCTCCACAAGTCGGTCAATTTCGGCATTACCGCTATGAGACCTATAAAGGCATGCGTAGAATCGCGGATGGTCATCGCAGTCTACGCGGAGCCAAAGAATCGATAGGTCTTTTCCTTCAGGAAACGTGAGGCGACGAGAGCAAATGTCATTCCGGACATAGACACACACTCCAGCCCTTGGCAAGAATCTATGTTCTAATTTATAACCAGGGTAGGAGAGGAAAGAGGTGTCGCCAGGAGAAGAAATCTGTGTCTCGGTAAGAAAGAGTAAGGCCGGCAAAGCTGTTTCAAGGTGGTGGTGAACAGCGTTTAAGTTCGAAACAAGCCCCCTCACATTGCAAAAGTCCACAGAAAGCGATGAGGAAGAAGCCAAGTGATGCTTACTCTGTTTTAAATATTAATATTAAAATCCGTTTAGCCTTGAAATATCACATAACAAGTATATTTGAACCCCGTTTTCGACGACTGTTTGATTTAATATGAATAGATGTTTACCATTTTTATACGACAATTAAGTGGTCTCTATATATTCGAAAATAAATGTCGATGTCGAATCGTTCGATGATTCGGACGTCCCATGGCACACAAGGCATTTCGACTGTACGGGATCGTCCCCAGGCCACAATCACTTGCGGCCTCCGTATTTTTAGAACTAGAACGACTCGGTTCGTATGTCTGCACATCGATTCATCCCAGATGGGGCCTTCTTTTACCGTACTGTGCATAATGCCGCAGTATTTCTGACGCACGGGAGAGCTTGCGAATACTTTGGAGTTCTAACAGCCATCCAATACGTCACCAATTTATTTAATTTTGGATGCTACTTTAATTCTGATTCCACACTCGTCCCAAACGAGGTGAGGATCATGGTATAGTATGGCTTTCGTTTTTTCCATGGCCGTCTATAGAACAGGCTCCACTGAGTTTGAGTAAGACTATTCGCGGCCAACCGGTGTGTGCTAGGTTCAATCACCGTTGGCTAAATGAAGAGGGGTCAAAACCTTAACTCTGATAGGACTAAACAATGTTATACTTATGACTCACATAACCGCTTATGTTATTAAATTAAACTGGAATTAGTTATTACGTAATTTACTATATATGAGTCACCAACGAAAATGTTGTATATTTAATATTATAGCCGTTTTTAATATGTGAGCTTATGTCCGAATCTTTGTATTATTAATTCAATGGCTATTTTGCATTTCACGTTAGGAAAAATAATACATTTTATTAATATCAATACGTTTTTTTTTTACTTAAAATGTGGGGGCTTTAATAAAAAAAACAAATTTATTACATGTCTGACAAATACTCTCATCGAATTTATTACGTTCTGTGAGGCCATAAAAAAGAAAGTATACAGTTTCCGACTGAGCGAACGCCTACACGAATATGGATGTTAACAAAAAAATGGTTTCGGGTGAAAAAAAAATGACGCGCCAAGCAGTCTCGTCGTGGTGTCGAAAGCGCATCGTATACGCGATTCATTGAACCTCGTAAATTATCATTTCTGTATGTGTACACACAATAAATTATACGCATTATTTAATAACATCATAATCCATTGATTCACATTTGTTGAGATGAGACGTTTTAATTTTCAATAGTGAAAAATACATCTGTATTTTCTTTCTTTAGATATTATTATATATACTTATTAAATAAACACAAAATATTCTTTATATTACCCTAATTAAAATAATTAACTTAAAATCAAACAAAACACAAAACAAATTTAAAAAGTTTGGTCCCTGTGGCAGAATACCCACAATGCTGGCGGCATTTTCTCGCTGTATGGCGATGCTTACACGCTGAGCTGGGAAAGCACCAGCTCTTGGATCACCGGTACTGACTACCAGGCGCCTACTTAATTCTTTAATAATCCCCAGAAAATAGATTGCGTTATTACATGAAAACATTCATAGAATGATTTAATATATAATTGATTTCTGTCAACTTGATGAGGGAATACGCACTGACTTGTTTCATAGCACGTATATACATACAGATAAAATAAAAATGTTTCTATACGATTATAAAAATAAATCTTTCTAAAAAAAATATTTATTTCGCGGATTAACGTAGCCACAGTACCAAAGATCACTGAGCTGGTGCTACCTATTTAAGGGGACTGTCCTTTTACACTTATACATAACAAAATTTTATATATATAAATAAAATGATTGCCTTTGATAAAATTATCTCTGTGTAAGCTGAACTGATGTTTGTTTTATTATAAATTACAACGCTCATAAAAATTCAGAAAACTGAATTTTGTATTGTATTTTAAAATATCAAAAGCTATGGTTCGATTTTTGTACATATAGGTTGATCAAAAAGAGCAGTTTTGTATAATTTATAGTATATGCAATTATCGATAGATCATAATAATTGTTTAAAGGGCTGAGTTTTTAAATTTTTAAACGACTTTTTTGATAATTTCCAAATTGACTTTACACAGATGTGTATTAGACTTGCTGTGGAGTAGGTCGATTCCAAAGGTTTTTCATTTCTTCTCGGCAAAAAGTTTGCTCTCGTATTTTTACGATACAGTACACTCAATTGTTTTAATGTTTATTAAAGCAATATTGTAATTATGCATGACCAAATAAGTAAGTTATAAAGCTCAACAAACGTGCGGGATCTTAAAGCTAACTAGGTCAGGCTAGCATTGAACTTTCGTATTTAGTAATGATACAATTTCGATCGATTGCTTTGTGATTTTTTTTTATATTTATATCGCATAGTTCCCACGCAAGTTGACAATATCAGTAGATACAATAAAATCGTTTCCGAGTACTTTTGCCACATTATGTTTCATAAAAAATAAAAATTAATCTAATAGTTACAATAAAAAGCTGGGTATTAATTATTTATCTTCGTAGCTTTGTTATTAATTCGTCCAAACACAAAAATGGATGACAACAATCAAATACTTTGCAAACTTTACGAAATTATTAACATTGTTTACAATATATTGAAGGTTATTATTACATTGTACTAGTCTAAACGAAATTGAAAGGCACTGTCCAAATGTCGATTAACATAGAGCGTCAATAAGACGAGTGCAAATCCAGTTCGCTAAGCATTGCGTCATACATTAGAATGTTTGACCCGGCACAACGTCAATTGCACGCTCTCTGCCACCGAACTCTGAGTGCATTCCTGTCATTGTCACGATACCGTTGCCCGCTTAAACCTGACACTTAATACCTAGGAATATCACCCGATTATGGGGTCCAATAGAACTGGCCACAGACAATATATATTGTCGATGCTCATATGAATCTATGATAACGTTAACTGTTTCGCGCGAAAACGATTACCGCAAATGTTGCTGGTCTAGATCAGACGTTACCCAAGAGAACGTGTTATTCACTTCGTATTTCGGACCCTTAATGACCCTGGTTATACAATACACTATCACAGTGTATATTCGCTATCATTATATACGGCGTAACTGGCAATTTAATCGTATTTTATGCTAATATTATCTTGAGCCGATCACTTGAATAACTTTGTTAAATTGATCTGAAACTTCTCCATAAATTAGTCCTTGGGTTACCTAATAAAATGTTATTGCGTGTGTTTATCTCTTGGTACGTTGTCCAACACTGTTCGTTTTCGCAATAATGTAAGCTCAGCTTGAAAAGAAAGCTTCCATTTAACAAAATTTTCGGAATACCTAGCGTTGATCACTTTGTAAAAGTGATTAAGCCTTAAACACGCAACACTGCCTTTACTGCGCTCATGGCTTTTAAATTCCATCAGCATATATTTTGTTATCATGACATGGACACTTAAATACAGCAATTGCACAATGCTTCGCCTTTTGGGAAGAGATATCGTTCGTTAAGTTACTGCCCATAGTGACGGTATCTATTAGATTTTAGATGGTCGAACGGCATTTATAGTACGCGTGCTGTTGCGTGCAAACTTCGGTGCGCTTGAACAACATCTGATAGGTTCGCAGGCGCTAAGATCAATAGAGCAAACAAACAGAATAAATTGTGAGCCTCTGACACATTCTAATATATTAAACAAAGCAATAAAAACAATAATTGGCACGTTATGAAATACTGGACTGACGTAAATGCGCAGGTTTAAGTATACTAAAATACAAGTGACATTTGTGATTGCGAGGTCTACAACGCAGATAACTTTCGTCGACGATCACCGGGCGACGCCCTCCCCCGCACCTAAGCTAACGGTGCGTTTTGTTAAGCAAATGGGTAGATCTGCTACCCATATCTCAAAGGTTTATTGGGACTTTGTAATTTCGATAGGTATTTGTTGACCCGTTCGACCTTTACATAATTACAGTAATGTTTAGCGTACGTTTTGTACTTTAATTTTAAAATATCATAGTTAATTCAACGGTCAATATTGTCTCGACGGAAATAGATAAATCAGTTACTATTTGGATATTGAAAAGTTGTTTGACGTTATCATCATCGTACTTGCAATTGCCTATTGGGTATTGGCCTGATGGAGAGAGAAACTCTGATTAATACAACAGAATTTCAACTGTGCGCGGTGCCTTTTTTGTTCCTATCTATCCCAAGGCTTTGCGTCGATGAAAACATAGCAAACGTGTTATAGAATTGTATAATAATATAATAAAGAAACAGAAGAATAGATATTGGTCGTTTCATTTCATTATCTCTTAATCTTTATCATGGTTTATTTATATGAAAAAATTCCCTTCGAGGTTAGCATTCAACTATAAAATCAATGAACACAAATCAATTTAATATTAATATTCCAATATGCGAACATAAGTGTGGTTCAAGTTATAGAGTACCAACGCTACGGTGTTTGAGACGGCCGATAAGTTGTTAGAATGTGTCAATAAGATAAGTAATGCAAATAATCGTGAAGGTATTGGTATGTCGATGACACCTTTAACTGGGACAACCGAGATACGAATAAAAAAGGAATGACCATATATATAATATTTCCGTTTGTCACACAAGTTGTCTTTAATACCCGTATAGCTTAAATAAGCCCTAATACTTAAAATAAGTCTATTTACAAAATCCAAATCACTTTATATGTTAGTTACATAACATATAAAGTCTTAAATATTAATGATTCTACGACTGAGCTGAGAAGAAGTAGGAGATCGGCTTGGTTGACTTATACTATATGAAAATACTACATAAGTGTCTAATTTATACTATATGTATAATGTGTATAACATTTTTGTTATCATAATAAAATGCAATAAGAACAGTTATTTTGCATAAGGCACAAATGTTACAATATAGAAATAAAAATATGTATTGATGTCCTAAAATTAATTTGAAATTTATTTATTTTATTTTCAAGAGAAAAATCAACAATTCCCAAAATGAAAACGGTCCGAAGCAGAGCTTTCCATTGAATGGAAAAATGCAGTGTGAAGCCGGTTTGTTGGTACCTTCCGGATTCTCAACCTGTTACTCTAGGTCATATATCGTAGTCTCGCTCACACCCATGTGTACTGGGATTTTGGGTCGCATCGCCCTAACCTACATTTTCTGAGCTTTAGCATTATATGGAGAATGAATTAATTACAAAAAGTAGTATATATGGTTTAAACATTTTATGTTAGCTAATTTATGAAGTATAAATATTCTATATAATATAGAGCAATATATAATTAATTTGAATTCCCCTGAGTAAGTATTGTCTGTACTTTTTTGATATCACTGCAATAACGCTAATTTTAATTAACCAAAATGTTTTTAGTTATATTCATCAATTCTTATTGTATAATGTTACACGATTTGAACCACTTTATTTGAAGAAAATAATTTAATTCGCAAAAGTACGTTATACCCGGTTTTACCCTCCTTCTTTAATATCTACATCTGCTTCATCATTTGTTCCTTATGTGTGACGTAGGTATGCCACTTATCCGGCTCGAAGGACCACACATTGGGTGTCTTATTAGCTCCGTATAGTCTTAAATTGTCATATACTATATTTAAATCAAACATTATTAAAAAAAGTAATTAAATGATGATGACATATACATTAATTGTATGCACATAAAGAAAAATGGATTTGTGCAGATGAACCACGAGACGAAAGTTCAAATACTTAATTGCTGTGCTTAAATATAAATGCGTTGTTACATAGTTTAGGATAGTTCATTTTATTGTTATGTTAACAAAAAATTGTAAAATGTTCTCGTTAGCAGGCAATTACGACGCGTTTAAATCATTTTCAATGATCTTCCGTTTGTTTTAATTTGTCAACAATTCGTTTAAGATTATCTAATACGAAACTAAAATTATATTAGTAATTTTATATATATAGTAATAGTAATTAAAGTAAATATATAGTAATAATTTTGTCTCTTGCCGTCAGATGGCATTTACCTGTGAATGAAAGGAGACAATGCTCTTGTGTCAAACTGTGTAATTAAATTGATATAATTAATAAATACTGGTTTATTAGAAATGTACTTAAAGATGTGTGAATACAATTTATATATTATTACATTGTTGACAACACAAAAGGTGGCTGCATAGCAGGCAGAAATTAAAGCGACTAAACTTATTTTCTTTTTGGACCTTAGGGTACAAGCGTAAAGGTGCTTATTAAAAAAATAAGTAGGCCTAGTAGTAAGTACCGGTGACTCAAGAGTTGGTGCTTTTCTCGTATAACATATGAGTATCGCAATGCAGCGAGGTAATACCGTCAGAATTACAGGTACGATGGATTTTAGTATTTTACTTTAATTTGTTCATTTAAACTTTATACTAATATGTTTTAGTATTTTTTTAACGTTTTTATAGTGCTAATAAATAATCATATTATATTGTATTCCTTCATTGAACTATTAATTTAACGAGAGATCAAACTGTGCGTAAGATACTAGAAATTCATACTTTAGAGTTATTTTACTAAGATATGTTACGTAGATAGTAACGCCTGGTTGTTAGTATAGCGTTTGTGGAATGACAGATTCTAAGCTATTTCACAATATGAAATAATTTTCACTTGAAACAAAGTTGAACAGATGAAACGATAACCACTAGGCCATAAGAAATGTTAACATTCACTTAAACATTGGCAAGCTTACGAGCAATAAATCTTTCATTACTTTATGTTCGCAGTTTTTATTAACACTCGGCACAATGTATTATTAATTTGACATTACAGACGGCAAAGCCATGTTCCTGTGTGAGTGTTAGTTAACTTTTTAACAAATATATTTAATAAATCCATTACCAAATTGATTGTACGGATCTTTCTTTCAACCGAGCTTACAACCGATTATTTTTTACAGTTCTGAACGGGCAAACTTTGTTCCTAAAAGGCAATAAAAACGATGTTTTTATTGATCAAGTATTTCCAGATTGTTATTATTTAGTTTGCACTCTTAAGTAAAGCACCTCGTTATGAGATTTGACTAAATAGATGATATGATATATGCCGAGATACCCAGACTATACAAGAATTACAAATATTAAAGAGCGTGTTTCTTTTTCACACGTATTGTGATGTTGACGATCACTTGATATTAGCCCGGGTAGAAAAACAATCGTCTAAATCGGCTCAAGTTCTTGAGTTATGAATTGTGCTAATACTAAGCAGACTTTCTTTTATACATATAGATGGGGTAAATCCAATTTAACGTACAATATTGTCATATAAAATGTATCTAAGTATATTGTTCTACGTCAATAATTTTTCCTATTAAAGTATTTTACGGTTTTCAAACGTTCATACATTACATGCTCGTATCCATTGCTATAAAAGCATAATCGATCACGAATTGAGCGCGATCATTGTATTTGGCAAGTGAACCATGAATCCTGTCACTATTGCCTGCATCCCCTGCCCCCCCCTTCAAACTTTATTATTCAAATCCCATTTACGTCGGCGCTTACGCAACATTGTATCTCTAGTCGAGTGTGAATAGTTTATGAATGCGTTTTGTAAACATTAAAACTCGGCTTACGTAAAAAAATAATACACAAATTTCACGGGGCGTTTTCTGGAGATGGGCTTATTTTGAACAGATTACATAGCGCCGTGTAATTTTCGTATCTGTTGAGATTTTTTTTTAATTTTTAAATAGAGTCACAATTGTATAGAACGTGAACAATGGAAGATACAGAGCGCGGAGCCTTAATGGGGCGTTTAATATCAGTTTACACGATTGAATACATACTTTTATTTCGGAGATAAATAATGTTACAGTTAAGTAATTACCATATATTGTTGGGGAAACTGAATACGTATTTTCAATAAACTCCCAATGTAACTTCCAAATTTGCTTCTTAATCAATTTAAAAGGTTTATTGAGCAAATATTGTTGTGCAAGTCCTGTAGTGACCATTTAAACGATAAAAAAGCTTGGGAATGTCGACCTAAATGCTGAGATAAGGAAACTGGTATAATAGTGATCGTCTTACAAAAGTTATAGTAATTCTAGTAGTAAGCTGAGTTTGTTTGGGTATATCATATAGTATCATATAGGTACCTCATATAGGTTTTTTGGAACCCTCGTTTATTGACAAATGATGATTTATTAGTATAGCAACAAATAACTAGGTTTAATTTAAAAGACCTTTATTAGTTATATTATTATGTTTCAGCGATGACCGAATGAATGACTGTTGATCTGATTTAGTTGGTGACCAAGGTCTTAAGCGCTAATGTAGAATCATTGTGAATTAATATAAATCTTTAACGTATTCAATCGATGTAAACTATTGAACGGAATTTTTATAATAATCAGAGGGGACCTCACGTGGATGAACACAAATACAGAGTTGTGACTTCCTCTGTACGCTTCAGTGACTGTACATACATAACGATTACGAATTAAAGGTTTGTACACAAATAATTCGTAAAAAAATTGATATTAATCAGTTACGGAAATTTTGATTTCTATAATATAGCCTTTTTGTGATTCATGAAATGTACGGTCGATTGTATTGTTGATGCGTAAAATATATCACAACTTGACTAACTATTATTATTGAGCCTGTTAAATACACTGCATGTGATATATGTGGTAACTGCCATGATCCACCACATTCTCATAATCATCAGCCAACACGACTCAACCATTAGCTCATACAAGTTACGTTTGCGCACTGATTGACGTAAGTGGTATTACATTATAATTAAAAAAAAAACATTGTTGCTATGCTAACAGAAGATTTGAGGATTATGAACTGTTAAATGTAAAGACTATATCGGGAATAGTTATGGTGTAATGGCTTTTATATGTAACACCGTTCAATTAAATTAAGTTAGAGCCCGGATGAGTTAAAACGGTACTAGCGTATTTATAATTAGTCATAAAAAAATATTGATATAATCAAACGTTCTTTACGATTTGCCGATTATACCTTGTTATACAATTATAATTATTGTAATGAATGCACGTCGCATCGTACAAGCGGAGAGCAGCGATGCGTGTACGCAGTATAAGTGGGATTAAATGTTATTTTAATTTAACACACTTAATTTCTTGTTAAAAATTATTTGAGGGAAATATTTCTTCTTTTTAATGACCACAGGCATTGCATTTGTCATTTCAGTTTTTTTGTAAGAAAGTTACACTCCTACTGTGCCTGAACAGCTTCTCGAGATGTTTTCGTGTACAGAGATAACGTCATGGATTGGGTGACAGCAACAAATCATTTTTCTTATTTTCAAATTAGTCGTATTTACGACATCAATCAATACACATAATGTGGCATTTCATATTTATATATAATTATCAAATTGTAATTTTTTCCTAATTGTATATTTTATTGCTTAAGAACGTAAGATATAATAAGAAAGAGCGTCTTTTCGAAACTATATATTTTATTTAATTCTATGCAATATATAGTATTATATAAAGTTAAAAAAAAACATTTAATATTGTTAGTTTGCATTTAACATGATATATAAATAGTTGCGTTTATTGCACACCTCTAGTGCGCAGCCCCTCGCGTGTCTGTTGATAACAGAAACCACTTTTTAACTCACACAAGGCCTTCTTGCTTTATCAAATCAATAAATAATCGGAAATTATGCATTTTATTACGAAAATGATTCACGAGTATTAATTGCAAGATATTGTTTCGGAAATTAAAAATGAAGCATATAATACCGCTGTTTTGATACGTCTTCGGACGTATTTATGAAAATGATTAATGTTATGTTATTATGTATGTGATTAGAAACTTTATTCGATAAAAAAATAGGATGATTTATGTGTGGCCTTTTTTGCAATCCTTATAGTTAAATATACTACAACGCAACGTAGAATGACTTTTGCTTTACGCTATGTGGCCCGGCCCTATCTTTGCCACGTCTCAAATCAATATTTTAAAAAAAACATTCGCACTTTATCTCGTCTATGTTGCGTAGTCTGTGTTCTATTCTCATCACATTAAATTTAATCTGTAATCAACCGAAGAGAGTTCGATTTTTGAAATTGTACACAATTTAATCGAAGGCATTCCCATGCACGACACGGTGGCTGCTCACAATCCCCGCACTAAAAAGCCGTGTAAATTGTGCCCACTGCCCACACAATTTATCTACTAATGTGTTTGATAGCTATTACGAGTACATCAACCAGAAAATTAGTCAAACATTTATAATTAGATACTTTTGTGGAGATAAGACTTTGTATTATAAAATAAGCACTACTAAAATATTAAATCAATGAAACAGTGATGCCCTAATGCTGATAGAATTTATCACGTTCACTTGTACCCGAGATCCAATATTTTCAAGTATACTACAAACTTATAATAGAATTCATACATATTACTATAAAATACTAATTATTGCGACGTATTTAATCTTAAAAGTGGATATTTTAAGAGCTAAATAAAGAACACCCTAGTACACACTCACACTAAATTCTCATTCACCACTAGAAATACATTGTAAATAAAAATAAAAATGGTTTTGACATACAGATGCTATTCGATTTAATTATTAATTCAAGCCGTGTATATTCTTCTGATATGCTTCGGAATGTATTAAACAGTATTGAATTGTAACAATTTAGTAAACGAAAAAAATAGTAACTTTTTTATATAAGGTAGGGGGACAAACGAGCCTGCGGGATGCCAAGAGAGGCTGCCCGCCTATAGACATTCAGTATTTATCAGCCACTGCTTCAGGAAGGATACGCTCTAAAATTTGTGTCAGATGCATTCTACCATCAAAGGGGTTTACCAGGAGCCGATTCCACAGCTCGGCAGTTTGTGTAAGGGAATGCCTCGCAAAGTGAACTAAAGTGGAATTCCATCGACATGGTGCCGATAGAATTTTGAAGTGTTTTGTGTTCATCAGAACATTTGAATTGCCTACACTTCATAAAAAACGCAAAGAGATGCTATATTACTGCGTGAAAGAGAACTGAAAGTGAATCAAGCCGATCGGTAAGAGATTGGTGATTGATAATCAGCCAGGGAATAGTATTACAAAAACTTGTATATAAGTCAGACAGTCAGCGGTGAAGATTCTAATACACCACCTAGCCTCAGTCTAATATTTGTTAAGTTCTGTGAAGGCTGTAAAAGTAATAGAAATGTATACTCACATAATTTCCAAATTAATTAATAATGCATGTGTAATGAATGCTGTTTTTACTAATTGGCACTAGTCATAACAATTGATATGTTTAATTTAAAAAGATGGACCGCGAAATAAATTAACGTCACCTGATTAATCGAGTTTTTAATATGTAAATCACTATTCATTTATGGAAAATAACATAAAAAGAAGTAGTTTTTCTCATTTATTTCGTTCGCCCTCATAATATATTCAACTTAATATTGTGAATGTAAGTCAAATGATTTAGGTATGTCTTGAGTTATTAAGAAGAATTTGAAAAACACCGTACAGGACAAGTACGGTGTTTTTCAAATTATACAAATTATACTTCATTCACATAAGTTAAGAGATATTTATATTATGGTTAAACGAAGAGTAGAATCGACACTTCTGTGTTCTCACCTGCAAATGAACCCAGGTGTCCAGCAAAACGTGTGGAGTGCCCCAACAGTCGCCGCCAGGGACTATCTGAAAGACAAGATGTCTTACAATAATTTCAGAAACAAAAAAAACATAAGTTTTTATTAATGACATCCGTAGCAAAATCTAGCTAAGTCTTATTTGTACAAATACATAAAAATGAGACCTCGCGCTATTGCGTCTTTTATTTATAGACCGTGAGACGATGTAGAGAGTTAAATAAAAATTTTATATAAATTTATTTTGTTTGCCGTACCAAGAAAAGAAAAAAAATTACACCAATGTGCCCGATATTTGCGACCTCATGTGAAAAAATGTATAACTAAACTGATATGTACAAATAAGGTTCAAAACTTAATATTAATATGTATATATATTAAGCCAAAACCGACACCCGAGCATGTTAAATTACAAAAACAAACATAAAGTTAATAATATACACATTGAATATTGATAAAAAGTCATGCCAATTTCATTTATATTGTAATATAATATAATAAATTACTTTTGTATTAAAATAAAATAGCATATTTGACTAATACTTAAAAATCCAATTTAGATTGTAAACATTATTTATATGTGTGTTGCGTACTTTAAGGTATTCAAAACGAATGGAGGAAGGATTGAAAGGGAATCTTATGTAGAAGAGAAGAAAGGGCTGGGCTCCGGGGCCCAATAGAAAGTAGAGATAATTAATTTATTTATCGCTTATTTATTCTGTTTGTTTGTCCACGTAAGTGTCCGCTATCACTAAGCTTTCATAGAATAACCATTAGTAATAAATTTTCATACGAAATATGTCAGCTATCAACAATAAATTTCGTCTTATGTGAATGTAAAACTATACAACTTTTATTATTGTTTAATATATTAATGATTTGACAATAAATTATTCATGAATTGCCTTTATGTGAGAAATTATACCATGAATCAAGGTTTATGTATATGAAGGCATAGCTTACCCGACCATACAAATAATAATTGTGTATCATTTAACAATTTGATTACCATGGCCGAAAGTGATTAAGTATTTTTTTAAACAAATTCTTCATACTTTTCGTTAACATTCATTTTTCTTCTGGTTTCATGTCCCTCAGTACTTGGTAAAGTTTTGGTGCTATCGTTAATACGGGAATTTAAAATATTGCTAGCTATGTTTAATAATACTAATATCACTCCTGTTTTTTCTTATAACGCTTAAATTGCGGGAATCTAAAGAGGTCCGTAAATCTAATTTTGTAGATTCTTGACAAAATTATGTTAAAAACCCGAACACTCATCATTTTCAGCACACATTCAGCATTTTCAGCACACATTCAGCATTTTCTGCAAACCCTTGTGACAAAGGTTTATAGAAAACTTGAACTTTTAACTAATGGAAATACGAAATGTTATTGTCACCCCACCTTCATCTCCTTATTTCAGTGGTTTGTGGGAATCTGTTGAGTATTTTTAGTTTATAAGGGTTATTGGCCACACTACGACACCCCAATATCTCACGGTAATTCTCAATCGAGGGGGTTTTTTAATGCTATAACACTGCTTTAAACTTGAAAAAATAAAATTAATTTAAAAAACTTTATAATTTTTTATTCAAACAGTTAAAGCTATCTTTTAAAGGTCCCTAAATGTAAATAAAGACATTAACGATACTGTTATATGTCTATAATATTTTTTAAATGTTCGCATAATCACTATTATCTTGGTTAAAGCTTGTTTGTACGTTTTTAATGGAGCGCGTAATATTCTCCGTCGGATGGGTGTCGTTGATGTCTTTCTTAGCGGCCTACTTTATCCTTTGAAATATATTTATATCGTATATACTACAATTATATACTAAGAAAACTCCTCTCGAATAAAAAAAATAGTATGAGAGCATCATAAATATAATATTGAACTTTTTTTACTCAAGTATTGTGCTTTAAATGTGCTGTTTCTATTTATACATTATCAAACGAACGCGAACGTTAATTGAAGTAAAAGTGAAATTATTACTCTGCCAAAAATAATTTCAGAATATACAATAATAAATAAACATTTCTATTAGTAGAGTTACGGATTGTTGTCCCTATAACAAACTAACCTGATCTCTTTGAACGTCCGCTATTTCAACTTTATATACGATCAGCTTTGAGTAAATAAATACCTTCCGACGGAAAACGCATCCAAGTTAATCCAACTTCCGACTCTTAAGGGATATAAACCACACACTAATAAAATTGTCTATCAAAGTAACTGGAAGCAACCACCTGCACTTAACAACAAATAATTTTATCAGAACATCAAAAGTTTCTCATGTAATTACATATCGCGAGCCGAGAAGTAGATTTTTTCATTGAAATTAATTCAGCGTTCCACTTTTAATTTAACCAAATTATCCACAAAAAAGAGCACAACAAAATCTAAGTTGATTTTTCATATCACGTTAAAAGTTGTTGATAATAAGACACGTGCCGTTATTTCGATAGCATTCCATTAAAAACGCAGGTTGCATAAATCACTGATCCATTGCCACTCATACCTGGTCACCCACAAGGTCCTCGGCAGCTGTGATCGCGCAGCAGGCCTCCATTCCCGGCAACGGCCGGGTGACAACACGGTACAAGCGCAAAACGTGCGCAAAGCGGGCGCACGCCTGCGCGCACTAACTGCGCGTGAACAACTACGTTCCGAGCCGCGGCCTGCGTGCGTGATAGCGCCGCGACCTCCTTTGCGGGGTTGCAATGAAAGTGATTAGGCTCTCGCCCGACTGATAACGCGCAGCCCACTACTGCGCTCATATTGTCCCTCTACGTAATAAGCTCAATTGAAAGTTGTCTAGGAAACACTATTATGAAATTTTCATTAGATTCACGTATTTTTTTAATATTCTATACATAATGGAGTTGTAATGGCGTATATGTTTGAATATATAAATAGAAACTAATGTAGGTAACACAAAATTGTATCTTTTATTTTCTTCTTTGTCTGTATACACCAGTCCATTCTACTGAAAAGATTTTCGCGGGTTTCACTTATGAATTTAACATAGCTACTTTATAGCTCTTCTGGCTATAATTTATTTAAATTTAGATGTACAAGTAAAGAAACATAAACATTAGATGGCTTTTATAATACAATCTATTAATAACATAAAAACGCTAAACACCGTTCGTACAAGTAACTCAAAACAGAATTATAAGCCTGTTACATCTGTAAAAGACACCACCATCAAATATATGTTTGTACGATTTTTTTCACGGTACTATTAATAAAAGTAACACCTGGTATTATGTGACGGTCAAATGATAGTCAATTTATACAGCTGTATGGTCAGTTTTTAACAACTATGCATGGCTGATGGTGCACAAGTTGACGTGATCTACGCGGCATATGCTTTACCTTATAGGAATTCGCGGTGATCTCCATAGGTGGGTTTGTTCATATATATCCAATCGAAGGCAGTTGGACGCGATTGGCAGTGCTAGAAGCGATTTTGTCTCTATTTGTACAATGCCAATTTATTTTCAGATCAATAGTTGCTTTAACAATTATAATTATTTAATTTGATGATAAATAAAATATTAGAAAATTAAAAATATAAGTGACGGCCTTAAAATTCAAACCGATCTATACTTTCTGACTATTATATAAAAAAACTAGCTCTAAATGTGTTAAAATATTTAGCACTCGAAAAAAAATTTTTTTGTAGGTACATTGTCAATAGTAATATAATTAAAAAAGTAGATTGTGTTATCCTAACTAAGCATAAGATTTAAAGATCATATGGATGGTATAGTAGGCAAAGCGCTTAAACAACGCGACTTTATTGTATTAAATTATTATTCTTCACATACGTGAGAAGTATTCTAGAATACGGATGCTCAATTTGGTCTCCAAACTAAAAGACATATAAAGAGAAAATTAAAAAAAGGTCAAAGGAAATTTATAAAGTTTATTTCGTTTAAAACGCATAATCATTTCGTAATTACAATAAAGCGTGTGAATATTTCAGAATTGTCACCCTTGAATCTCGTCGTGAGCATTACGACATGATGCTTTTAAACGACATGGTCTCAGGCAGAATAGACTGCAGCTACTGGAAAGCATAAACTTTCTGGTAACCGCTTATCACACTCGCAGTCGGACCTTGTTCCAGGTCCCTCGTGCAAGAACGAGCTACGGACAAAACTCAGTCTTGTTTCGCACAGCCAGAATTTATAATGAATCCTTTCAGTCTTTGGACATGTTTAGTCTAAAAATAAATTCTTTTGAGAACAAACTCATCAAAGACTCAACGTCACACACTCACGCACACAGCAACACACACACAAAATCACATTAAATGCTCGTTCCTCACTTGATCATATTGTTGTTTAAGTCTTAAATATGTTGTATTACTTTCTTATTCTATGTTAAAACATAGAAGGTAACATAGGGTTAAAACCCTATTTTTGGGTTTTGTTTTTGTCTTGATTATGTATACTGTATTATTCTGCTGTATGACTTTGAAAAAAAAACACTTCCAATGAATGGTGGGAGAATGAACGAAATTAAGTTGCCATAAAAAAGTTACAGACATTAAACATTTTTCGACATTATTAATTATCAAAGACTATTAAATAAACTATTTTTACGCTAAACGAACAAGAAGATTAAATTCAATTTGTAGTAATATTAAATTTTTTTTTTGCAATTGGTTAACAAAAAAGAAAATAAAAAATATGATAAAAATGATGCCTGTTAAAAACTGCTTAGCAAATGTCACTTAAAGGTCCATTGTCGACAGTAACTTAGCCCATCTGAATCTGACTATATATATATATAAAGATATATATATATATATAACATAATTAACAAATATTAATTATATTATTGCTTCTCACTATAAAAAGTACAAAAAATTACCCTGTTAACATTATGCGTTGAAGTGTCAAAATTTATTTATTTGTTTTTTTACATTACGCTTTGTTCGAACGAAGTCTCAACTGATCATTGCGGTCATTGTATAAAATAAACTGGATGCATTTTCTCGTACTATCTAAAGCGAATGTGTAGTTTCTTATCAAAGGACCTGTTTCAAACTGATACCTACCTGCACATCAGCAGCTTTCACTGATTCACTATAGCGGTCAAGTTTTTCTTTCTTCAGGATCGGATAATTTCTTATCAATATTTATATTCATGTTGAACTGGATTGTAAATCTTGTTTAATTTCTATTTCTTAGATTGTGAGTAAAAAAATGTTTTTACACGTTTATTGAGGTCCAATCTGTTATGTAAGTAATGCAAAACTTTTGCAGTGCTGGCGTGTAATCCCAATTGCCCCAGCAAATTAAGCGTCGCAAGTGGAACTGGATTGGCCACATTCTCCGGAGAGATCCCTAGAATATTTCGAAGCTGGGGCTTGTCTGGATTCCTCAAGAGAAGCGGGGCCACCCGAACACATCTGGCGACGAACTGTTACAGAGATAAAATGCGAAGCGTTGCATAGAGCGCTCTGCACCATTGATGGGGACATAGGATTACAAGTCAAGTAAGTAATTGAGGTCCACATCAAATCCACATTGGATATTTATTATTATCCAGCTTAATGTTTATTAATTTCTGAGATCTGCTTGATCGGTACTTGTTGACCATAGTGCATTGTCAATTGCCAAATCAAAGAAAAAAACACATTTTTTAAAAAATCTAACCATACATGAATTGCTTACACAGCACGCTTGACGTTAAAAGCAACTTATGAAACCAATATATTCGTATCGTTACGTATAACGTACCTATGTGGAAATTATTCATTTATTCCAGAATAAGGTACTCTGGTACATATTAAGATTAGGAGTAATGTTCAGCAGTCAAAACAGCTTAGCGCGATTGGGTTTGGTACAGATGGCAGTTGGGTGAGTTGGAAGATTTAATGACATAACTCTCATCTTGGGTGAATTTGCCGTCTATATCTCTAGTTTTGCATTCGGACAGATCACAAATTGTCGATTTTTGTTTGATCGAGGCAAATTTGTCATAAAATTAAATCGATTAGGATTAGGGTTGGGCATTCTGGCATTTCTTATCGTAACTGGGGGCTATATCCAGAAGAGCCCACGGTAACGATATTAGGTTAAAATCGATCAGAATCTTTACGTTTTTTTGAATTTGTTAGTTAAATAGAAGATTGTTACATTCCCTTAGCGCGCTTATGAATATAGGAGATGCAAGTAAACGGGGACATTCAATTTTCCACAAAAAACTTTCATACCTTTTCTATACAAGAATTACTGAATCTTATAATGTTCTAATGTCATAAGTTACAACCCCAATGCCTTCCTAATCGTGGGTTGCATACAGACCAGCATTTTATCTTCGCATAATTTACAGGGAGTGCGAAAAATATGATTCAGTATGGAATCCACCTTGCCCGCGTTACCTATGTTAATTATATTAATATCATATCATATATATTTTACTATGTTCTATTTCCTAGTCTTGAGAGACTTAAGTCCTCAAGTAAATCAAATTCATTAGTAAAAAACAGAGATGTATATACGAAAAGTCATCTTGTTTTAATAATAATTTACTTTTAAATCATCCGCAAATATTCGCAACTTGCTTGAGAGTCGTCACTCGTGTCGTTAATTAACTAAAAGTGCAAACAAAACGTTTATTACATTACGGAGATAGCTCTTTATCAATTCTTGTTTAGATTACAAGTAAGAGCTATTGTAAAGGGTTATTTTTTGTCACTGGTGTGTCTGCGTTGAATAGTTAATTTTTTAAAGTTTAAAATTTGATTTGAACAAGAGAATCAATTAATGGAATACGGAAAATGGAGAGGAGATATTCTTTCGATGTAAATGAAATTGAAACCAATAAATTATAATGATTTGTTATGTTACTAAATTCTATACTCTGAGCTTTCCCCGAGATGTGGCTTTTAAAATGTACTTGATGAAAATTACTAATGCTTGAGATTCCCTATACTACCCAAAATAAACAATGACCAAGTCTCAGACATTACTCCATCGTATATCTTGTGTTCATATATTTTTTAATACAGGGGAAAAACGTACACCATAAAGGTGTAGTCGCCGCCCATAGACACTCAGTCGGCTCATCTCGTGAGTGTGTTGCCAGCTTTTGAGGACTGTACTAATGGTACGCTCTTTTCTCGAAGCATCCTTAGTCTTATTGGTTTGGAAACAACGTGGCTGACAGCTGTTCCCATAACGTGGTAGTGGAATACATAAGCATAAGTTTAAGAATATGGTCTTTTTAGGTTCTAAATTTAATAACATGAAGTTTCGGATTTTGATTTCTTAACCACAGGCATAACAATAGCTAAATGTTTATGGTCACCTGTTCAATTAGCATATATGCACGATAGAGACATTGGTGAGCATTTAATGGGCTTACTTGCTATAGTGCTATTTTTTGAATATTTTGTATAAAACAACATAACACATTACACTTCTTAACACGGCACAGCTCGTTATGGAACAGCCTGTCACTATTTTCAAACCAATACGACTAGAGAGCGTCCTAATGTTTTAAAAAGCATGACTATCTGTAGAATGTGTGGCGGGGCAGTATGTGAGTGAGTGGTTTCATGGAGAGTGGAGGGGCCCTAAAAACATTATTAAACTTTGAATTTATTCAGGTTATCGAGCGTTAATTTGTCTCCCAGTGACCACTTCATACAAGGATAACAATACTAATAATAATACAGCGAAACTAATAATTTGGAAATTATTATTTTTAAACTATTAATAGCACTTTTATTATTGTCAATATTAAGCTTGCTTGGAAAATAGTGCTGGCTAAAGTTTTGGTTGATCACTATACATCGTATGACGTAGATCGTACACATGCACAGATTATAATTCTTATAACTGTGTGCGAAGTTTGACATTACGATGACGTTGACTTTGTTTAAACAGAATGATTTCCTGAAAGGAAAAAAATGAGATAGTATTTTTATACAACCACTGTCCGCGACTTTCCGTAGAACATGATGTATTACAGAGTAAAAAAAATAATTTTAACGTTGTTCAACATATATAATATAATAATAAATAATATTTAATATAAGATCGAGTAATAATTACAAGGGAAACGTATATAACGGTTTCTATAAGCAAGGTCTAAAATAGAATAGTTTTAAGGTTGTATTAATAATATAAATTGTAACAAAAAAAATCTGAAGTGTTTCATGAATGCTTCTAACATAACGATGAACGAAACAATGCTCTCGGATTATTTTGGTAATATTAGAATATGGATAATCTTTACGGTCTCAGATGGTTCAATAAAGCATAATTCCTAAACGCCAAAGTAAACTCGTTATAATAATATGTAGTCATGAAGATCATGTGATAAGATAAGGATCACTCTAAATCACCAGAAGAACGGCTCGGTGGAAATCAGTCACATATTCACAAACGGAATATTTGGAATTAAAGCACATGTTATTACTATACGATTGTATTATTATCAACAATTGTTTAAAATTGTATTAGTAACAAAAAATAATAAGAGTTCAATTTCATAAATCAATGTTATATGTAAAAAAATAAAAATAATTCGAAATATGTAAAAAAAAACATATACTTTCTCTCTGAGGCTGAGCTGTAAACGTTTTGTGAACGAAAAATTGCTGCTTTTACCATGTTTGTGAAACACACTACATATTATTGAAACCTTATTTGAAACATGTAATTAAAAGGACAACTTATTAAATTTCGCAAAATGTATTTATTTCTCAAGCAAAAAAGAATACACGTGAAAAGCAAACAAAATTTGTTTATCCAAAAATGTGACCTGTGCATATCAAATTCTTGACGATTGATAAATTATATTAAATACGCCTTTCCGCCAAAATCTGGTCAAGTTATTTGACCACAGTTATGTATATACATTGTTGTATGGACACCTAATAAATAATAGAACTTCGTCAATTGAGCCACTGGCACAAGGCGTGCTGCTCTTCATTTAGAAACTAAACAAGATCTCATTGACGCTATTGCTTATAATAAAATACTCAAGGCTCGTAGCTTTTATATCGTGGCCTTCAAATTAATTTTAAACAAACAATCATCCATACAGTTTAAATTTCACTACTACTTGTTAAAAAAATCCTTTTTTATATTACAGATATTACGTCAATGTTATCTCGGGAACTCCCGGGAACAGGAGAATTTAAACTCAGATACAAAAAAAATTGTATGAAAAAACTAATCAGGACATACTGGTAATAAACGCATGAAGAGAAACACACGTATCAATTGTACAGTGATATAAACTAATTACATTTTATTACTGCCAGTATCTAATATAGTATACTGCTTATGTAATATAGTACTAGACGATACTCTCGGAACTGCTATAAGTATTATTTTATTAATTACAAATATGTTTTAATGTTTGATAATACATTTCATTATAAATTTGTTATTTAAAGCCTTGTTTTTATTTCACATGTTTTTTACATTACATTAAAATCTAATACGACTAAACTGCATTTTCGAATTTAATCTAACTTAAAAGTAAAACAAATTTAAAAAGTCTTTGCTTGCGGTATTTCCTCGCTGTTTATGCGCTAAGCGAAAAAAGCACCAGCTTGGATCACAGGTACTGACTACCAGGCGCCTATTTAATTCCTTAATAAGCGCCTGTGTGGAGTAGTGACTTCTGGACTTTGGGTTGCAAGTGGCAAAGTCCAAAAGTCATTCCTCCAAAGGAAACAAAATTAAAGTTGGAGGAAAGAATAATAAATTCGTATATATATTCAGAAATGTTATGTAAAAAACGCCGGTTAACCCTTCCGACTTATTCCATTTTAATTATGTCTGTCAGAATCCATTAAATTTTATACAAAATGGTTACCTAGTTGTTGTTTTTTTTAAATAATTGTTTATAAACGCTAAATGTCCCAGTTTTGTCCACCCATAAACATTCTCAGCATCAAAAATAAAGTGCATAGTATATTCACAAATTGTAAAAAAGTTACAAAGGAAACGAATTTTGCGTAATCTTAAATAAATATTAAATGAATGACATTTCTAACAACAAATCGTTTCGCTTCATATAAAGATGAGTCGGAGCTAATATCTGTGTAGTGAATAACCGTTCCGCAGTGTGTAACGTTCGTACTCAGCGTTCCTTCATTTAATTCATGTGAGCAGACAATAACTCAATAATGGGATACAAGAAGAAAAAACAAGAGTTAGTACATTCATAAATTTGCTTTGCGTTTATAAACATTTATTGCGATGCGTTTATCACCTGAAAATTTGCTTCTTATTACTAATCCATATTTTAACATAAATTGTTTTTACAAAGGCATTAAAATATTGAAAAGAATATATTACCATAATGAAAACGTTTTTAATGCGATAATAACATTACGTTTTAAGGTATACCTTATAATATTATTTCTTTCAATATATGTTTAATAGATGCTTTGTGTTCAGGATTATCTTAATTGTGTTGATTGAAATATCATATTTCAATTATATTTATTAACAGTAGAGAACTGATTACGCTTGCATATGCACATTATATGCTTCGTATATACTCTATGAAACCACAGATACTAGATATCGGTGTAAATAAAAGTAATATTATTCATATTACGTCGCATAACTAGAGTCATATTCCCGATTTTAATTCATATAACACAGAACAGCGTTGAAAAGTGCCTTATAATGTAGATCGCACTAATTCTATACCGAAGGTTTCAAATTTGGTGACAACTGGCTTATCCTACTTCTAAGGGTCATAGCGCGAGTTAATAATTAAACGTATAACCAATTAGTATGAATAACAGTGAATCTTTGTTAAGCAACATACTAGATAATAGACATATTGCAAAAATAAACCTTTAATCATTTGTAGTTAATTTAAAGTCATTGTTTTTAACATATCAATAATTTATTCAATTTTATCCAAGGATTGTATACGAAATATTTTACATTATAATATATTCGCAATCGATTTTCATGTAACCAATTACTCCTTTGTATTCTAATACGTTTTAAAATAAGTAACTACTTATTTTAAAACGTATTATAATTAAAACGTAATAAATTAAACATAGTATAAAATTTTCTATTAACGGTAATATAAGGACTCATAAACTTATCGTTATTAAAATTGTATAATATTGAAATGGTTCTTATTTAATATAATATATTTCATAGAATTTTCACTATGTAAATTTAAAAATTTTTGCTACCTAAAAAATGTAATAAAAAAAACTCTTATTGAAAAAACAAGTAACTTTTCTGTTCATTTTGTTCTTTTTCTGTGTGTTTTCAACTAAGTACCGTGTGCTCATATTTTAAGCAAATGTTTCGTTGATTTTTTTTATTAAAAATAACTGGAGGGTCGACTTTGCAATTTACTTCTAATCTACGCTGCGTTTTAAAGAAGAAGTATGATCCACACTCGAATGATTATATATACAAAACATTATATATATTTACTTTTCTAGATTTAATCCTCTACCGCTTTAAATTAGTGAATTGAAGATCTGATTTCACCCTACATTTCCCTTAACCCTTTTTATCATTTCGTTGAGAAGGTATTCTAGATCATCGTATCAAATGCACATGCATGATACATGCTCCGTAGCTTTATATAACACGGTAATATTACACAAAACTCAATTTTAAAATTGTATTTAGTTAACACGTGTAAATATAGCTATAAATCGGGATTAGATATTGTCAACGTACTTCATAATAGCAGCTGTAACGGACAGATCTTTATTACTGTAGATAAAGAAACGAGAGAAACTACGTTCAAATTAATACAGACTTTGTTGTTTCTTGATAAATGACAAGAACATGCAACAGGCCTTGGTCTTGGCTATAGTAAGCGATTAAGTATTTGATGTGAGCATATTATATCTTTATCTAGCTGTTGAATGAATTATTTCATTTAAAAGAGCAGCTATAGAGCTTCTTGCCGGTTCTTGTCGTTGAATAACTTACGAACCGGTGGTAGTGTAAAAAATGACGATTTAAAAGTGACCTACTAAAGATTTTTTTGAGTTTGGTTTCTCTGTGTATTCGTCGGCCGTTTATAGGCTCACGCACAATCTTGATAGATTATTATAGTAAACTAGCTGATCCCGGCAAACATCGTTTTGCCAAAAAGATAAATAAAAAAAATGTCTCCAAAAATAGATGTTGGCCGATTCTCAGACCTACCGAATATGCTCAGAAAATTTCAGGAGAATCGGTCAACGCGGTTTGGAGGAGTAAGGGAACGAAAACTGTGACACGAGAATTTTATATATTAGATGTAAAGTGCGACATCTGAATCATCAATATTGGTTCCATGCGAATTAAAATACACATCAAAAGTCCATGCCGTAAAATGATATAAGCACGATATACGACAAAATCAACATAGAAAAAGACTCTAAAGCTGGTTCATTGATAATTTATCGCCTAAAAACAGTACTGCTGTTAGACATTCTTGATCAAACACTTATTTTTTCACAGGAAGGAAGAAAAGCCCGAAGAACCATCGATTTCATATTTTCAAATTGTGAGTATTGCAAACATAACATTTAACTACTTCAGTTTAGATAAAATGTAAACGCCGAAGGCTTACTTCCAAAATAATACCCTCACCATACCCGATAGAGTGTTTGCTCTAATGAAATAAGCTTAATAAGATAAAAGATACGACTGGCTATGTAAAGGGTTACAGTATCTTACTTAATTTTTAAATTCGCGTTCGCTTTTTTAAACAAAATCACTATAGTTCTTCTTACCGATACTTTCCATCAGAGGACTTAGATAGCTACGCCCTTGATTTGGGAACTGACAGTAAATGTAAAATCAAGATTTTTTAATACAAAAATATCATGTTAATATATATTAAATAAAAATATATAATATATATTGATATCAATCAAACATATTATGTTAAATTTATTTGATATCATGGAGAAAGCGCAGAGTTATAAATTAAGCTAAATATATACATTTTTTTTGTTAAAATTAGAATTAGGTCACTAGCCTCACTAGGATTCCCTGTGTCGTGGAAGCCAGTCTCTTACACAAATGTGCAAAAAAAATTAAAACATAAGCTTAAGGCCATCAAGTATATACATATGGTATGTGTATAGTAAGAACAGTAAAAAATATTATTTATCAAATCACCCACTTAATGAGTTTATATTGATATAATTTAATCTCTAGTACTATTTACATTTTAACATTGTAATAATATTGCGAAACATTAGACAAACTAGACCTATCGTAATAATTTTACGTAATACTGCAAAACCTTCTTTTTGGATATTCTGTATATACATATATATATATATATATATATATATATATAGAATTTTCCATCGGATTTCGGTGTGTAAATAATTACCATTTTTTCACTTGATTGATTAAATACTTTTATACAAAGACTTTTCAATCAGTTACTCGTTTTTACAATATTATAGATAATTCATATAATTTTAACACAATTGATAAAATGCACAATAAACATTTTATATATAGACTCTTATACGATTATTAACATTTATTAAGCGTACCCTGCAAACTTCGTACCGCCTTTCAATCAATATATTTTTAAAAAAAAGTTATGATACCTACTGGCTATTTAAGCGGTTTTAAATTGTTATATTGACACACACAGTTAAAATACTGTTAACATTTTCATTAAGTCTTTGTTCTGATGAAGAAACGTTCGCGGTCAGCTGTGAGCCACAATTCTCGTTGGGAATTAGTTTCAGCATCTCGGTTCATGGTTGAGAAGAGCTTTGAGACGCCCGTGATGTAGCTCGCATCTCTCTGGAGAGAGCTTTTTAATTGGCTCGAGAAGTGGAGGCACCAACTCTCATAGAGTTTAATCGATGTCCTCTTTCCTCTGCCGATTCATGAGAACGCCTATTTCTCATTCTCTTAGCTACTCTCGAATTTCAAGATAAAGATAATCGTTTTTTAGGTTGCATTGATGCAGGAAAATTAAACTAAAACGTAAATGAAAATAAAGCTGGAATGTAATGGAAATAAAATCTATGCATGCCTACTACCACTTCACCTAAAAAAAAATGTAATGTAGACTATTAATAATTGGTAATTACAACGAAAATTTAAACAGTAATACCTTATTTATAAAATAATAACTAAAGGAATCTAAAAACAACGTCGTGTCCGGTGGGGGCCGAAGAGTTTCTCGATTTGGCTTCGTTGTCATGTCCAGGTTGCGGAGGGCGGTCTCGCCCCGCGAGCGAAGCGAACTGCGAGCAACCACATTTACTGCCCTGGGTCAGTTCTCATTCTCGTCCACACTCTCGCTCACGCTGACACGGCTGTAGATGGTCCGGGGTCATGGAGTGCCAGGGCGCGAGATGTTGTAGGTGTGGAATACCGGAGGCGAAGCTCGCGCTCGGTCACCCCGCTGTTACTGTTTATACCAGCGTAAAACGAACATTCGTGACCGGCCGCACGACGCTTTCGTCCCTAGCTGCTAGGCCGGTCGCGAACGTTCGCGAATTTGCGTTTTACGAAGCTATTCGCTATGTGACTCGCCAGCTTCCTGTGCGTTCGCGACCTTATGAAAAATGAATCCGTATTTCATGTATAACTTTGGTGTTTCTTTATTGATTTCTATGATTAGTTTTTATGGAATAGTTATTATTCTTAACTTTTTTTAGTAAAGGATGAATGAGAGTGTTATAAACGTTAGACTAGACAAATATACTCAGAAAGCTTGGAACTGCTAAGTTATAGAGAGTTACTCGTGTTATTATAAGTCAACCATAAAAGATAGACAATATTTTATCTAATTTTAAGAAGAACATTTCCATCATACATGATTACTATGTAGCTTTAACTATTAGGGTTGCACACGCGACGGTAGCTTAAAAAATGGTGAAAACTTGTCCCGTTTTCCCAACACTGCTCTGCTTCTATAGGTTATTGCGTGATGAAAAGTATGCTACAACCAGCTCAGGAGTATGAAAAATGTTTGTTGTTAAGTTTCCTTAAAATCCGTCAAGTAGTTTTTGTTTCTATAACGGGTAGACGGACAAAAAAAATTACTGATTGCATTTTTGGCATCAGTATCGATCCTGTATAATCAAATCCTGATAATTAATTTGGAAATATATTTAATGTACAGAATTTACCTCTCTACAGATTTATTATAAGTATAGATTTTGTACTTTCACCAAGGCACAAATATTGTGAACTTAGTAAATTTATATTTGGAGTTTTTATTATTTTTAAATATTTATTATTTTTATATATATTTGCAGTATCGGTACGCGAAATGGTACGAACTACTTGCCACTATCACGGGTGTTTTGGTAGGACTGCTTAGCGGTGGTGGTGTCTGCTACAACTTGGCCCAATTTGGCGAACTGAGCACTGCCTTTGTGGAGAGAACAGCTCAACAAGACCAGCTATCAAGCTATTTGCCCTTAACTACTTTATTTGGTGGCGGCCGAAGACTGTGAGAATTCATTATATTTTCTTATATATCCTACTAAGTGGTTCTGCCATAAGTTTGGCATGTGTTTGTGAGTGTATGAAAAGTGTGTGTACACCAGAGAAGCTGTAGAAAAAGCATCTTTCGCATGGAATCATTGAGTTTTCTAATACACTTCTTTTGTTCCTATATTTGAGTCACTCGAGTTATGGTTTTTTTAAGCCTTGTGTGACGTGAAACAAATAAATCAATTTTCAGGCATAATGCATCGCACGATGAAAATATGGAGGCCCTGGTTGAAGATGGCAAAGCAATGGCTATCGGTTTATTCGTCTCAGTGTTCATCTCTATCACTCTCTGCCTCATTTCTGTATCTCTCATCAGTTGGAGTGCTTTGAGACAGGTAATAAAATAAAGTAAAGTAGAACTGAACTGTGTTTGCGAGTTGTTCAAACGTATATGTGTGTTGCAACTTCACGGCTCACCAGTAGTAAAGGTTATTTTTTGTTGATTTATATACATATTGAGATATTGTATATAGTAAAAGGAAAACCGACATGAACACTTTCTATGGAACTTTGTAAAATAAAAAATAAATTAGCATATGAGTGTGGTAAAGAACCTAGTCTCCGAAATTGTGTTATATATTAATAATAAAAATCCATGTATCTGATATTATTGTCACAATAATGCTTATTAGTTTGATCTTGGCATGGAGACAACTTTTGCGCAAGTGATGTACGTCCAACCAATTGTTTTAATTGGTGACCTTGTCAGATATAAAGCGTATTGCTTTGAATGGAAATTAATATAATGTTATGAACATATTGTACACATCATTATTGTTCTATACAAAAAATCAGTATGTGATAGGTAACTAGTATGGTATATCATCTTAGACCGGACAACTTCAGAGCCCTTATACAATATCAATTTCTCGAAAACCACAATTTTCATTTTATAGCTCTAAGTAGAAAATGAAACCCTTTTAATCTCAACACACTAGTGTTCGCTGTACGATTCTAATATAATAAACAAAAATCTAAATATATATATACATTATATGTAACTTGAATTTAATTAGGTATTACAATACCTACTAATTGCGTGAATACCCTTAATTGAAGACATGAAAATTACTTCGTTTAACTTGGTCTAAGCTTAAGTTTTGTCATAGAAAGTATACAATTTTATATATATTAAAATAAAATATAAATAAAATTGTAATACAATTTTTATATGTATTAAATATTATTTTAGATCACACGGATCCGTCTCAGGCTCCTACAATCTATCCTACGTCAAGATATGACTTGGTTTGATACTGACACAGATTTCAACTTGGCATCTAAAATGTCTGAGTAAGTTTCGTTTTGACCATTTGGCAATAGGCTAGAGCACTGTCTCTGTTAAAATATAATTCGACCAGTGTTCTGGAATTATATAGTAAGCGATGGCCTAAGGCATATTTAAAATATGACCCGTTGAACCTATTATATGGTAAAGGAGATTTGGAGATAGGAGATTGTATTTTTATATCGTTAGGCCCGCATTTAATTATTTAATTTGCCAAAATATTTAATTAAACAACAATCATGTTCAACGTTGCATTATTTTGCAAGTAGATAAAATGTTAATATTGTTTAAACCATGAGGTAATTGTTTTAGAAATATGATGAAGCTAAAAGAGGGAATGGGAGAAAAGGTAGCTGTTGTAGCAAATCTCATAGGAACAGCTATTATCTGCCTTTGCCAATCATTCCCTCAAGGATGGGAATTGACTCTGGCGTGCATGACCGTAGTGCCTTTTTCAATAGCGGCCTCGGTTATACTATCCAATGTGAGTATTCTTTTTATTAGTCTTATCTAAATTACAGTCGAATTTTAATATGAAAGATAACTTGGGGCTACGTTGCTAACAAATGCAAGCAACCCTGGTATAGTGTAGTGTAGTGAAGTAAATTCAAGATGTGCCACTAAAATACGTTATGTTTTGTTACAATATATGATATGATCATAATTTCGTCCGGCTTTGTGTGTGTTATTGGTGTGTTGAATAAAAAGGATTGTAAATATCGAACGCACTGTTAAAAATAATATTTCTTATTAAATATGCGAAATTTATGTAATATTCTGGCATATATATATATATAACAAAATACGTAAACTTATAAGTTTATTCTAAAACCAACCTTAAACGAAAAACATTTATTCTTTTATTCCATAACTAAATTTTCCATTACCATTCTAAACTAATCAGAATATTTAGCATGGAATGGAATAAAGGTATCATTCATACTATCACTTAAATCTCTGTCGGGAGTTTCAAACTACAACTTTTACAGTATCAAACGCGATCATCGGAAAGAGAAATGGGATATTACAGTAAAGCAGGAAAGCAGGCCGAAGAAGTATTGAAGTCCGTTAGGACAATAATTGCCTTTGGCGGTGAAAACAAAGAGGTTGAAAGGTATTTCAGAAAAAAGTGTAAGGCTTTGGGTCTATAACAGAATAAGGAATCGTTTGAAAAGCTCATCAATTGCATCTAGTGTTTTACGTATTGTTTTATCGTTAAGATAAAGGTCTCTTTAAATTAAACTCACACTATTTATTCGGAATGTATTTTATGACAGGTATCGTCGGCTGTTGGAGCCCGCTGAAAAGTACGGTCGCAAGCGTGGTCTGTACACAGGCCTGGGTACTGGATTTAATTGGGTTTTAACATACTCATTGAACGCAATTGGTCTAACTTATGGTACCCGACTGATACTAATTGATATGGATAAGCCAACAGACGAAAAGAAATATCTCGTTGGTGTTGTTTTTAACGTAAGTAAATATAATAATAACTATAAGTTGTAATCAAATTCCTGTGGAACATGTCCTTTGAAAGGTTATTTTTGAGCCTATTGTTAGATTATTATCGGTCGTCAGCTAACTAACTAACCTCTAACTTTATTTGGGTGACTGTTTTCCATGGTCAAATTTTTTTACTGTTATTTAAATTTAACGTTTTTATAATTGTAACGGGTTTTATAATTGTTAAACATGTATATCACGTGTATATGTAGTTTATCAGTAGTATGAGCACCCACACAAGCTATAAATCGTAAACATTGGGGCTAACCGACCATGTGTAAAAGCCCTGATATTATATAAAATAACATATTTTCACCGTCTTATTCCTATTTGACGTACTACTTTAGTTATTATCTTTAAAATCGTTAGACAAATCCAATTAACAACGCCTAAACAATGGTTTTCAGGTCACCTATATCTTCATATAAGTAACCTTTACCATACATTTCAGATACTCTTCTCGATTTATATGGCGACTCAGTCTATAACATTGTGTGTGCCCCATATGGAAATATTTGCATCAGCTCGCGGTGCAGCGAATAGTCTTTTCGGTTTACTGGAAAGAAAACCCATTATAGACAGCCTAGAAGATGAAGGTCTCTCCCCGAGACGCGTTATAGGGGAGATAACTTTAGAAGATATACATTTCAGCTATCCATCTAGACCAGATGTTAAAGTTCTTAAAGGATTTTCACTTAAGATAAATGCTGGAGACTGCGTGGCACTTGTCGGGTCTTCCGGTTGTGGGAAATCGACGATTTTACAACTTGTACAACGACTTTACGATCCGGTGCATGGTACAGTTAAAATTGATGGAAAAAATGTGAGAAACCTTAATTTGGGATGGTTAAGAAGTTCCCTTGGTAAATATCCTCTGGAGTCCTTATATTTTATTATTCGTTTGTGTTTCTATCGTACTCTTTTGTTTTTGATATTTTTTGTAGTTCTTATTTTATCAGTGATACTTAGTTTAGGATATATCTGACTGCTCAACATATGAACATATTCATTTAACTTGTTTTATTAGCCAATAGCAAAACGTTTATTGATTTTATTTTTTCATAATTGGTGTAATTGTATTCTGTGTGTATAGTTTTTGTACCTATATAATTGTTTTGTTTGTTTGTCAATTGTTTTCTAAATTCATCACAATCCACCTCATTCATCACAATCTCATACATTACATGTATACATAGAAGAGAATGTGGAAGAGATGTCTTTTTATTGTGATGTATATGTTCTTTAATAAATAATTAATACGTTATAAATATGTTTTAGGTGTGGTGGGTCAAGAGCCAGTTTTATTCAAAGGAACAATTTACGAAAATATTGCTATCGGTTGTCCAGAAGCTACGCGTGAAGATGTCCAGAAAGTTGCGGAGATGGCACACGCTCACGATTTTATATCACATCTAGCAAATGTAACATCGTGTTTTCCATTTTTAAATAAAGTTTATTATTATTTAGAGAGTATTCTCATGTATCACGTAACTTTCAGGGTTATGATACTATTATAGGAGAGAGAGGAGCATCATTATCAGGTGGACAAAAACAGAGGATAGCTATAGCTCGGTCACTATTAAGAGAACCAGCTATTTTACTTTTGGATGAGGCAACATCCGCTCTCGATCCTCATTCTGAAAAGCAGGTTCAAGCAGCTCTTGACAGAGCAAGTGCTGGCCGTACCACGCTCTCCGTATCTCATAGGTTAGATCAACAATACAAATATTTTTATTTTTATTAAGGCATAACAACATATTTTCAATACCTTTAAATATCAACAGCCAACAAGTCAATAATAACAATGGTGTGATGAATAATTGATTTGAGATAAATCACTGTTTATTTTTCAGATTATCAACGATTCTTAATGCCGATAAGATAATTTACATGGACCAAGGTGTAATTGTGGAACAAGGTACACACGATGAACTCATGAAAGCCAAAGGTAACTTTATTATTTATGCAAACGTGGTTTTGAGGACATATAACAATCGCAATATATACGTAATCATAATAAGTCAGATTTTAATAACTGTTTGATACTTGTATGTAAAGTATATACAGTGTAGACTCTATATATTGACACTAAAATTGTGAATTTTATGTTGTTCTATGAAGTGTTCGATAAATGAAGATAAGAAATATCATTGTATTAAATAAAAGCTAAACCAAACAGAGCCAATTGATTTTGAGGCTTTAGAGAGATTGTCGTTTATACTGTATATTCGAGGTATTATTGTAATGTTGATGATGTTAAGAATAAAAATAAAATGACCTTAAATTGTCAAGGTAACTACTACAAACTTGTAACGAATGGCAAGGAGAACAAAGAGCCAGATGTAATTGAGACTTTGCAAGAGGAAGAAGGTGCAGATAAAGATGCGGAGGGAGATGCCACAGACGTTGCCTTGGCTCCGCGTCATGATGTAAAGAGAAGGTCAACTAAGAGGATTGTAAGGCACCATTCGATAAAACGAGGTAATATAATTATTTACCTACTGCTTTTTTAAATAAAGATAACATAATTATCTCACTAGCCTCCACACTCCTCGAAGCTACTCCAAAATTACATTTCCATTGGATTACTCGTATTAATTAACAATGTTTTTTTAAGATTCCCACGACTGGATGACGCCGCGCGCCTCCATTTCTTCAGTTATATCCACGGGGTTACAGAACTTCATATACAACAATGATTACGAGTCTGAGGAGGATGATAGAAGTGATGACGAGGTAAAAACGATATTCATTCGAAAATAAAATTTAATATCTATTTGTAGAATGTTACTTATATGTATTAGAATGCTCCCTACATGACCACTTGGCTGTTTTGTTTTGAATTAGATATAAGCGCGAGTCAAAGGTTTATTTCTGTTAAACATACATGTGAGGGATTGAATCTTCAAAGGCATACAAAACTCTTAATAAGCAAACAATTATTGAAATAAGTTGATGGTTATATAGACGCTTTCAATATTTAAAAATAAAATTGATATAATATTTCAGATTATAAAACCCCTAAGTGATTGGCAACTAATGAAATTAAATTCTCCTGAATGGATATACATTGTTGTTGGTTCGATAGCTGCGTTTGCGCAAGGCTGTTGTTTTCCAGTATTCGCTTTGTTGTTTGGATACACGGCTGGGGTACGTATTGAACACATACAAATACTTCTTGATACTATTGTTACGACAACTGTGATTTCCAGCAACAATAAATATGACGCCAACAAAGTTATCTCCATCGCTAAGGAAATGACGGCCTCGGACCGGGCCCAGTGACTGCTTTCGATAAGTCTCCCTTACCTTACTCCACACTCTTAATGTAATTGAAAAAGGCAAAATACCATATTTTGCCTTATTTTCACTATCAGTCAATGTAATCAACCTTATTAATCTAGCATAACATTAAAATTAGTTAATTATTATGTTACATTTTAGATAATTTCAAGGACTTACTGTTGCTTTATGACGTAAATAACGCAATTATGGATAATAGAATTTTAATTGGTATATATAAAAAAATTATCTTTATACAAATGAAGCAGGTCATTTATAAAAACAAACATTTAACAACACTTTCATTTAGCACTTTCTATTACACTCCTTAGTATCTCGATAATAAATAGTATGTATATTTCAGATTTTCATCCTACAAGATCGTAATGAGATATTATATTTGGCGGATATGTACTCCGGATTGTTCATAGTAGTTGCGGCGGTTGCTGGATTGTCTATGTGTCTCCAGAGCGCTACGTTCACGAGCGCTGGACTCAAAATGACAACACGGCTTAGATATCAATACTTTGGGGCATTAATGAAACAGGTAAATTGTATGAAGGCTAAATTATATTAACGTAGGTTGGCCACTTATCAGATGTCTGTCATCCATAAACTGTGCTCTGAAGACATGCGACACTGAACCATTCGGTGATAGTCTCCATATCTTCAGACGCAAAATATTGCAGATCTTGTTTCGCCAATTGACGCCAATAGTAAAATGTGTGTGTAGTTTTTGTATTTAATTGTTTTGTTGTTGATCAGTTCTGCAATCATTTGGAAGGTAAGGCTAAGTTAGCCTCTAAAAAGTTTGGTGTTCTCAGCAGGGCGCGTCAGTATTTCACATCAGGCCATCGCTTGCAACTCTATAAAGCGCAAATTCGGCCTCATATGGAGTACTGTTCCCACCTCTGGGCGGGGGCGCCCCAATACCAGCTCCTTCCATTTGATCGCATCCAACGCAGAGCGGCTCGTATCGTCGACGACCCCATCCTTTCCAATCGGCTTGATCCTTTGGCTCTGCGTAGAGATGTAGGCTCCCTCTGCATCTTCTACCGCATTTATCATGGGGAGTGCTCTGATGAATTGTTCGGGCTAATACCTGCAGCGGAATTCCATCACCGGACATCAAGGCAGAATACGAAATTCCATCCGTACCACCTTGATGTCTGGCGTTCCACGACTGTGCGTTTTTTAAGGCAGTTTCTACCGCGCACCACCTCTTTGTGGAACCAACTGCCAGCGCAGGTATTCCCGATCCGCTACGACTTGGGGACCTTCAAAAAAAGAGCGTTCCTCTTCCTTAAAGGCCGGCAACTCACTTGTAAGCCTCCTGGCGTTGCAGGTGTCCATGGGCGGCGGTTGGCACATCACTCGAAGTGACCCGCCTGCTCGTTTGCCTCCTCTCACATAAAAAAAAAAAAAAAAAAAGTCAATAATTTTTCTCTTCTATGCACACCTATTAAGCAGTGCATAGGTATAATATATACACACACATGTGTAGTGTGTTCTTGTAGTTATGTTTTGGTTGTGTTCGTATGTGTGCCTTATTAAATAAATAAATTATTGTTATTAGTATGTGATGTAGTTAATATAGGCTCTCAGGTCATGGCATTCTTATCTCAGCTGTGCCTAATTTACGGAGCTTAGGTATAATAAGTAAACTACGACAACACAAAATCTTTATTCCTTGAATAGGACTAAGATGTTTATATTTATAGGAAATAGGATTTTTCGATAAAGAAAAGAATACCGTTGGCTCTCTGTGTGCCAGGCTAAGTGGTGATTCGGCTGAGGTGCAAGGTGCAACAGGACTAAGAACTGGTCTCATTATACAAGGGACCAGCTCTGTTGTAGTTGGATTTATAATGGCTGTCTGCTATAATTGGAAGCTTACCTTGGTTGGCACAGCTTTCTTACCTCTGGTGCGTATTTTATGATTGATAAAAGTCTCTAGTAAAAGCACATTTCTGCTGTGCTCAGCTGTATATTACGACTAATTCTAACAATTTTTTCTAATCCTTCCAAAGAATTCAGTAAAAATGAAAATGTTAATTTAACAAAAGCTTATCCACAATTTAAGAGAAAGTCTTTAACGTTTTAACTAAAACTGTGAAATTGCGCCCAAACAGATTCATACAAATGTAATACCTTATTTTTAATATAGATGGTTGGCAGCATTTGGCTAGAAGGTAAAGTTTCGCAAAAGTCCCAATCAGACGAGCGTGAAGCTCTGGAGTCCGCCACTTCTATAGCCACTGAAGCGGTTGTCAGTATTAAAACTGTTCAGAGCTTAGGTATGATAATTAAAAGTATATTACATAACGCCCTCTGGCATTTACCAGAGCGACCTTTATTTCAATGTCATCCTTATCATTCGTTATCGTTTAACTTTTCTCATTTTCACTAAATAAAACATTTCAGGTATTGAGAGAGTATTTCTAAAGAAATTCAATGATGCGCTTCTTGAATCGTGCGTAGCTGTTGCCGCTAAAACCAGGTGGAGGGGTATAGTACTGGGTTTGGGGATATATGTACCTTTTATGTCCTACTGTTCAGCGACTGTATATGGTACAATGCTGGTCGCGTACGAAGGCCTACCGTACAATATAGTATTGCTGTAAGTGTTAATCTTAATATTGTGTACTTTTAAACAGATATTAGTGTTTTTTTCCCACATTATTATATAATACAATTTACTCACAAATTTCGTTTATAAACAAGTGTTTCAATACGACTGGAAAAGTACGGATTAAATTACATTTCGCGATACGTGACAGTAATGTAACAATGGTATGGAAGAATAAATAAGAGGTGTGCTTATTATGTCATATAGAGTCAACGAGGCAATAATGTATGGAGCATATATGTTGGGACAGTCTCTTGTTTATGCGCCAAGTTTTAATTCAGCAAGAGTTTGTGGAGCACGAATATTATCAGTTATAAACAGAGAACCAAAAGTTCAAACGAAACCGGGTATAAAGGATAGAAAAGAATGGGTAATTTTATATTTTTCATTTAATATATCTTGCTTGAATATACGAATTATAAAAATTGTTTTTAGATTTTAAAATAATTGTTTTAAGATTGCTCATCCTGTCCATAATAATTTGTCAAGTTTAAATTTAATTCGTTATAACCGATAACCTTCCCATTATTATTGATTATCAGATACGCTTAGAAATATGTATCATTCTTAAAATATAACTTTAAAATCACGAATCATGAAAATTAAAAAATATCACAATTTAAACAACTTTTAATATTTCATTTATCTTTTAGAGCGCTACTGGTAACTTTTCAATCAAGGAAGTGGAATTCTCATACCCAACCCGACCAAATCAACGTATATTAAAAGGGATCGATTTAAAAGTGGAAGCTGGGAAGACAGTTGCTTTAGTTGGTTCCTCTGGTTGTGGAAAATCTACCATTTTACAACTCTTCCAGCGTTTCTACGATCCTGATACTGGAACAATGGTATGAAATTTATAGTGTGTTTGATTGCGTCAAACATCGTTTTTCTATGTTCTTGAGAATTGAATATTAAAGAAAAACCCTATACATTCTGTTTACAATTTTTCAATCAATATTTTTAAGAACAAAGTAGAAGAGTAAAATCAATGAGACTAAAAAGAGAAAATTTGTGTTGAGATTCTTTGTATGTGTTAAATGATTATTTATGTCGTCCTTTTTAGTGCTTCGTAATGTGTTTGGTGTCATTTTGACAGTTCAAAATACATCATATATATATCAATTTAAATAACCTTTCATATTATAATGGGTCAAATATTGGGAACGTGGCATACACAACATCTTAATCTTAAAATGGATGATAAACCAACGTTTGGCGAAAAGGCCGGTTTCCAATATTCTCGGACAAAGAGAGAGGTGTGCGCTGAAGAAAACAGTTTAATATCAGCAAAAATTCCACCTAAATATAGAGATTATTGCGCGCATTGTCTGCTGGAGTATAGTGTGTGCCGATACAAACATTGGCCTTTACTGTATAGATGTGGTCACGAGAAACATAATTATCTCAACTGCGAGAAGGAAGATTACGTTATAAGGATGAAAGAGTTTGAAAGAGAACGAAGACTACGTGAACGCGAAATAAGAATACAAAAACCGAACCCTGTTTAGATCTAGCAGTTAATAAATGTCTGATGATTTTATTTTTATTTCTAAAGCAAATCATCGTGCGTACGGAAGATTACATGCACAAATTAGATTCGTTTAGATATTGCCACTCAAAAGTCAGTCTAGGAACTTAACATACTTAAAGTAACTAAAAATATTTATAATAAAATAAATAATATAAGAGATTCGATAATGAGATTTTATTAACGTTTTATATACCTTTTTATTAAGCAAAATAAATTTTGGATGACACATAAGTAGTGTATTAGGTAAACGTATTCTTTATACAATTAACGTATGTATGCATTATTATGAGAATACGCAAAATAGTCGAAAGTATTTTATTATTATAATTTTATTAGGAACTGGATGGCCGTGATATCCACGCTGGCCTAACGCTGCCCCGATTAAGACGGCAGCTCGGCGTGGTTCAGCAGGAACCAGTGCTATTCGATCGAACGATAGCGGAAAACATCGCATATGGAGATAACAACCGTAAAGTCACGATGCACGAAATTATTGCTGCAGCAAAGGCGGCTAATATACACAATTTTGTTGTTTCGTTGCCTAAGGTTTGTATAAAACTAACCGTAAAGACACTTTGTATAGCCGTACTGTATACCCGACTGTATTTAACATGTTTCAATAAATAAAATGCTTTTTATCACAGGGTTATGACACAAACCTTGGATCGAACGGTGCGCAATTATCCGGTGGTCAGAAGCAAAGAGTTTGTATCGCTAGAGCTCTGATACGATCTCCGCGACTTCTATTACTGGACGAAGCAACGTCAGCCTTAGATGCTAACAGTGAACGGGTGAGAAAATTCGAAGTCCTATTGAGAATTTTTTTTAAAATATATTGGTTACGGGATTATTGGCTGCGTGTGCAGTATAACAACGCTCTCAGGGTGCTGGTGGGGCTGCCCCGCTTCTGCAGTGCATCGTCGTAGTGCATTTGGCATATTTGCGGAGGCAGGCCTAGACTGCTTTTATGGCCTCCTTGCTTTGTAGGGTGCGGGCCATTCTAACAGCGTCCTGAAAATGATCTCAGATAGAGTGGATTCATTTGTTCTTCGTCACTATTTCAGCATACACATTAAATTGTCACCTTAAAAATAGTTGAATTATTTATTTTAAATAAAATCCAAAAAAATCTTAATTTATTATTACTAACACAAATGTATGGACTTTTAGTTGTCTGAAATAAAGAAATTATTATTATAATATAAAAATCATTTTTCGCGTCTTAAACAAAAATATTAATGTAATTCCAGGCGGTGACAGAAGCTTTAGAAAAAGCTGCGCAAGGACGGACATGTATAACGATCGCGCATCGATTATCGACGATCAAGGGTGCTGACCTAATATGTGTCGTTGATAAAGGTAACATAAGAAAACATAAGGTTAATCATACAATTCAAATACGAGAACAACATAAAGATAACCAGTTTATCGATCGATTGAATTCGCTATGTCAATGACGCTATGACGGCTTGAAAATCGAGCTCAATTATAAAACTAAAACGCATCCAACCCGAGTGCAAGACAAATCTGTTTTGTATTCACACTTTGTTACTAACATATTAGAATTAAACAATGTTAATAGATGTTAGTACTAATAAGAGTAACGGTCTAATAAGCGATCTCTTCCCAGACAAACCACATTCATTTCGATGTTTCAGGTAAAATTGTCGAACGTGGAACACACACGGAATTGATGAATCTGAAAGGCTACTACTGGAGAATGGGCAAAGGTCAACAGATGGCATAACTGAAAGTATTTTATTTACATAAGAGTATTATAGTTAGATTTAAATAAAAAAAAGTATTACTTATGAAATTTATTTTTCATTAACTTTACACCGAGACACTACAACATTCTCGTTAATAACCCTGTTTTGAACTGGCTTCAAATCCCGTAGCTACAAGAAATTCTTACTTTTACGTTAATAAAAAATGTTTTTCTAGTTTCGAATATTCGAACGATTGAAGTACATAATACAATACAATTAAATGTGCCTATTATTTAAGCGTCATACAATTATCTGTTATTTACCACAAAATCTACTATCAAAATGTTTCTTCACGCAAGTGCATTCAAAAAATTAAGCCATGAAAACTTTTTTACTACAGTCGGCTAACAAATTATTAAAACCGTCTTCATATTTACCGTATAATATCAATGGTCACCATATTTGGCATAGCTTCACGTAACAAAATCATAAAATTATGGCAAGTACATAGCTAAATTATATTTAAACAACAAAACAATAAACTCTCTACAATTACAAGGTTCGATTTGCACCAAAAAAATACTTAAATCTAACTTAGAAATAAAACCTATTTAGAACAAATAACATTAATATAAAAAATAAAATCTTGTATATCTGATATACCGAATAAAAATATAACGTTAGATATAATATGAAAAAGAAACCCGCGTTTTTATATATCTTTATCTAGAGCGGATTATTTGATACATAAAATCATACAGAATGTGTTTAATAAACTAAACATAGCCCACAGTAATTACAAATATACACATCTATACATCGATGTAAACACATACTCAATACTTATATATGACATTGAACAACAACCACATAACTTCTTTTTCACTATTGAAAAACATCTTAATATAATATTGTCAGTTATATATAGAATACTGTATGTACTCAAAAGTTTACTAAACATTAATATACCGATTTAATTCCAATATAAACGAGGAAACTATTACATATTAAACAAAAGAAAAATGTGCCGGACAATTTTTGCCTTATCCGATTCCCCTTTCACGTTTCCAAATATTAAAGCAAACCATATGTATGTATAACCCAATATTAAGAGTTAGTTAAGAGATATAACCTTTTATATCTCGTGTGTTTTAAGTTCTTATATATCTTGTGGGCATACCTTATTTTATTAGCTTTGTCGTTTTGCCAAAAAAAATGTCTCTAAAAATAGATGTTGACCGATTCTCAGACCTACTCAAGATGCTCAGAAAATTTCAGGAGAATCGGTCAACGCAACGCGTTTCGGAGGAGTAAGGGAACGAAAACTGTGACACGAGAATTTTATATGTTAGATAGATGTTTATTAACATATTTACCACATAAGATGTTTGGGGACTGATTTAATAAAAAAATATCTATATATCTTATTCATGGTCACCTCGAATCTTCGATAAATACATTAAAATATCTTTATATAATTCATATTAAAATGTTAAATACATCACGCTGGTATTAAGTGAACTTGAGATGAAAAAAATACTCTCGCGATTTATATGCTACCATCTAGTATATGCAAATATGCATATATATATATATATTATATAGGATTTTGGACACCACCTGAAGTACCCCCTTTAAAAAAAATGCTCACCCATTGTACCTTCATCCCCACCACGTAGATAAACGAACATTGGAGTATATTGAAAAGTATTACTCAAAACTTAGTAATAGGCAAGCCCATATGAAAACGCTAACTTGTAATTTTCGTAACAATTACTATATGTAACGATCGTTTGGTTAATTAACATGACTGATATGTATGTTATATGTTGGCTGATTCGTTTTCGGTAAGGTTTCCAGGTGGCACATATCCACCTTCTAATAGTTTAGTATGTATATATGAATAGTCACTTCTAAACTAACAAATCTTATACGTATACAATTTTTTTTTAAATGTGTCACATCAAAATCAAAAATGAATCCTAAAATAATGCAAAGTAATGATCGCACAGCCTTTTTAAAAAAAAAAAAAAATATTAATAATACAATGATTCTTTACACTACAACAATCTTTACAACAGGTTATATTGTGCTATGGTTATAACATTATATACACATGAAAGAGACAAAACACTCATGTACTGTTCACTTACGGGATTCTATCATATCATCATTGTATTGTGAATACACTTTTAAAAAAAAAAACGCGATTACTTATACAATCCAAATCTTGATCACAACGGACGTTACTTAACCGCATTTATCGAAATATCAGCACAACCGGATCGCAATCGGCTCTTACTCCAATCTGTGAATGCGGCGCATCTAAAAATTCAGTACAATTTCCAACTGGACTGAATTGTATATGCTCCACTAATTAGAAATCAGTACGCTCTATAGATTTATTCAGTGTGATGATTCTGATGCGGCATGTGCTGTGGATGCGATTGGGGCATGTAAGCCGTATTCCGACTGGTCGAACCCTCATACATTATTTGTGCTGGCAACCGGTGTATTTGCTGTTGCTCCTCCGTAGAGTAAGGATTCTGGACCTGAAAACACATACAAACACTTTCAATGTAACGTTAAAAAAATTTTAAGCGTTCTTTGTTCTATAAAAAACTTTGATGGGTTGAAATACCGTGACACTATTTCGAAAAAATTTAATTACCTAACAGAACTAGCCGAAAGGCAACAGACAGATCAGAATGGAGTAGGGTCATCTGCCCTATGCCCCAACGTGGGGGCTTAGGACTCTAGTAAGTAAGTATCAGAACTAGCATCTGAATATATTTTTCATAAAAATCTTTTGATTATTTAATATAATATTAAATCAATTTGCATTTTTAATCGAGACATATTAAACAATCTTATAACAACAATAATTTTTTACACTTCTCATAACAAAATGTAAGTTTTTCTTTTATATAAAATGTAATAAGGTATTTTATTTACAAATTATTTTAATTCACCGGGCATTATTTTACAATTTTTGTATGTGGAGCAATGTGATCAGTGAAATAGAATTAAATTATTCAAACTCAAAATATCTTTATTCAAGTAGGTCTTTATAAAGGCACTTCCTTCATCTGCCGAGAAGAACCGGCAAGAAACTCGATAGCTGCTCTTTTAAAATAAACAATTAATACAAAATTATGTTACTCACAATTCAAATAACATAGCATTGTAAGGCTACTAAATAATATGTTCATGACTGTGTGCAAGAACACATCAAATAACACAAACCAAGAGATTAAAGCGCCACATTGCTATTTATTATATTTACGACAGACATAAAACATTGTCTGCCGATGGTGATGTGCCTACATATTATGTTATTAATATAAGCAAATACCACTGTCTAATATTAGGCACCTTGAAATAGATCGATATTTGATATGCTAAATACTAAGTTAACAAATCACTGTTCTGTTCTCTGTCACCATCCAAGCTTTGCATTGTAACATCTTGTGGCCTCTCATTTTATCAACAAAATATATGAAACAGACGTCTTGTCCCAAGTTCCCATTTAATTATCTTATGTGTAAACCTAGTTTTATTATCTCAAAAGTTTATTGTTTTAAATGTATTTAGCACATAAGATGTCTGGGGACAGATATAATAAAATAAAATATAAAAAGACAAAGTGACAATTGGTTGAGAAAACTAATTTCAAAGACAACAATAGGATTGGAGATTTTCAGAGTCTTGGGTATCAATGCCACAGGTCAGCTAGGAGTCACGGTTAAGAACGTATGACTAGGAAGAACTTACATTAATAAGCGGTTGGAGCATACCAAGTCTGGCTAGCAGTAGTTGTTCTTTCACTTGACGCAACTCCTCCTGTTGCCGTACTATCATCTGCTGCAACTCTTCGTGTTTGCGCTGAAGCTGCTCCTGCCAAGGCAACTAGCTCAAATCATCATAACCAAACACATGGGTAATACAATCTTTGGCTTCGGTGTCAATTATACATCTTTATAAGACACAAAAAGTTTGGAAAGTAATGCCCGAGATAATGAAAAGTTCAATTGACATTTATTTTATTGATATAATTCAAAAATCAAAAGGATTTCTCAAATACCTGCAGAGTTAAGTTTTGTATGTATACATTTATTCATACATATGTTATATGCAATTATGTGCAATAAATTCAACTATCGCTTTCATCTAACATATACATATAACTTTGACAGTTACTATACATTTAATTAGAATCAAATCTTATTGTCTCAAAATTTTGAGAGTAGATTTATAGATCTACTCATATTAATTTTATACTAAAGTCAGTAATTTTATTTAAAGTCCATAGGACCATTTTGATTTGTTTTAAATGCCTCTATGCCTGCGGAGGCAAACAACTCCAATTGGTTATTGATACTTATACTAAATATGTATATATATATATCGGCGCAACTCCAACAATTAGTCTTAAATATTAGAAAATAATTAAGTTCAAACATCATTTAATTGTCCTAAAATAAGTTTAATAACATAAGTTGAATACTTTAAGTTTGTTACTCTGTGAAAATGTCTTTGTAAACAAGTGCTTGAGAACTATAAATAAGGTCGCATTGTAACCGCACGACACAGTCGCGCTCAGAACGGACCTCTTCAAATAGTGAAATATAAATCTTGGAAAATATCAGTGAAGTGTTTCTTTAAATAAATAAGTGGTTATTATGACCGACTCAATCGTGATGTTGGCAATGCTGATGCTACCTTTCAAATGGGGTCGGCGGTAGCCCCGTAGACATACTCACCTCGTTATATATTATGTTTGAATATAAATGAAAAAAATAAAATAAACACATAACACAATCCCACCTGAATTTGCGTTTGATCTGATGATACAATGACTGGCAATGACGGTATAATTGGTAGTACTCCCGGTACACTCACAGTACCAACATATGGGGCCGGCTCAAGGTACTGAGCACCAATTCCGTGCTGTGGCACTACTGTCGGTTCAACAGTCTTATGTTGCGGCTGGAACATCACCACACGATTTGGATGGTACTCCTCTGTTACGATACGCGCAGCCTCCATACGCTGTACTTCTTTATTCTGAAATTGGATTTTATTTTATAAGTAATATATATATATATATATATATATATATAATCAACTGAGTAAACATTATTTAAATAAAATGATGTATCTTCATGTGTCCGACCTCTTGCAACAAGTAAATAATATGATAAAAATCTCGTTTAAAAATAATTTAATATGACGAGTCACGTTCAACAGGCACGACAATGTATGCTTACATCTCTGGAACCCGATCGTTGCGATGATCTCGAGTCAGCTGATGCCATACTATTCTCATAACCACCCGAATATCGAGTATTAGACAACATCGACCATGATGTACTGGCCGTATGCGCTGTGCCAACCAGTCCACATGTCCCATTTGTACTACCAGCCGATGCGGACTTAACTGATGCCGGCTGAAAATTAAATTATTACCTGTAGTATAATATAATATTTATTTAATACTCTGATTTTCTAGTCTATCAAATACAACTAAGTGGGGGGTCAACAATCTGAGCTGATTATGCAAAATACAAATGGACCATATACACATGGAGTCACTGTGTTTACTTAAAGGGGCACATCTTTATGAGGGAAGCCGGTTGGTAGTCGTGCCGGTTTATGATGACTGCACAATACAGATGACTGCAGAAGTTATTCTTTATCTTTACACTATATAGATGAGATGAACAATGATAATGATTAAATAAACATGTAAAAGGCAAATAAAAAATAAATCAAAGACCTAAACGATTCATGCATTCAATTGATAGAATTGTCAATTGTAATCTTTAGAACACACTTGGCGATGTAAAGGTGTGGTGGTGTTTCTTGCCAGTTCTTGTTATCAGATCTATTAGCCCTTTGGGACTTGGTATTAAATAGTAGTCAATTTTTTTTAAATATTCTACGATTCAAAAGTATAAGAAGGTTAAATGACTAGTGATTTTATGATTTGGTTAATGTTATATATAATTAGGCTCAGCATGGATATTTATATTAGTAATAATACTTTTAAGACATATTTTTTTTATATTGAAGTTTTAATAATTCATAAGAATCGAATTAAAAATACCCGTCAAGGGCACAAACAAAATAAAAGGTTTTTGCCCAACTACAGATAACTTAGAAAGTTTCAATGAACCAATATAGTTATAAACCTTACTCTAGAATGTGAGTGGAAAGAATTTCCATATACGTCACTGGTCTCAGACATATAGGACGGCGACATAGCTGTTACCGTATCCTCAGATGCGTCCTTTATCTCTGTGTGTGGTTGTTCCGTTTGTTCAGGCACATCGACTTCATTTGTCTCTTGTTTGGTACTCTTTTGTATGTCAGCATAGCTGAAATATATTTTTTACTTAGTTATAACTTTAGTTAGCCAACACAACAATAATGACAGTGACAAATCCTTCAAATAACTGAGGCTAATTGTTTGAGATAAAGGAAGATATTGTATATGTCAAACTATATATACAGATATTAGTTAATTAAATCAAGAACAATGATATACAGTCTCAATTGTACATATTAATCTTCTAATCATTATTTAAAGAGTATATAAAAAAAACATTCCTATATACGCTACAATGAAAGAAATAAGTTTGGCATATTAATACCTTACGACTCTATGTGTACACATGACAAACTCTGGTTTTGAATTCCATTGATGGTATGTTATATAGAATCGAGTTTGTAGCCAGATCCATTGCTGCCCCTTTGTTAGGAACCGATAGTAACATGAAGTCAACTCCCCTTTTTGCATTACTAAAAAAAGTCACTTTAAATTGTAAAAGTCATTAGACATATATATCATTTATGTAAAATATCAACAAAATAGTTATATTGTTTAATATAAGAAAACTGTGACATTTAGTTTTTTTAATAATTGAAATTGTTATATGTATTAGGAAATAATCTGTATTAATTTATTGAATAAGATGTGTTATCTTTTAGTACACTTTTAGCCAATTATTTATAGAATAAATATACTAAAAGTTTTATTTATTTGGTAAATTTTGATGATTTATCAATTTTTAAACGCCATAATGCAAGGAGCCTTGATGTCAGGTAGCACAGCATTCACACAAATGTCAATTTTTAAATGGAACTATAGTACATATCAAGTTTGAAGACAGAACCTGTTAACACTTACACGCCTCATGACAAGTTACCACCTTCTCCAAGTCATCAAAATGGTAGTAGTCATATCCAGAGGTCCCTAAAACTTCAAACGGCAAGTACCCAATGATGGGCGGTGCACGGTGATCCAGAAACAGGAATTTCCACTCAAGACTGTGCCGAGATGTGAACTCACTTCTACTCGAATCAACTAATGTGACATCACGAATGAGCTGTGGTGTGTAGAGCCGGCCCGTACACACGAAAAGAAGCCTTGATATAAAAAAAAAACATTACATAAATATATCAGAATTCAAACATTATAGTTTTTGTATAATATTCCCGATATATTATTCAATTTTAATGTTTGAGAGCAGAACTCTCATATAACTCAAAAATTCATTCTAGAATTAAGCCTTGTCAAAAAACAAGTCACTGGAGTAAATCAAAGTAATTAATAATCAAATATTATTTATATTGATAACTTTCTCTAACCTATGAATTGTCGAAAATATATTACATAAATATACATAATCAAAATTTTTTGGTCCTTCGAAATCCACTGATAAAATTACTATAATAATTATATCTAATGTTGCTAAAACTAACACTTATTTTATACAACCAAAGTTCTTACATCATACATAACGCCAAAATAAACGCCAACTTTACCATAATATATCCGTGGATGTTCCAAAAGACCAATATTTTTGAAACAATGCAGTGAATTTTTTTTTGTAATAAGGTCTAAGATAATAATTACAATTTACCTAGAGTCAGAGTCTGTCTGATACATATCATCACCCTCAACTTGTTTCATATTTGCACCTGAAAAATTTTAAAGTTAAAGAAATGATCAATGATTCAATTGTGATCTTGGTAAGGGCGGTAACCAATTGAATCAAAGAAAATTGTCCATTTGAATGGTTAAAGGCACATTGACTGACTTAAAGAAATTTATATTGAGCCTAATAAATTGAACATTAATACTAACGGAAGTGTCCACTGAATTCCACAAGCTCATAGGAAATTTCATCTCGAAAATCCAAAGTGCCCCGTTGCAAATGACATTGAAACTTTATTTCATTTTCTGAAACATCAATATACTGATATATAATAAATTTAAACTACTTTTAGTATATTTTCTTTAAAAATAAGTTAAACGCCAAGCAATTATTATCACCTATATATAAAACATCTTATCAAAAGCCGCATCGCATTCAAAGTCTTAAGATACTACATTTGGTAACAGAGCATGAGGATTGGAGAAATTCGCTAAAACAGATTTTGCTGTACGGCTTAAGCACTTAATTACTATACATAATATATAATATTTAAACGCTTGCTATGAACACATTTGAGGCAAATCCTCATTTAGATTGGGCAATCGATTCTCAATTCCAGTCTTAAAATACTATTTGTCCATTACTTGTTGATTATACTTGGACCATAGGCTCTGGATTCGATACTAATAAAAATCATAGTTATATTGAATTACATAAAGCTGTATGTAATTTACCATAGATATAACAACTGTAAAACAGTTTATTCTATACTATGTGCGCTAAGCTTTAATAAAAGAAACTGCAACAAGTCAGCAAAAAATAGTATGTAAAAGAAATATATGCAAGTGCACTATTTAGAATTTGCATAGCATTGCACACTGCTTGTATTGCATATTATTTTGATAAGAAAACAATGTTAACTGTGATTAATATGTTGCAATGTTGTTTAAAACGGATTACATTTCATTATATTAGGGTATTCATTTCTGTGTTATTCTGATAATCACATTAAAATCTATAATCCATTAAAATAGTATTCATTTCAATAAAATAATTAAAGCGCGATATTTAATACAAACACAACTTTATTAACATGTGTAGGGAAACCATAGTCATATAAATAAAAATATATTATGCAAATAATGAAGGTTCTGCACACAAGACACAAGCAGGTAGACAAGTAGCACATGTAACAGACATATGTAAATTCACTTAACAAATATATTTTATAAAGAGAAAAAAAAATTCACCATTCTAATGCATAATAAATACACTTAGGATTTAGCAGAAGAGTAAATGTATCTTAAATAATATTTAGAATAATAAAGATATTCATGCAAACCTGCAGTAAGAGCTTGATTTGGATCAACTGGATTTCCAGGATTTTGAAGTAGATTGTAAAGATTGGGCCTGTCATCATCATATGCTAAATCAAATATTGTTGTTTTAACAATATCACTCTGAAATTTATATGCTTGTTGTAAATTATATTTAATTAGAGGGACAACTATTAAATATATTAAAGTTAAATAATTACAGGTGTGTGTCCTAGTATTGACGTTATTCCTTCAGAAACATAGAAAATATGTCCAGTTGATGAAAAAACCATAACAAATCCTTCCAAAGCCTCTAATACGAGGTAGGTAAATTCTTCATTTGAAAGGAATGATGGCTTCCAATCTTCCTGCACATCATGAGCCCGAGATCTGACTGTAATTTCTGTGAAATTGTAATATGCATGTTAAGGCATATATATATATATATATATATATATATACTAAACTAAAACAAAATATGTCAATTGGATGTAACTAAGTTGCTTTAATTTGATTTTTATGATTTTTTTTGATTTTTTACTCATATTTTGACACAACATTAGACATAAAAAAGTACAGTGAGTATGAATTTATTATTTAACAAAAAATATGATTTAAAAGGAATTAAATAACTATTTATACCATTATGATTTTTCAAAAAAGAAATTGTAGATTTAAGAACAGTTGATTTATCCATTTTTCTGTTACTGGAAGACACCATTACTCCTAGTTCATTAACCAGCATATTAAACTGGTCTCTGCGTTTTTTCTCACTTAAATTACGGGTCCTCCTAAAATTTTAAAACAGCACATCTCACATTTACATGTAATACATGTTTTGAATTAATTATCAAGATAGTCCTTTAATGCCTTTAAAAACTTTTAAAAGTTATATAGCCATAATAGTTTAAAATACATACAAAGTTGAGTGGTAACTCAATATTCTTAGGTTAAGGTATATGTAATATGTTTTAATCTACTGATGGCTTGGAACACACAAATGGTGTTAAAGAAATTGTATTAATAAAAAGCAAACTTTTATAGACCTACCTTTTAGTGTCATCTTTGTCATCACCATCGTCATCCATGTTGAAGTTTTCAAGGGTCACTGATACTAACTTGCACCAATACAATTATAAACAAACTTTTAAAGCACTATAACAAACACAAATGATTTACTTTATCTTAAACACGTGTATCAGTGTTTAAGAACAATTTGCGAGAATATGTAAACAACATAAACTTTTTAGAATAGCCATTTTCCAAAATCCTTTTTACACCAGCAATATGTGTGCACTGTTATAAGTCTTAGTGAACTAAATACAGATGTGATTTATAAGTTAATTATTTTATTTCAAGAAATAAACTAAAATGTTAAAACGCAATCAATAATCCAGGCCTCAAAATAAAGAATTTGGACAGGTATCAGCCGTTCATCGACTCGGAAATTTCACTATTATAATAACGTATTTGATAAAGAGGGACAATAACCTTTTGTTTAAGAAGGATGTCGGATCGAAATTTTATTTCAAACCCGTATTTCGCATAGTATTATGTATTCAGAAACCTAAATAATGACATAATTGACCATTGTTGATTGGCCATTACAGTTACACTTTACAGTATACTCTACAGATAAGTGATTAGAGTCTGATTATAGAATACAGATAATTTGTAAACTATCGCCTAATATTCATAAATGTACCATATAGAAATGCCCCGGATTCTACTCTTCTAGCGCTGTTAAAATAAAGTACTCGTCGTAAAGTACTCATATTGTGTTGATAGAAAACATTCCTGTCGATTCCTCTTTGCGAATTAAGGGTGCGGAGTCCAGATCGTTTACTTTGATCATAGACTCTCTCTTTCGTCTGGGCTATTTCTGCTCGCAAAGCAGTGCCATTACGTATATAGAATACAAACTGTAATAATATCTACAAAGCGTGATTTCTTGATCCGTTGAAATGAAAATATAGTAGATTCCTTAAAGGTCGTTATGACATATTTTTAATCTATCATTTCCAATTTCAATGATTGTGTGTGACACCTCCCGCCGCTTTAATCAAAGTGTATTTAATCTATAAAAGCTATGTTAGCACTTTGCCGGACGCCGCCGATGCCCCCTAGTCACATACGACTATTATAAGTGATAATTCCGCTCAAAAATTAAAACCTGGCATAAAAGTCTCATTACCGGGACATACTTGTTAATTTTTTTCCAAAGTAAACACTTGCATTTTCTATATATGTTTTCTCGATATTGAAAGTTTTAATTGTAAACACCGAAATGTTTTAATTTATTTATTACCAATTCATTATATATTTTAATTGTTTAATAAAAACCACAGTAATGGTTACCATACACTGTCGGTTTAAATGGAAGCAGTTATGTACACTAACAAGGTAGGAAAACATTTTTACTTTCATGCCTCTCGGTATTCACTGTTGAGAGTCATAAAATTTTATCTCTAAATCTTGCATTTTTTCCAATAATATATTTTATAATATAAACTTTATTATTGATGTTGCCTTACAAGGGCTACTAAATGTTAAAAATAGGCTCTTGTTCTTGAATGAAATTATATGTATGTACTACATAGTAGATATTATTTCATTTTAAGAATATGACTTGTGCTTCATTTAACTAGTATGTACCTCTTAGTAACTTAATAAAGGCTTGTAAATGAGCTCCAAATTCCAAATCCAGAATATAACAAAAAATAATCAATATGTGTTGAAAATACTGTACTGCTACAACATACTAATGGAAATTTGATAAAATAGGTAGTAGGCATATTCCAAATATTTTGTGGGCTGGTCTATATTGGGGTCTATAACACAGATCAGTAAATACAATATAGTTCACCAGAAAAGTGGTTATGTTATGGTTCTTTTCTCACAAGTAATAGTAATCTTTACACAAAATTAAAATTGTAGGGTAATGTGTACTCTATAATAAAATCCCATACACATTGTTGACTCTGTCAGTAATTAAAATTTAAAAAAGTAGTTAAATATAATCTTTTAGAAAAAGCATTTTATTGTCTGATTATTTTGACAATGTTTGGGAATGAATTTGCTCCATCTTTGCCTTGCTTTAAAGTGTACTGGGATCATTACGAAAATAATCAATCACTGAGTTTCTTCTCTGATTGGTTTTAAAATTTACCTTACTGATTTTCATTTTGAAGTAGATAAAGCCGATTAAACAAACCACAAATTAAGTTTAGTCAACACTACATTAAATAATGTGACCTGCTTGGCAAATATTTTAATTTATCAAATTCTACTAGTAATAAAAGTAGCAAATTTATATTTTAAATTAAGATCTGCTTACAGTGTATCTGTAAGAAATTTGTTAGTATGACTGATTATTTATTGTCTACAAATATAAATAAATGTGAATATTTAATATTTTTTCAAATGTATAGATTTTAATCTTGTCATGTTTTTTTAGGGAGTATCTTAAATGGAAGACTGCACAAATTATCTTGACATTGCAGACTTTGTCATATAATGAACATATGAGCCTCAACTATGCAATTGATTGCTTACTAGAGCCGATATTCTGGTTTGTCGATAATTTTGCTGGATATTTAGGAAGGGTAAGTGAACAAATTTGCTAAAAAGGATATGTATGAGTACTAAGAAGGAATGACATGACCAGATCCTGAAGTTATTTAGTTGTGTTTGTCTCATTATATATCTTCTAACTCACTGAGTCTTCTGTTGATCGATGTTATATATTTGTTTTCTATTTATTTGTAGTCATATATATGACCATGTAATAGTTGCAGTTAAAAATAAACATTATGATTCTGACTTTATTTAAAAAATAGAAACAGTATGTTTCTAACATGGGAGTTTTGTAATAATCTCTTGTAATTTTCAGGTATTTGTCTGTTGTGTGACCGTTGTCACAACCGCAGTAGTTACAATAGCATATTGGATTGGATTACCATATTGGTGGCATAGAAACCCATACATTACTGTATTCCTAGTAATTGTTGGAAATTGGCTGTTGTTGAATATAGTTTTTCACTATTATATGGGTGTGGTTGTGCCTCCGGGTTATCCCCCATATGTAAGTTTATTTATTACATTTAAAGGATTAATTGAATCACATTTATAGAAATTGCACAGTGTATTATTGTCAATGTTAAAATTATTTGAAATATTTAGTTGTTATATAAAAGCGATGCAGCTTTTAAATTTTTGTTCAAATTTAAACAATGAAATCATTTCAGGGTGCTGTATTGATGGAAGCTGCAAGTATATGCAAGAAGTGTATATCACCAAAACCACAGCGTACCCACCACTGTTCCGTCTGCGACAGATGCATACTTGCTATGGATCACCACTGTCCGTGGCTTAATAACTGTGTTGGATATTATAATGCCAGATATTTTTTCCTGTATATGGCATTCATGGTTGCTGGTGTTAGTTTTTTGATAATATTTGGCTTAGATATTGGCTATCAAGTACTTTGGGTGTATGATGGAGGTGAGTTTTGTTTTGCCGCTTATTAAAATGCTTGTTGCACGTTACTAAACGTAACAAGGAATTTGAGTGATATTGCTCAGACAAGGCTTTTAAAAGTATATTTTAAGCGATTCGACTTAAACTATGAGTTACATCATAAATACAAAAGCCATGAATTAGGCCTTCCATGCTAATAAAGGAGGCGTGTTCTTGTTCTCTCATTTAGTGATTTTTTAAAATTAAATCACCTTACATACCAATAATAGTAAAAATTAATTTTAAGTTGAATCTTGCTTCCTATCTTTGAAACTTTTATGACATGTGAAATGAATCTGTTTGGTTGTAATTAAGTATATCACAATTGTTAAACAAAACTATACATTACAAAAAATAATTCTAGATGAAACACCAATAAAAGATGAGCCCGATTTGATTGGACACCCATTGAAATTAAACAAGAGTGGTGTACTGGTTGTTGTGAAGGATATACCCGAGTATGATTCGATAAACTTCCCACGCGTACACATCCTACCGATACCGGAGTTGACGCAGTTAGACCTCATATCGGCTGACCCATGGAAGAGGAGAGCTGTTGCCTTTATGGCTATCATCTGTCTCTCTGTTCTTCTTGCACTCGGTTCTCTCATCTTCATGCACGGGAAGAACATAAGTAGAGGCGAGACGAGCGTTGAATCGTATATTAATGCTGAAATGAGAATGATGTCGTCCACATATAGGAATCCATACAACTTTGGTAGAAGGAAAAATTGGAAGATCTTTCTCGGTTTAACACAAGGTAGGACGTTTTTTAAACATGTTTTACTGCCATCTAGGCACAAGCCAACGGGAAACGGGCTTACGTGGCATTTGATTAAAAATGATTTGGAAGACTGGCCCTAATTGTATTTTGCAAGTTCTATTTGTAGGTATGAATGTAATGCCAATCTTATACGTTATATACAATTAGGTAATCAAAGGTATGTTGTCTACCTGCATTCAATAAAAAATCATATTATCAGGCGTTATATAAGTGTTAGGCTATACATTCAATAAATGTAAGCCTTGTGAACCTATATTTGGGGGCGTAGTCGTTTTTTTTTTTTTTGCAAATAGTTGTGTCAAGCATGTGAGAATGCGGCTTAATATCAACAAAGAAATGATTAAGCAGTCAAATAGGGAATTGTTATGAAAAGAGCCTTTTAAAAATTGGAGTTGCATCTTTCTTGATAGTTTTTTTTTATTACCACGATTCTTAACATTAGAGTTAGGTTCTTGCGAGGTGATGTCCAGACGGTGGGGGCAGGAAGATCCTTTGGTTCCTTAAATTATTGATCTACACTTTTTTTTAGAATTAATTTAAAAGATAAAACTGTACCATTAAAAAATCAATGTTTTTTTTTTCCTGATGGTGCACCCTATGGCTACTGCATGTAAATTACAATCTAGTGTAGAGACTAATGAGTAATATTTATTTAACCTAAATTCAGAAATAAATAAAAAAACATCAATGTGTTAATAATTTTAAGAGGCACTTTTCCATTTGTTTAAGACATAAGTTATCGATAAGTATACTAGTTTTATAACTGTATCAATAATATTACAATCAAATCAATAGTCATAATATTGTATTTTAGCCCTCATTCACTAGTTATGTTTATTGTTAACAATTGTAATCAATTATGATAATAAATATCGATTTTAATTGAAATATAAATCTACTTAGTCTTGCCATAAATATTGTTATAAAGAAAAGCACGATTTTTTTTTTATACGTAACATTTATTCCTTTCATAGTGAGTTAGTTTAATACATCAATATATAACTATTAAAAATATACAATGTTTATTCGAAGTGGTCTCCATTGGCTGCAATACAGTCTTTTAAACGTTGAGGCCAGTTATCAATAGCAGCACGAACTCTTTCTAGAGGAAAATTCTTCACTGCCAACCGAATGGATCGTTTTAGGGACTCCAAATTATCATGGCGTTTAGAGCAAGCCTTACTCTCTAAAACTGACCATAAATCATAATCCAATGGATTTAGGTCAGGACTTGACGACGGCCAGTTTTCAGTGCTGATAAAGTCCGGAACGTTAGTTTTCAACCAAGATTGGGTGGATCGAGCTCTATGACCCGGTGCCGAGTCTTGTTGAAAGCACCATTCTTTGTTATTGAACATGGTGTTAGTTAAAGGCTTAACTACCGTCTCAAGAATGGTATTTTGATAAACTTGTGCCGACGTTTTAATACCTTTTTCACAAAAATATGGCTCAGTCACCCCTTCATAGCTAACACCCCACCAAACCATCACTGAAGTGGGATAATGCCCACGTTGTACTCTGTTTACTAATTGCGAAGCTTCTTTAGAGCTTCCAGCATAAATACGGTCATTTTGTTTATTAAAATACTGCTCAATTGTAAAAAATTTCTCATCCGTAAACAAAATTTTTTTGTGACCTCCCTTTGCGTACCGCTTAAGTAGTTGTTTGGATTTTACCACCCTATTCTTCTTTAAATTATCAGTTAAGAAGTGACCAGTACGTCTCTTATAGGCTGCAAGTCCTAAGTCATCTTTTAATATACGCGACATGGTTCTAGGAGCTATCTTCATCTCCCGAGATAAAATCTTTTGCTTACGGACAGGATTTCTTCGAATTCTTTCCCTAACTGCTTTAATCACCTTTTTCACACGAACGGTACGTGGACGGCCAGATCTTTTTCTGTCACAAACAGAGGAGGTATCATTGTACCTATCAATAGCCCGGTAAACAAACATTTGACTAATACCAAGCGGGTGGAGGGTTTTAAAAATTGCACTTTTCTCCATACCTACTTTATGTAAGGCAATCACAGCGATTCGGTTCTCTTTATCACCCCACTCCATTTTAATATAACAAAATATTTAACAATATAATGGCGCGAAAATAAGAAAACACATCAAGCAATCATATAAAAATGACAGATTCCAAATTCAAACGTAATATTTTCTTTTTTTGAATAGTAACAGTATTTATGGCCAGACTAAGTATAATTAAAAAATGCAAAAGAACCGAGACGTTATTCAATAAAATGATATTGTATATGTATGTCTTTTTGTAAAATGAAAATTATATAGCCACGCCTTTCATAATCATTCGAGTCGGATATAGGAAAATCCCCACACATTGACGATTAAATGGATAATGACGAGAACAAGTCTGTAACATTCCCTATTTTACTTATTTGAGTATTTTTATTTATATACTTTGGTATATATTATGTGTTATGTTTGAAGGAATAAATACAAGTTATATAATACACTTCACAATGCAAATTGCACCAATAAGACTGTAACAATACGGTTCACTTGCTTTTTGGTTATTTTTTTATTTGTTGTTAATTTTACCAATGTTTATATACAATTGTTTTTATTGTAGAATTTTTTCCTGTACTTTACGTATTTTGTATTTGGTTTTATTTCTGTCATTTGTCAAGTGGACATTTTGATAATGAACTTTATATTCGACATTATATTGGGCTTTTCGATATTAAATCTATGTATTGATAAATTAATACAACACTACTAATAACTACTAATAATACATTATTATTATAATTGTAAAAATAATATTAATAAAAGAAAAATATGTTTTATCGATTTTAATTAATTACTATGGAATAAATATTTATAAACTACGTTCGATGTCTAGTTTTCTTCATTCGGTGTCAACTTTTAAAATACTACCTTTATATGTGATATATGTTGGAAGACAATATTATTACAGTTATGACGTATGAAATTTTCAGTATATCGATTCATTGTATATTATACACTTATATAAATAAAAATTTACACTACGCACACAACATACATTGTTATTGAAATACATAAATAACAAATTGTATTAAAAAGATCACAGTGTCTTGGTATGTTAAATTCTATTATGCTATATTAACGTAATGAAATATACATACTTCTGTTAATAACCTAAAACTAAAGTTTCTGTGAACAAAAATTTTATTCATTGACTTACTCATTGCAAGGACAAGCAACGCGAGGCTGCATGCGTCCATTGAAACATGTCGATGCGGACAAGCATTATTAATTTGTTTCATTGACTTTCTCCAATCAAATCTTTACCTTTTAATTTGTTAATAATACTCGATGTGCCAGCGAAAAACATATAAATTGGCTTTAAAAAAGGTTGCTCACCCCTGCTTTATTGCACAATTTAGTTGGAAAACAGAAATAACGGTCAGCTATCACTTTACGGAATGTTTACTTTATGTACCAAGCTTACGATAGATGTTGCTTTTCGTATTAACCTATATATATTAGGGCCCGTGCAGATAACCGTATAAAAACCTACTAACGTCAGTATCACATATTACATATAATAAATCCATACCAATTTTTATTTGGTTTCAGAAACTATTAACTATACTAAGTACCAATATCCTATAAAATTCTATAAACGTTATGTGTTATGGGAGCCTGGGGTGCAAATGTAAGTCAAATAACCTCAGCTTTATTATATTTTTAAAGTTAAAAATATTATATTCTTACAATTCTGTAATAAAAACGCACGCATGTGTCTCAAATCGACTAGACAAGATTTTATTCTCGCAAAGACATTGACGTAGACGCACGCACTAGCGGTTAAAATATTTTACCATTGAAAGAGATTCGCCCGGAAAATTAAGCCGTGATTTTACAAATGGCTGTCTAGCGTTAGAAGTTTGTTGCGCAGATAGCAATATTTTTCTATCGCGCAGCCGGTCGTAAGTCGATATATATTATACATACAAAAAATTTGTATAGACTGATTAAAAATCATCTCCATACAATTTTTTAAAATTTCTATTGCGATCTAGAAATATCTTTTGGGAAACGTTAAAAACATACTAGAAGTAGGCACCATATTTCTACTTATTTGTACCATAACATATATAGACATTGATATAAATGTGTACACGAAGTAATAACAAAATTTTAACTAAATCAATCAGTTGTGAGAATATTGCAGATTTTCCGAACTAAGTGCCAGCGATGTTAATACACTTCGTCGTTGGGGATTAACTCCCAAATTCTCCCAATTTATCCACGACAATCTCGCTGTCAAATCTGAAAAGGCGATCAATCTATGAATTCCTTATTCACCAATTCCTGATAACTCGTTTTATATTTCAGAATATCTCTTTATGCAGACTTGTTATTGAGCTCTTGGAATTATAAAACGAGATTATTTAACGACTTAAACGTCAAAGCCTTACTTTTTGTTCGTAATTGTTCCTTAATTGATTGTTAAATTTAATAAATATGAATCTTACCACTAGTGTTCCAATGTGCGCGGTCTGCCTTAATTTCACCACGCAGACATTTCTCCACGTATGTCAAAGGATCGTAATCTGCATCCAGTACCTGGAAGGTAATTGGTCCAATAAAAGTATAGAGAGGTTTTTATAAATATAGTATAGCATACAAGTACCGATGAGGTTTGTTTTATTACTAATAAAAAACAAATTACCTCTCTCAAAAGTGCGATGTATGCAATCGCAAGCCGTAGAGTGTCGATCTTACTCAGCCGTTTCTCGTAGGGAAATGTTGGAACATGGACCCGCAACTCGTCGAACGCCGAGTTTATACTGCTAAAGACATAACGCCAACACTACGTTTTAGTAAATGAATAAAGACAAACCAATAAACGAAATACTCTAGACAGGTATCATTAGCCACGGTAACTTTTGACTGATTAATGTAATGAAAAGATACCCATTGGGTCCGGACCTCAGCATTCGCCGTCTTTCGCGAACGTTTGCCGCCGCTCGTTGGACGCGGTATGGTGAACCTCCGCACTGATACTCTGGCTCCATTGACGTATCAAGAAGACTATCTAATAAAGACACAAATGTTTATTAATATGGTATTATCTTAAATCGTATAAAAGCCATTAGCGATCGCGAGATAACGTGATACTTAAAGTTAAGTATTCGCTACTTTCAAGGCGGCCGTGCAGAAGAACAAACTAGACACAGCATCATATTATCGCATCAATTCGTGTCTTCGGATAATCTAAATACAATAAAATATTATGAATAAATTCGTCATCAAAATGATTTTCAATATTAAATATTGAATAAGCAGTTTAAGATATGTACATGAATGTTATTTTAATAACAGATCTATAAGATAACAATGTATTTAATTTACGGTGTGGGCACTATCCAGAGATCTACGATCTAAGCCATGATTTTATATAATAACCGACATTGATATACAGTATTTTGAGCTTGAGCAATCTCTTTCTGGATTAGTTATAACGGTCTGGTGAACATCTTCTTAAATAATGAAAACTTCGCGTTGCAGAGAAATGAAAGATTTTTATAAAATTATGAATGACAAATACAGATCTCAGCTTACCTGTATGAAGTTGTCGAGTGTGCTGATGAACGTAGGCGGCTAACGGTAGCTGAAGACGGCTTCTGGCGGCGGCGTACACACACGACGGCAATTCTGACGTTATAGCACCTTCGTCATCCGATCCGTCGACATAACTGAACTTTAGAGCCGAATAATCGAGTCGACGATTTTCACTACAAAATCACAATATAGTTAATAAATCGATATTAAAACAAACGACAATTTATTAAATTATATTCACTTTAGAGGTGGTGACGTTGAGGAGTCTGCAACCTGCGTTCTAGTGCCCGACATCTCTAATACAAAGCTCTGTCAAACGTATTACTTGGCGACACGGATCGAGACTGATAGGGATCTAAGTGAAAAAATAATTTTATACCGCAGAGGGAGGCCATTTTGCGGGAACTCCAACCCCTGTGTGTGGGGAAATTTAGTTTGCCGCGTGTATCTTACTGGATGGTTATAAAGGCTAAATTCTGATGTAAAGATATTTGAATGTGTGCTGTATGAACCAAAACCTCAAAGCATGGGCGGAGTTTGTGACAATAGGGCGGTGAGGGGTTGGGCCTAAATCGATTTTCTCGGAAAATTTATAAAATGAGCCGTCCTTGAGACTGGAGGTTTTTAAATAAAACCTCTCTACGGGTTATAAACGGAATATTATTTATATAAAACGTTTCCGGTGCTTGCATCAAACGTTGTTAGCAAGGCTGTAGAGGGTTGTCAGTTACACCAACATAGAGAAGTTTCATTTTAATTTCCGATACTAGTACGGATAAGACAAGGATTTTATTTCGAGTTCTCATATTCTATAAATGTTTGAATTAGTATTCCAATTACTAAAAATGTCTCGCTCGTTTTTTTTTGTTTACGGATACCATGCCTTTTTATTTTGTCAATTCGATCTTCATTTTTCATACTCATTAAAATATTTTTCTTTTATTATTTTAAATACTTAAAGTAATCACGTGGCGTGTAGCATCTTCGAAAGGTAAGATGAGGTAAATGCAAATGTATTCCTTAAAACATCTAATTGGTAAAAAAGTAAACCTTTAGTTCCCGACGCATGTTTTTTGATGCCGGTTTTTCATGATGTTTGCCTTCACTGCAGCAAGCAATCTTATTAAATATATTCCGATAGTAGAATACTTATGTACACTACGAGCAGTGATTATTTCTGTCTCTGCGGTCAGTATATCACATGCCAGACGCATTACAATTTAGCGGATATTTTTTTCAAACGAATAAAATTCTTTCAATTTATTTTTATATGATTTAACAGTTTTAAAATTAACCGGCGATCCATATGCAAAATATCATTATTTCAATGTAGACTTAATGATCATAAATTAAATAAACCAAGTCAAGCTAAAACACTAACAAATCCACGAAACATATAACCTAATTTAAGCCTCTGTTACGGGAATTTGAAATATTTTTTTTTCATTTAAGTGCATATTTACGATAAATTATGTAATTGAAAAATATCTATGGCCGATATTTTTAAAACTAGTAGTCATCTTACAAGGCTGAATTCAAAATGGTCTACAAATTTATCCGTTAAGGCTAACTAGGGTGGTATGATCGATCCACTTTTCCCTAACAGCCCCAAGCTTATTGGTGGAGTGTTTCTGACAGCCATAAACTGCACGCCTCGCTAGCAAGGCTTCGCTATTTCTTTGGATGTTATCTCTCCTCCTAAGAGATATATATTCGAACCTTTTTCTAATAATTATTTCTCAGTAAGTGTTTCATTTATAAAATTGTGATCGTTAATATAATGGGTAATTTGTTTTATAATTGTTCATTTATTTGTAATTATTTGTGATAATTTGATAAAATAAAGTTGTATATATATGTCATAATGTCTAACTGCTAAAGGACAGCCGTCTAAACTACTAACCTTTATGTCGAAAATATCGTGTTGCACAAACACTTTTTTTTTAATACGATCGCAAACAACACTAAATCAAAATAAACCTCTGTTATGTTTGTGACACCGAGGTACTAGACTTTCATGCTGTGCAAGGCTTTTAAGGTAAAATATTGACATTTTCGTGCAGCTTTTGTTAGCTGAAAAACAAAACCTCCAAAAGCAAACCAAACTATCAACAAACAAGTTGATCTGAATATTTTTTTTTTAAATACAATTATTCCTACACTCGACGTCAATATTAAACACTGTAATCGTTTGTCATTAAAAACCGTGTGAACATCAAAATTAACTGTCACATAACAAGCCGTGCAATAGTGCCCATAAATTATACATTCGCCCCATAAGTACAAACAAGTAATTTCGGGCAGTATAATTTGGTGCTAATTCCCATTCGGAAGTACGTCCCAATTCGACCCTGTAATTGATTTGTCGTGGCGGGGGATGCGAGCCGGGCCTGCCGCTGTCGGGTCGCGTGTCACCAGCCGTGACACGTTACGCCCCTTATAGTTTTATGACCTCAAAAAGCTGATTTGCAAATTTTAGATTCATTTAAAGTTTAAATACATTTTCAATGCGTCAAATTTAATACTAGGTATAGGCTATATCTTAGCTCTAACAAAGTATACCAAATAGTTATCTCCATTTATTGATTCATAATTAAGATACAGTACTCGATGTAGACGAACATGTAGTATTTATTACATGCGTTTATTAAACTGCTGTTTAAATAGACAGGTTTTATTAATTTTTTTACAAATGTTATTATTAAAACGGGGTGTGTGTAACTATTTCAAACGTACCAAGCAGCATCACTTTTTAGTCATATCTTACTATATGCTTAGTACCAAAAAATTTTTTGAAAAAAATCAATTTCAGAACCGTTCAACTAAATGTGAAGTTAATGCGAACAATTAATTTTTCTCATGAGATTAAAGAACCGCCGAGCTTACCAGAAAAACCACCGTTATAGGCTCCAGTTAATTTATTTATTTGGCTGCATATGCTTGGGACAGATTATCTTCAAAAGCACGCGGTGCAGCTGCGCTTTGTAAGGAGTGGAGCGTGCCCTTCGCAAGAGACACGCGGCCGGCGCACGCTCCGCCAAGTGCCTGGAAAGAGTACCGACGCCTTCGTCAAAACTCCTTTTATGACCGTACACAATTGTACCACACAAACACAACATACTTCAGTGTTAAATATAATATTTATATGATAAACATATATATTTGTGTACATTTCTTACATCTTTTTATATGTCAATACATGCAGGTGCATAGAACAATACATGGTATTGGTTTCCACAAATAAAACAAAAAGTACTGAAAAGTATTATATACAACTGATTTTTTCCTGGTGAGATGGCACTGATCTTAAGAACTATTGATTGGAATAGCCTGTATAACATCTCGTATCTACAAAAACCGGCGGAGTATTCATATCGTATAACTATTAAATAGCATTAATTAACAGAGTAGAAACCACAGGAAACTCGGGATACTGACTTTACCGATATTACAATTGCCATCTACAAGGGTGTCAAGTTCACTAGCATGTAACTTACAATTTTACATTCGCATAAACTTATACTATTACATTGATATAATTGATACGTGGGTAGTCCTATGAGTATTCATGTATCTTATTTAATTTATGAACTACCTACCATAATTAACAAATTATTTATTTGATTTTATAAATTGAATTATTATCTTGGCAAAGTGTAAAACGATATTAAACTGATGATGTTTTACAAAACCACATTGATATCGGCAGTAGGAAACCAAATAGGACTTTTTGTGTTCACCCCTGCCCGTATTTGTCTGTATGTTTGTTGTATTTAAGCATTTATTATACGCAATTATTAACAAGTCGCTTGCAGACTCGTGCGCTTCATTGAAAACACGCGGTTCTCAATCATTTCAATATTTTGTTATGGTGAATAATTTTTATTCAGCTAGGTATATATGTTAAATGTTACATAACAACTAGATATTCTATAATTTTTTTCGTTAAACTAATCGTAAAATTCAGAAGTTTTTAAATTTAAAATTTTTAAAATATTCTATCAATTACATAATTATCGCGTTACAGCGAGTAAGTGCCGCCAGCATTATGTACTCTGCGACGAGGACCAAACCTTTTATAATTCATTTTTGTATTGTTTAATTTGTACTCGTCAAGATAAAAGAACAAAGTATATGTCTTATACTTTGAATTATCTATGTAAAGTATAACTATATTTTTTATACGTTTTTATACTTTCAATATTAAACCATAATATTTGAGAACCACAATTGGTCCCCATTCAATTGCTACAAGGAGGGTTAACCAACGTCACGAGCGCACTCGTCTCGATCTATGGGAACAACACACAAATTATCCAAAACCAATTGTATAATGTGTTCACGCCATTTAACTAAACCAGATTGTTTAATGTTCTGTCTATTTTAGTTAATATTTACGTAATATAAAAAAAAATAGTTAACAAAACAAGTGTAGTGTGAATAAGAAATTGTGAACCGGAACAATAATGCGAAATTGTTAAAGACCAAGAATTTTTAATAGTTAATAGACATTATCTAAGATTCCATTATTAGAATAATAATTAAATTTGCATAGCATGAAAAAAAAGCCATCATTTTTGTATGCAGTTGCCTGTAGTTTGCATTAAAGTAAATGATATTACTTAAGAAAAGAGCGTAAACAAAATTAATACCTTTTATTAATATAACTTATTTCACAATTTCTAATATTATAACTATTCCTTTTTTGGCAGTCTTATCTCTTCTATTGGCAGCTGTTCCACACTGGATGTGATATCGGCATATTTGTACCTTAAGGCCATCACGGTAAAAATCAACATGTCTGCCAGCATCAGACCCGCGAACAAGAAGAACTCCTTCCACTGAAAATATGTTTTCGATATACATCGCTATTCGTTGGAACAAAATTGTATTTTCTTAGTAACGAAAGATAACTTTAGAAATTGGAAGGGCTAACTAGTATATTCCTACTGTTATTTTTTTAACACTATTTTTTAATAGTTATTAATATAATAAAATTAAGAAAGAAGCCTCATTAGAAATATAACAGCTAGTTCTGATCACATTATCGATTCGGGACGTCAACGTTACAGTTAACCGGTTATATATGAGAGGTTAATTATTTTTTTTTTATGTGAGAGGAGGCAAACGAGCAGGCGGGTCACTTCGAGTGATGTGCCAACCGCCGCCGATGGACACCAGCAACGCCAGGAGGCTTACAAGTGAGTTGCCGGCTTTTAAGGAGAAATAGACAATTTATAAAAACCTGAGCGTCCAAAAAGTTTCCCTCCACGATTAACACCACAATTAAATTTCCAAATGCAACAGTGAGTAGCCACACCGACTGCAGCACGGACTTCATACTAGGTGGCGCTTGCGTAAACGAGAACTCAAGGCCAGTGACGGAAAACATCACCTCACCCATTGTCATCACCACGTACTGTGGAACTAGCCATAGGATGTGGATACTATTTGGTGGGGTTATAGTTACCGCATTTGCATACTGAAAGAAAAATAACATACTCGTATATCTGTAGGACTGTACGTGATAACACCGTAGTATAGAAAAGAGTAGTACGTATTAAACAATTTTGGCAGTTAAGCCACGGCCGGTTACGTAATTATTTTCCTTAAACATTTTCTTTTACCCTGATAGAAAGGGAAATCCACTTTCCTTGGCATCGGGCCTACTGCTTTCACAGTTGGTGGGAAACATTTATAATTCTACCTTTAATTACATTTTATTCCGAATCGTACACTCGTGATAAACTCAAACATAAAATATCTTTATTCAAATAGGTCTTTATAAAGACACTTTTGAATCGTCAATTTGTACACTACCGGTTACGGAAGGCAGTTATATACCGAAAAGAACCGGCAAGAAACTCGACAGCTGCTCATTTAAAATAAACATTTCAATAAAAAATTATGTTACTACTGTTTACATTAAAACATAGATGTTTCATGAATTACACAAAATACCTACATAACCCGTGGTGTCTTCATATACATTGATGGTGTAAACAGCGCCGGATCTAAGAGCCATGTCCTTCAAGAGTATAGTCTCATTTATTAAAATGTCATATGTGCCCTTTTCCAGGGACCTCTGTGTCAAATCATTACTTAGAAAATTGAACACCGTTCTATTCTTTTTTTTATTATATAAACTGATTTGTACTACTCCATTTAAATTGCACAGGAACCTGAAATGTAATAACTCGTTTTGCTTCAAAAAATTTAATTCCACGTCGTTACCGCGTGTGTAAACAATGATATCGATTTTGTGCCAACAGCATCGAGTATGCTTGTCTTTTTTGTATTAATTTTGCATCAACCATTTGCAATAAATTGTAGAGTCGAAGTTAAATTACAACAAGGTGTAATATTGGGTACAACGGAAATGTCCGTGTTTGACGGTAGAGTGTTTTATGCATTCTATGGGGTCCCATATGCACGAGCGCCGGTTGGTAAAATGCGGTTTAAAAATCCCGTGCCTGTCGAAAAATCGAAGAAACTTTACGACGCCACAACGGAATATCGTGGAGCTTGCGCACAAGAACATATAATTCACAAACATGGTACGTATGGGTATGAAGACTGTTTGCGTGTAAACATCTACACTCCTTATCTACCCAAATATGAATTACGAACTGAAAAAGCTGTTATAGTGTGGATACATGGTTATGCATTCACTTCAGGATTTAGTCACATTCATGGAGGTGACTTTTTAATAGACAATGATGTCATTTTAGTAACACTAACGCATAGATTATCAGTTTTTGGTTTTTTGAAATTAAACAACACAGATAATCATACTAATATGGGTCTAAAAGATATAGTTATGGGTCTAAAATGGATAAGGAAAAACATTGGCAAATTTGGAGGGGACAAGGATAAAGTAACCGTTATGGCATCTGGGTCAGCAGCGACATTCATTTCTCTGTTAATGATGACCAAATTTCGGAAACTATTCTCAAAGGTAATTCTTCAAAGTGGATCTATTTACTCTAGTTCGTTGTTTCAAGGTGATCCTATTTTAGAGAGAATGAAATTAGAACTGGCTGTTAAAAACACCAGCAAAGATTTACTAATGGCCTCTGCAAATGATTTAGTAAAACATACCGCTAAAATTTACAATACTAAAGATATTCTTAATATTCAAAGGCAGCTAATACCATTTATGCCAATTCAAGAAAGCGTTAAAAACCGCCATTTAATATCAAAACATACTCTTCCAACAATGAAAAATCTTCAGCAATTAGCACAAATGCCAATTATGATAGGTTTTTCGAGTCAAGAAAGTATTACGGAGGCTCTACCCTTTATTCATAATCCTCAACATATGAAATCTTTGAACCCATTCAAATACATGGTACCATTTTCTAACACATGCAAATACAAATACGCCTCACAAATATATCATAAAATTGGTGATTCAATATTAAATCATTATTTTAAAGGAAAAATAGATGAGAACTCGTTAGAAAATCTTTTAAAGTATGTATCTGATCTTCACAAATATCCGATATATAAATTTATCCAAGAATATTTGAATGCTACCGATGGTGACTTGTTTGTATACAAGTTCAATTATGTTGGCAATTTTAATGCACCAAAAGTAACGGCAGTGAGCGGTGCAAATAAGAGAATAAAGGGTGCAGCACAAGGTGATGAAATTTGTTACATTCTTAAATGTGACCCACTTTGGGAATATTATGTAAAACTCAAACAAGATTTGCACAATCGTGATAGAAGTTTTATTACATATATTACGAGTGTTTGGGCGAATTTCGCCAAATATGGTCATCCAACGTCTAATCATACATGGTTGCCTATGACAAAATATGATGACAACATTTTTCTATTTGGAAAAATTAATAAATTGGTCAATTCAAATCCGGAACGTAAAATGATGCAATTTTGGGATAGTTTATATCTGAAGTATTATTCGAAAGAAAATTGTGGTCAAAATATAAGAGACGAAATGTAACAGTAACTTTCATTTGTTTAATTATTAGAAACTCAGTAGTATAATAATTTCTGTTTGTTTCTTACGCCTTACCAGTTATCTAGGTGATAATTTGCAAGTATTTATATGACAAAAACCAGTATAAACATAAAACATACCTAACATGGACACCATCAATAGCCTTATCGTTGTTATCAATAAAACCTTCAACTGTTTTATCTGTAATAAAGAAAGAGTTTGCTGTTTTCTCCTTGAGTAGAAAGTTTCCGTTATATAATTTATTAGTGCAAGCACTGTTTTGTCCACTTAGAGAGTAGGGTAATTCAATCGTCTCGTTTGCTTTAACATCCAGCTTCTCAAATATACCGAGAGGCCCGATTGTGTAAGATTCGGTATGATTTGCGTCCTTTTGCAAGTTCAAAGTGAAATTACAGTTGAAGCCGTTGTACACTCTTAGTTGTGCCAGCTCCGACACTACAGGTGTTCCATACGTCGGCTATAAAATTAACATTTTGAAAATTATAACACAATATATACAGCTTCAAATACAAGACAGTAGTAGAAAACTTACCAATAGGTTAAGTTCCACTATTCCAGATATCACAAACGCTAAGGCCGCCAATACGCCGCCCCAAATCATTTTATGTAATGGCTTTTTAACCAGCTTACACCACGTCAAGAATGGATAAACAGCCTAAAATATTAGGTATATAATAGTAAACATATTACTAGAAATAATTAAGGAAATAATACTAGATTAGCAATGCTTTATAATCTGGTGAATAACTTTCTATAAGCATGTCTTAAGGCTTCTGTTATCTGAAACGATCGCGCTAAATACCGAAGAAGCCTATCTGCCGAACCCAGTTGTTATTTAGTAAGGATTTAAATCAGATTCTATCGTTTCCTACTCCAAATCGAATTGACCAGATGTAATTTGGATCGTGAATAAATTTCACCTATGCATAGCTGAGTTCTTTAGGTAATTTATGAATTGCTGTGAGTACAACCGTGACGTTTAAGAGCCTTCGCAGTAGTTGGCATACAAATCTTACAGTGCGTGTCGAACCTTGTCAATATAACTTACTACAGACAGATTAAAGAGCTGTAGTGATTTTTGCCTTTGAGCGGCATGAGAAGAAGCTGGCAAAGACAATCGAATCGTTTTGGTACAAAACCTTTTTTGTACTTCTCCAAATTGAATATTGATGAAAACTCACGCATTCGCGCGAAGCAAAGGTCGAGTTTGTTGTTTAAAGATAACATTAAATTAAAAATAATATTAAACGGTACTCGTTAATAAGTATTTTGGTCTATATATGTAAGGCTTTTTTGAAGCTATAGTTAAATATGTGGATAAACACACTAGATAATCAATAATTATATAACAGAAAATATACTTACGACTTCAAATAGTGGTATAAACAATAAAATCAACAAAGGGTTCAAAACTTGCATTTGGTCAGCTTTCAAAGTCCAGCCAGCAATATCCTGTTCCATTCTGTCAGCTTGGAACGTCCACCGGGAACCCTGAATAAGTGACAACCTAATTTAAAATCTTATTATGTATCGGACAAGACAAAAAGCGAAGGAATTATCGTGGCTTATAAACGTAATTGTGATATATATACGTAATATATTGCAAAAAAAAGACATATTAGGAGCTTTAAGCAGCTTTTTTGTTAAAGCTTATCTGTGTATAAGAATGGCATAACTGTTCTGATATTCACACTGTGATCTAATTCCCACAAGCCCGTGACCCACACCATTGGTATCTTATGATGCATTCAAATTTGTATTCTTATACTTACTATATATTACTTTATAGTTTATAAAATAGGAACGCTTTAAGCTCCTTGATACCCAGATACCGGTCGAACTAGTGAATTAGTGTTAGTGAAGAGAGACAATACAACACAAAAACTGTGTGTATCCTTTAGTATAGGTTGTGTTATGACACTCATGATAAATACTTGTATTAGTAAACTAGGCTAGTGTTTAATTACTTATTATTCCTAAGAACTATATTTATATGTATCTTATCCAGGATATATTAAAAAAAATTGACGATCCCGATTCCTTCGCACGATCGCATCTCGTAAATGTAAAGTAAAGAGAGATTTTTGTATTGTGAATTAATATAATTATTTTTTATTTAAAGCTATATATACAATAAGAATTTTAATTTAAATTATTATAGAAAATATATATAATTTATTTAAAAAAATACTCACTTGTTGGTCAAATAGGGCCCAAAATACTGGTAGTGGTATGAAGAGTACTAAAACCCTTAATAAAGATTTGATGTCTTCTATAAGATTTTTATCATACTTATCATCAGCGTGGTCTAACCAATGGTCTCGTTTCTCATTGCTTTTCGCCGATTTAACTATGGCATGCTGTAAAATAAAGCTCGCATTATACATATACCACATTTCTAAACTTTGACCTGAAAAGATTATTACATTACAAAATAATACCGCGACTAGTTAAAAACGTAAGTTCAATATGACATTCCAGAGAAGACAAGAAGAATAAAACATTGTCTCTGACTTCAACTCGTGTATTGTTGGCGTGTATTGTTTACGTACTATATATTTTATTAAAACTATTTATTTTTTCAATTTTTATATGTAGAACTTAAAACCAGTACATGCTTCGTTTATATAGAGTAGTCTACTATTGTATCATAGCCACAAATCTTACGACTATTTTGTGAAATATAAATCAAAACAAAAATATATAATATTATATACTTATGAATGGAAAAATAAAAATTTGACTTCTCAAATCAAGGGCGCAGAGCGGACGAGAAGAACTGGCAAGGAACTCTCCGCCACTCCTTAATATATGTTAATTGTTGTTGATAATATATGTATAGTTGCCATGATCCAGTGCAAATTGAGAAAAGATAGAAGAAATATCAGACACACAATCAGCTAACCAATATGGCATGCCACAATAGGTCAATTAAAAAAAAAATATTATGGGACAACTTTGAAAAAATTGTAAAAAAGTAATCATAATAGAAAAATAATGATAAAATTACAGTTACAGGTCAAGCTCCTACTGAGTAAAAAATGTTGATAACCACAGTAGAATGGCTGCACGTTTTCTAGTTGTTTTGAAAGTTTGTTAAACCATGTAAAATACGAAAAATTCCGTTTTTCACAACACGAAAGTTTTCATACAATTTGTGTATGGGGGGGGGGGGGGGCAAACGGAGCGTAGGCGGGGAGGTAGCTGCGACTAAACCCCACTCCCCCCTACCCGAATATTGTCGATTTAATTTCATACTTTGTATAATCTGGGCAACCGATCCCTGTTTCATGGTTGAAACGTAAATTGCGGTGTGCGGTTTTAATGTACACAGATTACTAATAATGAACCTAGTATTTAAAATTGTCTATTAATACCTCTAAATATAATAAATATGTTTAATAAACTCGGTTTCTAAAAATCCAATTTGCCTCGCCCATGTTAACTGACGTGTTCTATTTAAACGAAACATGTCCGTGCCTCGATGGTAGTGTTTTAATTTATTACATTTGCGAACCCATATTATAAAAAAATAAATGAAATACTTGATACTTTAGCTTTGGTTGTATTAAGATATGTCCAATAATATGACCATGGGCGGGATCATGGTCATATTATTCCATTTACGTACAAAGTATATATAAAGTATATGTAAAGTATGTTTATATGATATTAAGTAATACAATTACATACTGTAAATAACGAATCATTATTCGTTATTTTATTTAACCTCATGTACCTTAAATACTGTAATGTATGTGACTGTAATTTTAACGTGTTAAATTTCAAATCATTACTTACACCAACACAAGACGACACTTTTCCTAAAATATTTCCAGCAGGGTTTTTGATTATATACAGTTTTTTCCCAGCAACGAAGAAAACTAAAAAAAAACACAATGTATTTAATGCATATAAATAAATAGAAATTTTAAACAAATTTTATTCTTAAATTCAGTAGTACTACATCGATCCGGGTGTCTTGTGGACTTCCGTATCTTCAACCATTTTTTAAATTCGTTTATACAGAAGTAGATGTTCATTGAGGCTGATGCAGGCCCTAGATTCTTGGGTCGAATGTGATTTCCTCATGACCATAACATCACCAAGCAAGTATTATATTATTATTATACAATAATAACAAATCTCACAGACATATTTTTTTTTATGTAAAGAACATATTCATTCATCTTTATGATTGGGTTTTATTTAATTCTCAAACTATTGATGCATGTATAGTCTTTAAAGATTGGTATAAATCCTGGATGGACCAATAGATTTATCTATGGAATCTAGTCTCTCTGACGTATGTGCAGTAACATCTTAATTGTCTCAGAGATGATAAATGAAACAGAGTCGTTATCCCGACGTATTTCAATAGCTTGTACTACAGACATCTTATCTGTATTGAAGTTTTTAAAGGGGAATTATTGTTATAATATGTGGATCACATAAGACAACTTAGTATCAATAACAATGTTTAAGTGTGGATAAATCAAAGGACACTATATCTACTTATATATTATGTGTAGAGGCTTCAAACGTGCGACACTCAACCTACATGTTTGAATTGTGGCTTTAATGGTTAACTTAGCATCCTGTGGTATTTTTCCACATGTTCCCTGTTCAGCTATATTAGAGATACTATTTCTCGACAGACATTTACATATATGTCGAGAAATATATCTATAAAAGATATAGATATATTCATCGACTACAAAAATTCTACAATCTATAAAAATTATGTACCAATTAAAAATACTGTTACAATATAAAATACTTTTCCTCAATAGAGTCAGTGCGATTGTTAACGACAAGGCTGCTCATTGTTTTCCTTATCATTTAAGTATAATTTAGTTTTAGTTATAATTTACGAAGAGTATTTGTCTGATAAACACATGTTGTGTGCTATAAAAAATTGTTGTTTATTAAAAAAAAAAATTCAACTTAAAAACATTCACGCCGAGACGTAAATCTTCCAAGACTTATCTCTAGTTGTACCAAGAAATATTAACCCGGATTAAAAATTTAAATAAAACTCACCAATCGATATAATCATAAGTATACCGGGCACACCAAATGCAAGTGAAAAACAGTCTTGATCACCAAAACAATGGACATCCGCTCTTAAAATAGGTGTTAAGAAGGTGGATATCAGACTTCCCGCGTTGATTGCGAAGTAAAACAGGGAGAAGAAATAGCCCAAATATCTCGCCTGTTCAGGCAGTTTGAACTGATCACCACCGAATGCAGATACGCATGGTTTAATACCTCCCGTACCAAATGCTATTAGCAGCAGCGCTACAATTGTGAATCCCCTGAAAAAAAAAACACAATTTCATACACCCTTTTCATAGAACATAAGAGGAATACATGGTTATCACTTCTTGGAAATTGCGCGTCAATTTATTAATGTAATGTTGGTACAATTGGCAATATTTCATATTGTAAATAATGTCGTGTGATTCGTAATTCGTATTATTTACTGAAACAGTAGAGGCATTGTTTTTGCCGCCGGTCAATTTAAGGAGAAGAGGAAAATAAAACAAAATTCAACCAAAACTTAAGCTAATGTGATAGTTAAGATATTGATTCTTCTCCTTCTAGGAGTGTCTCTCCAACATGTGAAGGTTGGCAATCAGATAGATATTGATGGGTATGCACAAAATGATGTGTATGGACATGGACAATGAGTTCTACAGCTCTACTCCCAAAAATACAATAATAACCTGAGGGTTGTTGAAATATCTCAATAAATATTATGATATATACACATTTGGTAGGTAAAATGGTATCTTATATTTAGCAATGCTCTGCGGGCTGTTGGAATACTCACATTTGTGGCATATTAAGAGGTGGCATGGCTGTCAGTGATATAAGAATACTACCAGTCGCATACACTAGTGACAGGTAGAATATTGTTCTGCAATGAAAGGAACCGGTTAATGCTACGGGTTAATCGGTATTTGAGTAGTAGTAGTTGTATAATACTCATTAACAATCCACACAGTTCAAAACTATAAGGAAAACATTTGCGAAAAATCCAAAAGTTATACACTTTGTATATATGAATGTCACTCGCAGCGTGAAAGTTAAAATCGGCTATTATACGGCTTTCCAAAGCTTCAATGTTACCACGGACATACAACGGAACAACAGTCCAAAATTGCGATCGATTTCGATTACATACGTTTCTAAAATTGTTTAATTGAATTACACAATTAACAATCGCCCGCTAACATACACACACAATATGAACTGGTACTGGTACTTGTTCATTTTTTAAGTATTTATTTTTTTCATTGAATAATTCATTGTATTTAATTTGTGAATTTTTAAAATTATTAAGACAGAGAGAGAGCGTGTATCTACTATAAAAATATGTACACTGTAACTTAAATGGAGGCACTATCCTGATATAGTTAAAAACTAACTAAATGGCAATAAATATATATAGATAGATATATATATATATATATATATATATATATATATATATATATATCACATACTTAATGCCGTTTGCGATTAACACACGTTGGTTTTCTAATAATGTCATTGCGATTGAGGAAAATATTCATTAACACAGGGAATTGAAGTTACTTGAGGGTTGAATGTCAGTTTGCAATACAAGTAAATACTGGTTTGTTATGACAATATAAATACAATATAATATTAATTAATAGAACATAATACATGTATCAAAATGTTAGTTACAATTATTTCTCTCTCTGCGCGATGTAATGATGGGCCGTGAATATTTGCAGTCCATTGTATATACTACTAATTTAATAAATATGTAACTTAACATTTTTTAAAATATATTTTACATTCCGCAGGTAATATATAATCTTTATATGAACGTTGAAACATTGTTAACACTGTATTACTTAATTATCGATTTTACCTATTAAATATAGAGACAAAGTTATGTGTAAATTATTCATTTGGGTGAAGGTAAGCCGCACTTAATACTTATAGTATTAAGTCCGGCTTACCGTATAGAGTATTTTAAATTTATTTATTTACAGCCAAACAACACATTACAAAGTGCACTAAATTAATTCTCAAACTTACATCTAACAACCGCTTCTATTCATCCATAATAATTCGTGACCCTGTCAAATATGTGTCATAATATTGTGATAAAATATTTGCTTACATTATATAAAAAAATACCTGAATCGTCCCAGCCAACTATCAGCAATCATAGCCCCAATCAATGGAAAGAAATAGGCAAACATAGTGAATGTATGGTAGACAACCGTTGCCCCATTATCAGTATATCCCAACTTATCGCGTAGGTAGAGCGAAAGTATTGCTAGAACAAACATAATTTTACATATTATATATTACATACGTATATAAGAGGAGGCAAACGAGCAGGCGGGTCACTTCGGTCATGTGTCATGTGCCAACCGCCGCACATGGACACCTGCAACGCCAGGAGGCTTACAAGTGAGTTGCCGGCCTTTAAGGAAGAGGAACGCTTTCTTCGGTAAATGTATAAACCTTAGTAATGCCTTAATTAGCTTTGGAGTTAAAACTCTATACCCTGTGATGTATTTAACAAGCCAAACAATTAGTATCAAAGGCCGTTTTCTCTACTATTTATTTTATTAATTTAATGTTAGCTCTCTTATGATTGTACTCATAAAAGACGCATTTCATTGTATAATTTGGAATTATATCTCTTTATGATATAGTTGTTGATCTTAAATTGGCTAGTGTGTGGGGAAGTACCACGGGAAATGTGCGACACTCAAGAAACTAAAATGTACTCGTAAAGTTTCGAATAGAAATCGTAAATACTTTATCGCCGACTTGAAAAATAAGTAGAGTCACTAGGAATATTAGTTTAGCAGATTTTTTGTAATTTATTCTACATTTGCATTTGTAGTCTGGAGCGGACCATGTTGTTCAGTATAAAGTATTAGCCATTCGTCAGGGAGTCAGTTCAGATGCATTATTTTTATAATTCTCGCAAAAACATAAAATAATTTATATCATGGCCAAATGTGTGTGTTTTTATCAAGCAGAAAAAAATATAGAACAATCAGTCTGAAATCAGATTCCGATTTATATAGTTTCCGCTGTTTCATATAAAACAATCGGTAAAAATATGATGCTAATGCATGAATAAAATAAAACATTATTGTGTAAGAATCTACATTGTATTTTATGCATGTAAAAATATTGCTGCGTCACTAACGTTAACATTAGATTAGAAAAAAACAGATTGTCATTATGATACATCGAATACCGTTTGACGGAAAAAATTCTGTTTGGATGTATTTAGGAAAGGAAGGATTATATATCTGTCCCAAAGACAGGAGCAAACGCCCGGAGGCTATCAGCTTTCGTCTTTGTGGGAGAGGTACGCTCCTTTCTTGGGACTCAAGTCGTAGTGGTTCGGATATACCTGCGCTGGTAGTTATTTTGACAACGGCGGTACGCGGCTAAAGCTGTCTTAAAAGCGCTAAATTGTGGTGTAAAGGATTACGAGTTTGTATAGCTCTCATTTGTATACCACAATACAAGTTATAAAAAAATATTGAAAATATAACCAGAACAAAAAAATAATATTCTAATATGTCATCTTTAAATGCAGAGAGAAATTTATGAAACTGATGATTGTTAACAATATTTGCCAATATACGAATTCTTCGTTAACATTAAATACGTCCGCATACTAGGCCACCATAAAAAGGAAATCCCATGCCAAAACCGATCTAGGATGTTAGCACCGGTTTGTCATTATTCATCAGTGTCTAAAAGAATAAATATATGCGATTGAATAATGCAACAATGCCTAACTAATTATTATCAACCTGTTGGAAAATTGTGAAACCTTTTTTTGCCACACCGATAGTGGTGATAGGAAATTGGGTTGAACAATACATTTCTTTCATAATTCCTATTGATTATTATTGTTCTACTTAAAATTTGTAAGACCAGATTACCGTTCTAGACGGATATGAAAAATCGATATAAAATCAGTAGTGGCGCACGGGCTTGGAATTCTCGATCTCAAGGCTACTTTTTGCCCAACATAATGTATCTAGTCTAGTTAACTTTTAAAAGAACATATATTTAAAAACAGAATACTGCTGTATAACATGTTTATGGTTTAGATAAATAAACCTGTTTGTGGCACAAGCTTCGTTTGTTTTGATTAATTGAGAATTGTGTTTTTTTGTTTACGTGTTGTGTTTGTCTGTTCTTGTCAGTGAAACTTGTATTGAATATATCTATTCATTTATATTATCTAATATATAAAATTCTTGTGTCACCGTACTCCTTCGAAACGGGTTGAGTATAGCATAGGTATAGAGCATATTGAGTAGGTCCGAGAATCGGCCAACATCTATTTTTAGAGACATTTCTTTTATATTTTTTTGGCAAAACGACGTTTGTCGGGATCAGCTAGTTATGTGTTTGTTATTTATAAAAAATTAAATGATACATACTACGCATTCCATAGTAACAAAACCTCTCGCAAAATTCATTTGTCACGATGAACCCCACCGACTTGGGGTACGGCAGTTTCTGAAAAGAGAAATTATTTTTTAAAAAAATTACCATAAACACTGGCTGCCCTATATCACATTCAAACAACAAGACTTAGATTCTTAAATATTTTGTGACTTTAATTAATGATAATTATAAGATATTTGAAGAAAAGTTTGTATGTGTACACATTGATATTTTTACTAAGGCATATAACATTATATCTATGTCATAATGTTAGTGACACATCTAATTAGTATGAAATATTTACGACTGTACAATCTAAGATCTGTTGGTTGTATTTTGACGCAGAGTTTAAATAACATTTAAAAAAAATGATTTTAGTTTATTCGAAGTATTATTTATCTATAGAATATAAGCCGACGGGACTTCCCTCAGTAAATTAATGATGCGCGTCTGAATCACAGGTAAACCTACACACGACCAACAATTCCTATGATAAGTTCAAATAATAGGTCTATATAAAAAAAACATGTCACAGAGGTCAATCATTTTTGACAGTTTAAGTTTTTATTGTTTCATTTAATGAGCTAAATATGGCACAGCGATCTGAATTCCTCGTTCATAAATGTTGTCTGGTAGCCAGTTTTAACTGGATTGAGACTTTATGAAAGCCGACAAGCAATTAGAGTGAGTTATTACGTTCATTGGTGGTCCACGACCAAGATTTCATATATGATTACAGACTTGAACAATATAATTATTGTCCCTGATTATTCATACAAAATTTTGTATGCTTTCTTTGTATTAAGGCAGAATTAATGTACAAATATACATTAAAATAAATATAATAATAAACTAATCTTGAAAATCTTTTAATAGACTCACATCATAAACGGAACTTGGTTTTATAAGCGGTTTTTATCAGAATTATTTGGTTTTACTGTCCACATATTAAGATAAAATACTACAGTTTAATTAAACGTAACATCTTGTTTCTTATATTTATCACGGGCTGGAGTTTAATATTTTTTCTTTCATATTAAAAAGGCAACGGGTACTTTAAGTATTCATATCGGACGGAAGTCACTTATGGCTCAAGCGTGATTTCCGATAATATGAGTTTACGAACGTGCAGGAAATTGCAAAATACAACAATTAATCAATTAAAATTAAAGCCAATTCAATACAATCTTAACTCACATACAAAAATATGCAATTTAATATTGTGCGAATGACAAATTGCGAAGTAACGTAACATTCGATTTGCAAACAAACCAAACTAACAAAACACTTGCTGTCAACAAGGCGAACCACGGATCAGTCGCTATGATGACGTAACGACTGGCTTTAAGAGCTCTAGTTACGGGTGTAGGCACACACACAAATACTCGCTTCAAGCGAAAATAATTTCTCTTGACATTTTCGGGTACAAAAGTTTAGATAGTGTTTTATGTTTGTTTTTATTTTTAAAAACTATATTTAAATTTAATCTATTATGAGAATCAGATAATTTATTATTTAACCGTCAAATTAATAACAGATACAAATTTCCTAACGCAATGTAATTGAATTAGCGTTTAAGCCAGCTTTATGAGTACTCTTGCACAAGCACAATATCTAAATCTATCTCCTTACTTTGCATTAGAAGTTTGTTTATATAGTCATAATATTATATAATTATTATCACATTGAAAAAATAGTTAAATTAGATAAAAATCAATTCGAGTTAAATCATTAACGTTCATCCGTTTTTGGGAAATTCTAATGTTTTTGTATATTAAGCTTAATAGTGGTATATTAGTCTGACAGCTGTCAGACTAATATACCGCTTACTATGTTGATTTCAATACGATTATGACATATCTAACGAGCCTGAACATTAATGAAGCAACGCGACGTAATTACAAACGATTATCCATAAGGATGTTTAAAATGTTCACTAATTGGACGACGTAAATAGCTTAGCTATTAACACTACATATTGGTGAGACATATTATTCCGAATTTTCTTATAAACATATATTATATTAAATTACATAATAATGGTTTATTTCAAATATGCATCGTTACCACCAAAAACATTGTCAAATTAAAATATACCAATGCAATTTACCGTAGGACATATAATAACATACGTAAAATTAAATTGTTCCTTTTAGGAAATTTAAAAAAAAAGTTAACAATGTTACATATACAGAATATAGTGAAGGTTGGCAATCAGCTGCCTGACAGCCTCAGATCTTTAGTTCTGCGGAATGGTTACACAGCTATTCCGATCCATTCACGTATATTAAGTAAGCACTTCTTCCTTCAGCCAACCTTCCTTCTACCCGCTAAGGAGATAAAGAGATACCACATCGATACTACGACAAGACAATACGCGTTAGTAGCACGCCGTACTGGTGAAAATTTCAAGTCATAATATAATTGTGATGTGTCTCTATTTTACTTATGCAAAAATGATAAAAACATCTGGTTTAACAGCAAGCTACCACTCATTGGTCTATAGTTATGATTATAATAGTCATGAATTGTGACCCTTTAAATCTCTTTTGTCATAAAATTTTCTACGATAGGAGGAAAAATTGATTACAAAGTTTCTCCTCGTCTTGTTGAAGGTATGCCAAGGTAAGGTCACTCGGCAGATATTACGACACTTGCGAACCTGCGTCCGCAGACACGACATTATCTTTCAAATTCTTTTCGTCGCAACTGTATATCCATTAAGAGTCTTGACTGTTTTGAATATTTAACGTGTTATTATTGCAAATTAATTGTTCTTGTCATTTTTTTTACTTATTGATGCAAGATAATAATGTAGTTATAACGACTACTGAAAGCCCCTACTGAGTTTCTTATTCTTCGCAGTTGAAGTCGCGCAGTGATCCCATGTAATTAGTTTAAGTGATGTTACAAGAGTTTGTAAACAATCCCAATGGAAAGACGAAATTTTTAAATTTGAATTAATGTTTAGAGAGGACTTATTATTTCGCGCACAATTCAGGCCTTATTGATAAGATTTCTTCCAGACAACTCTTATGAATGAAAATTTTAAAACTAATCAACGGTTAAATCTTGTTATAAGTAAGAAAATAAATATGAACGATAAAAACAACACACGCCACATAGTAATAAACTTTATTATCCGGGATTATTTCACTATTTGTGCACATGAAGTGATATAAGCCAATGGTTGATAGAAAAGATATCCACAATCGAAAACCACTTGAAATAAAAGTTAACATTGTATCATACTGACATATCTGAAATGGTTGAATGATAAATCATTTTATCTAATTCGCCTTCAATTTTATACGATATTACATAACCGAGGTGTCAACAGCTACCTCCTAACCGATAGGCCATTTTTGCTAAGTATTATAAAATGTGATCAAAACAAAAATATCTTTATTCATATAGGTGACTATAGTACACTTATGATATGTCAACAAAAAAAAAAGTTTAAAAACTCTAAATTTACTGCCAGTTCCCAAATCAAGAGAGTAGAGCGGACGAGAAGAACTAGCAAGAAACTCTCTGCCACTCCTTTAAATTGCTAAGCATGTTTCACAGTACGGTTGTAAAGATCTGCAACCATAACACAATGCAAATGAAAACAATAAAGAATAACCCTTTACTATCCACCACATTTACGATATAGTGAGAACAACCCGCAAACAATATGTTTAAAAAATGTTTAAATTAATTAACTAATATGCTATACACTTCTACTAATACGGGATACTAGTCTGTATAAACCATGCAAATATAGAAACAGTCTGTCAATAGTAGATGACCTACTTCTTTCTGGTATTGTCACTAGCACAGCCAATTACTACATAAAAATTTAATGAACATTGTTGTTTTTTAGATTAGCCTTCCTTAACTGGTAGACAAATCGATGGACAAATTCATTTTAATTTCTCCTAAGTCTGTTTGCTAAGGCTTACATGCTATGTAAAGGTTTTTATAATATTTAGTATAAAAAGCTGTTAGTCGTTCTAAATACATAAAAAAATCTGTTGACACTCCTTATGTATTAAATGCTATCTATGATTAAGGCGCTTGAGGCACATAATCAACAATTATCTCGTATATAGTTTTTTGTCAGCCACTTGACCTCTTTTGCTGACGTTACCATAAGTACCGGCCTCCATTTTCATATTGTTTCTTTATCTTCACGGTTTATCGGTTTACGTAGAATCACTAAGATTTAAGACGATTCAAAATGGTCCTATTTAACTAAGTGAATAAATATTTGAACTTTGTGCACATAAAGTGGTAGTAAAAATTGACGATTCAAAAGTGTCTTTATAAAGACCTACTTGAATTAAGATATTTTGAGTTTGACATATATCTAGAACTCCAATCAGGTTTGGCTCTTGGCCTTGGGTTCAAGTAAATTTCTCTGAAGCAGTGTCTTTCAAGTTTTCTTCGATTTATTTGCCAAAAAAACTATTGTATTTACATTTTTATGGCTCGGCTGACCGCTCATTATCATACACTATATACTGCGTTATTATCATTGGGTTTCTGTTTCTCTTTGTAAATCTCAATTTTGCACGTAATAAAATTCAACATTGCTTTTTTACTGTGTATAATAAAATGTGCAATGGCTGCGGAACCGTTACGTATATATATATATATATATATCGCAAATTTGCATTATTAATTTTACGAACTAAAATTCAAGTCGTTAATTTCTTAATAGACATACGGTAACGACAACTGTTAACGCTCTAATAAGCATGTACAATGTGTCAGTTTCATTCATTCCGTACATAAATACACAAAAACCATAACAACAATAAAATCGTCGACGTATTTTTGAAATATTCCCATGCTGTTTTAAATTATTGTTGTTATAATTATATGTACTACACACACTAAATGCTTATTCGCTCATTTTAAATTTGTCGTACTCTTGATATTGTTTTTACATATATATACATATTATAGTCGTATGTATTAATAATATTTAGGCACTGTTTTTTTTCATTGATATTTAATTGTTAACTGTGTTACTGTACAGTATGGGTTATAGAATTAGTAGCTATAAGTACCTGTTTGATTGTTTCGAAACGAAACATTGAAATCTTAATAAGTATACTGTTTTACGTTAATATCGGTTGTAAGTTTAGAAACTACTAAGTGCCAAATTACATCCTTGAATTAAATGGAGAATTAAATATTGTTTAACAAACATATTTTGTATGTCACTTTTAGAACTTTACAGTGAAAATTAAAACAGAAAAATACTTTGTGTCAATAAAATTAGCGCAAAGCTAAAACCCTCACCATATTAATAACATGTTCCGTTTTAACAGTGGATAATTTCAATTTGAAAATACAATAAACAAATAAAACTTCGCACAGCACACATAAAACATACCTTTTTCCCTTCTTCCATTGTATATTACACGAACAACATAAAATTATCTAAACTTTACTTTTTAACGCGTAGAAATGTAACGGACAGGCGTACGCGCAACCGAACGTCAAGATACTTTGTCCGTCAAACGTGCACTGCGAATGACAAAATGACTTGCCGTCTCGATTGTAACTTCTCAGAGTTCAATCATGTGCTCGCAATTTATCTATTCTAGATATCGCGATATTTTTCTCCGACTGTTAGACTGTGACGATTTAATAAAAAAATCCTAACCCTTACGTTTTTTTTAGAAATTAGGAGATAAGGTAGGTCACATCTAGGACTCGAAATGTTTTATGTAAACCCTCAAAACTGTTAATTTATCGTCAGTACGCCGGAAATGTACACATTATCAGTCTCAAACGGCTCCAATACGACAAAAGATAACTTTCATAAAAAAAGTAAAGACAAACAACATTCAATTTCAGTTAATTTTATAATTAAAAATGAAACAGATAGACACTTCAACGTATTACAAGGTCAACGAGCTGCTGCTGTAAAGTGTGAAACTATAGATAATTTGAGTTTTTTTTTATTTATTACCAAAAGTTGGCATGTAGGATACATAAACCTGGCAAAATAATAAAATTGAAATCTTCTACATACAATTTTGTATGAAGTATTGTTTTTAAAACTTAAGATATTTTCAGTTGTGGCCGTTCGGAGGGCATGCTTGTGTCAGAGGTGGTACGGTAGCCGCTGTATGAAAAAAATCCACTATTTTTATCCTATACATGTCATATACACAATATTGGTGTTAAATTACCTTAATTTATAATTGTACATTTAATACTTAAATATTGAGATTCAAGTGTAAAAGCGAATAACAATAAGATGTTTAATATTAATTATTAGTGAGAACGCCGTATGGACATTAAAAAATAAATTAAACTTCACTTGAAGGTAACATGAAATTTGTCATATAAATTGTAAGTGTTCATAGCCGTTAAAACTATATCACATGCATAATTTATACATTATGACGTAATAATTACATTTAATAATATGACTACTATCAGCCACCTCCTAACCATAAAATATTAAATTAAATTTAAATTCGTTAACAAGAGAGTTATCAATAAGCGTTGATTAAGTCCCATCTAACTATCACTGTCCCATCTCCACTAAGTTTAGACATATACGCATTTTAATACAACCTACTATATATATAAAATTCGATATCTATATGAATGCTGATAAAAATTTATTATTAAAATGTTTAATAGTCTCATTACATACACTTGTTCGAGTTACACGTCTTCACAATTCAGCATTTATTATGAAGATGATGACTTCATGTCGCTTTTAATAAAATATACTCACTTTTTCACCATTTTCCCTCCTCAATAGTTGACTGTCTTGATTTATTGTAGCTTCTTCGCAATCCATAGTTGCAAACTCAATTAAAATAAAATCAGGACAGAAAGTTAAGATAAACTGATGATAAGATAATGATACTGTGTGCGTATAAGAAATGAGAGAAGGCAAGACGTACCAATAAGGCAATGCAGTAATTTTGCAATCAATGTTATAAAACGGAATAAAATTGCACATAAACAACGGCAATTCGTCATTGTGCTGCGTCGTAATATATATGTAGATATTATACAGCTGTCTGTATATTATTCTATCGTCGGACGTTATTCTAAATGCGATTATTGGGCGAAATTTTGATAAATGAAATACTTGTAATATCCTTATTGATAAAAAACAAGACCTGCTAAAATATATCTTAAGGTTGAATCTGAAATCTTAATATATACAATTTTCGTGTCACAGTTATCGTTCCCTTACTCCACCGAAACGGATAAACCGATTCTCCTGAAATTTTCTAAGCGTATTGAGTAGGTCTGCGAATCGGCCAATTTCTATTTTTAGAGACATTTTTTTTTTTTTTTTTGGCAAAACGACGTTTGACGGGATCAGCTAGTAATGATATAAAATTGTGTCGTTTGAATGTGTAGCAATGTCCAATTCCACAGAGAAAATATATAGCTATTGAAGCTTATAGTGAGTGGGAATAACCTCCCACAGGACCCGTGACAGCATTTACGTTTGCGAACATAAAATATATAGCTGAACCTACGAAATTATGTTTTTATCACCGCAGCTATAATCTAGAACTCACTTCAACATCAACCGTATGCAAAACTTTAGTTACGCTCTGAAAATCTTAACAGATTTTGTAACATCGGTTTTTGTTTAAAATATAGCAAAACATCTGGCTTTATGTTTCCAGACACAACCTACCACTTCCATCACTTTGGATATAAAACCACAATACATGCAGAATTAACTAATATATTTCTATAAAATTTTATCAGGTGTCAATATTCGGCATCATTAAAAATGTCTTCTAAACTTCCCATCTTGCCACCCATAAAACTCTCGTTGGATAGTTCTATTGACAAATAATTTGCTATATGATAGTACGATTGGACGCAAAATATGTACACATTGCTCGACATTTTGTGACATGATATAAGTCTCATGGAGGAGCCTAAAATATTACCCAATGATCTACTCCACAGGATGCCAAGAATGTGGACGAGTGGTCTCTTTCTTCTTTTCAGAAAAATATCTTCGGAATTACATTGCATAATTGAGGTTTTTATTACGCGGTACAATAGTAACAGCAAGCTTTTCTTGGTGCGGCGGGGATTAGTTTAGTAGGATATGTTTGTGTATATACAGTCTTCTTGGTGAATGGATTAATTGGTTCCCTTGTTGCACGATGTTTCACTTCCATTGTTATTCTCGCAAATTTATCCCCCTTTTCCTCTTCCTTTTTGATAAGAATAAAGTAAGGTCGAAATTCATTAGAATACATTTTGCAATTTAAATTGTCTTTTTTTATGACATTTTCATTATATATTATGAGACATTTATGTGTCAATGACATTTGTTTTCTTTTTAAAAAGTCTGTTCGAATAAAACTTATTGTATTAAATACTTTATTAACGTATTTCTAATTATACCACTTTTGTGCTAATGCGAGGGAGAAGCTTACAAGCTAACGATGCTTACATGTCCACACAAATGGCATTGGAAATCAAAGCCTCATACTCCAAGGTCTTCAAGATATCAAAGACATCCCATCTGCCTTACCATCATCATTGGATGTGACAAGGAGTGACGAATCAAGTTTTCACTGTGGATATAAAACTCACATCTAATAAAATTTAACGACAGACCTATTCAATTGAAGAAGATATTTTAACTAAAATACGATAATAATACAACAATTATTATAATAGTAATTAAAATAATCAACAATACAATAGAATTAAATTTCAAAATCATAAAAACATTTCAATAATCTACAAATACATACTTACATATAGAATAAGTATACAAATTATTCAAATCTTAATACAATTAAATATACCTTAACAAATTTTCTTTATAATTTTCGATAGTGACATGAACCATACTATTTTTCTTATTATAAGCAATAGAAAATGTTGAAATTATCTTTCATTGAATAATATAAATTATAAATTATAATAGCGCAACCTGTGTGTAACTAACGGTACTATTAGCTAATTGTACCAACCAAACGCTTAGACCGGATTCGCTAATAGTACAATTTATTATTTAGATTTTCTCCATAACACCAACAAATTAAGGACTATTGGGGATTTATTGGTTACTTTATTTGTGATTGTTTTATGTACCTTTTTAATTGAGCATTAATTATAAACCCAATATTTAAAGCGACATCTATGCCAAAAAAGCATAACTTTATTGATATAGGAATAACAAGTTTGTAGCAATTATTATTCTGTTGGTTCAGCAACCAATCACATTGGAGTATGAAATATTATTGATTTTAGTAAATATGTTGCCATTAAAGAAATTAAATTAAATTTTTAAGAAGGTTCAGATTAGAGTAATATCAAAATATATTATTATGTATTTTTTTAATATTGGTATGGGTAATCATTTAAAACATCTTTATAGGCTTATCTAGGTTTTTAGTATAAGTAAAACAAACTACTACTGTAAATAAAACGTAGTCTGTGAAATGAGTTTGAATTCTGTGTGGTCAGTGGTGATATGCTCTGTAGTAAAAAGTATTTAATATACTTATTAATAAATAATAATTAAGTAATAAATATTTTATTTTTATATTATGATGTTAGTGTTACACGAATTTATTTGTTTAAAAAAGTACTGTAATTCTCAGACAATTATTTAGTAAATTCTAACCCTTGCAAAAAATCTGAAGGTGATTCACTAGCTTGCAATTTTATACAGTATTAAATGTCTTCAAAATCGATGGAAACCCGTTACTACGAAGGCTGTGGCCGTATTGGACCAATACGATGCATATTTTTGAGTGAATTTCATCCTGTTGCTGGACCAAAAATAGTTTGCCAGGTATTTATTTGTTTTTTTTATTATGACCCTGGAGGCATTCAACAGCTTTAAAAATAGTTGTCATGAGCTAATGGTCTGTTTATATTAGTAGTAAATAAAATACTTAGTCTGTCATCTATCACTTATATGATCACAACGAAAAAAAAATTGTTTGTTCATAACATTTATTACAGTGTAGGTTGTATACATTTATATAAAACAATTAAAATATACACAGCTTATTCGAAGTAGTATCTATTGGCTGAAACACAGTCCTTTAAACTTTGAGGCCAATTAGCACCAGCAGCACTCATTTTTTATTAAGATCAGTACTAGAGATCAGCTCCGATGGATTTTGCAATGTTAATTTATAACCATGTTTAGGTTGTTCAAGCTATATAATCTAAGTCTATATATCTAATCAAATATATAAGCTATAAAATGGTGCTGAGTTTTGCTGAAAGAATTAAAATTTGGCTCAGTGTCTCCTTCTTAACTAAAAAATGGATTCCTAAACTATCCCTGACGTCAGAACCCAGTGTTTTAACCATAAATATGGTCATTTTGTTTTTTCAATATTGCTAAAATATGCTTTTTAAATTTAAATGTTGGTTATATTTTTGCATCATCTATTCCATTTGAAATCATTGACAAAATAATATACTTTGTATTTTATATATATTACCTGCAATATTGTTTTGATAAAGTAACATTATCAGATTATTTGTACTATGCTGTTCTTTTACTTTTAGTTCCCAGAAGACTACGTCTCAAAAGATGTGTTTCATTCCATCAGTGCCTACATAATTCCAAAACCACAATTTATACTAAAATGCACAATGACAATGTAAGTAAAAACACGTAAAGATGTTTTAATTGTTTCACAATAATAGTTTAGTATTTATATCAATATAATATTTTACTTTCAGAAACTCACTTGGACACAAGACCATCGGTTATCCGATCAGAATAGAAAACACAAGATATGAGCGAAACATGTATATTTTCAATCTTTGCTTTGTCTGCGACAGCTGGTCTAAAACAGTGCAGTATGAACCAGTGGTTAAGAAACTTGGTGAATATTTGGTAAGAATTTATTATATCTCTATTTAATATTATTAACCTTATGAGGAACGACTATATGTATAAAAGCAAATTGTCACTCCAGTGTGTTTGTTACTTTAATAGTTGTTTACAGAAACAGGTTCAATAGATTTTACTATATAATTAAATACAAGATTTTAACTAACCATTTTAGACTCTGATGGAGGAAGAGACGGGTTTCGTGTCGACCGGATCGAGCAAACTTCCCACCCTGCTCGCTCACCTGTTCCACGATCTCAACACGTTCCAGAAGGCGACACTTGTGGGTGAGTTGTCGCGGACCGAGCGTCCTCCTAAAGGCTAGACTCTAAAGCGCCGGCGTCTACGGCAGAGGGCGACACTGTGGTGCGGCTGCTGGTGGCCCGGATGCGCGCCTCTCCGCCGCTAGTAGAGGAGCACGACGTTCCCGTGCCCGTGTACGGAGCCACATCCCCTCCCGCGCCGTCTGACCGCGACCAGCACCTGGAGTTCCGCCACGACGAACCGCACCTGAACTCTGACGCCGACTGGGATCTGACCACTGCCCAGGTATTCTAGCTTTTGCCTTCGTTGTTTTGTTTGTTTTGCTTGGCCGTTTGATGTAACCAAAAAACTGTTTCAGCTGTTGCCTCACATCAATGGCTACAACCACGTTTCCAAGATTGCAGTCGATGCCAACGTCGAGAAGACGCTGGTCAAGGCCTGCATACGGAACCTGCTCTATTATGGAGTGGTGAGGTGTTAAGCGAACGTCGGACGCGTTATTAGCTTCGCGTGCCGTTTTCATTTTTGTCTCTCTTCAGGTGCGCCTGGTCCCCGTGCTGAAGTTCAGCAACACGTACCGTGCAACACCCGCCCTGTCGCGCTTCTTCCGCGACGCGGAGCTGCAAGCCGCCTGCCTCGCCTACGCCGCACCCACAGCCCGCCCTCAGGTATTGTACCAACACACACGACGCGATAATTTTGTTACGAATGCGATGATCCATTCTCACAATTGGATGGCAGACGGTGGTCGGCGCGGTGGGTCGCATACTTTGCTCGTTGCAGCAAGGTAGCAGCTTGCGCGGGCTGTGCGAGCGATGGGCGGGGATCGCGGCGGCTGTGGACGTTCGGCGCCTGGTTGTGTTCGCGCAGCTGCACGGCCTCGTGCGCTGCATCAAGCGCTACCCGTTGTGGATGGGCGCGCCGGAAGCGGTCGGCACCGGCCCCAGGCGCTGGTTCACGGGCGCGCTCTGCGAGGACGAAATCTGCTGCCGAGCGAGACTCGACCTGCCCGCGTTGCGTAGACTAGTTGACGAAGACCCCGACGTCGCTGTCGTGTGGCGGTAGCGACCAATATATGATTTAAGTCTACGTTACATTGTACCTCTTATTAATGTTCTTAATGTAAGGTACATTATACAATAAATTATTTACATATCCTCCGAAACATTTCATAGAGTTAATACAATTCATTTCGCTTCATCCAAAATATAATAATATACATTAATTTTTATTCATAGATAATCTTTTGATGCCACTGTGGATTATTTTTGACAGGTGATTGAACATTTACAAACGATATACTATTATTAAACATCATCAAGAAGCGTTCCGACTATTTCTTATTTTCTAACCGGGATTTAAAATACCCTTTTTATAGATTACGCTTCCTAATTCTTTTGCCCGATGCTTTCAGTGTAGCATATAACAAATCTACCTTGTATAATGTTATTTATAGCATAATTTGTAGTAATTTCAATACACATTTGACTATATATTACCCAGCACCGACGACCTTCTAACAGCGATACATAACGTATTCGATATGAATCAATGAATATAAATACTCTAAACTGGTGAAGCACCGCAAAGTATTTTAAATAATTATATTTGTTGTAGAAAAAATATCCTAGACATCTTTAAGACGTAAAATACATAACTATATAAGCTATAGTAGCACCACGGGCTATAAGCACAGAGTACATCGGTCTCAACTCTTAAGCTTAACGCCATAGCCGAGTAGTGGCTACTACGGACTTCGGTTAGTGTAGCGTTGCGTACGGAATCGTGAGGTTGTGCCTGCGAAGCAGCGGTGTAAAATTAGTTGAATATCGCAACTCGTCTTAACGGTGAGTACCCAATTGAGCTTATTGATGTCACAGGAAATGGTCGATACCAATTGTCCCAAACTATTGAAATACATTTTAAAATATCCCGTCGTTGTATATATATTTTTTTTCATAAGACGTATACTCACTAAGGCTCCCAAGGTTTGTCTGTGGCCGTATTTTTGTTTCAATTAACAAATATTTACATCTTGTTTAGATTCAAAATGTCGAAGAAAAGTGGCCTGGAAGTGGAAGCCGCAGGGCCGAATCCCACAGAAACAACTCCGCTAGTCGCTAGGACGGTGAGTTGGAACATTTCTTACAATTTTCTTTATTATTGTAAATGCGAAACACTCGTTAATATTGATAGTCAACCGAAAGTTGCTCATACAAGAATGTAAAACCTCTAAAAAGAGCAATTAGGCCGAGAATGCCAGTGAATCGATAGAAACATTAAGGCATATTTAGAGTTAATGAGACCCTCGAGATGTTACATCTAATTATTAAATTGTCGTTCAGCGATCCGAAGTCCGAGTGCATGCCAGTCAGGCGTGACAGTGTTTAGGTGCGTGTGCAGTCCTACATGAAAGTTGAAACTCTATTAATCTGTCTCGCTTACATGTCACCGGCCGCAAACGTAGTGTATTTGCGAGAAATAGGTGTCGCTGCGGGGAATTTGCGGCTAATTTGCGTAACCGCTGAGACAAGCTAGTATTAAAATTAATTAGGTTAATGTGGTGAACATAATACATCGCTGTTCAATAATGAAGGAGCTTTTAATACGAATGAAAGAGGTCTTTCGCGTCTTATCTGGAAATAATACAATTGTACTCATAAAAAAGTAGATGAGATGCAACAAATCTCTAAGAAAATTATGGATAGTCGTATAGTTATTGTATCATGAGCAGTGTTCGTAGGATATTTTGCTCGGTTACAGGGCGTAGACAGCAGCGATGGTGCTGGTGGCTCAAGCAAGTCGGTCGAGTCGGGCGGGCTCTCTGTTCGTCAGACGGCCATACTGGTGGCCGGGGAAATGGCAGGAAGCGGAGTCTTGGCGCTCCCCCGGGCACTCGTCAAGACAGGTCAGTAATAATCTTCTACAGATACTGCACAGCATTCTTTGTTTACAGAAAGATAGATATTACTGTTACGGGGTTACGATCGCATATTGGTTTATTGTCTATTGTTTTTAAATGCGGGAAGTCAATATAAACTTTTTATAATAAATGTATCTTCCTGTCCTAAATACATCGAAAACTTGATCCCACGAACCCACTAATACTTCTGCAGGGGTAAACACTAACACAATTGTTGGATCTACCTACAATATCTATCTCCATAACACTTCTTTGCTCAGCGATTTTTTGTATGTATTTGATATGTATAATAGTTATTAGTTAATAACAGTAACTGCTGTGCAAAATTCCAATAAAACCAACGCAATTAAGAGTATTACGGAACATTTTATTTAACACGTTTCTTATAAAAAAGGGAAAAATGAATGTCATCTGGTGCATCTATAACTATTATTATACAAGTATCGTAAATACATGTTAACGAAGAATTCATTACACATATTTAAAAAACTATAACAAACACGAGTTTACTCGTGTAAACTCACAAGAAATAAAAAAAAGTGTGTTATTTCTACATTTATTTTTTAATTATATATTTATTTTTATTTTATACTAATACTGATTATAATAGATTGTGTCTTCCAGGAAACAACAGGCACGAACTGTAAATTACTATAAAAATGTAAATTTGAATTTCCATTTATATATTACTACTTTGAAACCAATCTAGTGCCGCATTTGAACTATTTCAATGCTAATTGACATTTGAGCACATTTAACACCGGAGGTTTCGCTTTTTTTTTTTAAATAATTTTAATAAATTGGGTTGGTCAGCCGCCAGAACATTCTTCATAGAATATTTATACTCCTAATTTGGTCCCCGATAATATTTTGAGCATGAGTTATGTTTTCAAAGTGTCACCTTAAACGAAAAACAAAATTTACAAAAAAAAAACTAAATAAATGAAAAGGACTATATTAAATAATAATATATCGATATTAAAGAAAACAAGGAAAGTAATGGTTTTACGGAAATCCTATTTGTACTTAAGTACTTTTCTTAGACTTAATCTACTTAACGGACTCTTATCAAGTTTCAACTGACCACAGCGCGCCGGCTCGTTACTTATACATAAATACATACTCCCATAGGACTATTATAGCGGTTTATAAATATTTTCAATTTTAAACATAATCTGGATAGAGTTAAACATACTACACCAAATATTTATTGTTTTGAATTCATTTTTAATTGTTCATATTTAGTTCGTATGATATTCTGTATTTCGTTATTCTAAATATGTATAATTTTATATTGCATAATATTTAAAAACTGAGATCTTTTACTCTTTTTATTTTACTTCGGTCAATGTCCTTGTGCAAACACGTAATATCGAGCAGACTGGTTTGTAATTAGATGATACCTGTATTTTTAAATATAATAATTATTACAAATGAGGAAAGGAATATTGATATGCAGTGGGCATTATAGACATTAAAAATACAATCTATACTAAATATAAATACATTGCTTTAAAGAGTTTATAAACAATTTAACAGTATCTCAATGGTGAAACAGGTTAAGATTGTGATAAAGGTCCCACTGATATGAAACTCGTTTCCAAAATGTGATCCAAGCTCTAGTCTGAGAAATTTAATGGAGGTTTTTTTAGATTTCGTTTGCTCAAGTGGGAACATCTTTACGTCGTAATGGTGACTTATTCTAGTATTTTTACGCACATTTTAACACGAGCCCAACACTTCATAACACGTGTTAAGTACAATCGACTGCTAAGTTAATATTGCGCAACAAATTTATGTCAAACTGACGTACCCAACCCACGATTAATTTCAACATAATTTCAATAAAATATAATAATTAACATATCTCGTCTATAAAATAACTTTCGGGCCTACGATGTAAGATGTAAAACCAAGAAATATAACTCCCGCATACCATCGTGTGACAAGGACGGGTATAGGACCGGTCCGGCAAGTTTTTGCTCTAATGAGAAAAACATAGATGCAATTCCGTTCTCGCTTTATAATGCGACCAATTTATTAAGAAACAATACACCGTTCAACTGTTTGTAACAATAAAATATAGGTTTACACCCGTCTCGGAGACCTTTTGATGGATCAATGAGTACCACGATGACCATTAAGACAGGTGTTTATTATGATTAGCCGATGTTCTAAGATTAATATCGTGCAGACGCGTCCATGCGTTGACATTCTACACGCTTCGGCTCATGTCGACTCCTATTTAATTTAATACATTTTCGTCCGATTTTAACAACTACCCACCTACACCTGTATATATACTATATTAGTAATGTTGACGTTAGATATAACTAAACGATTGATTCAATTAAAAAGTGAAATCCACCCTGCATTTTTTACACTGCCTCAACTCGTATCGTTCTCAAATTTCGTTATAAGCATAGTTTTTTAAGTTAAGTGTTTTGTTTTTACTCCTCTACCAATGAGAATCGATCTTTATATATACGTCAATCACTCGCAATAACATTATTCGCAATTACATTGCGAGCGGCCAGCGAAAGTCGCTCAACTATTTATACTTTTAATAACCGTTGCAAATTATTCATATTGTACTTTTTTTGTCAATGCTGAGCAAAACAAATGCGAAAGTATTATTATAATCTACCTTCCTCATTGATCGGTGATCATTTTTCAAAGCCAAATTATACCTTAACGCGAGGGCAACCGAGATTCATTTGTAATTATTTTTTTTTAAATAATTCAAACACTATATACGTTAAATACTGTTGAAGTCGTGAACTAAATTTAAAACGATTATTATTTACAGGATGGGTGGGTGTACCGTTGATAATTGCGATGGCTCTGGCTGCGGCGTTTAGCGGTAAGCGGCTCGGCGACTGCTGGACCATGTTGGAGAGTCGTCATCCTGAGCTCAGGACCCGAAACCGACACCCCTATGCCATCATCGCTAACGAGGCTTTAGGGCCGGTTTGGAGGTAACGACGGGTTTTTAAATATACATATTAAGTCGTAGTAGCCTGCGCTTAATCTCAGGGAATTAACTGTATTATAAGATTTGAGTTTTTGGAGTGGGAGTGCCATGCTGTTACTTAAGAGGTTCAGCCGAATGGGCAGGCACGGCCGGAGAAATACCACTCTCTCACAGAAAACCGGCTTAAAGTGATGCAATTGGACTTTGTTCATTTGTTTCGTTCGGTGAGTGAGATCTTCCGGTGCCCATCCATTCCCCTCCGCCGTCCTCTTCCCCGTACCCCTCCATTTCCTAATTTTCCTTTAAGGGCTGGCAACGCACTGACGAGCTCCAGCCGCGTGAGTGTCTATGGGCGGCGACTTCACCTTTCTGGTGGGCCCCCTGCTCGTATGCCCCCTCTGCTAAAAAAGTTGAAAATATTTTTTTAATTTATATTAATAATTATTAGTATTTATTAAGTAAATATAAAACTCATTCTTATTACAAAAGTGCCTCTCCATCTAGTGTTCGTTCAGCGGATAGTCATAGTCATTCCGGTCAATTCACGACTCTTTTCTTCTGCAATCCTCCTTCAACTATTTGGTGAATTATCCCAACATTAACAATTGCAAAAATAGTAGCATTCATACCAAAGAAAATGGCATGAAGACAAGTATGTAATCTTCTTTTGAGCATAAGATCGCGCTCTTGGCCAATCCGTTCCTAAAATATAATACGGGATTCATATTTTATTTTGTAAAAAAAAATAATTAATGTGTCTTGTGTTGAATTGTTTTCAGTGTGGTGGTGTTCGTATGCCTGATGGTCACTCAATTCGGCATGTCCGTGGTCTACCTTCTCCTGGCGGCTCAGCTCATTGAGCAAGTCTTCCTCTCGCTAATGCCAAGCGTTACCATTTGCATCTGGTATCTCGTGGTCGGATGTGGTGTCACGCCCTTCCTACTTTTCGGAACACCCAGGGACTTCTCGTAAGTGTCACGAAACCATTGTACGTGTATCTATATTATTGGTAACATTTCACAATTTTGGTAACATTTGGTATGTACCGTTTGCAGGAAATTGGGTCTGGTGGCGTTTGTGACAACAGTATTGGCCTGTCTGTTCTACTTCATCCAGATGATGAACGACGTGAAGCCATTCGTGTTCCGATGGGGTATCCACGGCTTCACAGATTTCTTCCTTGCATTTGGTACAATCATGTTCGCATTTGGTGGCGCATCCACCTTCCCCACCATACAGAACGACATGAGCGATCGCTCCAAGTTCAACACCAGTCTCAAATATAGCTTCGCAGGTAACGCATTTCATTATTAAATCTCAAACAGAGTAACACTTTAAAAGGTCAACAACGCATTCACGAGCTCACTGCAATGTGTCTATGGGAAGCCCCTTCTGTAACAAAATAAAATTAAAAAATATTTTTTTTTGCAGCTATTCTAGTGCTGTACCTGGTGATAGCCGTGTCGGGGTACGCGGTCTATGGTGAGGCAGTCGCGCCCAACATAGCAGCGTCCCTTTCGGCTACTGCGCTGACATTGGTCGGCAACGTGCTGATGATACTGCACCTGCTCGCTGCTTTCATCATCCTCATCAACCCGGTTTGCCAGCACGTGGAGGAGGTTGTCTACCGTGTGCCAACAGGTTTGATAAACTAACACACAGTGATATGACATGTTTCGTATAGAATCCTGGCCAACAAACCGTGATGACACCAATATAGGAACGTATTAGTTACGTACTCTTACAAGCCCAAAATATCTAATATTTTCTTCCTGTAAGTGTTTACTGTAAGTGTCATTTTGACACGATAAGATGGTTGATCCATATCAGATCGTTAACGCTGACGTCATTGAATTACAATTATTTCAGAGATATCATATTGTTCGTTGTATACAATCAAGCAGATCCTAAATTAATACTAAAGAGACACAATGTATTCTTAAGTATTTATAACACTTATAGAATCCGTGGGATACCGCACTCTGGTCCGTCTGTCGTTGATGGCCGGCATCCTGTTTCTGGGTGAGAGCATCCCTCGTTTCTACACAATCCTGGCGCTTCTCGGAGGCACAACACTAGCACTCATCACCTTCGTGTTACCTTCATACTGCTACCTGAATCTGTTGGCCAAGGAACCCGCCGGAGCGCCTTCAACTTTGTGAGTATGGCTACGCGTACCGACCGTCTCCTCTAAGAACTCATCCCTTAAATCAAACCCAAGTACATTTATATTATAATTTTTTTACCGAGATTGTTTCACGTACAGGACGTCATCAAACTGGACGAAGCTGTTCTGCTGGCAAGTAATCGTTGTGGGGGTTGTGGGGGGCGCTTTTGCAGCGTACAGTGCGTTGAGCGCCATCTTCAGTACCGCACAGGCAGTGCCCTGCTATTTGCGGTAGACGGTGTAACGTAGCGCTATAATAAATTAAGCACGGAAGGGATTCCAAGATATGCACTTGATATTTTTAGCAGAACCTCTACAGCATCCGTGTGAAAATTATTTTATCCCTATACCCTTAAAAGCTCCGCAACTTTTCTACCTGCATATGATAAGCCTTCGGTTCGCATAGTACTATAATAGTTTCTAAGTATTGTAAGGCAAAAGTTTGTAAACGAATTTAACATATTGTTAATAATAAGCTTTTGTTAAACAATAGTTTAATATTAGCTTATTTAACATTTGTACGGGCATTAATTATGAATGGCCATTAATATATCATATTTTAGTGTGTATAATGCCTTACAGTGCAGTTTTAGTATTTAAAAAAATGTTTCTACTTGTTTTGGAATAAAACAATTAGTAATAAAATGTATTTTTTTTTTGTCTAATACCTAGTAGTTACCCTGATCTCTCTATAGAACTTGGAGACTAGAAAAAAAATTGTGTTACTTCCAACACACGGTCGGATGTTAAAATACAAAACGAAATAAAAAAAAATAGTATTCATTTTTCACCCTTTCACGGAATGTCAAACCCAGCTTATGTTAATAAAAGTTAATAAGTTATGGTATGGTTTATTTAAGCGCAGCAGCACCCGAGATGATTTCAATGAGTTCCCTTGTGATAACAGCTTGCCGGGTGCGGTTAAACAGCAGCGTAAGTTTCCTTATCATCTCTTGGGCGTTCTTAGTGGCGTTGTCCATAGCGGCCATCCGCGCTGACTGCTCCGAGGCAGCGCCTTCCTTTAACGCGTAATACAGCAATGCTGCCAATGTCCATTCCGCATAACTCTCCAACTGATCTTCATCCAAGTCATCGAACGCAGACATGTTTGGCGCTTTCTGTAAACATTGGTCAATTTAAAAAAAAAACGCCTGCGTATAATTAAAGGCAAATTTGTCTTATCGAAATATCAAAGTGATATATTAACAGGCGCTAAAATATGTATTGCTTTTAGTAAGAACCACATATGCATGCAATTAATTATATACCAAAACTGAGTAAGTAAATGTTACCTCTATGCGAAACTTGTTGAAGAACGGCACAATTGTCATCTCGTACTTCACAGGACTGAAATACTTGTTATAGTATACTTCTCCTATATCGTATCGGTATCCTGATTCTGCGATCGCTGCGGCTATAACTGATGCATCAGCAAACACCGGTGATATCCGCCCAATCTGTCAACACGCGCCTGCTATACTGTATGTACTGCTGAAGTCCACGAAAAGTAACTAATTACTGCTGTTATTGGAACAGCGGGGCTCGGCTAACACGTCTCATATTAAAGAAGATAATGTTGTTAACTTATTTTTTGTTTTTTAATCAATCAAGCCAAGTTTCTTGCCTGCTTCTTCTCAGCTTGGTCGCGTACGTGCAGGCGTAGAATCACTTAGATTTAAGACGATTCAAAATGGTCCTATGTACCTTAATGAATAAAGAATTTCATAATAAAACGTAAATAATCGAAAAAACTACAATGTGTTTAAAAATAAATGATTTACATCTTTAATGTTGATAAGCATGCTTTCGGTATAGGTTCTTTGGAGGACGCCTCGTGACTTGTCCCCAACACACACCAACTTGTGCAAGGCGCCCTCTGCTTTGCGCGCCGTCAAGTCCCGTTTGATACGCCGCGCGACACCACTGTGCACACCACCGCAAAGACCTGCATCACACATCATCTATCACACTTGCATATGACCAAAATAGATAATTAATATAAATATGTTCCTGAATTTTTTTTCATACGTAATGATTTCATTGCTATTAAAATTTGCCAGGCGTTATGTATTTTTTATGAGGAACGTTTAATTATACAAAATTAAAAATAACAGGGCTTTTTAATATCAATAGGTTAACAATATTGTATTGTTAACCTATTGCAAGAAAGGGAGATTAGATTGAGGGAAATTTTGACGAAATGATTTATTTCGCATCTAGAATGGTCATAACATTCTTACTCGAAGCGAGAGATAATTAACATTATGTTATGATTACCTAACCAATCGCCTTTGACCCCGTGTTTATGAGGTATCAAAGTGCTCCAATCATATGTTATTTGATAAATATGTTCGCATAAGCTAAAAATTAGCTATGATGAAACTTCCTGCTAATATTGTACGAGAATCCCTATTGCACGAGATAAAGGTTTGTTTAAGTACACTTGAAGAATTAATTGTGTATTTAGTGATAGGGTAACCCTGAAAAGTATGAAGAAAAAGGTGGTAGGTACGTGGCGCTACCTTATATAGGGTCGCGAGGCCGTCAAAGTCACAAAACAATAAGACTAAAATGCATAGTTATCAGAGCACGCAAAAAGAAGCATTTTTAACATAAAACTACATTTGCGAAAATATTGTAATTTTGTTATTTAACAAAAGTTTAAGGTCCCTAAACCGGAATGTACACGTTACTTAGAAAGGGTAAATAAAAATAATATAGTGTGGTAAGGACGGAGGTGCAGGGCGACTCTTAAATTAACTAATGTAATAAACAAATAACACAATATATTTAACTATAGTGTGCTTGAAGCTTTTTTGTTTAAAAAGGTTTTAGTAAATTTACATAGCGAGCACATCATCTAATGTTGACTAAACATCAGTTTACAGTGATAGGAGAAACTGGTCAGTACCTAATCTTTTCATTATTTAAGATTGAAAACTTTTCACGATTATGGGGTTTTCTGATACTGTATAAAGTAGCTTTTAATCACTATGAACAATGGTTATAATGATTCTCACTAAGGCCGTTGGTTCAGTGGAACGCGTTCTAGATAAGTTGACATTGACCCGACTTTTATTTATAAATCAGTATTAATTGCAAAAGTATTGGAACCCTTAAACTAACCCCGATCAGATGTCATGGCTACGTAAACTCTTTTTGTATGTTTGTCCTCCTCGGATTTTATGTCCTCCGTCTTAACAGGGTCCGGTTCCTTATTGCCTTTCGCAGCTGATGTCTTGTCTACGGAGGCCTTTACCAAGTGGCTCGACTCGTAAAATTTACGGGGACCATAGCCGAAGGGCCTTGCTGCATGAAGTTCACGCTCTGCTTTTGTAAATCTACATAATATTAAGAGAAATCTATCAGTTGTTCTCAACAAGCAACACGAGCTTAGATTAAATCTAATACAACTGTATGGAATGTGATATTAATTGCATACTTGCTAGCGGAGACCATCTTCATTGTTTTTGTAATTTTTTGAATGTTTTTAATTGATTTCAATCGCAGAGACACCTGTTTTAGTTGTACCATTTTATAATTACTGCTGACAGTGACTCAATAATGACATACATACCGTAAAGAGTTTGTTTAAAATATTAATTTGTATATAAACGTAACGAAAAATGCATATATAATATGTGAAGATAAGATAATATATATATTTTTAAAAACATGTAATGCTATATGTAATAATAAGACGGCAAAGCACACAAAACAGTGTTATATCCAAGGTTGTGACGTCACGCGACTTCAATAAAACCGCTGAGCGCCGCTCGAGCTTATTTCTTTGTGATTGTGCTTCGAACAATTTCAACGACTCGCCGATTCAACTATGGAGGCTCTATTGCGGGACACTCTTTCAACATCTCCTCCCGACAAGGTAATAATGCTGAGCGACATGTTTATCATAAGATTATTTAATTTAATTTCATTTATTCTAGTTGTCGATATTTTTTAAATCAGACTCGAGGTCCGAAACCCGTTCTCTTAGCCATAGGTAATCAGGTTACCTGCATACAAATTATAGTTTAAATATGTTATGAAATTATTTTTTTTAGTTTAGTTTTTAGAATAAGGATATGTATGCCCTTAACTTACCGTCCGTCATAACTACTGGCATTCATTTAGGTAAAATTGTTTATTTTTTCTTATAGCTATATATTATATACTAGATAAGAACCAGTGAGAGGCTTTCCAATTGGTTACTTGGCTACTGCGCTCCAGTGCTTTTACTCTAAGATTTCTGAATCCGTTCCTTCTTATCAACGGCGTAACTCACATATATTTGAGATAATTTATCATGGTACTATGTATCCTACTAAATAAAACGTTTAAATTTATTTAATTATGTTATAAGAAATGAGATAAACCTTTTTTTAAGGATCTTAAAGTCGTCGTGTATGTTTTTCAATGTGACTATCACCGCTTTCATTTGAGGCAAGTCAATATTTTAAGCATCAATATTGTATTATTCTAATTTCGCTTAATATTTGTACGTATAAACTAAGATTTAGTCTTAACATTTCAATAATCTAACCCAAATAACACCTTAGTGCGCATAATTTACTTAGCATCGGAATTATTAATGAAGAAACGAAAACGCAATACACGTCGCATGTCTCTGGCTTATCTGTTTGGTGTATCGCGGCCGTTGACACGAGTCATAGGTTATCATACAGCAACTACGTCACACTAACTCAAAATATTTAGTATGATCGAGTTATGTTTATAATTCCTATATTATCTATGAGAAACTATACGAAGTTTGCTACTTTTGCATCATACATGGGGTTAAAGTATGAATTTGCCGATATGTACTGATAGTTATATTTATTGTAGCATGTTTAATGAAAATATTTACACTAACAGAGAATATTATCTAATCATGATGGTAATTAGGTCATTTATGCCTTTGCGATATAATACCGGTGATCCAGATTCGAATGCACTGTCGCTTGGGTTGAAAATTTTCACGTAGAGAATTGACCAAAACGTGCAAATACGGAAGGATGTGGTTTCTAGTTGCAGTCAGTCCAGTAGACTGAAAACAGCGTCTCGGGCTGTATTAAGTCTCTCGATATTAGGGTGTAATAATGGTGGAGTAAAAATGCATTTATACAGGGCTGTTTCATTGCTACTATCATTATTATATAATAGTTCGGCACAGTAGATATCTCCCATTATTGCTAGACCAGATCGGAGAAATATATAGTGGATCCATGTATGCACATACCACCTAGCAGTTACCTTTTTATTGGTAAGCTTTGATTTGGGACACTATTGTGGAGTCATCAGTTAAATTACGAGACACCCATTTTTCATTCATTCATGAAGGTTCTATGCCAATTCGAAACACGGGCAAAAACAACGACAATTTAATACTAAAACCTCAATTACTTCCGATGTTAATTCATATTCATTATCTTATTGATAAAATGTCGTTTTCGAGCTGTAACTTATTAATGGAATATTACAGACAATAATTATTTCAGCCAAAGCTGATGCAAGGAGGAAATTACATAGCCGAAGGTCGAGACTCCACCAAATCGACTTGGCTACTCTTCTCTCCAGGCACGAGAGATAAGGCTGGTTCTCTCGCCAAGTTTCTCAGCGTTTTCTCCTGCCATGGAGTCAATCTCAGCCATATTGAGTCACGCTCCTCTGCTCGGAGACCTGGGTACGAGTTCATGGTAGAATGCGAGCACGGCTCCGGAGATTTTGGTGCCGCCCTCGACGAGCTTAAGAAAGATACCGGCTACCTCACCATCATATCGAGAAACTACAAGGACAACCGATGTAAGCATTCAAATATTGCTTCTTTTATTATGTAAAAGCATTCACTTAATGTTCATATTCCAATTTAACAGCGGCTGTCCCATGGTTCCCACGACGTATCAGAGATCTGGACAGGTTCGCCAACCAGATCCTTTCGTATGGCTCGGAATTAGATTCGGACCACCCGGGTTTCACGGACCCAGATTATCGTTCGCGGCGGAAGTATTTTGCGGATATAGCTTACAACTATAAGCACGGCCAGCCACTTCCATTCGTTGACTACACCAAGGAAGAGACAGCAACGTGGGGCGTCGTCTTCCGAAAGCTTACAGATCTGTACCCCACACATGCTTGCAAGGAGCACAACCATGTATTCCCGTTGCTCATCGAGAACTGTGGTTATCGGGAGGACAACATTCCGCAGCTCGAAGATGTGTCTAATTTTCTAAAAGGTAAGCTTTATTAGTTCACATTTGAAATCCTCTAAATAATTAAGGAGCCCTAAGACTGTACTGGATGGCAACTGCTTAACCTGTGTATCATGTTTGCAGACTGTACTGGGTTCACACTACGTCCCGTCGCCGGACTTCTGTCATCCCGAGACTTTCTCGCCGGGTTAGCGTTCCGAGTGTTCCACAGCACTCAGTATATCCGTCACCACTCACGGCCACTTTATACGCCAGAACCAGATGTTTGCCACGAACTGCTCGGCCACGCCCCACTTTTTGCTGATCCCGCATTCGCACAGTTCTCGCAGGAAATTGGACTTGCATCATTGGGTGCACCCGATGATTATATTGAGAAACTGGCCACGGTATATAGCGCAATATATTTCCAGACTTACAAAAACTATCTATTCTTCTTTTATCTTATATATTAATGATATTGGGATAAAGGAAGGATCATGAATGTTGTGATAAGGTTAATTTTCTGTGGAAGACCATCATTCAATGGTTCTTAAATTACAAATCACCTGTGTCTGTATTTTAACAAAGATGTTAGAAAGATGGTAGAAAAGAGGAAGACCTCCTTTCTATTTACTCCATTCATATCTAATATTTATATATTTTATTGATTGTCACAGATTGTCACAGACACAGATGTCGATATATCCTATTGACATCTGTATACTAATAAACAAAACATGAGTAGTGTGTTTACAATTATTTGTATTCTAGATTTTTTACATAAGCTTCACAAATATAAAAGCAAACATTTAAAGAATATGTATTGGTTTCCAGTGTTTCTGGTTCACAGTAGAGTTCGGTCTGTGTCGTCAAGACGGGCAGCTGAAGGCTTACGGAGCCGGTCTCTTGTCCTCGTTTGGTGAGTTGCAATACTGCCTGTCAAACAAACCTGAACTACAAGAGTTCAATCCAGAGGTAACGGGGGCCCAAAAGTACCCTATCACTGAATATCAACCGATTTACTTCGTTGCCGACAGCTTCGAAAGTGCCAAAGAGAAAATGATGTAAGTGTGTTTACCAATACTACGAGTAGATAGATGGCGTATGTACTCAGCTCTAGTCCTTTTCCAGAAAATTCGCTCAAACGATCCCTCGGGATTTCGCCGTGAGGTACAACCCCTATACACAGAGTATCGACATCCTGGATTCCCAAAAGCAAATGAGGGATCTCCTACGGGAAGTGCACCAAGAGATGAACCTCCTTCTCAACACTATGGAAAAGCTGTAAACTCTCAATTTTCATTATGAGAACTTTTGACATTTTACTATTGTTATGGAGACAATTGTTTTTAGTTAGTCTGCCGTATGAGGTGATTAGATAGCTGGTTACTTATTAAAATATTAGAAATAACGATATAGTATGTGTGTATGTGTGAATTGTAGTACTTAGTACTAAATCTGTATCGTGACGTAGATATAAATTTGTAGAAGTTAAGTTATATAATTATTAAATATTTAGTTTACATTAAATAATTTCTTTTTTACAAATCCTTCTAGACGGTATTTGATTGACAAGTGTTTGCAGCCGGTTGCCACTTAAGCTCTGAGTTATTTATCGTGCTCAGTAGATTTGTGAACATTGTTGTGTTAATGTTAAGTCGAGCGTGGTCTAGTTAGTGAAAAACAGGAAGGAATGATTAACGCGAAGTTATCGAGAAATAACGCAACGCTTAACAACATAGTATAATTCATAATTTGTACATAATACAGCACATGTACTCAGCTACTTATGTACTAGAATAATGACGTCATGATGCATCGGACATAAAAGAGTTGACAATAATTGGTGATTATATTAACATTTATATTATTTACAGTTTACATGAAAATTAATAACTTAGATTTCAAAATAATTCTATAATTATACCTTAATTGACTGGTTCTATCAACTAATTCTACAAAACTATGAGGGGTGAAAGAGTTTCTCTTAGCAAACACTTGCTCGGGGGATCGTTCATAGTTGTATTTAGATTATTCATTATATTTTGCGGAACTGGAACAATTGTATTTCCTACCTTGTAATATATACATTTCTACAATAGTCATGAATACATGTTAGCAAATTTATTAAAACATCCGTCAACATTTTAATATCAACAAAAATAAATAGGTATTATTGCGTTTAATTCATGCAAGCGAGAATTTGATGACAATGTTAAAGTATTTAAAATATTAAAATTGATGTTTAATCAAATCATATTTTTCAATTGAATGGACAATGCAATATGAACAAGAAATATGACTTGTTTCGTACTATGCGTATTTCAATAATAGATCAACTCGGCAATCGGCTATCAATTAATTAGCTTACAATACCTACGCTAATCTTGCGAGTATTTCGTCTTGAAAAGTAAAATATATTACGGAACGTATCACAGTTACTTATAATAAATAAATAAATAAAACTTTTTACAATACTCTTTAGGGAATTTATAACTATCTAAAAATAATCAACCTCTCGTCCCTTGAACTTCAGTGCCAAGTTTAAACTTAGAAAGTGTAACGTAAAGGCTACGCAATAATATTTACACAAATATATTATAGATTTTCTGTTGTCTACATCCAGATCTTGAGAATAAAATCTTAGGCTAAAAGCTAATCATTAAGTACGAAGTCCTGTCATGTCGTGATATTTACGCTTCACTCTGCATGCAGTGGATGGATGAATCTTCAGAGAGCTCATCCATTGAGGAATCCGTGAAAGAGGTTCCATCTGCCAACAGTTAATAAAGACTTAAGTTTTTTTCCAATTATCTTACGTACATCAAGCTGGTACTAATACTAGTATTACCTATTGGCACGAACGGGGGCTTGTTCTGGAAGGAATAGGTGAGGTGAAGGTTGATGGGTCGCCCAAACCCCACCGCCTCAGATTCCCTCGACATCACTGGTAACAAATAAACTCCCTTATTATACACGCATACATACAGGTTATAATCACATTCGCTTAATCATCGCAGCGGCATTCGCAAAGGCAACATATAAATACAAAACAACACACCTTGGCTCTGTTTGCCTTTTCCTGTGTGCTGATGCTTCTTTTGGCGCGCGCGACTGTTCTGGAACCAGACTTGTGTGACTCTCTTGCTTAGGCCTGTGACCTGAGCGATCCTCTCAAGATCCTGCCCGTCGGGGTTTGAGTCTAACTGGAAGTTGGCTTGCAGCACCTGCAGTTGCTCCTCCGTAAACGTAGTGCGGACCCGCTTCGCTTTGCTTTTGTGGTAGCCCTCTGAGTCGCAACCGTCTGTGATTTCACTTCATAAGTTAATTTCATTTACATACGTTGAAAAGTTAGTAGGGCTATCAACAATTTGTATAGATTTGTGTTTATATTATATATGATGTACGTTCATATACCTACGAATAGAACTAAGAATTGATAGTTAAAATTACCATCGGAAGAGATAGATCCGCCGTCCAAGGTCTCGAGGTAGTGAGGCTTGCATAGCACCCGATCCTCATGAAGGGCGAACTGCTCACCAGTGGAGAGCTGGCGGCCGCAAGCATCGCAGGCGAAGCAGGCAAGGTGGTACACCTGCTCCCGGGCTTTCCTCACCCAGTCCGATGACGATATGCCTCGGCAGCACTTGGAGCACTTTGCACCGAAACTCCTGCGACAAATTACGCTCTCACACCCGACTCAATACATAACGATATGATATTTATTAAGAGCTGCACAAATACAAAATATGATTATGCAACTGACGTGGCAGGAGCTGTGCATTAGACTCGCAATACAAAATAATCTTCGCACAGCGGCTTAATCTAGTTATATATTATTTCATTAGCTTAACTTAATTAATTAATAAAAAATCACCAAATACGTTAGTCATATGTTCGTTTACTATCCAAGCAATCAACCCCGTTGACTGTGTTTCTATTACATTTCGCAGTCACCGAAGGCGAGTTTCTATATGACAGTATCAAAATGTGTAATTTGTATGACCGGTGATGTCGCGTGACCCATCGCAGGTGAGGCCTCCCTGACATTTTGTGGTGGAAATAAATAAGCGTTTACGGTTATCAGCATTATTTTAATTAATTTCTCTAAGTGCGTATCGGCCTCCGTGCCCGCTAATGTCAAAACATGTTATATTATATGGCAGGCGCGAGTTACGTTCGATAAGCCGATACGGCCGAACGGCAACATCCGAATAGACAATGCCAACTTCACAAATGACCCTCGAGTCAATTAGAAATTTTATATAAATAATTAAATGTTTCAATTAACATTGCAACATCCACGTCAGCAGACGGGGATTGCTGAAGCGAGTCCCTCAACTAATTACATTATTAAATTTAGTAAGTTGTTTTTTAGTACTAAATTTGTTGTTTAGTACTATAAGTTCTCTGCCCTATGGCCCGACGTGGGGCCTTAGGACTCTAGTAAGTAAGTAATTACTATAAGTATTAGTAGTTTAGCATACATAAATTGTAATAGAAATTGGTGATTTTATTTTATATACGAGTGAGACGTGTAGGTTAATAATTGTCCGCCCGCTACATGAATTTTATTATATTTCACTTTTAATTGACATGCCACTTATGTTAAATTGTGAGTGCACAAAAAAGGCACAATAAATAAATAGTATTAAATTTATTGTTCAATTACATGATTTTCTGTTAATTTATGTCTTTGTGTTCCGTTCGTGGCGAGATGATTAATATTTCGATTGATATCATCTATTAATGTTTAATAGATGTTTTATTATGGAAATTGGTAATTAATAATATTTAAGTACATATTTCTTATTGTAACGTCTTCACTAAAAGCCAAGACTCGAGCCTTAGGTATAGTGTGTATTGAATTGATGAAATGACTTTGATTTAAGTTTCGGCATTTAATTTTACCTTAGATAGGTTACTAAGTATACAAAACAAAAGTGCCAGTGAAACCTAGTCAACTTAGAAATCATGTCAATATCTCGTTATATATTTAGTTAAACGTGCTGGTAATCAAACTGAAATGAATTAAGAATTAGGATATTTTTAAAATTCAGTTTATATAATGGAGCAATTGTATGTGAGTTAATAAAAGGACGAGGCATTGATTAGAACTTTTAAAATGCGGTAGAAGTTAGTTTTCGCAAGATTTTACCATCAAGACCCGCTATCCGCTCATTTTATTGTAGCGTGATTTTATATTAACATTGTGTCAACTTATCGTATAAGCTGACCTACAGTGATATTATTATAACTGCGGAGTTATAATTATAGCAAATTATATCCATTATTGAACTTTAAATTATTTGATTATTTTGATAATAAAACAGTTTTGTAATGAATTAGCTCCAACTTGGCGTTGATCCAAAAGGAGTGTATTATAATAATTACAAAGAAAACCACACTGAGTTTCTTGCCTGCGTCTCCTCAGCTTGTTCGCGTATGAGGCGTAGAGCCATTCAGATTTAAGACGATTAATGTACGTTAGAGAATAAAAAGATTTGGTTTTAACTTTATTAATCAAATGGCGCAATTTTAACACTCGCCTAGTGAATGCATTTGTTAATAATATAAAGAGGTTATCAGCAGACTCTCATTAGCATTTCGCGGCGCTTCATATTCAATTAAATGGAGGCGTGCAACACTCCATTACCACGCTATCATATCGGCCGTTAAGAAACTTTTTGTTTATACTTTTGCTTTCAGAAGCCTTCGCTTATCTTGTTGATATTAACTTATTCATCTTATCATCGCTCGTATTTTAAATTAATTTATTGAACCGTCAATAGTGTTACAGGGCTGACACGTTTTTAATGTGTACCTCATACTCTTTACTCAAAATATAAGTAAAAAACCTAGGTCTGTCGTAAAAAACAATAATGTTTTTTTTTTATGATATGCCAAATAAAAAAAGAAAAACTCCCTCGCTCTCCACAAAATGATTGATCAACAATTTACCGATATTGTTGTGAGACATACTTGCGTCGAAGACTGCTCTGTTGAGTGTTGTCGCTTAGCAGAGTGCAGAATCGCGTGTATTCGTTTTATTAATTGAGGCAATACGTTAGTCGTGTTATCCAGGGCGATGTTTCTTTGCGATTTGCATTTTGAAAAGTGTTGGCGGGGCAAAACTCAGCAGCGCCTACCGTTATCATGCTTATTAACATTTTGTCGCCGGCAACATCAATTAACGCCGGACCTCGCATAGTAATTAACTCATTGACAGATTAACAAGTTTTAACACTTGGCCGTAATGAAGACGTCGCTTACCAACCGATAAATGCCTCCATTCACTATTCAATGGTGGTCTGCCCGAGTTATCCCACGTCTATATTTTGCAGGCATAGCCCTGTATGGCATCTGTATCAGCAGCACAGAGTGGTTGTGTTTTTATATTCTTAAATTTTGAACAACTCAGCGTGACAATTGACATATGGGTCAAATGACTAGACGACAGGTGCGTGAGAATAGGCCACGGCGGTGTTGTGTTCGTAGCGGTTATTGAAAAAGCTCGACTCGAGTATGGCACAACAAAGCGATGACGGAATGTTGGCCGCGCCGTGACTTGCAACTCTGCCGTTTTCATTTGTCATTTATTTTGATTGTGATAAGTCGATGCGACGTGAAACGATATATTTCAATCGGAACAGGCTCTGATAGGAATGGACCACCTGGACTCCGTGATTGGGCGCTTCGACCACAGTCCTACGACCTGTTACTTGTTGGAGAACGTCGTTTTGTCTTATGTGGTGGTTGATAGGGAACCTAAAGAATTGGAAGCGTTTTAAGTTAATATGTCGTGAGGTCAGAGGTCCAATCACTAATACAAATAACTTATCGATGTCCTCATTGGACTATTTCAAGATACTACAAACAATTCCTTAGCGATAAACTGTCAACATTCTCTACGTGATATTTTTGAAAAGGCTAAGTGGCTTTATAAGGGGCGGTAACGCCCGGTGTAAGTATCAGCTTTGAATCTCGGTCAGGTAATCTTCTCGTCTAGTCGATTATAATACATATGCCTGACATGATATAAGAATTGTGAATAAAAATTATACGTTTAAGAGGTAAAAACGCATCGACATCTTAATATTATTGAGGACTCTCGTAGAATATTACGTACTCAGTTTATCATTGTAGCTTTCATGCTACATTGTAAACAATAAGCTCATTATTGAAAAAAAATACACGAATGTATTGACTGAAAAACAAAAATTGTATCAATATATGTTTTTGTATTGGTTAAAAGACTGGTATGTGATGTGTATCGTATCGATGAATTTAGTCTTTCATTAAATATGAAGCGGCATTTTTTCTGGCTGCGCTGTGGCTGGCTGGCAATACCGAAAGCGGAATTCAGAAAAGTTTTTAGTCCGTTAGTCACTGTGCACTTGGAACTCAATCAGATGGGTCAGGAGGTGTCAGACGTCAGACGTCAGTAGAGCCGGCCACTTGACAGTTGACATTAAGTATCCAATCGTAATGACGCCACACCATCAGTTGCCATACATAGGTGTGCCCTATGGGCTGTGATTGCACGCTTTGTTGTTGATACTCTATTGTTGGAAATTCACGTTTGTTTCTTTACATCGCTTTATAAGCTTTCTCTCGACACATGCTTAAATATTTGATATTAATAGAAGATTTTGTTTAGAAGGCAAACATTCTTTTTATTTCATTTGTAAATACTTAGAGAATATTTATTTACTTAATCGTCTACCTTAGCTTTTTTCATAAGTCGAATTAACTTTTTAATCGTTATTAACATAATGAATTGCCAGAACAATCAAGAATATTGCCAATTTCCATATGCTTGTTGGATCCCGATTGTTCCTATATCGCAAGACAGGGATCGTTAAACCAACCGCGTGACTAATGCCGCGAGTGCGAGAGTGTCTGCTGTAAATCGGGCGTCGCCGCCGGCGCAGCCTGTAATTGCTTTTGATGATATATCATATGTTTATTGTTTATTTAACTCGTCTTTTTATAAGGTAGCCGGGCATCTTTTGTTTTAAGCGGGATTTCGTTTGACGCGTTATGTGCCTTAGATTTTTATGTTCCATTGTTGTGTTGCGGGCAAACAACGCTAAACCAATATGAACATGTCCTTTTTTAGAAATAATTATATTTTGATTTTTAAAGGACTTTGATTTAATTATAACCTGTAGTTTGTCACCGCTTCGTTGACGTTATCACAGTAATATTGATCGATTGAATAAATAAAAGAATGTAGAAGAGGTCGCGACAACACAGATGCTTCCACTGCAGGCAGCGGCAGGACGTCACGCGAAGCCACCGCCCACGCGGCACTACGCGAGCACACAAATGCGCGCGCTGTGTTCTATGTAAATGCCGCATGTCCTCTCGTTTTAATTAATCTATAGTCACATAAATAAACCCAGCTTATTCGATTCACCCTGAATATTAAACAATATAGCCGCAATCATAATATAACGCGCGATAACGATCTTCGTTCGCATCCGCCGTGTCTGCCTCACTTCACTCTTAAATATATCACATTGCATATCGATATTGTGTTGATTAGATCTTTAATTGGCTTTACATTTGAATTACAACCGTGATAGAATTAAAAGGAACATTTTCAATTTAATCCACGTTCGATTGTTGACTTTTGTTACAATGAATTATGACTAAAAAGGTTGGTAACAGTTTACCATTAGGTGATAAATATTTTTTAATGATAAATAGCAGAGAGGCAATTAAAGCGATCATATAAAGCTATCGTTGTCGGTTGTTAGTGTTATTTGTAGTGCAGGCGTGTGCCCGCGGCAACCGCTGTCCCGCGATTCTGTTAAAACAAACGCGCATAATATCCCAATGAATCTCTGCTATCTAAAACAAATAACTTAAATCATGTCGTCGTGGCACTGAATGGGTACCCATTAAAATGGGGGAGGGAAAGCAATCAACCAGCGGAAGATTTATCGAATCGCTCGAGGCTACCCCAACTGACACCGTCACTGCCCACTGGATCCAGTTTACTGAACATCTTCCAGATGTTCAATTCGCTGAAAATCATAACTAAGACATTGTACTGTATTTTTAACAATTATTAATACGTATATTCGTCCGTGTATCCAGCTACGCTAGAACCCTAGATGGCGCTTTGCTTGTATTTACACTGGCAAAAGCTGCTGCGTTTTCTTGTTGATTTTGGAAATCAGACAATATTGAAATAGCTGTGAATATATTGTAGCTCTCCGTCTTACTGATAGGGAAGAGCGAGAAGGGTAGAGTGCCGGTAAGTTTGAAATACACAATTCTCAGCGTGCTGAGTTTATTGGTAATTAGCTACTTCGGTGCAAATAAACAGATTGTGTAATTTCTGTGATAATAATAAAAATATAACCTTTATCAGCATGTATACATTTGTATACAGACAATTAAATTAAATAAAAGTTTTTTAAAGGCTGAATTCGTTAGTGCAAACGAATTTGTTATGTTTTGATGAGGGCGTGACGGGGATGTCCTGAGCTTACTCTTCTATATTAAGGGCTCAATCTAATAAGAGGTATCAATATAATGGTGATATATTTTTGACTTAAAACCAACCCAGAGTATCTTTGTGAGGGGTGTAATCGCAGGTACGGTCAACAATTATGTTAGGTGTTGTTTGCAATCTGTATGTGATACATGATATTTATAGAACATATGAGTTATGTTAACGCCTACAACAAAATATAAATTGTTTACTATAGTGCTAACTGTCCGTGTTAAAATGTGTCCCGTTTATTTAACAGGACTAATAACTTTAACAGCACTTAAATTTATACGTCAGTTAAACTACACCATACTTGCAATTTAAAAATAGTCTTTGTATATTTATTTAGTATCGGGGATATATAAATATGTCTGAGAGGATTTTTTTACGCATATCAAGATTTGCATTGAAATTGATAAAGAATAGCACTGATAATGCAGTATCATGACCACACAGCGAGGGTCATAGGTCGGATGCCTCCGCATACCTCTCGCAACCCGCCCGACTCTAAGCATCGGCGGCCATGCGAGCCTCTCAAAGGCTTTGTGGCCTATCAAAATGGTCGGATAACGGATGACGGGATCGATGACTATGAACATTTCTAATACGTAAGGTTAATTGGACGCGGGCTCTGTATTGTGAAGGAATTAATGCGAGTCGAGCGAGCTGTGATGACCGAATTCTTTGAACTCAGGAATTTAACTTGATGAGAGCAAATATTTTTTTAATGTTATTGTATTTTTATTCTGCATTAGTGTAGAACCAACTATATCAAACGCTGTTTGGCACTGACAGGAAGAATGAGTGCGGCGGAAGTCAGAAATCGCGTGTCTACCGGACGCTATTAAATTAATAATAAGATTTAATAAGCACAAGTTATCACTCATAAAAAAGGTTTATAGTAATCGCGCAAGCATTATTTCTATGAAAGACGGAGGACTGTGGATATAAAATAAAGTTATATGTACTTTATCGTCATATTTTAACTATATCAATTAAGAGGTGATAAGAGAGCCAATTAAGAACTCTAACACGATAACTCAAGTTTTATGATGTAGCGACTCACTTGGCATAGTCCTGTTTGCAGTAGACCTGCCGGTCGCGCAGGAAGCAAGATGGATGCCGGTCGAGCTGCAATGCGCAGACGCAGCAGCGCAGGCAGGAAGCGTGCCACGCGCCTCCGCCCACCTCCAGCAGGAACCGGTCAGCGATCGCCTCTCCGCACGCGCAGCACGTGCGGTGCTCCGTCTACACAGATAAGGTATACTAAAGAAATTGCTTAGTCCTTTAAAGGAAATAACTACAAATAACAACATACCAAATGCAATTACATTGCAAAATCGCGGATAACAGGAGATATTAGCGAAACAATACGAGGCCACATGTCGCCGGTCGTCGGAAGGGGCGATTGTAATTTAATAGAGCCATTGCATAAATAAAACGCCCCAGAGATATTCGATAATCAAACGGTAGCTTAACCTAGTTAAATATTAGCAACTCGCACAACACAAATAAAATTGTGCCGCACGAGCGACGCCGAGGCGCGAGCTAATCCTGTTAGAGGCACACACTGCGCACTTTTCAATTTAATTATAGTTCGTTTAGAATTTTAACCACGTCTTACGTGTTGCAATAAAGTGCATTAAACTCCATAATGTCAGAAAATTTATTTAATATCAAATATAGGTTCGTAACATTTGGGATGTTTATTATTTATATACCTACTTAGGTAAATACAACACACCTATGCAAATCACAAAAGCATGCGTTAATTTATAAAGTTTTATTTATATGGCTCGTACATTTAATAATAAAAACATGGGATAAAACTAACTTTTCAATAACACAATTGTGGTGAGGTATCGTCGATCAGTTTACAGATACGAGTGTGATAATTTACGTGACATCATAAATACAATCGAATGAAGCGGCCCTGGACTTTACACACTCAATATCGGCACATAGGTAATAGGTGCAGCCGGCGATCGAACAATAACACACAAAGCGTGTTCGTTTAGCGACGCTCAGCCACCCCACAACAAAATTCACAGCTATAAACTTGGGCTAGCCGCAACCGCACTGCGCATATGGTGCGCGCCTCTCACAATGCTACTTGTCACCCATCAAACATCCTAACAAATTTCTTAAGAGCCCCATTCATGTGAGAGAATAGAGTCCGCGGCCTTTGTCTCGGTGCAACTGATATGGATACACTTTTTATGCTAGTTTTTCTGAGCGAGCTACTCCCGTATAATGACGATGTTTCAGTGTATTTAACACCTCATTTACGACTGTTTGTTCTCCCCGTGGAAATTATGCTAATGATCTGCGAGATAGCTCTCTCGCTCTCGCGTTACCTTTCTCAGAACTGGGGCCACACAGTTACAATTTTACCAGCGAGGAAGATAAATTCAAAATATCTTATTAATCTTTTTAATTAAACGTTCAAGCAGTTTCATGACCAACGGTTTGTTTAAAAAAACAGTGTGAACCGAAGCTAATCTCCCGTGGCGTGACAATTAAAGGGGCGGGATTATGCACCATCACATTTGCTCTAAAGTCGCATTAATTTTTAACAATAGCACGGGAACTGCACCTTTATAAACCAAAGCATTTTATTCACTTAAGCAATACGTGTAACGCTTGCACGATCACCTCGCAGCGGCACCTTGTCAGCCCAACCCATAAACAATAAATAATAGCACTAATTTTACTGGAAATACAGAGATATTCTTGAGTTATTTCTAGAACAACATCTGACACTTAACATATTTTACACCAATAATTTATTTAAAATTTATTACCAACTACGTTATTCAATCTAATCTGTAATAAATCTGACAGGCTCGGCAAATAGTTTATACCTAACAGTATCTCCGGATATTCGTTCTGGTCTTGACAAGCGCCGCTCTCCTATCATCATTAAAGATTTATATTATCTTTTGATTTGGGCAACAGAGATTCGGCCAAGCATGCCGAATAATGTCCACAATAAGTTGATATTGTCGTGAAATGGGCAGATAATGCGGGTCCGCGGGGGTCCGGGGGCCGGTGTGCGGCGCCTACGCTATTGTCACCCATTGTAGGTGGCTTACCTTCGCAAATCCGATTTATATTTGAATATAATTGACTTTCGGCCCAGTATCAGGTACGAGGCTTGTTTCGCTTTGTAAGCGGCTCATCTCAATGGCATTTTTATCGTCTGAATATGATAAATGTGTTCGGGAGATTAAGCTCGTTTCGTTCCACAGCCCGAGCCGATCTTAGACTCCTGAGTGATTTGTATTTGTAATTCGAACGTGTAATAAGCTGCGCCGACTTTTCAAATAACTTGCAAGATGTTTGCTACTATACTTTTTAGAATGGGAATAAAACGAACTAAATAAAATAAGATAACATTTTCTTTATACTATAAAGGAAAACGATTCTAGATAAATAATACGCAACAATACAACCGAACGAGGCTCGTTTTCCATCCACATTTTGAGCTTTTATAACTCTAGCGAATCTTGCAAATTGGCATTTCCGTGACTTGAATTCAAAATGTTTCGTGAATCCTTCCTTAAATAGTTATAAACATTCAAATTGAAAAGATACTCTGCTGTTTGTTTTGTTGTTTGATTTATGGTCTGATGGTAGATGAGATGTATTTCGGAGCACAAAGGCGAATCGGAAATAAATAATAGGTGTGTGTCAGCGATCGGCGAGGCGGACAAAAAGCCAGACACCCCGCGGCCGGCTCATCGGATCATTGGGACCTTTTACACAGTTTTGCTGCATTTTCAGCCTCTCACAGAACAAAAGGAGTATCTAATATGTCTCATCAAGGCTAGCCATAAAACAAAATTTGTTTATGAGATTCTAATTATCAAATGATCAAATATTGCGTTGATGCTACTACAATATTTATGAAAAAATATGATTTTTTATGATGTCCATTGCCCAACTTTTATGTGAGCCAAACATCGAGCACAACACTAATGGTAGAATATGCAACCGGTAATGCTGAATTTCGCTTGACTTCTTTAGAATGACATATGCCCAAGTTTTAAGCCCCATTGTAATGCTCGTGGGATATGAGGTGAGGCTATTTGCCACGCAGCGTTGTGTGCCGGGGGGCGGGCGGGAGAGGGGAATGTTTACGGGCGGGCGGGGCTGGGCGTGGCTCGTGACGTCATCGCCCCGTCTCATCGTACGTAGATTGTACATTGCGTTACACATTATACAGTAAATGTGAATATGGCGGCATTGATTCAGGGGGTGATTCGGAATATTAAGTATTCCATTTTTGCCTATCTAAATATGTAGCAATTTATAACAATCCTTCCTCTTGAAATGGTCTAGATGAATTTATCAGTTCTATTCAATACCAGAGTCAGCTTCGGGCTAAGCGAATTTTTACAAAATAGATATGCTTTTGCTGAAATATAGTTAATAATTTAAAAATTATGGTCGTAGTTTGTAATCCCAGCTCCAAATTAACTTTTAACAAATTTAAAAATCTTCTAAAGAGTATTCTGGTTGGAAAAACATACTATACAGTTAAATAATATTTAGAGGACAAAGATCCTTTTAATGTGTCAGCAATAGCTCAACTTGGGAACAGTTTGAGTAGCCTAACAATGTTTATGCAATTTCAATGTATCATGTAACTAACATAATTGTATTTGAAATATTTAATTTAAAAGTACAGCTATGGAACCTCTAGCCGGTTCCTCTCTGTAGTTTCCTTCCGAACCGGTGGTAATGTAAAAAGTCTCTTTATAAAGACCTATTTGAATAAAGATATTTTGAGTTTGAGTTAGAAAGCCGCTAGAAGGTTTTCGGCTATGACTATTATGTCACATCGGTTTACAGTTTCATGAGGTACTCGTACTTATGATTTAATTGGCTCATTCAATTTATGAATGAGACACTTAAGTGACTCTATTTTATTTAGCACAGACATTAAAAGATCCACTAACATTTTCGTTTTGTAAAATAGCCTTTAAAATAAATATTTTTTTAAAATAATGACTTGATTGAAGTAAGAAAATTCAGAAACCATATTAAAACGAATGTTAATGAATAGAAGTTATGATTAGTTTATTATGTTTCAAATAGTGGTTGGCATATCTCGTAACGTGTTTTTTTTTAAATGTGACGTTGAAAAATATTTTAATTATCTCAAGATCAATATAAAATAGAGTGGGAACCGCTGGGCCATTACACAAAATGAAGGTCTCCATCGGTCAGGCATTAAGCAATAAACAGCCAATAAATGTGTGTCTGTCTGTTCGGCCGCACCGCCGCGCCACGCCGGCTAATTACCGACAATTACAGCGAGCCTCCCGCGCCCCGTCGTGACGGCCTACGCATCGTTTATTGCTTACAAAAATATATCCCTAACGGCCTTTCTACACTTCTACACTGTTATGAATATGAATGATCTTATAAAGAAACAATACGTATGGTGTTGGCGACCAAGGCACATCTAATACGATATAACATTAATGGACAGAACCAGATCACGGCTATCTCATGTATTATAGAATTTAGTGTGTAATTCTCATATATATAATATATTTTCGGTTATACAATACCTCAACGTAATGTGTACATACACACACTGAGCGAAACGATTGTACAAACGGGCTAGTTTAAAACAAAAGAAAAACTATATAATATATACGGAGATAAAAAAATATGTATTTTAGTGAAATGTTAGTTCAGTCTGATTAGTGATTAAATAATGGATTTATGTTATAACGTCTTTATTATGATGAGAACCCAAAAAATGAAAGATTTCGCCGCATTCCCATAAGGCCGTTAAAGTTCTATACAAGACATGGCAGACTATATCAATTATAGAGACGGTTTTTTCTCTCCTATACTACATATCTTAGGGTTGCCGCCAGAAAATTAATTGTATAACTTTCGTTCGTGCAAAGTTAACAACTCAACTAAGCAATTAAAAATTTATTTGTTTCCATCGCGAATAAAATGGAAACGGCTTTAGTTAATTGGTATAAAAATATAGATAAAGTTTCTCCTTAATATACATACATAGATTACTGTGATTGAATGAACACGAATGATATTGTGCGCACAAGTGATGCGTGGCAGCCCTGATGGCAGGGGCGGGCGGGCGGCCATCAGCTGTCCCATAACTCTAGCGGCAACAGGAGCGGCCCCTTGAGCCGAACATTGGGCCAGACGCTATTTGCCTTAATGCCCTCCGAACTCTTATTGACGTATAAACTTCCAATTTCTTTTTTCCAAATGGCCCAAGGCGCCAGTTGAATTCTAGTTTTGTTTAATTGCGTTCGGCTGGGAAGTAGTAAATTAGGCGGCCGCTTTTATATGCATAGCGCTTTCGAACAATATTGTAAACTAATTAATACTTTTACATTGAGGGCTGATCGGCTCATCGGCACATTTTACAATAATGCGTATTTTTAGAAGCTGATACTTATAATTATAATATTATTGTGAAATCGATAATAACTATTGTACAATGACAATTAAAGAAAAATAAAGATCTAAATGAAGTAATAAAGATAAGTCTTAAAACAAACAAGAGAATATCCTCTTTTAAGGCGTAATTATGCGCAAATAATTAAGACTGGTTCACAAATAATATCGATTCGTGATCGCAAAAAGACAACTCGTGAGCAGGTGTTAACAGCTTGCCGGCGCTAGTGGTGTACCCATATCGATGCAGATAAAATTATTTATTTTGGGTAGTATCCATTTTGTATTGACCCGTCGTGTTACTAATTTATTTTTAAAGCGATAATTTGTTTAAAGTAGCCAAAACTAGCATATAATACAGTTGGACCTAACTAATTGAACAACCCAGAGCCTACCCTACAATGCCTACAAACCTAACCTAATGTTTGTTTTGATCGGGACAGTTTAATTCTTGAGTAGCTTCACAATGCTTTGTTATTTGAATTGTGAGTAACATAATTTTGTATTAATTGTTTATTTTAAAAGAGCAGCTATCGAGTTTCTTGCCGGTTCTTCTTAGATGCCTTTCGAACCGGTGGTAGTTTAAAAATTGACGATCCAAAAGTGTCTATAAAGACACCTACTTGAATAAAGATATTTTGAGTTTGAGTTTGATAACAATTAAATATAATCAGGTTAAAACTGATTCAGTACCTTAGAAACAATGATCGTCATAATTTAAACCCTTTATTATAAATAAGTTGAATAACCACAACTGAAGTGTTCGATAGTATTCAAATCAAGGGAAGAACAATAATAATCAAACGTTTTATTACGAATGTTTTTCAAAGATATTAACTCGAGCACAGAGATTTTCAAGCGCTCGTTTTCACTTCAATTTTATCACAGTTGCGGCGTCGGCAATTTTATCGACTAATCGATGTTGATAAGTTGGGTCGATGGTTTGAATCGGTGTTAACACTGCGGGGCGCCGCTCGTGCCCACTAGTCCCCTCCCCCCTCACTCCTTCATACATAAATACCACCCATTGTCCACGCAAACATACCTAAAGTATTGTTTGCTACGACCAGTCTAACGCCCCGCTGTTTCACTATTCTTCTTGGAATAAGGGAATCCCAGCCCGGTGGTCGAGACGAGTGTTATAAAATTAATGATTGCCTTAATGCTGGTAGACGAAACAGCGCGATGCGGTGATGTTCAAGGTATCGATAAAACATTCACGCCTAAGAATCATATCAGTAAAAATATATTGATGTACCAAATTAAAAGAATTGCACGAACGCTAAATCCTCGTTTTAATAGAGGTGTTCCTTCTCAAGTCTCTGGTTTGATGGGTAATAAGCAGTAGTCTTAGTCTTAGCAACAATAAAAGCATTTATATTATAAAGAAAAATTCTTTAATACTGAAATGTATGGTACATTTCAGAAGAAAATGATTTCCAAACATTGGTGGTTAGTTATTAGAGTTAATTCGTAATATAAATATAATAATTTTATTTCAGTATTTGAATCCTGCCGACAGTCGAAAGTGCAGACCGCTGTATTTGTTCATGCTTTGTCGAGTTTTCCAAATAACAGGCTTTATTTGCTCGCAATATTGTTTAATCAATGTTTAGCGTGAATTTAATTTGCAATTTTAAACCTTATGTACATGAAATAATGTCCTCCTGTTTGATAAAAAAAACTGAAATAATTGACACAAGTGACTGCCTGGCTGTCCCACTGTTTACACAGGTGCATGTTATCCAAATGCAACTGTAATGTCGTGGCGTAAGGTTGCAATTCGGTTGACATAAGCACAAAGACTCGTAGTCTTCGAAGGAACATGTCATACAGTAATAAAGATGTTATTCGACCGTAGTTTGTATTTCTCACTGGCTTTGAGGCGCGACCCACATTCTTTTGTTTTTGAAATGTTTCGTAATTTCTCGAATTCTGATATTCTGCCTTGTATCAGTTTATGTGTTAAGAAGAAAACGTATCCCATTTACCCTACATTTTCTATAGGTACCACGTGGTCTACGTAATCGAGTTGGAGGAATATCATTTCTTGCTCGAAGCGTGTCTTGAGACCATTAAAATATCTGAAGTTGAAAAAGTAATCATTAATTAGGATTATGATTGTGAGGTGTAAATGTATCGGCGCTGCGTTTATAAGCGCTCATAAAATACCGAAGACACAAATTGATAAATTACAGACAAGACATGCATAATCCTTTCAAACGAGACCGGGACGTATTCCGATTCCGAGCATATTAGCTTAGTAATATTTCTCTTCTGTTTGAGATTATTTTATTAAAATCATTTTACACGACAATTTCAACACTAAAACTTTCCGAGTTAATCAAGTCTATACAATTTTTCAAATATCGATTAAAAGTTAGTAATGTGAAAAATAGAAAATTTTTGCTCAATCATAATCAATGTATCCTATTCAAAATGTAATTCCTTTATTAATAAGGCTAGTTTCACTATTACCAGAATAAGAGATTTATTGGATCCCCTCGAACGTTGCGAGGCCGTCGAGGCGGGAAGGTGCCGAGCGCATGACAAACGGCCACCATTGTCAGAGCTGTAAAACTCATTTGTAAACTACAAGTTCCAATAATAATTTTATTATGAAAAATGTTTGAGCACCCCGCTTTTTAAATTGATGTTATGTATTATGCTAATGTCTTGTAAGGATTCCTTTAAGCTCCGCCGTGTTAAGCCTGTTTTGTTATGGAGTTAGGGCGTTCACATGGCAGTAGAATCCGACAGTTCCAATGACGATCTGGTAAAGAGGAGTATCTAGACTATAAGGGCAACTACAAGTTGAATAAAAAAGAAAATTATTATGTTAGAGCGCAACGAACCGGTAGTCATCTTCCAACCACCTGATACTACCATAACACAAGGGAACAAATATGCAAAATAAAAAACTCCCAACCCTCTCATGATCTGTCGAGATTCCAGCGCGAGTGATATATGTAATGTTTTCTTTGGCTTTTTTATAATCATTGTGTGCGTCCGTCCGTCACTATCGACCACTATTAATGCATCTGTACGATGATTTATTGATATAGTAAAGGATTGATGTAGTTAAGGTTGAATAGTATTTCTTTACTTTTAACATACTCCAACAATAGTTGGTGTAATATACGAATATACCGATGACCTGCAATTTATTTTGGGAAATGCCTCTGGACTGGAGAAACTTAAAATTCACGTTAACCTTTTTCTTCGATTCATAGTTGTATACAACCAATCGATTACAGAACTGACTGAGTACACCCCAATCTTCGGCATCGAATGCATGTTAATATTTTCAAATTCACTACGATCGTCGCAGGCAGGTTCGCTCCAAGAATTAATGCCTATTATACCGGATGGATGGACCACGGGTCCACCCGAATCGCCCCCACAAATTAACGACACGAATTCACACGACGAAGTCACACTTATATAGGAACAGACCGTGCGGTCCTCTTTTGAAAATCTATTTACCATGCCTTTATAAACCTGCAGTGTTTTATTCGCTGATAATACAACGGCATAGTTGTCTGTTCCATTGGTGCTACCGTAACCGGCTACGATCACTTCGTGTCCAATAATCGTTGTGTGATCTACTGCACTTAAAATGCCATATTGTGTTAATACAATTTTCCTCGTCCTTAATAGGCCGATGTCATTCCTTGGCGTATTATCGGTAACCCAACCTTCGCTGTAGTTAGGATGTTGTATCATCTTAAAAATCTTAGAAGTTGAAGATTTTTGTCCTTGTGTAACATTACCATACATGACGTAAGCGTTTGCTTTTTTAGTTATACAATGAGCAGAGGTTATGGTCCAAATGGGCGATATGACACTGCAACTACACACCATTTCGAAGTTATGTTCCTGATTGAATCCCCAAACGGCTATATAGGGAAACTCTCCGTGCACCACGTCGCGTCCACCAACTATACGCCGATTCGCATCGATTTTCGAAAAACAACATAATACCAGCACACACAATATCAAGGCTATCATGTCGTAAAAATTGTAATATGAAATTTCGATTTGTTTTATTGGTCTTTTTTATTTATTACGCAGAAATGTTACGATTCAAAAAGTTCACCTATTTTTATGATACACATGTGACTTTAATAGTATTTTTTTTTAATCTGGTTAATAAGTAAGCTTGACTATTGCCGTGGCTCTGTTTAGTCAGTTTCTGTGTTGACGATGTATCATCGATCAGTGTATGAATACAACTTTAAATCCTTACGCCATCGCAATATTTTCATTTATAATATTTTTACAGCATTTTAGTGACTGCGATTTAATAATATAAATAATGTTACTACGATGCAAATGGTCTAAGTCTTTGTATTTTTTGGCCTAAAATCAAACACAGTGGACCAACAATTGTCGTATAAAGGCGAATAAAATCTCTTTGCTCTATAAAATTGTTGGTTAAATCTATTTATCCTAATATTAATCATCATTTAAACAGTAGCTTTTGCTTTCGTCTGTGTGGTTTAAATACAATAGGAATTTGGAAAATTGGTTTAGAAATGACAGAGTTCTACTAAATTTTTTTCATCCCCTGTTTCAACCTCTTGATCCCTTTTTAGACATAACAAGCCTGTCCTTTCCTAAAGTTTAATGATCTCCATACCAAATCTCATCGAAAACGGTTCAGTAGTTGCGTAACTTATACGTATACTATCACATTACTGAAATTGGTTTTATGATAAAGGTTATTTAGGTTAATTATTGAAAAAATAGCGTATCCTCTAACCCAGATGTATTCTTTCATATAATAAGTAATCAAATATATAAACTTTTTAGTAATTTGAACAGTTAGAATAATTATATTATTATTATTTATAATCTTAGAATGGATTATACTTTTATGGTGCTATTAATAAAAAAACACTATTGAGAATATATATTGATCTTATACAAGGTATATTATATTCAATACAAAGGTGAATATAACTTTTTACCAACAAACACGGTATAAGTAATTTTTATTATTTGTAGGTACAAAAACACCTTTTATGGTTGTATGTATATTTATTATAAAGTCTATCACCTGTGTGAATATATTGTAACATGAAGTTTTTAATGTGAATTCCGTATACGTACGCGTATTATTTTATAACGTAATAGGATTATATTTTTTAGTTTAAGTTGATAAAAATATAAATTCATTTTTCTCTAATATTGTCTACTTGTATTACCAATACTTTGAATGAAATATTTGTGCTGTTGTTTGAAAATATTTAAGATATTATACCAACAGGGAACCCTAACATGAAAACTGTCTCATCACGCATACACAATACGACTCTTGTTTATTTAATAAATAGCCCAATCCTGCGAGCTTAGTACCCATGGATAGAGTAGATCAGTAATATGGGGCCGACACGTTCGATTTGAGCATTGCAATTCAGTTTCATGTGGAGGAATTAAATAATTTTTACAAAAAAGATTAAATTATGACGAGGCATGATAAGTGTGAGGGTACAAAGGTCAAGACTCGATTTAACCCGTCAGAATCGATACTCAAAAGAAGACATTCGCATCGGAAGATACATTCGGATCATTAATATCGTCTTTGAGCCGGTGGCATCGCCGCAGGGCTCCTCTACACCTAACTAACACATTACCGGCCAAAGCGCCCGCCGCCATAACTCTCTCCGTCGAATAACTTTGGGAAAACGTATCGAATCGACGACAGGCGACATCCTTTCGATTTATCGCTCGCACCCGATCTATAATCGGATTTCATATCGATTTTTATAATAAATAAATTTGCATTGTAAACAACGTTCGATTTTATGTGGTACTAGCTAATGCGTTCGCGTGGATTAACCTAAGAAGCTTCTAATATGCATAGGATAATTGCCCATAATTTCACATTATAAATATTTTCAAGTGACGAGTTTAATTTCTAAAATGTATGGCGTAAGTAGCAACTTGTTTATCACTGAACTGGGCTGGGCTAAATGTTTTTTGTGTCAGCAAATCTTCGTATAAGACGCATAGCAGGTATAATACCTGATGATGATATTTTAACAATTCTTACATAATTTTAGTTTATACGATACACAACGCTAACCAAACAAAAATACTTGTCATATAAAAACAGGGTAAATGGTGGTAACTTTCTTTAACGCTTTTCCGTAAACCATTTTAATAAAACAAATATAACATGACGCCTCTAGTTAATATTAATCTGCTATTAAAATTAATAGTTTTGAGATAAAAATAATATCTCAATTGTTTTTCTAGTAATTCATTGTTTCAGCAGTTTTCCAAACTAACGTGGCTTGTAAGTTACCGAGTGACTGATACATGTGTATGCCTTTATGTTTTAAGAAATGTTTGGGACATATTAATTTAAAAAAAAACCGGTTTTGAATATTGTTTTGTGGTTAGTAACAACTAAAGAAAATATTATGAATTTGCGAATAAAACTAATAATAACCCGCTGCATTTACAAGTCTATTGCTTTTATGTTGGGCCTTGATAGGAAGGGCGTCGTTGATGTCTTTTGCTCGCAGCTTAAACAAATTAAGATATTAAACTTAAACGAAACTCATAATGAATTTGTTAGATTGCACTATTTTAACGTTATTAAATTTATTTATTTACACTTTATTGCACTTTAACACTAGGAGCAAATGACGTTAACAGATGTTAGTACATATAAGAGCAACAGGCGGCCTTATCGCTAATAAGCGATCTCTTCCAGACCAACCCACACGATAGAAGAATACAGAAAATACAATTAGACTGGTGCAAAGGGTGCGAAGGATACAAAAAATATATAATACAAAAACAAAACACAACATATATTAAAATAAGTAAAACCGGACAGATATTCTAATTTTAATCAAGCATTATAAATAATTATATTGTAGTTTAATGAGTTAATTTTCCCCGCTTTATGTAGTTGATAAAAATCACCAAACTTATTATATCAAATAAGATATCCTTAACTATTTTATTGATATTTAAAAAAAAACCCAGTATGTGCATTTTCTATTTAAAGAAGAATAAATAATATTTTACTTTGACGTAAGTACTAAACATAAGACGCACGAAATTGGTTATTAGGCAGTCATGTTTAGTAATTATGTTTTAATTACTTATCGTCAAATAATTAAATTAAGATGACCCTACACTAACATTTAGGCCAGTTCTCCATGTAAATTCGTCAATTTCGTAATTCGAAATATCGTCAATTATGTATTACAGAACAGAACGGTTGTAAAGAGTTGCAACCATTAATTTGAACATTAATTAATTTCAGATTTAAGTACCTACTAACATTAGCATTTATGTTTTTTTATACTAACAAATGGATATGTGTTATCGGAATTTATCATCATAAATATCTTAAACCACGCTTCAACGAATACAATACACATATTTCATATTTTTATGTGATAAAGTACTTAAGTTACCATACAAATCCGTTATTTAAAAACTATTATAAAAAAAAAAATAACTTTGCATTTAGATTCGGATACCATTAATAACCGCAATTTTCAGTTATATTTGAAAATTATTGACAATTTTTTTGCACAAATTCGGCTTCAGTAAGACGTTGAGTAATAAATTTTAATATTTAACAAATGGACAATACATTTTTTTTCAAACTATACGTACGTGTATTGTTGAATTATAAAATGTTGAATTTATTAAATATGTGAATTATTATATATTTTATAAACACATTTCCATATATGTTATGTAGGAGAAAATAATAACGAAAGGTTCTGACCACTACACCATTTTAAAATCGGCATATAACGTCGTAGTTTACACTAATCCAAAGTCAGTCAAATTATAATTAAACAGTTTATCTTTTTCTGTAACTCTTAAACCTTTTTTAAACTTAAAGGTATGAAACCACATAGATCGTCAATTTTAAGGTACTCAAATCGTTCCACGTCATTATACTTCGTAAATCGATATCTTGATTGTGTTGAACTTACATTTTATCCGTAATTTATTATCTAATAATATTTTTTTATACTTTATGTGTTAGAACACAAGAACAGAGTGTATTCCCCTTAATATATACAGATGGTAGTGTTATTTGACATATCCCTATGTTAAAAATTTATATTAGTAGATGAGACTTAAATCTTTTTTTTAATTTGTCTTTTTTTTTTTTAGTTTATTTCAAAGTAGAATTAAATAATAATGTTTCTATTTGGGAATTAAAATGGAATATATTAATATATAGTAATTACATAATAATTTTAAGTTAGGCTAGATTGTATTATCTATAAGGCCCAAGAGGCAATTAGAAAGAAATTTGTGCTCTTATATACAATAATATCAATTGATAGAGATTTAGAGTATTTGTACTTCTTTTTAATAACATTGGTTTTATTTAGCAATTAAATGTCGAAAAAAATCAAGAGAACAAGGCCTTTAAGTGTTCCTGAGACTAATTAAGATTTAATTAAGGTAAAATGTTGTTTGGTTGTAAGAGAGATGCCGACCCGGGCGCTACACAGCACATTTGTAATTCAAATGGGGCTAAATTTAGCCGAGAATCTTCCAACAAGCGACGGACCGACCTGCTGTATCTTTATGTAGATAATATATGAATGGAAAATAAAATAATTTTACAATCCATTATACGTATGGCAAAGATTTTTTATTAGATTATTTTATTAATTATATACGTGGGAAAATTATTTTGTTGGTAATGTGCACGTCATATGTATCATTTTAATATTAAAATATAATGAAGGTTGGTTGAAGCAAATTATTATAATTGTTGTTTTCAAGAAAATTCAAACCGACCTTTATGTATCGTAACTACCTACGTATTAAGTAATAAAATTATAACATTCAAAAATCTAACGATATAATAATCGAAGCTGAATACTAAAAGGAAATACACAGATTAAGGCAAGCGCAGGTTTTAAAATTGACATGTATTCATTGGAAAGGGATCACAAAATAGATCCATTTCATCAATTTTATCCATGACAGAGGTAAATACCAAATATACTAGGTATATGAAAAAATTAAAGAAACTGTTTAGATAATTGTCTAACTGATACTTACACAAGTTTGATAAATTTACGGTAGATCTTTTATATAGTTTCATAGGAATAGGCAACTCTACTTAAGCTTTTTAACGGAATATTGAATAGCTTTTTTTAAAAAAATGAATACCAAATATAGTGTACCAATGGTAAAAAAAATAAAGTTTTTAACATTGCAAGCTTTGTTAAGTTTCAGCAAAAAGCTATTATTGGAGTCAAAATTATATTTGCTAATTGGTGGATAGCAGATAGCTTCACAAACTGTTCTTATAACAGATATTTTACTATTATCCTAATAGTTACAAATAATGTGTTCAAACACTCACCTTCATTTTTGAAAAGCACTCACTACCTGTGTTTAACGGAACACACGTTTGGGAGTCAATTGGAACGACACATGTTACACCACCCTATTCGCACGACTGGCCGCGACTACAGTTAGGTTCAAACTAACTTTTTCAATGGTTTAGGGCGTTGCTAACATGGGCCCCTCGGGGCCGCTGGGCGGTCATTGGTCGCGGGCGCCGGGAGGGGCGGGCGGGCGTGGCGCTTGCTCCGAGTCTTGCCTCTCAATCACGTCGTGTACAGTGCTATGGGTAAATCGAACTGATCTCGGTATTTTTTTGTATCTGAACTTATTGTTTGTTATTGTAAGTCGTGAGCCACACTATTCAAATTTACGCGTACTTAATGACGTGTAAGGAAATGTGTAATATTTTCTCATTATGTTATTATTTTCTGTTTATGGTCATATGAATGAAAAGGTGTGCACACTGTTCATCATACTGTATATATAATGTTCCTAAAACCCTTTTTTTGCTTTTCTATAGCTTTGCTTTATTTTTTTATTTTTCGTTATCTAGGTCTGAAGAATTATCTTTACACCACTTTTATATTGTAAGGGAGATCGGATCGGCGACGTGCGCCGATCGAATTAAATAAGCAAGTACAAGTTCTAATAGGAACTGTTCATAGACACTGAGGCAATATTAAATCTATTATAATTGTTTTAAAGTCAACCTATTTTACATCTTAAACTTGCTAGCTCTTAGTTAATGTAACATTTTGTAATCGATTTTCAATACAAACCAAGTCATAGAAATTAAACATCTGCATTCCTAGCCTCTCTCAAAGCACAATCAACAAGAGAAAAATAGACCAATAGCATTAAACAAAAAGTCCGTTAAAGGAGACTTTAGCATTAAGACCGCTCGTTGCCTTCCTTGTCATGTTAAACAGTCCAAAAAGTTCTGTGAAGCAACAAAGCTTTATAATTATTTATCTAACGAAATTAGATACTGTAAAATAATACTAAACTGTTTATGCCTGTAAAGAGACAATGCTCTGCATGACATACATTGGTAATGTTATAAATTCAACACTATTATATAGCTATAACACTATCATTTAAAACCAATATCTCTTTGATTTTCAGCCGTGCAATTTCTAATACTAAAAGTGGAAGCGAGGCCGGCGTTATAACTTGGTAGTATCCCCAAATGCACAAAACAATTGTAACAGGATGAACAACCCCATCGTTTCTCTTCAATTATAAGATTTGCTTTTGAACGCAGAGTGAGGGATGCTCATTGTTCCGTGTTGATCCCTTAATGAGTGGACAAGGGGACACTTGCAGAGTTTTTTTCAATGCATTTTTCGCATTTAATACTAGTACCTATGTCGTACGTCGTTCAAATTACACTTGTGCTGGATATTTTATTAGGTAATAGTTCAGAAACTTATCAACAAAATTCAAAATTTTACATATTGACAGATCTAGTTCTTCAAAAGCTCTGTAGTACTAAAGAAGATCATGATCTGACCATCAGATTATACGAATTCTTATTATATTCATGTCTTATGGATGCAATTAATGACTGTGATTCCGAGTGTATAATGACAATGATTAGCGGCTTAGAAGCAATCAGAGTTTTTTGTAATCTGCACCTCGATGACAAAAAGCAATAATTACACCATCTTCGGCTTAGGAACAATTATATCGGCTTATTTGGATATGAAACTTCAAGAAGGCCGGTAATTTTCTTTCTTCATCTCTTTCCACAACTTATGCTTCTCCTATACTTGGGTAGTGGGTTGTCTGGAAGTGATCGCTTATTACCGATAAGGCCGCCCGTTGCTCTTGTATGTACTATCATCTGTTAACGTCATTTGCTTCTAGTGTTTAAGTGCAATAAAGTGTAAATAAATAAATATATTTTTGTATGAGCATATAAATATGAGCTTTTGTTATTTGAATACACAATATATTATATTTATTGTATATTTAAGCTTAGGTAGGTACAGTAAAACCAGTGGTAAATCTAAATGATTAAAGTATAACGTTTAATCCACAAACAAATTGAACTGTTAAACCCGATAGAATTATCGAAAAAACGAAATACCAAATAAATCATTGATTCATTCAGTCGACTACAAATGAATAATGATTTGCTATATATAGTCTCCACAAAGTATTTTTTATTGTAAATCATGAATGAAACACAATTTCAATCTTTCCTACAAATAAAAAAAACTTACATTTCTTCTGGACATTAATAGAACATTTGAAAGTTGAATTCGCTGTAGTATAATTTAAGTGCTGGTTATATTGAAAGGAATATGAAATCAGATGAGGCTAGGAGTAAGGGAGGGGGTGATAGGGGATGAGGCAGACTTTGTAATTACGCAGGTTTCAGGCGTCGATAGCGAGTGAGCTTTCCGCCCGTCCCCGTCGTCCGTAGCATTTTTAATTCAAAGGAACTCGGAAGGGAGCGGATTGGCCGGAAGGATCGATTTTTCATAGCAAATTGTGAATTTGAAATTCTAATTATATCCGGACCCTCGCCGTTTACACAGACGAGCGGACTTTCAATTGGTGTTGTTGGTTCAATGAAATACTCTCTCTGACTTATGCTAACATCAACTTATGAATATATTTTAAGTTTAGGTTCAAACTATGAAAACACATAAGAACCGTAATTACAAAAAAATACGGTTCTGACGGTGTTTCATCTATTTATTTCGTACGTATTTGTTCAATAGATTTAATATTCATACGCGTATATCGACTAAGATCAAACTGATGTTTCGCTGATGCAACTATTGAAATCCTAAAAGGCACCTTATTATGCGAAACCTTAGCTCCATCCCTTTTCCTCTAGTACAATTATTGCGTGATAGAAGACGCATAAATTCGCGGTTTGTTACAGCAGGGCGCGAGGTCAATACCTTCCCAACACAACGCAGATAACAATCTGAATGAATTGGTTTAGGCGGAATAGGCACGGGGCACAGTCTTGACAAATAATTCATATTAATTCTTCGTTATATTCTCTAGATGGAGGTGATGATTAAGTTGACTTCACCATGTTTGCTTTAATAACTTTATTTTGTACATTGGTTGGTTATATGCATTCTAAGGAACATGCTGTAATACCTAAACTCTTTACAACCATTCTGTAGAACATACCTGCCGATTTAAAGCCATGGTCGAGAATTTCTTCTCTTTCCAGTTCTTCTTCTCCACTCCACGTCCTTGATTCGGAGTAGAGTCAATTTTTTTTAAAGATTCATAACTGTTACAAAGTTACCTACATACATACAGTTATTCTTGATTTGATTTGAAATAATAACCTCTCTCTGTGCTTGCGATAGGTACTCTCAAAATCATATAAGTGGTATATCGGCTTGTGTGTGAACCTCCTAAAAAATTGCCAAACCCAACGTATCAGTATAATTGAGGCAATTTATCTAGAAGTGTGTTTTGTACACATTTGTGAACAGGTGTACTGATGTTTTATCTAAAATTGACTTTATCTATGATTTCAATGAAAGAGCGACAGATGAGCAGACCTGAATGAAAGAATGGTGAATTATGTTAAATAAGAGATAATTTCGAGAAATAAAATCATAATAATTACTTTACTAAACGATATTACAGTACCAAAGTCAGATTATGCCCTGCTTTGCCTATATCAAGATACAGAAATATATGTACTAATAGTACAGATTTATATTTTAAAAATACAAATTGTACCTAAAGTGGCTCTTGTAGTGTGACCAGTGTATTTGTAAATCTTAATCAGAACTCGTTAGACTATTTAAATCAGTCGTGGAGCTGTTAAGCCGAAGGATTCCAAAAAGCTTGACAGACTTAGACAAGGGCAACGCCATTTAGATTTATGTAGCACATAAATTGCGTAAAGCGAGCAAATAAAGGAAAAATCCTGGTATCAAAACGTCGCGTGTAACAAAACAGCGCTAAATTGAGTTTAGCCTACGTGAGCTTTCTTGCCGGTAGGGTGGCCACACTGTCCGTTGGCTAATCTCGTGATAACGCATTATGAGCTTCAAAGCGGTTTTATAAAGACCTTTAATATACGAAATAATGTCGATTTATTTCTTGAAAAGAAACAAATCTGTCTCGCTTACTATAAAGATTACACATGCCATACTAACAGAGGATTCAATTATAAGCCTGTTTCGACTATACAGTCAACATTTGTATGATAGCTTAAATTAACTGTTCTATATGTCGATATAAAAACTGTTAAATACAAAGAAACCGTGCGAAAGTTTAATAAGATATCGTAAGATACGTGGCAATCCAGTTAAAAAGTAATATATTGTCTAATATGAAATTGTTTTGAAAAAAAAGCTATAAAACAACTCGGATAATTGGTTGTTTATTAAAAATGCACTCATTCATTAGAAATACAAGCTATAAATATGTTACCGTGGGGCTAATCGACCGTATATCGTATATTTAGTTTAAAATTACAAGTTTTTTTTTGTGCCCCCATTAGACATCAGTATAAGCTACCCTTTAATGTTATTACTGTTTGTACATATAAAACCAACTACAACCTATGTTACTTAAGAATAAGGCTTTTTTATTCATTAGCAAATGTGTCTGTGAATGAATTGCATATAATTAATAGCTAAACGTTTGTTTTTGCGTGAAAACATTGATGTACTAAAATCACTGTCAAAAAATAAAAGTTGTATCCACACACCTGTGAAAAAATGAGGTTGTATGTATTTTATAGTTAAATATTATAAAATATATACAACACTTTGAGTGTTGAAATATGGTTAACGAACCCGAAATACGAAATATATAGAATTTCATGTAACTTTCGATAGATTATTATTTATCTCGCACTATGACACGAGAATTTTACCTAAGATTGAATTCCTTTAACCTGCTGTATGTACGAAATGCATGGTGAGTGTAGTATATTGGAGGCGAACCGACGAGGATCCCCCGGGACTCTATTAACAATCAGTCGATCTTGTCCTCGTCAAGTCAATTGCAGCCCTGCCCCTCCTCACCTGTCCCTCGCGACTGCAGGACAGGAAGCAACCCCCATATACAGGTTATATAGTTATATTTAGGTGATTTGTATTTAATAGCTATCTATTTACGATTTATTTAGTCTTCGTAACGTGAGTATCATCAGTAGCAGTGACATTTGGCGCGTCAAATTGCCGCGTTTGATCCTTTGTGGAGTTAAGACTATTAGCTCAATGGGATTACGCAGACGAAGCCGCGCGGCGAGATGTGATTACCCCTACGACCGCACGCCCTTATGCCGCACCCTTTACACACATTATTTAAAGATAGTATTAAAAAAGTGTTGTAGACAATTATACAACTTGTTTTTATACTCTTACTACTATATTTTAAAAAATAATGTATTAATGGATGGCATTGTGCCATTGTATGAGTATTCTGCTTAAAATCATTACAAGTCTGTTCGCGGGGCTTTCCAGAAGGTAATCACAATATACATTGGGTTAGGTTAGGTTAGGTTAGGTTAGTACTATACGCTAACAATAGGTAGTTAAACTTTTGTGACTTATTATAAGAGACTTAATAGAAGTAGTATTTGAGTAACTAAGACCCTGTTGCTGTGTCTAAAAACAAAGTTAAGACGAAATATACAAAATAACTTAACAAAGAATCCGCTTTAAAATGTAAATACACCGTTTGATGTGATTATGCAAATCAAACAATTAATAAAAAGCAGTTTATATATTAAATCTAATTGTCGCCTGGGTCCTGTTAGTATAACGGCTCGTTTTCAATTGTGATGTTATTGTCCCTAAAACATGTCCCCGGGGACCAGAGTGGTGCACAATCTGTCGGGGGATGTAGTAATATGAGAAGCAATACAAATATTTTTATTTAACTACTATAACTGACACACTTTGTCACTAATAAAATACAATTCAGATGTAGGTAGGCTAATTTATAGAGTCAAGATAGGTCACGACGCTATAAATCTGTATATCGATAGTGCTAAAAAATATCTATACACTTGGAGGTCCATAACAGATTTATTATGTGGCGAAGACGAGCCTATGTTATATTTAATGTATAACTGAGAAGCAAAATTAAAACGAATGTTCACCTTAAATATTATTTTTATTTGATTCAGTGAAGCCAAAATCAACACATAATTTCGGTCCTAAGTCTGATTTATTGGCGCGCACGATCACCGCTCCCGTTTTTTCAATTAACTCTCACAATATACTGGATATATTCGATACATTCAGAGGATTTTAATGACTTTTGGGATACTAAATCAATTTCTTATTAGAATGCTGACTGCTTTGTACTCCGAAAACACCAGGTCCTGGGTAATTAGAAAAAAGAATGAGAACCGCAATATGATTAAAATGTAATTGGGGACGTTTTCCTACAAAATTATTATCCTTTTTTTTAATTATCAAAACCATCTTTTGGCGACCTAAAGTCAACCGGCTGGAAGGATTTCACTCAAGTATTATTTATTCACGGTGAATGTGGATCATTTATGCCCGGTGCGGTCGCAAACAAACAGCTATAAATATGAGAAGCCATATATCTGTCGTCGGCTGAGCGCGTTGTTAACGGCGGACGACATAAATCGCGAAGTGCATAAACAGCAGTGCCCTCTCCTCCCCGCCCTCAACACTTCGGCGTATGTCTCCACGCCCAGTGCATGATGATGAAAAAATAAATAAATCTAACCGCAAGTATCAACTGATCTGATCTTTATTCACAATGTGGTATACAGTATCAACAACAATTGAATATTATGGTTTGTTTAAGAACGCATAAATTCGCTTTTCAAACAAACAAAAATATCTAATATCATTTATTAATGAATACACAATATTTATTAGTACATGTTTTTCCCAAATATTAATATCACGAGTTGCTCATTAGCAGTGCATTTCATTCTCTCCCCTCCAATTACTACAGTGCGCATACAAAATATATGGTATTTCAAATGTAAATTATATCATGACTAGGATTTGAAGTTTTATATGCATTTACAGTCGAGTCCACGTAAGTATTATATAGTAGCCATACGAGATATACACCAAATATTATCATTTTTAGATATAACATATATATTTTAGTAATTGGCTCACTAATTGCTGAACTCCCGCCTCCGGGGCATCAAAAATTTGATAATGGAAACAGTCTGGCACAACAGACCACTGGCGGCGAGTGCCAGACCCACCAAAGCCAAGGGATTAGCGGCGAGGCTCTGACTGAATCCGCCCATTTGATTGATCACAGCTACCAAGCATAATATACCTGCATCAAATATTATTATAGGCATACTGAACAATTGTTCTGTGAGTTAGACTCACACACTATATAACGATAAATAAAGATTGAAAGCTAAGCATTATTTATACTTGATTTAATAGAATAGTAGTGGATGTCATTCAGAATTAAACATATTTAAATAAAACTTACCAATTCCGATTTCTATGTTTTCCACCAACAATAGAATGCTGTAAGAATTAATTAAATTTAATCTGAATCCGATTTACATTTTTCAGGTTTTTTTTTATGTAAGAGGAGGCAAACGAGCAGACAGGTCACTTCGAGTGATGTGCCAACCGCCGCCCATGGACACATGCAACGCCAGGAGGCTTACAAGTGAGTTGCCAGCCTTTAAGAAAGAGGAACGCTCTTTTTTGAAGGTCCCCAAGTCGTAGCGGCTCGGGAATTCCTGCGCTGGCAGTTGGTCCACAAAGAGGTGGTGCGCGGCAGAAACTGCCTTAAAAAACGCACAGTAGTGAAATTTCGTATTCTATATTTTATTTACTTCACAATTTCTTATTAAATAGTATATTTCAAATTCAGAGAGTTATTCTAATGACAAATATTCTTTTAAACTATAATTAACACACATCATATGTTTCTGTGATAATAGTGACATCAGCTCTCTCAAGTGTGCACCGAACCATCCCAGAGTATATTTAAGTATTCAAAAATCTCAATTTCTCATTATAATAATTGATTTTTTATATTAATATAATCTGATATTTCTTAAACATTAAAAAAATGTCACTCACATGGTATTGGGAATGTCAGTTGTGATTTATGAAAACCAGAGATTACTTTTATATGCCATAATTCAATAGTCAAATATATCGTATATACTCATACTGAAACGTGATTCACCTTATAATAGTCTACTATCTGATTGCGTATCGATCTCACTATGTCAAAATTCCGGGTTAAAAATTTATATGAACAACAGACGAGTTACAATTATGTTCTATGCAAGAATATATTATACTTTTGACGTTTATCGCGTACAGTAAATATTGACGAGACTAAACTTAGTGAATTCATTACTGGTAAGCGTAACGAACTGTTTGCAGCGCACGGGGGCAGGTAATTCAATCTGCAGCCTCCCCCCCCCCGCACATCTCGCGGCCCCTTCTGCCCCAAAAACCTCCCCCGCTGAAACGTCTTCACCGATGTTTATTTCGGTATCAGGATCGGACTGTACGTGCCTTGAATGATATCCTGATTGCAATAAATTACACTGAATGAAAGTTTATTCTGTTTTTGCGTGTATCAGGGTCCAGCCTGAGTAACAATTTACTAAGATATTTTATTTACAAATGTAGTTCATTAGTGAATTTTATAGTTTCAACACTTTATATAGCCTATAGGCTATTACAGACAACGTAATCTAGCCTAACTGGTAAAATTTTGTTCAGTCTTATTAATTCAATTTAAAAACATAATTATGACTTTAAAAAATAAATGATATAGCACAAACCTTATCTTAAATGTAATATAATTCTATCTATTTTAACATCTAAGCCTATAACATAGATTTTAGTTCTAGTCACTAATTATGCGATTGATGTTATCTTGGTGTATGAAGCTATTTCTAATTAATGAATCTCCTTATTGTAAAATTTAAAGCGGGATTATATTAGGCTCTGGGAATTTATGGAAAGGTTCTATTCAAGCAGTGTGTTGACAAAATATATGTGCGCAAAACGTGGCGTCATTATACGAATTTATTCAAAGTGATAACCTCAGGCAAGGCTATCATTTGTTCGTGTAATGATCAAAGGCGTGCAATCAGTGGATGCGAATTGCAATTTTCGATCATTCTATTCACAATTCACTCATTCGTTGTTAGAATGAGTTGCGTGAGAGCGATTTGTTGACACGCGACTTCGCACCTCGCTACCCACCAATAGCCACCACACCATACTGACATCGGCTATTGAACGTGGCACACTCTCTCTTAGCAACTTGTAATAAGGGCTAGGGAGCACGAACGCCCGCATCGTATAAGCATTTAATGTGCTTACGCCACAATTAACGGATACTTAGATTCTAAAACTCAGTGCGTTATGCAATAGAATAAGATTTGCTTGGGTGCAACACGCCCGCGGTCAATAATGGGGCTGTTCGTGAGACGCAATCGGTATTGAAAAATTTATTACTAAATATTTCCGATGTTCTCATAGGAGATGAAACAGACTACGGTCAAAGCACTTCCAGACTAAACATATAATTTGTCAAGGTTTAGGACCAATTGAGTGATAACTCTCTTAACGATAGCTACTTTAAACTAACGTAACCACCAATTTTGGTTTAATGAGCATCTTTGTACGTAACATTTGCAAGCAATATAAACAGCAGTTTCTTAAGACAACAAAATGTATATAAATAAATATAAAATAATAATTCATAGTGCTCTACGCTAGGTATGTCACAAACGAGACGGGATAAGTCAAGCGTGTGTCTAGACCCCTGTTCATTTGTGCAATTCATCAGTTGTATAATTCGGATGATTCGTTTAAAGAAAGCCGTGTGAGGGCTTGTATGATGAGTGGGGTGTGTCTGTGTGGGGTGCAAGGGATGCTGCCGGGTGCAGGGGGGGTGCACAGGGTATTTATCGAATTAGGCTTGAAATCACTGCTCACTGTGTTCGTAACATCTAACAGCTAACGATTGATATAGCAATACTAACGGTATCATTGTCTGTATTTAATATCGATTAAACGTTAAAAGGGATGAAAACTATACCTACGAGTATATCATCTCTTAAGGTTATTAAATTTTTTTTTTCTTCATTTGCCTGAATACGGTCCCAGTTGGGAAAGAGAAGTTTTTTATACATCAACACAATTAGCGAACCAATATGCCATAAAAAAAGTCAAACAAACAATAGAATTATAATATTACAGTTATAGTATACATACTGAGTAAAAATTGTTGACTGCTAGTAGTTTCTGTTTAGTGGGTGCACGTGAAGTCTTTGCAGTTCTTTTGGCATTTCGTTAAATATGATAACTGCCATAGTCTAAGTTACTCTTAGACTTCTTGTAGATTATGGTTTGTTCTTACCGAAACGTTTTGCTGTAATTGTTATAAGTATTTTATAAAGATCAACTAAACCTAAAACACTATTCTTATACAAACCAACATAATTATAATAATGTATATTTTGTTTTAATTAATATTCTAATATTCCCTCCTTATTATTTTTTTGTAGATCTGTTTGACAATTGGCAAAGGCCTCCTCCAACCGTTTCCACTCTACTCTTTCCTTTGCCACTCTGATCCACATTACTCGCATACTGTAAGATTTTCTTCATTTTTCAGGGAAAGTACGTCGAGAGCCGTAATTGTTAACAATAAAAAATTTGTACCATGTTTTGCACTTGTATCACAAGTATCAAAAAAAATCTGTAGCGTGACTGCGCAGTGGGTAGGGTGCATCATTACGAGCGAATAGAATCAATCGTGGTTCAGTTGACCGGTGAAACGCGGTTGTCATCCATAAGTATTATCGCAGTTGAATTTTTATGCTTTTTAAAAAAAAACATACCCTTTTTCATTTTATATTATTTGAATACACACCAGTCAATATTTCAAGACCGCATTCTCCTTGTACGTAATAATTTGGAGTTAACTTAGCAGTAAATTTATATTATTGTATTTGTGAAGAAGAATATGAAACGAGTAAGTTACTACATACTAATACTAGACATACTAGAAATACTTTTCAAATTTTACCGTATCGGTAAGACGTATTAATTTACTTGAAAAGTGTTTGACATGCAAATAATACAGGGGCCTTGAATATTCTCTAACCAGGAGACATAAGGAATTCTTCTAACCCGGGGGATATATGCGGGGCAAATAAAATCCCTTTTCGCTTTGAAGTTCGAAAACTGAGTTTCGATACTTTCATGATTTCCATGTATATAAAGCAAAAATACAGTTTTTACCTAGTTTCACTCGTAAAGGTATAAAACGCAAGTAACTTACAACAAAAATAACTTTTTATCAAATCACATAGTCGATAACTTTTTTGTATAATCTCTTTTTACATAATTTAACGTATGTAAAAAAACAAGAAGTTTAAGATATTCAATGTCCTATCTCTGTTCCACGTTTATTGCTTAATGTTCAGCCATTTAAAAGAGTTAGTTAGGTTAGGTAGTTAGGTAGGTCGAATGCCTGATAGTGTAGATGACGCAAATATAAGGTATTGAGGCGCCAAATGTATTTATATCTACTATATAAATAACAATATGAAAACCCTTCCTTCCTTGTTCTCGGCGATTCTGTGGTATGGCTATCTTCACTAAAAAGATTTTTTAGTGCATCGACAATTTTTGCGTTGATAATGGTTTTCATCTACCAGGGCATAAAATTACAACAATCGTTATAATAGGGACAACCTTGCGAATGTTACTTTTACTTATTATTAATAAATTAACTAAATAACGTTTATTATATTATATAATATAAAAACGTACGTACTCTCTGCGCTTAGATCATGTAAACCGAACTACAATCGAATCAAAACGGTAGAGCCCTCGAAAAACTAGTGGGTCGTCATAACAGTGTTAAGGTGGGCGGCGGAGGAAGGAAGCGATCGAGCCTCCATGCACCATCCCCATTGTGACTGCACAATGCTCTCGTGTCAGTCGCGTGTCGACCAATATGTTTATTTGCATGGATTTTATTAAATTAACTCATCAGTTTCGATTATATTGTGTTTATGGAGATTTTTTACGAGTTACATATAAATAAGACAAATATGCACTTAATATGCTGTTACACATCTGATATCTTATTTATTTTCCAAATTAAGCAATAACATACACATCCTAAGCAGACTCGTAATTGGCTTCAACTCAGTACAACATACGAGATTCTTAGTATATGTATTCAAATTTTTGAAACTTCAAAAATCCATTTGGTGCCTATCTCGAACACCCGAAATCCCCCGGGATTGGGACAACCCGTTGTATTCCTATAACTACAACATAATATACGTACGTAAAGCGAGGTGATGAGGCCTTCCTCTATTTGCATAACTAACGAACTCTGCAGCCCTCGACTTTACCGCTCTAGCGCTTGCAGGCTTTTTGTTTTAACTTTCTTTAAAAAAAAAACATTTTTTTTTAAATTTCTTTACCAAGTCGTTTGTAAAGGTCACGGACTATTTTTAATTCTCACGTTTAATCCTGTTTCCATTCAAATGTTGTTTTTTCTGGTCTTCTCAATTTTATGTTTATAGTACGGTAATACTTACTTATGACAGTACATCAGTTACGACGAGAAATAAATTAGTTTTGATAATTGTAATCAATTGCTATTATATTTTGTAAGGCGCAATATTTATGGCATACACGTTGAGCTAAATCACATAGCATTGCTTTAAAAGTTATATATTTTTATAATTGCTCGCATTAATTACTATTTGAGTGTGTTAATTAATGTTAACTAAATAAGATTAATTTAAAAATAAAAAAACAAATAACATTAATTTAAAAACAATAATAGATTGGTTTCTATAAGACAATAACCGTCCTTCAAACGTTGAGTTTGTATTAAACGTAAAATTCTTCACTGCCATCATATGGACTACTTTAGATAGCGTTTAGAGCAAGAATTATTCTTTAAAACTGTCTTTAGATCATACTCCATCATAATTAAGATCAATCAGCATTTTAAATAGGCCACAAAGTTCTAGGTGCTATTTTCATTTATACATTTAACTAATGCCATGATTTTACTTCATGTTTCACAATCGCAGCGATTATGTTATCTTTATTACCTCACTCCATTTAAATAACACAATTTGTTTAAATTTATATTGGGGCGAAAACAAGAAAGCACAATAAAAATTCAAGATTTGAAATTCTGATTCAAAAAGTAATATTTTGTTCATTATTAATTGTATCCAGAATATAAATTGGCGGAAGCGAGGAATTCAAAAAATCGCGGGTGACCTCTGTAGGCGTCCAGAGTTAAAAGCAGGATTTCCAGCTTGTCCACAGACTAGGTACCTATCTCTCAATAAGTCACACAATCCAATGATATTATCTTCATAGTCTATGGTGTAATTCTGTATGGCTCTGTGGTATGGACTAAGGGTCATTGCTTAATGCTTTCATTATTACTCAGTGGTCACTAGTCTGTGCTGCATTGTTCAGTATCGGTGTAACGCCCTGTAATTCTAATTTTTATGCTGTAATTTTAATAAACAAGTAATATGTTAAGTAATTGACCTAATGCAACTCTCTTTTAAGTTCTATTTTTAGTTCATATTGTTGTTATTATGTCTGTGAGTGCTAGCGCGGAGAATCTATCGACGGCGGATACTCAAGTAAGTGACTAAACGGTTAACAAAAGCTTGAGGTTTTAACAGTTCACTTTTTGTAATCCGTATAATATATACATAGAAGATGCGTTGGCCCAATTCTATTTCGCAATGTTCTCAGTTTTTATCGACTGGTTGGAAGTTATGGGTCATGTTGCATTGGGGTTCTAATGCGGAAATAGACAATTTCGTTGGCGGTATTGAACAAAGTAGCTTTGTTGTTATTGTCACCACTTAAGAAAATACTTGTTTAGCTAGGTCAAATGTAAACTTGCTTACCACTTACTATCATATATGAGCAAACTTAAATGTTTTATAATAAATTATCCCACAAATCCTTTTCTCTAATATACGACACGCCCTTTTTAATCAAATTAAGAATCTACTTGTTTAATTAATATGTGTTCTATCATTTCTAAATTAAACTGAAATGGGATAACTAACAGATTATGGACATTTAACAATTTCCCTACTTGCCTAGAGTTCATAAATGGACTACTTAGTGACATATATAATTATTTTAGTATTCATTTCACAATTACTTATTTTAGTATGTGACAAGAAGTCACATTTCTTGATGTATGTGTTGTCATGTATTATTATTTATCTCAAAAACTTTGTCCATTAAAACCATTATTATCATATGGTTTTATCTTATTTAACAATTTAATCGACAAAATTCATAAATGGGAGAAATTTTTACACCCGGAATGGTTTGACATTGTACCTAACTAATTCTTCTGCAAGTCATCTTTTACCTATCATGCGGAGAGGAAGAGACCAACAACGGGTTGAAACTAATCCTATTAACAAATCATCTCTCCGCTTCAGTTTATTCATATATTAGTGAGTGTACGAGCTATGACACTGCAATTAAGACACTTACCAACTTATATGTAAAACCAAAAAAGTATAATATACGCTACACATGTGCTAGCTACAAGAAAACAGCTAAGCAAAGAAAATATTAATTGTTATATGCGTGCACTAAGAGAATTAGCTAAAGAATGACAATTTCTAAAAGTGGATGCGGAAAAGAACAAGTCCGATAGTATTAGGGACGCGTTCATTGGTATTCAATCGGATAAAATTCGCCAAAAGGTTCCTCTCACTGTAACAGTTGATGAAGCGTGCAATAAGGCGATATTGATGGAAAAGGCTGAAACTAGCTTTAAGACTTATTCTTCAATAAGCTTAAGCACTGTTCAAACATCTCATCAATTTCATTATAATATCACTGTCTGTTGCATCATATAAAAGAAAGTGGTTCTCCTGTGGAGGATCTGTAAATTTCAAAAAGAACTATCCAGCGTTTAGTGCCATCTGCCAGAATTGCAAGAAAAAGGGACACTATGCAAATGTATGCCAAGCACTCAAACCTACTATCCGGATTGCTCTTATGTCCGCCTACCTAATGGAAAGGAATCAACCGTTTCAAATCGACATTTAGTACCGTTTGAACAGGATGGGCATATAGTTCTTGATGCTGACCAAATGTTAAACCAGAGCACAGAATATAACCATGAAGATTGAAATGATTCTCATGAAATGTTTGACATTGAAGAGGTAACGGATACTGAAGGAGATGTGACACATTAAATGATGTTCAAATAGATGAATCAAGTCCAAATCTGGAGGCTGAAACAAGTAGACCACAAAGGCAGAATCGATGGTCGAATCGCCTCCGGGATTATGTCTTAGACTAAAACTTTTTAGCATGGAAGAATGTGCTATGTGACACTTTTTGTCACATTTCTTGATATATGTGTTGTCATGTATTATTATTTATTTTGTAAAATTTTGTTGATTAAAACCATTATTTTCATAGGGATTTATCTTAATTAGCACTTATCATATTATTTTAAAATTTCATTGGTTTAGATAAGATTTTTTATGGAGGTAGAAACTGCCATTCACAATTCTAACCGGTTTATGTACGGGTTCTAACTAGTATTTGCTGAATTGTTTTAAACATCTTAAAATATTAAATACCTCATTAAAAGGATAATGTAAAGTACATGTACAGTTACTAAAAATGTTTATAATGGATATTGTTAAAAAATTCTGGCTTGAATATTAATTGTGTGCATTGCATGCTTCACTGGCATATGAAGCAGTTATATAATATGTAATTGTGCGCTCTGAACAAATGCATTACGCTCCCCTTGTGAACAAGTTTTACAGTTATTGCCGCATCCTAACCTCATTATTACAATTTATTTCATAAATATCACTTGATTTGTTTTTAACGTTTTGCTCACAATGAAAACTGTGACATATAACATTCAGCAAGTAATACTACTTAATAGGAGCAAATTGAGTTAATGGATGTGTCAAAGATGAACTTAAATATGGTTTTCTACTAATATATCCTAGATCTATATAGTCAACTTGACTATTCTAAAAGTCTAGCTTTTTTTCAGAGCTGCGATGGAGGCTCCATGTGTCTTGAACTGGCACTGGAAGGTGAAAGACTTTGCAAGGCTGGTGACTGCCGCGCAGGTGTCGCCTTCTTCCAAGCGGCCATACAGGCAGGGACAGATGACCTCCGGACTCTGAGTGCTATATACAGCCAGCTTGGCAATGCTTACTTCTACTTAGGAGATTACAATAAGGCTATGCAATATCATAAGCATGATCTTACGTTAGCTAGGTTCGTTTAGTAATATAATTTGTTTACAATTTACTGTACTTGATTTGTATTTATATTTGTTTGTTCTTTGGTTTAATTACAATAATAACCGTTCACAAAACTATTTCAGGACTATGGAAGACAAGCTAGGCGAAGCAAAGGCTTCCGGTAACTTAGGAAACACATTGAAAGTAATGGGAAAGTTTTCAGAAGCTATACAATGTTGCCAGCGACACTTAGAGATTGCAAGAACTCTGGGGGACAAGCTGAGTGAAGGGCGGGCTTTGTATAACCTTGGTAATGTTTACCACGCTCAAGGCAAGCACTTAGGACGGGCAGGACAAAGTGACCCAGGCCATTTTCCACAAGAAGTGCGGGAATGTCTGATGCGAGCTGTCACTTACTATGAGTAAGTATTCAAACACTACACTCTGAGTAGATGAGTATGGATGACTGTTTGCTCTCTTTTACTGTACTGTATACTGTAGTGTTAGAAGTACTATTTTGTTTTAACAATAAAAGGACATGAAAGTTACAAAAAGCATGTAATTTAAACCTATACAATAGAGGCCTGTTAATATGGATTCAGCAAACTGCATGAAAACTTTTTATCACATGTCTAGCAAATACACAATAGCTTTATGATTTGAGGCTGTTTAACTGCTAGCTCTGCTATTATTGTTCGAGTTTGGCACAGTAGACATCTGCCATTATTGCTTGAGCGGATGGGAGAAAGATATAGTGAATAAAACCACTCTAAAACCAAATAGTTATAATCTCTGTGCAAAACTAACACATTTTAAAGCTCCAAATTCAAATATCTAAAATATTTGAAACAATATATAATTTTAATATAATTTGAAATATTTGAATACAATAAGAGCTGTTTAATGTCATTAAAAGTTTAGAGGTGTTCTTCTAAACATAAAAGGCGAATATCACAGAAATGCCTGAGTTTCAGTCACTTTCTTGCGACAATAATTAAAGTTTCCTTATTTTTTTTCAGAGAGAACTTGGAGCTGATGCGCAGCGTAGGCGATAGGCAGGCTGCGGGTCGAGCTTGTGGTAACCTCGGAAACACTTGCTACCTTTTGGGAGATTTCTCGAAAGCCATCCGGTACCACAAAGAGAGACTTAGAATTGCGCAAGAAGTTGGCGATCGCGCTGCGGAACGCCGGGCGAACAGCAACCTCGGAAATTCACACATCTTCCTTGGACAGTTCGAGAATGCCGCACAGCATTACAAGTGAGTAACAACGTGCCACAAATTATTGATTTTCTTGTATTTCATATTTCTTTTATTTATTTTTGTTAAATACTTGAGGCTTGCGGCTGAGCGTTTTGATATTGTCATTAAAAATAGCATGATCTTAGGAAAATGTTGAAAAACCTATCGTTTGAATTTGACTGAATTGGCACTGCAATATCGATGGTGGTTGAATAGTTACTTCTTTGTTAATAAAAAAATATGTTACATTTGCGAAAAATATTATGTTAAGTGTATAAACTAGGAAAGCTTTTTAATGTGGAAGACGATTTTTGTCACTAGAGTTCACATATGGCCGTATGAGTACAACCTGTGGTCTTCCAACAGAAATGCCCTAACCCTACTTACACACGCATTTTCCTCTCTTGCGCCTGCCCAAATTTAATATATTAGTTATTTTATTTTGTTGGTTCCTGAAAGGGATTACTTATTAGTGATATGGCCGCCCGTTGGTCTTATGTACTAACATTTACTAACAACTCTTTACTCCTACAATTTTTTGCAACAAAGTATTAATAAATAAATACTTTTATTTTATAATGTTCTTATACATCTATGCTGTGCGATAATTTTATGCGATTTTCCTGTTTACCTCATTAATAGTGTGTTCAGTGTTTCTGTATCAATGTTTGTCCACATTAAAAATCTTTACATTCATCTAGTTAAGCATCAAAGAAATAATTACAAAATTTCTCGTTTCACTTCCAGGCGGACTCTGGCGTTGGCCGAAGAGCTGGGTGACGCGGCGGTCGAAGCCCAAGCCTGTTACTCTCTTGGGAACACATACACCTTGCTCCGCGAGTACCGCGTGGCCGAAGAGTACCACGCGCGTCACTTGGCCGCTGCGAGGGCCCTGGAAGATCGCGTGGGCGAAGGCCGTGCCTGCTGGTCGCTAGGCAACGCGCACGCGGCCCTTGGCAATCATGAGAAGGCTCTCTACTACGCTAAAGAACACTACAACATATCCAAAGAGGTGAGAGAACCGACGATTACATTCATCACATAAAAGTTGTCCATACCAGGAATCGAACCTGGCACCTCCTGTTCGACATGTCGTCGTAGAGAACTGGCAATTGAGTCGTCAATAAGCATGTCATGTTTTTTATAAAAAAAATCGAATTGTTTGTAGTTGGGTGATGTGCTGGGTATGGCGACGGCGCAGATGAACATCGGGGACCTCTGCAAGGTACTCGGCCTTCCTGCTGACAGTAGCGCTTCACCGCCCTCCCCCCGCACGGCGCCCCCTCCCCGCACCCCTTTCAACGCGTTGCGCGTGCGCAGACAGAGCATGGAACAACTGTCACTTATACAGGTGCGGACTTTCTTTTGTTTGCCTTTGGCTTAAGGTATACGTACGCTGTGTATGTGTGTTGGCACGTAAATGTTAAAATACTGTTCGAAAATCTGTTTCATGTCAATTGTCCGAAGATTTTATCGAACATTAATTATTCCAGTATTAAATTCTTGGGATATATCTAAATGGTCTTATATAGAATGTTGTTGTTGAAAGCTTATGTGATGTTTGATAAAATTTATTTAGTCTATTCATAAATGTTCTAAAAAATTTAAGTCGCTGTAGATTGTTATTGTATCAATTTTTTGCCATTACAACGAAAATTTCCCCAAAAATATGTATTAATTGTATAGAATTTCCTTACCTATTTATTGTCTATGGTTATTGTACAACTAATTTGATTAAATAAACGCGGTATCTGAATCTAACAAACACACTTTGGCAAATGTTAAAATATTTTTCGTCATTATCAGCTGTTGAGATGAGATGTCGGCCATATTTATATCACTGTTATGGTTCAGGTCTATCTATAACTTTATGGAGGTTTATAGAAATTTTTGTAAAATTGCGTTTATCAATTAAAAAATATGACAATCGTACTTAAATCAGAAACTAGATGTGCTATCACTTTTTACGAATAAGACCGGAAGAGTTTAGAACACGCCACGGTCCACGATGGACTGACTTTTCTTGTTTTGTTTATGCCTTAAATGTGCCAAACTTTTGTTGTAAAAACCTTAGGTTAAATTATTAAGAATTTTGTTCTTATGTTGGGTTTATTTTCTTTTTACTTTCTTATTTCTCCAAATTAAATGAATATATGGTAATTTAAAACATTCATCATAATTTTAACTCTCACTTAAAGGTACACAAGCTGTCGCTGATATTAATGTATGCGCGCAAGATATTCATAAATACCTACCTACCTAGCTGGAGTTGAAATAGGTCTGAATAAACTAAATGTTTAATCCGTAATGTCTAGATAACTCCTGAGGCGAAGAAGAAAGAGGCTGAGAGGGCGGAGAGTGATGTGGTGCGAGCTGACTCCGAGGACACAGATCATCCTGCCGAAGTCTTCATGGAATTCATTGCCAAAAGCCAGGCTCAAAGGTTATTGTTTAACATATATATAAAACCTATTTTTAAAAATTATAAATATTTTATTTTGAATATACATAGATTGTAAATGAATCTAATTATATAGTACTTTATATATTTTAATTAACGACTAAATCAAACCTTTACTTTACTGACAACAAAATTTTGAATTGATGGTTCGTATTATTCATTTGTTTCGTCAAAAGGTTTGTTTTAATACAAAAGCATTCACTTATTATTTATAAATTACAATACGGTTATAAAAATTCAATCGTGTTCAAGTCGATTAGGAATTAAATACTAAATAAAGACGAGTCAATGTTATTTAATTTTGATTAAAATGTATTAAACAAACAGGATGGACGAACAACGGGCTACTCTTGACAAAGAGAACAGACCCCGCCCAATACAAAGATCATCCAGCGCTGCATCTAATGGGTGAGTTGTAATTAATATTAAATCTTAACAAATTCAAAAAAATGTATTAACCAAACATTCATAAAGTTCTATTATAATATAAATCACTATGTAAACGAAAGCTTCGAAATGAATTGCTTAGATAAGGTAAAAAAAATGTTAGTTGACCAGCTGAGTTTTTTTGGGGGATATTATCAGACCGGTATATTGGAACCCTCTAGCCTTAGATATGATGAGAAGCACACACGTACGTGGTCACGGGTACGTTCTATGTGGTATAGATAATAATAATAATAGTTTTATTTGTATAGTTATTGTAGAAGAGAATAGTGAAAAATAAATTGTTATAAAATAATACCTTACATTAAGAGCACAGCATACACTGTTACTCATATACCTTGTCAATGCGTAGAACAGAGATGGCGATGTCACTATTGTTATCGATAAAAAACAATTGTCTAAGTATTGAATTAGTGATATTGTAAATAGGTATTTATGAGGCGATCTTTCATGACAAGTTGCCATATAATTACCCAGTTATATATATTTTTTTGAGTTAGTTTGGTAAACAATAACGAAAAAGGTACAAATATTAGTTACGAAACTTTCTTAGAAAGTCCATGAAAATTTATTGTAATTTATACAGTAAGAGTTTTGTCTTTTGCGCTGTTTGCTTCAAATAATCGTTACAAATGTTTGACTCATCTCATATTCAACTCTATTAGGTTGAAATGTTATTCTTTAGATTAATAAGAAAGTCATTTTTTGGATTATTTCTCTATTAGGTCTGTTATAAATACATTAATACAAGAATCATTCATTTTTTGACCGACAGTTAAATTTTACAATTTCGTCACATGTAAAGGTGACTACAACTCTATTAGAATCTGTATGACCCACTTATGACTATACATTTGTCCGTATGAGAACCGTAAGTTAATTTGTAAGTAAAAAAAACAAATTTTACGGTCTAGGCGAAATGATGAGTTCTTCTACGCACAGAGCTTTTTATCTACTTATATCGTTGTATTGGTCCAGCAACGAAATAGTGAACATAATTAAAATTATGAATATAAAAAAAGATATTTAAAATTAAAACGGTAATAGAACCGCGTAACCGCGGAGTATAAAAGTTGTGCGCAAATTACTAAATGCTACAGGCAACGCGTTTAAAAGCGGGCTGAGTGCAGTCTCAATTAACACGCACACATAAAGATATTTTAAACGTTAAATTGGTTCTAGGTGTACTCACAAATCAAAACGTCTACCTACACAAAGTCAGTACTCAAGATATATCGTTTGATTTTTTGATTCAGAGTTACAAGGGTAACTCATGTGAATGAAACTATACTGCGATTGTCATATATCAAGTGCTATACAGTTTTTTTTTTCATCATTTTTAATTATCATTTTTCTTATGTCTAATTTTAACCACCAGTTTATACCGCGAAAAGTAGAGGCTCGATATTTTGATATAATCATAAATGTTTTGATATTGTGTAGATAACTTCTTTTTTTTTGGTAACTCATTTCAATAATAATAATATTTAACCTTTGTCGATGAAAACCGGGAAATCATCGGTTCAATTTCGATCAATGTGCAAACCAGCTGACTATTTTTAAATATTTCGGGTACCGTATCAAGCACGTAGCAAAGTTGTTTTTTTAATTTTTTTAAGTAATGCATAGACTCGACCTCGCTACATTTTCATTGCAAGTATAGAAATTTTGTAGAAAATTGATTAAATTACTTCGAATTTGATTTTTTGATTCAGAGTTACAAGGGTAACTCATGTGAATGAAACTATACTGCGATTGTCATATATCAAGTGCTATACAGTTTATTTTTTTCATCATTTTTAATTATCATTTTTCTTATGTCTAATTTTACCAAACAATAAAGTGAGTTATATAAATAAATACTGTAATTATTTATTATATAAATATGATAAATAAATATTGAATAGTAATCTAATAATAAATAATAACGAATTAATTACTTTTGAGATATTGAAATCTCGTTTTACGTTTTTTATTATAACCGCCTAAAACTGCGCGGGAAACCGCACAAACTTCTGTATTTTCAAGACAATGACGATAAAATGGTTGATTGTGGTGTGTGTGCTGGTTTATACATTAGATAGAGAACGGTATTGACAGATAGACTCTTACCGTATTTACTTTATGGTATAATGATAATAACAATGTAATGGTGCTGTTGTTACCCTGTCGTAAACAATAAATAGTTTTGAACTTGCCAAAATGTCTATGGTCACACTTTTGTTGGCTTTAATTTATTTGTAATGCTAACAATTTATTTCATAAACCATATATAGCAAAAACCTTCAATAGGCCTGTTGTGATTAAGACCGAAAGTGTATTAATGTGTAAAATATTTTAACAGAATTTTAAATGGTATATTAGAATACGTCCGCGTTGACTTTAGTTTTTAAATAATGAAATTATTGATTAATGATTTCGCTGAATTGTTCGGGTAATTAAAATTTAAGGGAGCGAAACATCCCCAAAATTTCGGAGAATTCCCCCAAACTGATGGCTCGCAGCTATCGACACAGTGGACCGGCTTCCTACCGCCTCATCCCACTTCATTACACACCCCGCTAATTACGCGCGTGGTTTTGGCTCTTAATATTGTATTTCTGTAGTATGTCGATACATATTGGTTGAAATCAAATACTGTCAAGGTCAATAGTTAAACAGCTGAGTGTTTTTGGCGGTAAGTTTTAACAGACCGTTTCATATTGGATTCCTCGTAGCTTTATATGAGAAAATTATTCACGTACACTAGTGATCGCTGATACTATTCTATGTGAAAAAGATAGGTTTGTGTAGAATTTTTAGAGGGGAAACTACTGACACGACAATTAAAAAAGTATCATATTTAACTCAAGTAATGTTTAGAGTACGACAAAATGATGATGAAATAAAAGATGGTGTGCCGGAGGGTAGTATTAGGTTCGGTTCTGTACCTGCTATACACGTAGGATATTCCAGACCTAACAGTATTGCGACAATTTTACCCTAGATACTGCTATGCTGCACAAATGAGAGGATTTAGAAAGTTCCTAAGGATCAGCACGATCTACATGCAAATAATTCAACTTTTCCAAAACTACTCAGTAGTCAGCTTTCAATGGTCCATAGGATTTACGTAGTGTTGACCTTCATCAGAACCTTAATAAAGGGGACGTCGCCAATGTAATTTAAAAAAAGAATGACCTCACGATCGAAGCCTCCACCAGCATGTAAAGCTCCTTGATAACACTGAATAAATAAGACGTTCAAAACGAGACAAACCGTTCGAATTAGCGTCAGTGCGCGCGTTAAGTACTAAATAAGTGATAAGTTAAATAATAGAAAACAAAAACAGTATTCCACTTAATAGAGTCTGTAAGTAGTGTTGACACTTGCTTCAGTTCAATATTTCAATATGTAGATATAAACTCATCAGAAATATATAAAATCTCCAGTTTCCAAAACATTTGTTGTTTGTTTGTTTCCGAAGCACCTCTGTCTGACATGGGGCAAAGCGAATTTCTTCCTTAATGAACGGGGAATTCAGCACAAAAGAATTTTTCAATTTGAACCAATAGGTCCTGTGAACTATTGGTGCGAGTTGAAAATTTCATTAATTAACGTGTTCAAAGCTACAAACACCTTTATACTATTAGGACACATTCACGATCAATATCGAACAAAGTTTAAACTGAACCTAAAAACTAGAAACAAATAAGCCTTTTTAAAAACCCCAATACCAAAAAGAAAGGCGAACAAATATTATAAAACAAACATTAATGCTTAAAAGTGAGACGTAAAAGGGAGGTATAAATGTTCCGACCCGACTACATGTTTGTTTTATGCGATGCGGTTTCATTTCAAATCCAAATTACATATCAATATGATATTGATGAACGTTAGGAGAGAATTATTATATGCAACTTGATCGGATTCCTAACAATTAATAGTACATATTACGTGCACTTAACCAAAACTAGCTAATTAAATTAAAACTTAAATTTGCTTTCCAATTTAAGTTGTCAAGTAAAAAGCTTTTATCGTTTTATATTTATGTAATCTAATGCCATATATATATACAATACAGTGTAAACTCTATATATCGACACTGAAGGGACTGTGCATTTTATGACGTTATTGGGAGTTAACGATTACTGGAGATAAGTAAAATTATTGTATGGAATAAAGCTAAACCAACCAAAGCTAATTGATTTCGACGCTTTAGACAGTTTGTCGTTAGATCGAGAGATCTTACACGGAGTTTATACTGTATATATAGTACCATCACCAACATTGATTACAGGTGCATTAATTGAATTCATACATTCATATTTAATTTTGTTTCACTAAACTCCCTGTTTGTACTTTTTTAATTTCGCAAATATTGTTACAACGAAGTAATCGGGTTGCTTACAGACTGTGTTGTGACGCATTAAGCGAACTGAATCTAATATGTACGTAAATGCAAATTATAGTGCATCTATAATTAAATAATTATCTTTTTATCATTTTCCGTAGCCATTACGTCGGTCCCCCGCTTGTTTAAATATTAATAAATCAGTCTAGTTGAATCGTTGTTACTGAAGAAAATATGAGCCGGTAAAAGTTCAACCGGTGACATTTAAAAATAATACGGCTTCATGATGTACTTGGACTGTAATGACTAATTTCGTTGTAAATAATATATGAAGTTTTTCCTGTTCGTGTTCCGCAATAGCTGATGATAATTTCAATACTCCATTTTCTAGTCTCGGACATTTAATACTACAAAATTGCAAAAAACAAAAAACGCGGTGTACACCCACGAATGTTTCACGAAGGAAGCTTTTTCATATTTTTTGCATGGTTACGCGCCACTGCGTTTCATCATATTGACCCTTTATTAATTATTAGGTTCGATTGCAATTTTTGATATTCAGCTACATGAGTGTTTTACACGTATAATCAATTGGCACCATTTCTATTTTATTTTATTAAATATATCCCCAAACATCGTATGTGCTAAATATAATACAAACAATAAACTTATAAGATAATAAAACAAGCTATACACACATAACAATTATTTACAACAATTAATTATTAGTTTATGAGATTTAAATAAACAGCTATTAGTTTATAGGAAATTAATAATTGCAATTATACTTTATTACTTTTTTTTATTTATTTGCGAAGAGCAGGGAAGAGCTAATAAAAGTTTTTCTTTTACAAAAAGAATGGAAGATAACAGGTGAAAACACTACGCTACTGTGCATGTGGTGAATAAATCCAAATCCAAAAAAAATAAATGTATGTATTATATTTAAATTATAAATTTGGATGATAAATGTACTATGAATAATTCTGCATAACAATCATTATCGTATGTTGTTCTCGACCGGTGTTTCTTTTGCAACCATTTACAGCCTACATGAGGCCTAGCCCCGTCTTTTGTTAAAAGCATCAAATTTTCTAGCATTTATTTAGATCTGTTGAAAATGACCCGCGCATATTTTCCCCACTTCACCCTTGCGACTCCAATCTTGCGATATACCTACGCACAGTTATTTTAGCCTAGGTGTCGCGTGGCGTCTACTGTGTCTGTAACGCTGAATGTTAGTGGATTGTAAGGTCGTTATTTCTTCGATTAAAGTTCATGTTTAATTTAAATTTTCGCTGACTCTATGCAAGTTTGTCATCTGCAAAATAAATTAAGTTAATCATTTTCCATGCCCCAATGCGTCTTCTTATTGACGCATTCGAGGATGATACCATCTTACTCCTAATCGTAGTCCCAGTTTTGCCACGGAACAGAACACAGATGTGGCTTTTATTTTATTATTGGTTTCAAGACCTACATACAACGCATAACAATATCGATATCACCAAACCTAACAGACATATTATGTAAGTACAATTAACACCTTCTAAGATTTAAAAAAAAAAAAAATTCTGTAAGTTATTATATTACTACAGTCTTTCACTAAGTGTAGTCACCGGATACAGCGGAAGGATGCTGAATTGCGTATATATGATATCAATAACTATGGGATCGCATTTCATTGTCATCCGAGTCGCCAGGTATTGTGAGACTCGAAAAAAAAAGTGATAATTATTATCGTGTCGTTGACATTTCTGTGTCAATAAAAGTGAGAAGAACAAAAGCACACGTAATAATGCATTTTTATGTTACAAACTATGTTCACTTAAACAAATAAAGGTACGTATCAATTGTTGTCAATTATAGAAAGAATGTCAGCGGGTATCGAAGCTTATCGCTTGTCTAAAATAATCTAGTATAAGCCATCTATTATTAGATGTCAGATACTATCTCAAGTGACACGTGTTTACCTCAATAAGGCTAGCGTGACGTTCATTATCAGTGATTCTTGCTCACCTCAACGATCTGCACCTCTCGTTGGTATAGGATGCCGTTGACGGATAATCACAGGTATTATGCATGTAAAATATCCATTGAATAAAGTGTTTACATATTAAATGCTACGCGAACAAACTTCCGTTCCGCATCAATATTAAGAATTTTTAAATAGTTCGTTTTGATTTTCAAGCGGAATATTAATTTTGTAATTGCAAGTGGTGTGAATTTTAATTCTGCAAAAGAAATGCAACACGAATATGTTTTATCTTATTTTTTATGGAACCTCTTTTTTCAAGTATGTAGTAAGTTGCCTTTGGTTAGAAGGATATGTTATATACCTCTCTTAGATCTCAGATCTATACTTAGTCTTGCCATAAATATTGTTATAAAGAAAAGCACGATTTTTTTTTTATACGTAACATTTATTCCTTTCATAGTGAGTTAGTTTAATACATCAATATATAACTATTAAAAATATACAATGTTTATTCGAAGTGGTCTCCATTGGCTGCAATACAGTCTTTTAAACGTTGAGGCCAGTTATCAATAGCAGCACGAACTCTTTCTAGAGGAAAATTCTTCACTGCCAACCGAATGGATCGTTTTAGGGACTCCAAATTATCATGGCGTTTAGAGCAAGCCTTACTCTCTAAAACTGACCATAAATCATAATCCAATGGATTTAGGTCAGGACTTGACGACGGCCAGTTTTCAGTGCTGATAAAGTCCGGAACGTTAGTTTTCAACCAAGATTGGGTGGATCGAGCTCTATGACCCGGTGCCGAGTCTTATTGAAAGCACCATTCTTTGTTATTGAACATGGTGTTAGTTAAAGGCTTAACTACCGTCTCAAGAATGGTATTTTGATAAACTTGTGCCGACGTTTTAATACCTTTTTCACAAAAATATGGCTCAGTCACCCCTTCATAGCTAACACCCCACCAAACCATCACTGAAGTGGGATAATGCCCACGTTGTACTCTGTTTACTAATTGCGAAGCTTCTTTAGAGCTTCCAGCATAAATCGGTCATTTTGTTTATTAAAATACTGCTCAATTGTAAAAATTTTCTCATCCGTAAACAAAATTTTTTTGTGACCTCCCTTTGCGTACCGCTTAAGTAGTTGTTTGGATTTTACCACCCTATTCTTCTTTAAATTATCAGTTAAGAAGTGACCAGTACGTCTCTCATAGGCTGCAAGTCCTAAGTCATCTTTTAATATACGCGACATGGTTCTAGGAGCTATCTTCATCTCCCGAGATAAAATCTTTTGCTTACGGACAGGATTTCTTCGAATTCTTTCCCTAACTGCTTTAATCACCTTTTTCACACGAACGGTACGTGGACGGCCAGATCTTTTTCTGTCACCAACAGAGGAGGTATCATTGTACCTATCAATAGCCCGGTAAACAAACATTTGACTAATACCAAGCGGGTGGAGGGTTTTAAAAATTGCACTTTTCTCCATACCTACTTTATGTAAGGCAATCACAGCGATTCGGTTCTCTTTATCACCCCACTCCATTTTAATATAACAAAATATTTAACAATATAATGGCGCGAAAATAAGAAAACACATCAAGCAATCATATAAAAATGACAGATTCCAAATTCAAACGTAATATTTTCTTTTTTTGAATAGTAACAGTATTTATGGCCAGACTAAGTATATAATACCATCAATCTTGACAATGGTGCAACAAAATGATTGTCTATGTGAATACAAATCGGAAATTATTATTATTCTATAGGTCGTAATAATTATCTAATACTCGAACACGCGATCTTGATAGTATATTTGTATCATGTCGCAGTATGTCGCTAAACTTTAATAAAATATCAACAACGAGAAAATATTTATTGTATAGGAATAGTCAAAAGTAATTTTTAATTAATGTCCGCCAGTCCGCCAAAAAATATTGAAGGACGAAGTTGTTTTATATATACGTAAGCGTATGGGCGGGCGAGGGTGTAACGCGCAGATGCAGGCGGCCAATGCTATATGCATGGCCTAGACCTAGCTGTACCTCACTGGCAGGACAACTTCCGCCCATTTCACGGGAGTCGGTGTTTTCGTAGTCGTCCACTATGTCCACTAAGAGAGAGAAAATGTTGTGCGTATTTAACACATTTGTAACTAACTTTCCATAAACGATATTGCTATGTTTAATTATTAGGAATATTTTTTTAGCTTCATGTGTATGTGATAGTGTTGTTTATTCGTATTTTTCAGAAAATCTGAGGCAATGACTGATATGATGAACATGATCAGTAACATTCAGTCAAAACGAATGGATTCACAGCGAGCAGAGTTGCGTCCAGTCAAGGAGAGCACGGGTGCTTCGCTGCCTGGCCTTCGATCCCAACAAACTACAAGCACTAAGCCGGAAGATGATTTTCTTGATATGATCGCTAGAGTCCAGGTCAGTAAATACAGCCATAGATGTCAATCAAGTTGTGTGTTAGATTCGCGGCAACTTTCAAATACAACTTTTAAACGGTGCTTTGCGATACATGTTAATAATTTATGAAGAACAGGTGAAATTATTATGTTTTATGCATAGTTTTCGAGTGACAAAACAAAAGATTGAAGGCGTTAACGATTATTGATTTACCATTTAAATAATTTAAATTAATTTGTGTGGCTGACAAATAACATTAAAACGCAATTTTAATGTACTGTGTCAGCATGTTTGATGAGTGTGTGATTGTGTGTAACATAAAACATTTGTATTTAAAAAAGAAAGCATACGTGCAGACCCAATTACTAGCTGACACAGCGTTCAAAAAAAGAAAATAAAAAAGTCTTATTTGCTTCCGCGGCCTCCGAAATCGACTACGCACTAGGTCACTGGCTCATATTAACAGCCTCGGTCAGGAGCCGTCTGTACGCACCCAAGCCACATAGACCACCTCCACCCCCGGAGACCGCGTAAAGTTAATTGTGCTCGCGAAATTTTATTGTAATGATGCGGTGGTTATAGCCTAAATTAAGAACTACGATGAAAATAATTGATTTGCAATCCTTTCAGTTGTCTTCTACGCTTACGTCTCTTTCTATTTAAATAATTTATTATGTCGTGATAAGCATGATTTTTTAAATTATCTAAATTCTATAATCTACTCTATATAGTCTAATTATTTAAATTATTAGACGTTAATTTTTTAGGCAGATTAAGGAACTGTGAACTGTGAACTCGGACAGACGGGCTGTTTTTAACATTTCGCATTTTTTGGTGAAATATTTGATTTCGAGATAGTTAAAAAAACATGATTGCTTTCCTGGAATGGGGTGTCGGGCGAAATATCGATATCGTGCCATCGTATAGGCATTACATAGCTCCATGGAGCTAGGTGTTTATATGAAACTGTTTGACGGAAAATCTGGTCGTAACACTTCTTTGTTCGGCCATCAACTGCACTGATTGAAAACGTCATTTCGTTTTAATTTCATGTAAGCCGCACAAAGGGAACGCATTTTCTATTATGACAAACAAATTTTCGTCAATAATGTCGTTATTAACATACTATTTTGTTGAACACATTATGATTTGAAATCATAATGTGTTCAGCGGACGCGAAATACTGGCAAGAAACTCTCCGCCTATCCTTTTAATCGTCAATTATGTTTTACACAATTGTCACTGTCATGTACATAAATAAATAAATAATGAAAATAACACTATATTGTTTCAAAAAACAATAATAATAAAAATTAAACTATTAAAAAGACTTTAGTTTAAGTTAATGGAGCCCCTTGAGATATTAAACAGCTACCTGTTTGATTTCAGGGTTCTCGTCTGGAAGACCAGCGCTCGGAGCTGCCACGTGCGAAGCCCAAAGAGTCCTCGGTGCCGGATGATGACTTCTTCGCACAACTCATGAAGGCACAGTCGGGTCGCCTAGACGATCAGCGCGCTACTGTATGACATTTTATTGCTTTTTTTATTTTATGAAATTAATGGTAAACACTGTTCTCACTGTGTGTTTGTGTTTCAGATACCACTTCAAGATCGTCAGAACAAGGCTGCGTCAAGCTCCAAAAAGTGAGCTGATGGCCTCTATGCTCTACTAGTTATTCTATCATATGCATCACTCCACTGTCAAATTGATAAATTTATTGTGATATTTTTTTAACTTGAATTTTTTACATGTAATAATTTGAATTAAAATAATGTTCAGATTATAAAATCTCTTTCTTAATTACTTTTTATTGAATATTTTTTACAAAGCACTAAGTACATTTATTATTATTTTTACTTTTAAGAAACTAACACAATTATTCTTATTAGTAATAATTATTCCAGTGCAAATTATTCCTTAATATTTTGGTTTACATTTGAGCATTTTGTTTGTATGTCAATAATTATGTCAATTATAATTTGATATGGTGTCGATTATGTAGTCATTGTTTATATTGCTAGTACTAAGTATTTGTATTTACTTATGTGGTGCTGAAGTATGTGAAAAAGAACCTCCCCAGATCTATGCTGACATTCAAAATCTTGATGTTTCCATGTAATTATGTAGTTTGGAGAATTTTATAAATATCCTAGATACTATCAGATGTTGCCAAATTTTATATTTATATGAAAATGTTTAAAATTTTACGGACTATTGAGGCCTATTAGGCTATATTTAGATAGTGTTATTCAAAATTTACAGGAGTGTTGCTTTTTTGAAAAAAAAAACCCACTTTTGTCATTACCTTAACTGTGTTCTTGTGAGAAGGTCGAGGCATTATTATTGTTGGATTGGAACTTTTTTAGGCCTACTATTATAATTTTATTTATGTCTATGAATGTAATAGTTGTAATATGTTTCTAAATTTTGAATTAATTGTAGATGTGCATTAAATTATTAGTTATTGTGAACATGCAGACTTTTCCGATATTAAACTATATTAATCTAAATTTGTGTTATTAACTCTGTAAATGATTTGATTTGTTTTGATAGTCAAAAATCATCATGTAAAAATACATACAAGTACAGTTTTACTTGTTGAGAACTTTAATTTTCCAAATGACATTTCATTAGTTTTCAATAAAAGTTCCACAATTATCTGTTAATCAATTATTGTTACGAATTTCAAAATATTTGGTTAATTCTTTGGGTCAGTACTGTTTGTGGGATTCATAGGTATTTTTGTAGATTCTAAAAATATTAGAACAGCAGCAGGTCTATACTAAATTCAAAGTCCGTTAGTGATAGTTACCCCTTTCTATATGTGTCTCTTGACGAGATTATATCTGTTAATTATTTAAGTTCTTTTTTCTGGTATTTTAATAATTTTGACTTGTAAGCAACGAAGCACATATAAATATTAATTGTATAAATGTAATGATATATATGATATAAAATAATTTGAGGTGGAAAGAATTAGTTTGAGGGGAGAATAGAGTTGAAACTTGAATAGGAAAGGGAGAAAAGCAACGGGTGTTTAGAATTGTTATAGATGGCGCTGCTGCCTTCACAAAATTCACAATTACATACTTAAATTAGTTTCGACAACCCTACTACTATTGTATTAACCCCTTTTTAATAATAGAAAACGAGCACTTTTTGTAATTCATTAAATAAAGACGAGGAAAAAGGTAAACCTTTAATAACAAATAGTTTATCACGCCTTAACTCAAATCTGATTTTTTTTTCCTTCAAAATAAGTTCAATACATACTACATGTTGCCGTAGATCAAAAACTTGTAATCTATTTTGAAAATCATTTCTATTTACCCCATTTTACGTACACAGAATAAAGTAATAGTTATTTTCTATATAGAATTCGTAATCTGTATTGGTGACTATTTTTTGCACTTGACAGATGACAGTGACAGTAAAAAGTTATGTCACGGTAGTAAACGTAAAATACAAATATACAAAGTGATATTATATACTATTTTTATTTAAATTTACTCTTGTTTAACTAATTAGACAAAGTGAAGTGTTGTTGCCTCTAGGCTCTTGTGTTTTTTGTGTGGTAAAAATATTGTGTAAACAGTATCTTGATTGATTTTAAGTAACTTGTTGCTGGGGTTAGCACTGACCACTAAGGAACTAGTTATTAAAACTTCTTGAAGTTTCCATGCTTTTTCACGCGATATGGATGATTTCCACAATCAACCTAGCACGTCTAGCTGTGACTAGTAAGTATAATCAATAGACGTAGTTATGTAAATTTTTGAGTCGTCTCTAATTGACGTTTGTAGCAGATATTGTACTCAGAGATTTAATATGTGGAACCTGACACCTGTATTAGATTGTTTGTTGTTTATTAAATATTAACTGAAACGTCATTATACTAAGATTAGGTTTTAATTACAGAGACCTGCTACAAATACCAGTCTGCTTGATACTATATAAATAATAATTTAGGCTTTTATACTAACAAAAAATCAAATTACATTTATGATGTAATTTTGTTGTTTAAAATCTTGGCTGCCTTATATTGTTATAGTAGTGTGTGTGTGGGGTAAAGTCTCCAACTCATTATATTCTTGTAAATAAATCTTATTCAATCAAATCAAATATAAATTTAACTTTTAGAATTATGATTGAAATGTTGTGACCAATATTTTTATGGAAAAATGATGCAAATAATTCTGAGCAATTTCTTACATTTTGTAATACATGTATAGTAATATATTTTTTTTATATTGTTTTTCTTCCAACAATTATCATTAATATATTTTACTAGCTGATCCCGACAAACATCGTTTTGCCAAAAAAAATAGAACAAATGTCTCTAAAAATAGATGTTGGCCGATTCTCAGACCTACTCTATTGACACTGCGTATTTGCTTAGAAAATTTCTGGAGAATCGATCAAACCGTTTCAGAGGAGTAAAGGAACGAAAACTGTGACACGAGAATTTTATATATTAGATTTTACTTTGAAGATACAGTTTTTTTTTTAAATTTGTAATTTAAGCATTTTTTAAATGTCCTTATAGCCTACTTATAGTCAAAATCAATTGGCTTTGGGTTAGTTTAGCTTGTATTCTATTCTGAATTTTCTTCTCTCCATTTAACAACTACTAACTACTTAAATGCAGTGTCAGTGTCCCTTCAGTGTCGGCATATAGAGTTTAAACCAGTGGTTCCCAACCTTTTCAGGTGCGCGCCCCACTTTCGATATTGACTAAAATGCCCCCCTAACCCCTGCAAAAATAAGAAAATTCGACCCTACTAGAGGGGTAATTTAAACAGAAAAAAATTCAAAATGCCCCCTCCTATTGCCAAATTGCCCCCCGGTGGGGCGTACGCCCCACGTTGGGAACCACTGGTTTAAACAGTAGTTGATTCTCATTTACTTTAACAATGAAAATATTAGTTGGTTTAGAAAGCCATTTTTTGCATTTCTGGTAATTCTTTTCTCTATCTATCTTAACATAATATCCTATGTTATCTCAATGGAAGCAACGATCCACTCTTCGTGTTTATTATGTGTATTTCAAATGTTTCCGTCTTTCGCCTCAACCGCAGCAAGTACGCAAAAAGTACGTGGCCAGGTTTATTTCGGACGATCTTGCTTCCAAGGCTTTCAATTAAGCGCCGATTGGGACCTGTTCAGAGTGTGCGGCATATCCAATTCCACATCCATGACGCTGGTCATGCTGGTGCATCCATAGTTTATCATTAGATATTTTTAGGCTTTAGGTTTATAAAGATATAGAGTTGATGCAAAATATCCTTATTCACATCTTACATAACAGCACAGATTTAACGTCTTTTTTATTTTTATATAGATGTGCTGCACATTTTCCGCATCAATAGTGTAGATATGTACAAACCCACTTATGATTGCATTAGTCAGACTATATGAACTAACTTATGTTAAGTACACAATATATTTTATTTTATGAATAAAGTTGCTGAAAAACACTTAACCTAAATAATAATTATTTTTCTAACTCGTAGTTTAAAAGACCTTCTGTCAGACCTCTTATGAAAAAATTGTTATATTGTTCTGAGGATTTAAAAAAATCGGTAGTCAAATTCCGTTTAAATATATATATTATGCATCCCATACGAGATTATAGTCAATGTTAGATTCGCAATCTAATATAGTTGAGTAGTGGCATATTTGATGTTGGGTCCTTGAGTATCCTCTAAGGTACAAGTTATAAAGTTCTTCTATTTGTGTTGCATTCCATGCATATTAGCTTTTCTATATTATATGAGTGGGTTGATATTACAGAGCAAATATTACTTAAAAATATTATTTTCCATAAGTGTAAGACTAAATACATTTTATAATGTGTTTAATTTTTTAACTTGAAAGCGAATTTCCGCGGACCACGCGAACACCAGTTAGCACTCATTATGACAGATCAATTAATTAGTTATCACGTGATTCCTTGCTCTCTATTTATTTTAGACGGCTTGAATTTATTTAAACAGAGATTTGGACAATTAATGTGTATTAAAATCTCTTTGTGAGTATGGATTATCTGACAAGCCTGCCGCGCTCGGTTTGTTAGCGGGCGATTATATTCGTTAGGTCTCTATCACTGTGACCGTTTTCATTTAAGAAGATCATAATAATATGATCCATGTATCTATTAACCTGTATACGATAACGCGCAAGGTATTATATTTATAAATTCGTGGCTGATGAAATTTAAACATGAATAAATTGACTCAAGCGTCTTATGATAAATTTTACAGTGATTTATTATGGATGAGTGTTTTTATGATTCCATTTTCCATTAGACCTATATTTCGCTTCGAGATGCTTCGGTGGCCCCGTGTCATAGGCGTCTCTATTTACAAAGTTGAATGATATTAGTATGCCATATTTATCTGCGATCATTATGGTCTTTATCTAATTCCGTTTATTCCGCGTTACGAGTATCGAAGTGTTGTTACACACTTTGCAGTGTATGTATTCCAATTTAAATTATTGTTTTAATTGGGACCTCTTATATAAATCCTCACTCAATCGGGCCATTTTTAACGAAGGCCCTTTCGGTTAAAATTTAGGATAATTAAAGCGATCGAATGCCGACGACGACACCCGATAGTTGCTCATTAATTGACCGTCATTAGTTGAATTGGATGCAATCAATTTCTAACTCGTATTTCTGTTCTTAGTTCTTGATATTGCTATATAGTTACACACAGCACATACAATATTATAATTTTAAAGTTATGATCGCGTTATGGCGCGTCTTCTGTGATATAAACGATCGTAACTCGCGATATTTTAGCCACAACAGAATCGATACTCTTATTGAACAAATTTAATTTGCCTTAAAAACAGTTTATTTACCTTCAATATAATAGTATTTCTGGTTGAAGGATAATGAAATTCTCGTCTCGTAATAGGCTAAATTATTGTTTTTCCCTAAAATCATCTTTTTGTCTATTTAACAAACAATAGAGCATTTTTCTTTCTTATCCTTAAAAAGCATTAGTTGTAATAAAAACTGCAACAATTGAATGGCTATATTAAAGTCTGTACATCGGCCACCAAATGATAAATTTAATAAAATAAAACGATGGGAAATGGTTTCAAGCTGCCTTGCAGTAAACCGCTGTTTATACTACTATCTGTGTTTTCAAAAAAGTTTGTCAATATCAGTTGGAATATAATTGCAATACATACAATTACTATAAACTGCGAGTAAAACGTACCTGAAAAGTGAATTGTAAATATATTAAGACATATATATAAAACTCGATGTATGTGTGCTTTCGCGTGTATGTTGTGTGTATTTGTATTAAACTACGATTAATGTTCGCAACCATTGAATAAATGACGGTTTTGGTATCGGTTTGAGTAAGTACTTTGTTGCAGATAGGCTTGACTGGCGAAGCGGTGGCTGGCGCGACTCATGACGCGCTTCAGACATCAAAGGTAATCTATGATTGTATATAAAGGGTACGAAAGATCAAATGCTTTTTGAGATACACAATGCAATATTTTATTGTCAGTAAAGTGCATTGATCCTCTCCTCACACTCGCAACTCGGTCAATTCAATAATGCGACGTACTGAGGACTACGGATTCAATCACTTTGACACTTATTCTCGGCTTTATATGCTAATAATTATTAATGAATGATTCTGCTGTGAATGAACTTCGAAAAACAATACAGAGTTTCGTAAGATTATTTAATGCGTTATGCCAAGGTTGTCCACAAGATCGTTCGAACATCTCTAATTAACATACTGGATAATTCATTTCTGTGCAGACATATTTGCAGAGGCCTTGGATGTTCTATTAATCGATACATTTAAGTTCGAAAAAAATATACTCATAGAATATATGTATTCCTCTTCTACTAACGATAATTATATATATAATATTTTTTTTACACATTATCATAATAATAATTTCTACATTTTGTAATAATAAACTGTATTTATTATACTTTTTTATACATGTATTTGTAAAATAAAAAAGCGTCATGAGATATTACTGTTTGTTGATGACATTTCGCTTTGTTTAAAGTGAAACGTAGACATCCATTACTTGAAAATGTAGGCAGTGCAATTTGCCAGCACGTTCACTGGTTAACAAATTAATAAAAATACAAAATGTATCATCTTTGTAACAACAAATATAAAAAATACGAATGCTTGAATAAAAATTAAGTATGAGAAAAAAGAAAATTGGCTTTGTTGATAAGACCGTGTCCTTAGTTATTACGTTAGTCATTCAAATAGACTGAGTTCCGCGTTTGCAGTTAAAAATATTTTTGACCTTACTGACGAGAATACGACGCGGCTCGTTGCAGCTATTTACATAGCATTTTGAAACTCGTAACTAGTACCGTGTGCTTCTATTGCACCGTGCCCTCTGATAATAAAGATGTTTTATATTTTTTTACCGGCTCAGGAGGCATCCATTGCTGGCTGAGGTACGCTTTCATACAAGCCTCCGCCGGCAAAGCCCAATTCCGCGTATGATCGCCCTAATGAATCGTTTCATTAGCTCTGCACCAGAATGTGACATTTTTATGTCAGGGTTAGGAATGATAGTGGACGAACTAAATACCTACCATTTAAATAATCTTTTTTTTTAAATTTATTTTCAACTTTTACTTATTCCTTACTTAATTTAACAGGCATTTGAACCGCGCATCGGTTTGCCTACATTATTTATTTTAATAAATGAATATCTACTATAGATTGTTTTCAATTACTTACTTACTTGTTGCTCCCATTACTGTACTGCTTGTGGTCATAAAAAAATAAGTATTTAAAGGTTTACACAGTCGAGAATATACACTTGCAGTTTTGTGTGTAGATAACTAGACAGGCAAATAAACAATGTTACGAGGCAATCAGTGTTCATTAAGCCGCCTCAATGCCTCAAACAGACGGGTGCCGTGCATCTGACATTATTAAAATATCATTCGCCATGTGACCGTTTTATCGCAATGTGGATTTAATCGATACACTATGATCATTTCACATCTGAACTACAATTAGTTTTGAATCCCGAAGGTATATACACGTGTTAATATTTGGTGTGATTTATGGTTCAGTGAGGATTGAGGGAATGAGAATTATTTGCTGTTTCTATATAGGTACTACACAGTATTATCTATCAGGTGGCATTAAAACTTAATTTGGTTTAAACAGACTTTGTTTATATCCAAATTTTAAAATTAAACTTTTATTGAAAGTGCGTGTTGATTAAAATAATAAATACATAATGCTTTGAAATCGAACGGGGAGAGGGCGACCCTGTCATAGGCACGCAACAGGTGCCCCCCGCCGTTGACAGACGGACAGTTCATTTATTCGTAAAATTGTATTTTATGTGAACATTTTAGACTTGATTCATACAAATCATGATGTGTTGAAACTATAACGCACTACCATATATATATAGAAATTATAATATATCTGCTTATTCTGCAGTTACACAGACTTTGTTAAGTTGCCCTAATAAAATAGCAAAAATTTATTATTTTTGCATATTGAAAGCATAGCATTTTTTTTACATTTCCACATAATCTGGGCGACATATTCATTTTAATTCAGTTAGGTAGTATATGCAATAGCTAATGTCGCTCACTGGACTTGTCGACTATTATAATCTGATTATTAAAGCGAACCCCAGTTTTGTTCCAGCTTTGACTAATATTAGCTAATATTACGTTGTAATAATGTTACTTTATGTTTGTGGCTTCAACTCAATCATTGTGGTGTACGGGGATTTTGTTTGTCTTGAAAGTTCCGACTTCAACATAAACTCCAATCAAAATCATATTGATAAACTTGATTTAAAGCAGTTTGAGACTTATATTCGTATATAAAATATCTAGACGAGTCTTAGGTGACTCGTACTTAAGTTATGTTGTAATGAAGAAAATAATTAGTACTAGTTGGCAAGTGTCGGGTGTCGGTATATCGGGTAACGCGGCACGTAAAAGCCGCTAAAGCTACGGGCATAATAGAAAAATATATTATTTGACCGATTTATCGTTTTTGTTTGGTACTTTATAAAAATATATGAACCCATTTTTTTGTAGGGCTGAAAATCAATTAACGAGTGATTCGATGGACTGTGGACGAGGCGTTTGTAGATTTTTTGAGACTTGAGTACAGGTATGAGATGTCCTTCAGTATTAGAATATTGTCGGCTGTGGGCATTACGTGATATATATTTCTGAGCCTATCATGTATATATCATCTGAAAGCCTTTGCCATGACTTGACTTGGAAAGTAAAACTACGTGATCGAATCGTTTTTATTTATTTCGTTCGTCTTAATTAAGAAAAAGGGTTGCTATAAAATAGTTATTAAATTAGTAGGGGAGTTGCTAAATACAAATGGGCAACCCCTATAGGAAAACATTTCGCGACAAAAGAACAAACTTTGCCAATCTCTGACTTTGTTCGGCTTCTGAAATGGAAATTGTACATTTATTGTGGTGTGGTAGATTCAACAACATATTATATATATAATAATAATAAATAATATACGTGACGATGATTTGCATTATACATATTAAAAACTTATGCATAGTGCGAGTACAATATTGTAACATGCATTAATAATACATTGATATTTTTTATAGGAATTTAAATATTCTCTACCTGAAATATAATTTGTTTACGGGCAAAGACCAACCTCACAAATACAATATAATACGTTTCTTTAATACTCAAATTGTGTTCGTTTGCGGAAGCTTTTGTTTGCAATAACAAATCAAGTTTTGAATATATTAAATGTTTTTTTTCGTGTGGTTTTAATATTACTATATAATATTAAATTTTGATTAATGGTAAAGGCTAACTAATGCATTCACTTTGTAGAATATTAACTGACATTTATTTTATGAACTGGACTCCGCTTTTATATTAGAATATGTTTTTTACCTGCACGCGATCACATTTCAGCGTTATTCTCGAATGTGTGGTTTCTCCGGATAACGTTCGAACGTAAAAGATTATCTGCCACTGTTAATGTTGGGGGTAAGCCTTATCAGAAGCCGAGGGATGTGAACAACGCCCCTGTGGGCGAAAGCCGCTTTATTTGCTATCAGTAATCAGCGAGCCACTGCGTTGTGCAGTTGTCGCCGGAGAGGCTGAGCCGCTGTGGCGCGCCATGACGCGCGAATTTGGTCGCGTGCAGGACTTCTACATGCAGTTACATGATTTGCAACAACCACTTCACTACCCCTTCGATTTGCAGTGAGTTATCTCTATATTTCAATCTACGTTTTCGTTTTCTGCTTTTTGGAATGTGTTAATTTTGTTAAATTGTAGAATGATTTGGGATGGGTGAGTAAGGTATTACGATCACACACTTTGTACACTTCACACCGACATAGGACTACGGCTTAAAATTGAATCAAAAAGAAATGGCAGAAAAATATTGCAAAGTTACGTAAATCATGCTAATAATATTAGTCATTGCTGTGAAAAATATACCACAACCGGCGTATTTTATTCTGAATAAATCATACGAATTGTTTTTATATTTTTCGTTATAGCATAGAAAAAAATTTGTTGAAACGAATTTTCAAACCATTGTTTATAATTTTGTTGTTGGCACAATATCATGAATTATGCTAACTGCGTGTTTTATTTGATCGAAGATAGGGATAATAATATAATTATTTTTAAGTATGTAAGAACTGAGCTGATGAACTTCGAACTGATTTTTAAGTATACAGTAAGAACTGAGCATAAAATGACAGATTATTTATAATTATATTTGATGGAGGAAATCAATTACACTGTTGATCGTTCGCATCTGTTTGAAAATGAAATATTACCATTAATAAAGTGAGTGTGCTTCTATTAGTTTACTTTAGTTCGGAATACCATAACTAAAAAAATATATACAAACTATAACGGATCAGTCTTTTTCTATTATTTGACTGCTGGTACCCAAAAGCATGAAAAAGCTGGACAGTTGTGACTTACGATGTCATATGAATAAAATTCAGAGTATAGATAATATATAGAACTCATTATTTGACTAATATGTATTCAATACATAAAATACGTATTTTTCTTTAGGAATAATATTAATAGTTCTCAGTCCTAAAATAAATTTGTAGATATAAATGTTAATAATTAGATCTGCAATATATCAGAAGTAAGACGACTTTTTGATTCTAAAAACTTTGTTAAGAATAATATAATGTAAATTGGAATAAGTTTATCGCGTTCGGGTAGCTGTGATCTTCACTAAATTGACTTTTGACCATCAAGTCTGGTCTAAAGTAAATGTTAGGTATAGCATATTATTTGGAATTAGTTCTAGCCACATTCGGTAATTAAATTATATTAGTATTAATGGTCTACAATTAAATTGGTTCTGCATAGTCATAAGGCTGCAGGTATTATAGGTAAATTAGATTCATTGCAAAATCGATTCAAATTTGTGCTTGTTCGTACGTGTCCCAACATATCACAGGGCGGAATTCGGTGGGTTTCGTTTTAAATTAATCCTGCTATTGTGCACTTCCACATAGAGAATTAATATTTTTTTAAAAATGAAAATTACGTCTATATTCTATGGGTCAAACTATTATTACTACGGTAACCGAATGAAATAAAAGCATTTTTAAATTTTGATATCATTTTAGTGACAGCATAATATAAAGCCGACTCATATATGTGAAGTAAAACCTCGAGTGATAAGGTAAAGATAGGGGTGAAAAGTGGCATGAACGAGCCAGTTTACATACAATACGGGCCAAAAAAGTATAGTATCTATAATTAAAAAATAAAACAACCATTTTCGTTTTTCTTAAATTATTATTAAAGTAGGTCATTTTGAAAAAAGAATATCAAAATACCAAATAAAAGCGAAAAATGTATTGTATTTCTTTCAAATAGCATTTAGTTTTTTCCTCATATTTTGGTATTGGTAAAAGTGCCATTTAAAGTTTTGAACGAGCGAGCCTGCATATTAATAAAATACTAGAAAACAATTTAACAAATCCTTAAATCCTTTCTGTAATTTTAAGACGTTCTAATAAACATAACAACATAACATATTATAAGCAGATTATAATTATTAAATAAAACAAATAAAAAGTTCTATCAAAGACAATTAATATTTTTTTTATCAAAAACTCAACAACCTTTTTTTAACATTAGCTAGTATCATCGCCCATTAGCTGATAAATGATAGTCATTGTGCATTTTTTAAAATATGTTAGATGTTTCATTCAGATGACCTTTTATTATTGCCAGCTCTTTCAAGGATTTCCCGGCACTTTTATAACTCATTCCTGAAAATGTAACCTTAAAAATTACAACAATGACAATACTTTTGCTGCACAATTTTTACGTAATTACTAGGCCAATTATGTGCCGAACGTAATCTATAATCCTTGTGGATGTGTGGTCTGTGGAAAAACAACTTATATTAAGCGAAATATGTACTTGTGAACAAAAACTATGATTCGAAGCAACCTTGGTTCTGGCGAACTCTCAATTTTTTATGGAATATGAAAAAAGACAGTTTAAAAAAAAATCAACATCGTTCATAAACTACAAAAATATTTCAAATAGCTCTACATTATAGTTTACAATACCTTTAACATACATGCATATAATTGTAATAAAAGTAACAGACTTTTCAAATAAAAGCATAAATTAATTCAAATTCATAAATCGGACACATAATTGATGTTAATAACATAAACGTATCAATTTATTCAGACAATGAATTAATAATTGTTATATCTTGTATCAAGCGTACAAACGATGTACTAGAAGTGCTTGTTAATTACGTATTAAGTATTGCAAGGTCGAGGTGCTGAGCTCGGCGATGGTGTAATACAATGCAACGAGCTGCAAGCGATAAGCAATGTACCCACACCTGCCACTTTTGTTGCCAGTACCGTGTGATGCTGTTTGCAAACATTGCGCGTTTCTGAACGATTATTATTAGTCGTACAAAACGCGTAGTTAAACTACTCCTATGTAGCTGTTATGTGACGATTTAAACACTCGCACACTTCAATACTCCATTCGTGTTACTCGTATTGTATTAGATTCGTAATATCCATTGGAAACCCTGTCTGAAAAATTTATCATTAAAAGTAATTGAAACGGTAAAGAACTTTTGATTGGATTCTCAATTAAAAATATTTCTCGCTTCCAATTTTCACGAGATTGAAATATTGAAAAGTTTTATACAGTAGTCGAAGGAAATATCGGTTGATTTTTTTGTAAATGAAGATGAATATTTCTTGAACAATTAAATAAAGTCGTAATAGTAACGTTGACGTTATATTAGTAATGTAGAGACGATTGAAAAAGTGCATATATAAATATTGCAATTGATATAGATAAATCTATCTTATTCAATGTCAACATTGAAAGATTTAGATATGAAGTGTACATTTATTTAATTTTTTTATATTTAAAAAGTATCGTATTAATAGTGTAATTACACATTCAAACGTAAACAGCTTGTTTTCTTACATTATAATAAATTTAAAAACGAAACGTTGGAACACACATTATCTTTCTTAACCCTAATAATTGTAATTCCAGGGGCAGTATTTCCTTATCTTGATTCTCACCTTTTTCTTATAATTTTATACGATCGTCAATAGTTCTTAAAATACGCAGGTGCTAGCTTTGTAGAACAGATATCTTTAACTGCTGTCAGCAGGTTCATATCTTTTCTTTATTTTAGTATCGTATTCTTTTATTATACGATGCGGTTTTAGTTCCATCTGTCCGCACCTTTTTGTACAACGCAAATTCTAACAAGACATTTTTTTTTACTTTAAAGCGATTCTCTTACATCATCATCGCATACAACCGTTATTACTCTCGATTCCAAAATTTCCTCCACACTGCTTTTTTTTTTAATGTAATAGGAGACAAACGACGCCGACGCCGCCCCTGGACACCTGCAACGCCAGGAAGCTTACAAATGAGTTGCCGGTCTTTAAGGAAAGGGAACGCCCTTTTTCTTAAGGTCCCCAAGTTTCTGCGCTGGCAGTTGGTTCCACAAAGAGGTGGTGCGCAGCAGAAACTGCCCTAAGAACCGCACAGTTGTGGAGCGCCAGACGTCAAGGTGGTACGAATGGAATTTCATATTCTGCCTTGACCTCCGGTGATGGAATTCATCTGCAGGTATTAGTCCGAACAATGCATCAGAGTACTCCCCATGATAAATGCGATAAAAGATGCAGAGGGAACCTATATCTCTACGCAGAGCCAAAGAATCAAGCCGATTGGAAAGAATGGGGTTGTCGACGATACGAGCCGCTCTGCGTTGTATGCGATCAAATGAAAGGAGCTAGTATCGGGGTGCCCCCGCCCAGAAGTGAGAACAGTACTCCATATGAGGCCGAATTTGCGCTTTATAGAGTTGCAAGCGATGGCCCGATGTGAAATACTGACGCGCCCTGCTGAGTGCACCAAGCCTTTTGGAGGCTTAGTTCGCCTAAGCCTTCCAAATGATTGCAGAACTGGACTTCGCCCGATATATCGACACCAAGAATTCCAATACTAGCTGAAGCTTTTAGAGGAGTCTTATCGAATAGTGGGGCTACGACAAAGGGATTCTTTTTAGCGGTAAACGCGCAAACCTGGGTCTTTGAGGGGTTAAAGTGGACTCAGTTAAGTTGAACCCCAATCTGAGATTCCACGCAGTAGAGTCTCGACTTCAGGCAAAAGTTTGTCCCGGTACTGCTCAACATCAACCCGAGAAATATTTGCACGGCCGTGATATAGATATTCTCCAGTACGGTCATATAGAGCTTCTCATTCAATCTTATCTAATTTGATATAACATTCTTTTCAGTTTTTATCAGTTCCGTTCTCATAAATATTTTTTTTTATCCGAATAATATAATAAGTAATACAATAGTACATAGGTTTATAAAAAGCTTTTAAGCGATGCTGATATACTTCTAATATAAATAACTTCGTCATTTCACAACGTTATCTTACAACTATAATTGTTTCTACGGAATATCAATTTCAGCGTAGTAAGGTTAACTGGGCTGTTCTACTCGTATTACATAAGCTATATTAATAATCAAAACAATGTTATGATGCAAGCAATTTCACACAGATCCCGTGTATGACAACTTCTAGTCTATAGCCCAAAAGTAAGAGTTCAATAGATACGCCCAACTTCTAAGCGACACACTGTCGAAGGACATTTCTCATTGACTTACAAACGCAAAACACTTGCCTTGCCGTCGATCACCTGGGTTGTATATACTTAGTATGGGGCTTAGCATAGGTGAACAATAAATCTCACTAGCGGGGCATATTACATGACTAATTGAATTAAAAGTGCTCGAGTTTCTATTTGGTAATTTGAATAACAAAACAACATGAGACAATAAACATGGCATACACGAGGGTTGGACTGAATAAAATATTTGATGATCGCACAGTTTTCGATCAGATACACGAGTTAATTATTTTATGGCATGTTTTTTTACATTTTCACTCGATAAATAGCTGTTATCACACTGACACTTTGTTAACATCATTATGGACTTGCAAATGCACTTATCTTTTATTCTGAAAATAGTGTCGTACCCAACTAGTGAAGTTTGGCAATCACATCCCTGGTAGACTCATCTGTTGCCTTTCGGAATAGCTGTATACCATAACCACGACATATTTTTCTTCTACGAACTTCCTTCTACCGTTGACCTTTCCCAACACTATTAATTGCATCTTTTTAATTATCAATTATATATAATCAATCGCCATTTATTTAAAATGCATACATACTGCAAGGACAAGATGAAAACAATGTTATAATGTCGGTTATAGGATAGCATAGAACACAACTCCACTGAGGTTTATATGACAAATCACTTAAAAGGTAATTTCGAGAAATGTATTAACAAACCACGTCAACCATCCATGGCTAATAATAAACTTAATTAAATAGTCTGCAGGTGTTCAAGCAACACCTATTCTTGTTGAGAAACCTTAAAATTATAATCATTTAATAACGTCGCATATTATTTATAAATAATACGTACCTAAACGATAAATGAAACCACATTTTCAAAAGTTGAGGCCTAAGTATATTTTTAACCTCCGTTCACCCTTAATAGATACAAAGCAAATAAATAACGTCGGGCACTCGTTTGATTTAAATTTAAAAATGATTTCGTAACAAGACTTGACTTTCCCAATCTGTAAGATATAAGTTTCGTACTTCAATTCGGAGAAGCCTTACGAATGCCTTGAAGGTTTGCTGTTGGGTTCAGAAGAGAGATGGGGGTGGAGGGGGTGTTCTAAGTTAAACTTAATTAGCCTTTATTGTATTAGCCACGATCGATCTACCTACTACTTAATATGTATGATTAAGTGTAACTATTAGATCGTTAAAATAGAGATACTCATATTATACAAGTGATGAAATTAAATCGTTAAATAATTAACGTTTAGTTCTTGCGTATAATATTAAATACAGATGATACTTAAAGATTAACTTGTTCATCCCATTCAGCCTCATTGTACTGAGACAAGATAAGAGGTGGCTGAGGAAGGGGCGTGCCTCAAGAGCCGCCCACTGAGCGCCCCGCCCCTCCTGGAATAAATTACAAACTACCACTACCGGCTATCGAAAGTATTGCAATCATAAAAACCTTAATTAAAATAAAATATTACATAACTACATATATAGGACAGATGCGAATCAGAGTTCCAAACGATTTAACGAGTACCTCCGCGGTCTAATTGTATAACTGTTATCATCGTTAAACCCATGCCGCATGGGTACATGACAATTATTTATCGCGTATATATTTTAAACCCGTAAAATTTGGTAACACGGAACAGCTTCTTACTTCGGCTTCGGCATGTTTAGCATGAATAAACACTGACAACTTACGCCAATATATGTTGATATTATTTATGAAAACTCGGTCGGCATCAACATAAAACCGAAATAGCTGAAAGGTTTTAAAACTATTCTTTAAAAAAGGAAAACGATATCTATTTAATTTGCCAATCGAATGATAATTAGTACACGCCGTTCGCAAATCCAATTATTAAGTCCGCTCACAGGGTCTTATGACGTATTCATTTTCCTATTTTGTTTTCCAATATTAGGAACTTTGCAGACATTTAAGTTGTGTAGTTTTACTTTATGTGTGGATAAAATGAAATTTTTCAAAGAAAAGGCGCACGCACCGTTATATGGCCAGAGTTTCTAATAGACTTGTTCAATTATTGTTTTTTCTCAGTTTTAATTATGTAACTGTATGTGTCGATGAGTGGAATAAATTACATCATTCTCATGCTTAAGTATCTTGTTTCATAATTGGCAATTCATCTGCTATTAAAATATTTTATCCTTTTTATAAGTCGAGCCGACAAAACTCATTAATTTTAAAATGAGTTATGGTAATGATTTAACATATTATGATAAGTAAATTATGAGACATGCGTATTTTTTTTTCACCGTGTAGTTTTAGTTGACTCAACTTTTAGTCTGGACAATTCGAAGCATTAATTTCCTTGAACACTCTGTTTTCGTTAAACGTTGTATTGTTGCTACTGCAGCCTAAAAGCGGAGGTTGACGAAAATCCAAATTTAAAATATATTTTATATATTAAGTTAAAATAATGACCAAGAATTGTCACAGTAAATAATTGTTTCATAATTATGAAGTTAACACGTGTACACTCGACGAGCATATAAATACATCCTTACTGGAGTTATTGAGTTGGCGCAACAAGTCACTGGAGCGTTGCGCAACAGATTTGTTAAGCCCCGTGGTACCGCAAACAAACTTGGTGCTCGCCACCGCAAATACGTTCAATACAAAGGTACAGGTTAGTCGAAGAACACTGGTATTACTAATGACTCAGCGAACTTTAAAGATGTAATAGGCTAACTGTAAATCGCGCCAAGTTACCAGCTCTTTCTACACCATATCTAAGACAGTGAAATATTCATAAATCATTGAGATAGCATCCTCTAAAGTCTATATAGTCCATAATGTAGAAATTGTGTGTTAATTTGATTTCTATTTGCTCCATCATAAGACAGTGTTTTAGTTCACTGCGCCCTGTCGATATCTTCTTGCAAGTGTTTACAGACGTATACGTCTCGGATTTCCAGAGAGCAACTTGATATGGTCTGCGGAAAGTAGTCGTAGCTTGGTTCAACACAGTCGGTTAAACGATTACCATTTTCGCGAACTAATTGGCCCCAGATTACTTCCCTGACTCACGCCTAAAGGGGTTATGGTGCAAATTGTGACTTCGAGTGTACTACAAGTATTGTATTATATATGTCGCAGAATAGACATTGTTCTCAACTAGCTGGGTGGGCTTGATGTTATGGGTAATTGGCGAGTGAATAACACAACCGATTTGAGATGCTTAAGCAAAGACTGGACTTCGAACACACTGTCACAACAACGTAATGGCGTCTTGAGTCCACTCGAAGCGCTAACTCTGCTTTGATATGTTCTAGTAATGCTCTAATTTAGAGAAACATGAATTCACTCTTCAAATCTTAAAATAGGCGGATTCAGCGACCTCAAGGTCGCACCAGAGTATTAATTTAGTAGACAATAGTCCTTAGATTAACTAGATTTTGTTATTTATGACTAATATAATACAATTGAATTATTAATTATTGTTTAATATTAATTCTGTCTACTAGTAGAGTTATGAGTTACCCTTTTGCTGTTTGAGCATAAATATTGTGTATGTAACACAGACGTTATTATAATCACAGAAGGGGACTGTTGTGTATTATCATATGTATTGTGACAAGAACATTCAGTAAGTACCATCCATATACATATACGATGCGATGACATAACGTTGCATAGAAACGAGTATTAGTTTAATTACGTAGTCGCGATAAGTCCACGACGGCCATTGTCAGGGACAACTGCAATCGGCTTACTGACTCTGAGATCGTTTTACAAACACTACATCCGTTGAACATCAATTTTCTTGCGTATTTATGATTTTTTTATAGTAAAGCTAACACATTTATGATTATTTACCAATAATAGTTGATCAATAAATTTAGTTACGTCCAAAATATTGTACTAATGTTTGTAAATGTCATTCGAATGATTTTGTTTTATACAAAAATAATATAAACATGAAAAAGTTTGCGAGGCCACCGTCGCTCGTTATTTGCTTATAAGCCGATTTATCAATCTGTATCGATTCAGGGTTAACGTAGTCATACGACGGTGGTAATGTAATACTAACAGTTCTAGAATAATATTTATTTGCATTATATGTGAAAAAAATATAATTTGTATGTATGTAAGGCTACGTATGTTCCAAAATAAACTGGTTTGACAAGAAGACCCACAACAAACTTGGCTGGTTTAACTATTATATAAAGGATTTACCTTTGTTTTTAAATATAGTTTTGACAATAATATTTATGAATATACATACTTATAATTCACGAGATGGGCATCTCTAAGTGGATAACGAGACACTTGCGGTGTGTGAATTTCGCGTTGTCTAGTAGTAGCAATTTGTTTATAAAATCATGAATTGCAATTGATATATAAATGCGTAAATCTATACAATGTATGTATGGATTTGTGTTATTAACTAATGTATACAGTAGTATAAATATAATAAACGAACATTTTATTGTTCGAACGATAAAGACGATTATATTGTAAAATAATTAAAATCCATTCTGTCATCGTCGACTCAAGGATTCTGTTAAACAATCATTTGTATTCGTTATTTCACATGTAATTATTTAAAAAATCTAATCTTTTTAATATTGAGTTTTACCATTATATCATTCGCCAATTCATTCGTGAACGTTCATTTACATTTTAAGTATGTAAATTGGGCAGAATTGCTTGAGTTATCCTCTATGGCAACAAAAATTGAGATCCAGAGATTAAAACGACGGGTAATAGAATTATTGAAAACATGTTACCAAGAGGTAGTTATGTTAACAACATCTCAGTATTAAAAAATAAACGATGTTCTCAAAGTATTTATAGTATAATTTGAAACTCGTGTCGGTTCGTTTTTTTTTATTGTAATAACAACTCGGAACTTTAATTATTTTCCAATACACAAATAAAAAATCCTTGTATTAGTGGGTCGGCGGGGTACGAGGTGACAGCGGGCGCGGTGGCGGATGCCGTAGCGGGCGTTACATCTGAGGCTGGTCCGGCTGCGGCCGCCGAGACGGGCCTCATGCCGCACGCTCCGCACCCGATGCTGCACGATCAACGAAAGAGGAAGGGCCCGCACTTGTGAGTGTATCTACTTTCTAACAAGCTGAGATTGTAGTAAGAAAGGGTACAATTCTAAGGCCTAGTCTAGTCTTTTTTACCCACAAAACCCACTACTATAATAAGTCACTAGGAGCAATAATATTTATTTATATATGTATGTTTTTTCTTTGTGAACTAGATTTGAAGTCTTACAAGTAGTCCTCATAGTATCAAGTAGCAAGCGGTGGTAACTTTCTGCACCAATCTACATACTAATCATTACAAGAATAACAATCTATATATATATATATATATATATATATATATAGTATATTTTTCAGCTCTGAAACTCATCTATATGAATATCTAACGGCTCTTATTATATAAGCGATCAAAAAATCACCCTGTGTTAATAGACAAAAGACGAGTCATTCATAAAAACCTATATCGATTATGAACATCACCGGAAGCCTAGCATAACATATTGTATATCCACTAGATTACACTCTCAAACGCGTAGGGGGACTTTCTGATTCTATTACTGAGGTATTGATATTGGATTGGCCATGGCATAATATTGTGGTTTGAAATGTTTTTAAATCGCGTTCGAGTTAGGTTCCTTGGTAAGTTATGTACTAAACTATTTATGTTCTTCAATAGTGACGGTTATGAGATGCCGAGGTGTGAGGTGTCCCATTCGGCAACTTCTGCTGCGCCTACGCACATGCATCAGACATCCAGTGTTACGCGCAAAAGGAAGCCATCATCATAGTGCGTATTGTTAATATTTTATTATGTCTATTGTCTGGACTAGAATAGTCCATTGATTGTAAAAAATAGCACCAGAAATATATTTGTTATTGTAATTTTATGTGTTTTGTATTCAATGCGAATATTGAATAGTGGTGTTATGTGCGGTCAGATCTTAGATCACAAAAAATTTAATGTTCTTTGAATTGTTGTTATTGACGTTTACAGGCTAAAGTAACTTGTGATGCTTAGCATTCTTAAGCCGCAATAATTGTTACGACATATAGATTTCATATCATCAGTGTTGTAAGTTTACTTAATAAAAAAATGTGAAAGACCATAACATCTGTGTACACATTGTGGTGTTATTCCTATATAAAAGTATCGAACATTTATCACTTTTTTATGGTTCCGTTGTGAAAAGTTTAAAACGTATCCCACTAAATAGCGCAAAATAAAGGTACTAGTATAATGATTTGTTAATTCCAGTTCAGGGACCTTAACATACGAGGATGATACAACAGACGATTCCCGATCTACCCGTACTCTGCCCGATAAGAAGTAAGTTTTATGTATACAAAAGGTGTTCGTTCATTTTTCATTTAATAACTACCCAATGGTTTTATATTGCACATCCTAAAATTGCGAATTAATTGATTAATTTGCCTGCAATGCTGTTGCGAACATAATATTTTGTTTTGCGAAATAATTATTTATGTATAAATTGTTATTTTATTTTATCTAGACGGGTTTAACCACGGCGAAGCCAATACAGCCTCTGATGCGCAATAATAGCAACGAAAAACATAGCATTATAAATCATTCAGTAAGAGTAGTATGAGATTAGGGCTGCACATTTTTTATGTCAAGTGAGTCTCTGAGAGACTCCCTCCACACGTTTACTCTTCGTACAGTTTCATTATCGTTTGAGGCATAAAATGTCCTCCCATAATTCAATTCACTCGTTGGTTTAAAAACTATAGTTCGGTTCCTACTTCTATGTGTATTAATCTAGAGTAACTGACTGACTATTATCGGTTATCAGACAGAACCACAGTGAAATAGAGAAGCGGCGTCGTGACAAAATGAACACGTACATTTCTGAGCTGAGCGCGATGGTGCCGATGTGTGGGGCAATGGCCCGTAAATTGGACAAGTTAACTGTACTACGAATGGCCGTGCAACATCTGCGGTCGGTACGCGGGGCGATGTCTGCAGGTTTACCATATTTATTAGACTCATACTGGTAGCGAATATGGGCGGTTGGGGCTAAATTATTTATAATTGTAAACTATCTTTAGGACCTTTGACAGCCAGACCGCGACCCGCCTTTCTTTCTGAGCAGGAGTTGAACGCACTAGTGCTTCGTGCCGCAGCTGATTGTTTCCTGATGGTGGTGGGATGCGACCGTGGACGGCTCTTGTACGTGTCGGCCAGCGTTACTACTATGCTCCATTACGACCAAGTAAGGATTATCATCCGTTGACATTACAGCAGTCCGTTGTAGAATAAGGGATTTACAATATTGTGTGTTTTAGTCTGAGTTATTGGGTCAAAGTCTTTTTGACATCCTCCATCCCAAAGACGTGTCCAAAGTTAAGGAACAGCTCTCCTCATCGGACCTCAGCCCGCGTGAGAGACTCATCGATGCCAAGAGTTAGTTACTTGAATATTTTTAATTTGTCCTGGTCAATAACGTGTGTATACAAATTAATTCACCGTTTGTAGCGATGCTTCCGGTGAAGACGGACTTGGCACACGGCGCGTCGAGACTTTGTCCTGGCGCTCGGCGATCATTCTCTTGTCGTATCAAGTGCTGCGTATCACCCGATCGGAAGCCAGAAGAGGAAGAGTGCAAGCCCCGCAAGAAATCCGGTGACAAGAAGTACTGTGTCGTGCAATGTACCGGTATGTACCTACCTTAGGTGACTCGTAAGTTGTAAGTGGATTCGGGTCTTTCAATATCGCACTCCTCAGGCTACCTAAAGTCATGGGCTCCGGCCGAAATGTGCGAATCGGGCGGTTCCGCAGAATGTGGCACGGAAGATGAAGCATGCAACCTGTCTTGTCTCGTGGCTGTGGGGCGAGCCGTTCCGGAACTGCTATACCCACCACATCCGACATCAGCTCCATCCACATCCACGAACCGAACTCAACATCCACCGTTGAGGCAGCTTCAGTTCATTTCGCGACATGCACCCGACGGCAAATTTTTGTTCGTTGATCAGAGGTATGTTAGGTTATTCACTGTTCTCTGTCTTTATGATGAGCTTAAGTCATTTGACTTCTCAAATATATATTTCCAGAGTGACTTTGGCGTTAGGTTTCTTACCTCAAGAGCTATTGGGCAGCAGCGTATACGAGTTTGTTGGTCCCGGTGAACTTGGTAAAGTGGCGCGTGCGCACAAAGCCGCGTTACTTCGCCGATTGCCGGCACGGTCTACTGTCTACTGCTTCCGTCGAAAGGACGGCCTCTACGCCAGCCTCATCACTCACTTCAAACCTTTTCGGTAGGTGAAATATACATTTACCTTTTACTGAAGCGCGAATTTGATATGTATTGAATTGAATTTTAATTTAGAAAATAGAAAAACAAAATGTATAAAACCAATGCAAATTGTTTTCTTGCAGCAATCCGTGGACCAAGGATGTAGAGTGTTTGGTGGCAAACAACACTGTACTGGCGGTTGATGTCCAGCCATCTGGTGATACAGTATACGATGGCCAGGGTTACAAAACCTCTGCGCTTCACGGGATGCCTTGCCATTCAGGTATCTCTCCAAGAACCTTCTAATATGCTCTAGTAAATTTCAACCATGTACTTTGACCGGTTTCCGATTTGAAAATATAGTTAGTAGGTATGACTTGGCCAATTGCAGTCTATTGTTGATATCCGCTCACACGCATAAGCTTACCCGATTGTGTATTAGTATATTATGATGTTTACCTAAGTTATATTATACGTCCTGTGTCATATATAAAGTCCTGACTATAAATTATTGTTTTAGTTTATCAGCCTTTTAATAGATCTGTGTTTTTTTTAATGTTTGGCGTATTTATAAATAATATATAGCTTTTATTTATTGAATGCGATTTCGTTTGTGTCATTTCAACTGTTATTTGCTTGCATTATTTTTATTTTTTATTTTACCGAAAATGTTTGTGTTAAAGCGTCCAACGCTCAACAGTATTCGAAGATTCAATGTGTGTACTTGTTTGGATTTAGAAGTGTGTCCATGTGTTTCAGAAGGTGAGGAGGCGGATGTGGAAATGCAGCGTCTGATCGGCTCCCAACTGGAATGTCACAAAGTAGGATCTACCATCGCTGAAGAGGCACTGCGTCGGTCATCAAACGACTTTTCACCAGAATTACCGGCGGAACTCTTGCAGGATGCCCTTTTTCATCACCAGGTACAGCTTCTTGTATTGTTTTGTCGCTGTATGAAATCAAAATAGGTTATATATGACTTTACCAAAATCCTTTGGATTTGATAACGTTAGTGCTATAATTTGTTTTGTCATATTTCAGATCTATCATTCAATCGACGTACGGTCCATTGTAAATTGTCATTACAAATGCTGTCTGTCATCTGTCATCGTCTGACATTTTCATAGCTAATCTGTGCCATTATCTGTCAACAAAACGCTGACGAAATGGAATTTTTTTGTTGATTTCATCACTCGTTCTCATAATTTGTTGGAATTTTGTTACAAATGTAACATTTATAGGATATTTCTTTTAAAGAATCTTTCCTGCAAATAAAATGTTAATTAAAAAATATCAAGAAAACGACTATACAGTTTTAAGCCCTTATAAAAATCCCAAACGACTGAATAGAAAAGTTGTTTCATCAGATTTCATGGGTCCATATTGCCATTAGTATGTCAACTATTTGAAGGTTATTGTTCCCAACAGTACCCGTGGTAGGCGATCAGCCTCACCAACTAGTGATCTGGATCACACATGGACCAGCTCACAAGACAACACGTCAGCAACAATCATTTCTTTCATAATTAATGTCCCATCCCATTACAATAAACGCAGTCCGAAAAATACGTATTTTCTTTAACCTAATGTTGGGTATTGTAACATTTGGTTGACTTATTTGTCGATGAATGAAATATGTGAATGAAGTGAATGATGAATGTACCAACAAGGTTCTTTGACGGAATTATTATGGAAATTGTCTGTTAATTGTCAAAAAATTGACAGTCCACTTTTTTTAGTAGTATAATACGCCCGTTATAATAGCAAATTATTTACTAGGTGATATGTCGCGGAGACGGTAGCAGATACACGTTTCGATATGGAAGAGACTTCTGATGACCTCGGCCACCTGCCCCTAATTACAAAGCCCATTTTGTATACATTTTGCGTAATAGTAAACGTTATTTAAAGGCTTTCAGGTGCCCCCTCGTTCTTCTACGCAAGGTATTTGAATTATAGTCCTTGGTCCTGCTTTTCTACGGAAAATTTAAAAGGAATAAAGCCTAATTCTAATGCCTAACGTTGAGGATGGTATTGGTTTCAGTCGTCGCTGATGGACAATTTACTTTGCGGGGATGTAGGCGATGTGGGCGAGGCGGAATGCGCGGCTGTCCGCAACAACGTGCCACTCAGCTCGGCGGGTGCAAGAGCTTCGCCCCCGCCTGACCTGTGCAGCACACCGGTACAGTCTCCGTCGCCAACCGATGGCAACGGTGAAGCCGCTATGGCGGTGATCATGAGTCTCTTGGAAGCGGACGCTGGTCTCGGCGGACCGGTTAATTTCTCTGGCCTGCCTTGGCCGCTGCCTTAGTCCAACTACTTGTTTATGGTATTTTGGCTCACATAATATCTTTTTGTTATATAATACAATTTTGTACAATACAAAAATACAAAGAACAGATTATCGCGTCCATTGATTATATTAACGATCGCAAAGTGTGTCAGAAATGTTGTTTTATTGAAAATGATAAGGTTTTATCGATTTGGTTTGCTAAGTGGCACAAATGTATGCTAAATGTTGCATTTGGTCTTTAAGTGCTTCGATCCTGTTTTTTTGTATATATATATAAAGTATTTTCATTAATATTTGAATATTGCCCGAGCAAATCGAATAGGTACATTTATTTGTTGTATGTAGCCAACGAGGGAACGGTCGTCATCGCCAGTTTTGGAGTACGACCGTGTGACGTCACTGGGCCTCTGCCCCAATTAGGATATGACTTTGAGCTGTGATTTTATTTATATTACATTAAATAGTGGTTACTTAGGTGATGGCGAATGCTCAAATATTCACTTGACCAATCGTCGCCTATATACGGACAGTGTTTATTTTCGCATTCGATATTAAGACATTTCGCCCGGAGATTACAAATTCAAATCCTGGGTAAATATATGATTTGTCGGTATAATATATGATAGATTTCCTCTCAATATGTCGCTGTGAATGATCATTTTAAGTTAACTCAAGATTTTCGTGTCTTCGTTTTGAAAAGGATATTTTTATCAATCGAAAAATAGTTTTCATAGGTTGTTATTGTTTAGATTTTGTAAATTATTTTTATAGTTAAAGACGGTAAAGTGTGATAAAAAATGTTGCATTTCACATCGTTTGTTACCACAATATTATTCACGTTATTACCATTATAATCTTATGTTTGTTTGAATTTGTTGGTATGTTTTGTTTTTACGTTTTACCTCTGTTTGTAGGAGTGGCAAAAATCTGTTTAGCGATTTAATGTGTTTTGTACAGACATACTAAAAACTTTTGTCGAAGGTGTAATCAGCAAAAAAAAAACAATTTTTTTTGAGTGTTTGTTGACTACAGTGTAAACTCCATATAACGACAATGAAGAGACTGTACATTGGATGGAGAGCGTTAGTTAAATGGAGAGGAAAAAATCATTTTATGGAATACAAGCTAAACCAACAATTTCAACCCTTTAGCTCGTTAAATCGAGTGACGGTACATGGAGTTGTCACTGTATTCAATGCTGACAATCGTTTTTTTTTTAATGTTATATTTTGAAATATTTATATTCATGTTATAAGTTTATAATTATAGTTATATGTTTTTAGTGAAAAGAAATTGTTTTAACAGTATAGTTTATTAATCATGTTAGGCCGCATTACGGGTAATTACATCCCATTTAGATATGGCGGCGGTATATGTTTACTGTATATATATTTTGTACTTTATTTGCGTGTTACCATATAGGTTTAAAATGATGGAAATTACCCTTATTTTGTTAAAAGTGTTTATAGTTTATATTAAACAAGAGTCGGGAGTTGTAGGTTAATTAAAGCATTTCATAAAAAAAAATCGTTTTTAATTACATTTCGTACCGTCCAATTTCTGTTCCAAATATGCCCAAGTGATTGGAATTGTTATACCTTCACCAAATTACACATTTTCTCTAATTTTTATTAAGGTTATTTGTCGTTTTTTAAACAATATGCTAAATTTGTCATTTGAAGCCATGCCAGGTACATACCGAAATGAATTTGGAGAATCCTACCATTTTCTTTCACCATTCACATTTTTTTTAGTTAACAAGCACTTTTTGTAATTTATGAAACAAATGGCGAGAAAAAGAGATCTTTTATATTCACACCTTAACTCAAAACATAGTTTTTTCTTCATCAGAATTTGTCAACTTTGATCCAAAAGTTGAAAACCTTTCTATTTAACCCATTTTACAAATAAAACTAAATATAAACTAAGGCTACACTTAATTGTCATATATATTAAAGGGTACAATGCATGAATTGAGAAGGAACTCACCATTCCATTTCTTCGCTTTCTTCTTGAACGACCATAAGTCATATTATTTTTTAAAATACTGTGGTGGCTCGTGATTTGATAAAGAATATAACTTGAACAGATGGGTGGTGTTTAATGAATAAAAGGCATCACATGTAAACTCTGTAAATACTTTAATTTCAAGAAAAACAAATGCAAAATTCACTGTCGGTGTTTCTTGTTTATTGTTCTTATGCAACTACTCTAATGTTAAATCAAACTTATTATTCCATTTCGTCGCCGTACTTGTTAGTAACGGACGGAGTCGAGGGCCGTGGACTGGGGCGATTCACGATCGGCGTGCTATTTGGATCCACCCTGCAAATGTATACTTGCTACACAACTGTTACATATGAAAAAAATTATTAAAACTTGCTATATTCTATCAATTTTTTTATGAAAGTTCAACTCATACTTGTATGGATCCTGTCGAGCGTCTGTGTACTCGCCACGGTTGCGTTTGCGCAGCTCGTCATATGACAGAACAGGCCTGGCCGGTGACAATTCGGGCTCTAACCTTTTACCTACCAGAGTGAAATAAAATGTAAATTTTATAATATACAAGAAATATAGTGAGTTAAAAATGAAATTTGTCTTTGTAAAAATAAAAATACATACCATAGTCAGAAGATGAATTATATGTATCATCTGAGAACAGGGGTCGGTCCGTATCAAGATTCAGAGAGTTGCCAGGGCCAGCATCTGAATATATGTCACCCGGAGTTGCACCAAACATTGTTGGTGGTGCTGGGGTACGTGTGGCACTAGAAATACCGACACAGTTAGCCTGTATCCTCAATTCTCTTACAAACTTATTTTATTTGGTAAGCATTAATTAAAGAACTTGCTGATTTAGGTCACTTTAGTACAATCTACAAGAACTATTTTTATTCACATTGAGAATAGTATGGATCATAAAATAGAGTTATCAAACAATTATGTTACATTTGTAGTATGTAAGAATTCCTAAAACTCTTTAAAAGGGACCAGATGTCAGACAGAGCTTTGTATCAATTTGTTGAGTTGATACTTTTGCTTTAAGAGTAATATTTTCTGTAATGTACACAATTGCTTTTCTGATAATACATACCTAAATTTCCCCTCTTTTCTTTCTCTGAGGAGTTGACCAATGTAACTACCTGGAAGAGCCATCAGCTTCTCAGCACAAGCCTGCTGGTATGACAGCTTACCCAAGAAATACCCCATTATTACTGCAATAGTCACCTTTGGGAAGGCACCAAATCTTGGGTTAGGTTTGAAGTGACCTAAGGAAAATACAGAAATTAAATAATGTCACCAGATACAATATCCATGGGGCCGAACCCTTTTCTAGTATGTGTAATTTTAAAATATTAATAAAACATCTTTCATTTTATTTGTAACGTTTACCTTGTTGGACACCGAAGAATGTACCGAGACCGAACATAGTACCTAACGGCAGAGATCGTTGAAAGAAGCTTTCTGTGTTGCATTCTTGCAGGACACGCAATTCTTCTGGGGAGAATTTGTGCGGCGCCTAAAAACTACTACATTAGGTATCTAGTGCTCGCTAAAATAAATCACAATATTACGTTTATGTGAATAACCTTACCGCGGGTGACTGCCCGGCAACCCCTGGCGGAGACTGACCACCGTTCTCGTAACCATATAGACTTGACTCGTTCATTAAATTATATTTTTACGTATCGAAAATGAATTAAAATACTTAGAAAAACTTAAATAATTATTGCTCATGAAGGACCGAAACGTAACTATTACTAAATATCAATTTACATATAATATTAATAGGTACCTACGGTAAAACTTAAAAAAAAAATATCATAGGTCCTTGACTGACGTCTTAAGAATGTTGTCGTATGTCAGTTGACACTTGACATTTTAAAGTTGACTCTGACAAATAACAGAGTATCCCTCGCAATGAATGCAGAATATTAAAATTATAAGGAATGTGTGTGCAAATGCGCCTTTTCAAATGGTAACTAAGTATGTACCCACTCAAAAGTAATTAAGTAATTATAAATAGTCCTTAGTATCAATCATTATTCTTAATAACTTTCATAGTTAATAAATATTCAATAGAGAAAGCAAGTACAAAATATTCGCAAAAGTGATGATGTTAATGTAAAAATTAAAATGTTTAATTCAATTTTTAGCAAATTTTACTCAATTGTAAAATTTAAGAATAAATAATAATTCAGACATGTATTAAACAATTCTTATTTTAACACAAGTTAAAATTGAAGTTCTGATTAACGTTTCTTAGGATCCAGCGGAGGATTATTTTCCAAATAATAGTTTCTCATGACGTTTCCGAGGTGGCTGTTTGCGGGCAAATTGCGTAATTTTGCGTCACAAATAGACATGTACGAGAGGCGACCATAAATGTGACCCACAAAAGCAGCCACCAGGACCTTTGGCACTGCACCAAAATGGAGGTTACGGCTCAGGAACTCTAAAAAGTAAACATTCACAGAAGTAAGTTAATAGCAGGAACGTCAACGAAAAAGGTAATTGAACAAAACAGAAAGGTTCTAACATTTCTTACTTCTATGAAGTTTTCGTGGCGTCCCTACCGATAGTGAAATGTCGTGTATTTACCATACTTAATTGCAGCATAGGTGACAGTAGCGAATAGTGTGCTAAAGGGCAAGCAGCGTTGGTAAAAGCTCTCTTTGTCGCATTCTTCTAGCGCTTTCAGCTCATCGGGCGAGAATTCGTAAAAGCGCAGAGGGTGCGTTACGTTTCGCACGGGGGGGCAAGCTTTCTTCTTGCGGGACTCCGCATAACAGCTACAGTCCTCCTCCTTTTTTTCTTTTTTGTTACTTCCACTCATAACGAAGATGGCTATTCCATTTTAAATGTGTAATAAATCACGGAAAATATTTACATAGTTACATTTCTAAATTGTCACAGAAATGACGACAACCACGCCACAATACCTTTTTAAATTTGTTTCATAATAATTTTGCTAATGAGGTAGTATATTAACACCATTATAACAACATTATAAAAAAAGTAACAAGCCGGGCCGGTCTCATTGAAATGTATTATTATTGCGTAATAAGATGTAGTGATGCTTAATATAAATTTCTTTCTGTTCAATTAACACTTTATTTTTTCTAGTTCAAACTGGTAATATATTCATTAAAAAATAATAAATACTGATAGGCTATGAATTGAATCGCCTAAAACTTCAATGTCAAATTTCCAGTCAATTATTAATTGTATCACAAAATTTTAATACGAGCGATGGTTTAATATCGTCATACTTTCAGGAAAAGCATGAGCGTAGATGTGTTGCGCGGGATGTTAGTTAGTGCTGTGACGTTGGCAGTGGCTTGGACGGCTTCAGCAACAGCGCGATACTCTGACTACTCAGGCGCACGTATGCCCTTCTATCATGAAGACTATTCTAACAAGGACTCTATACCTCGTGACGATTACCCTGAGCGGTCGCCCGATGCTTCTGTTCCGTTAGATTACAAATACGAAGAGCCATCTGGCGGTATTTATACTGAACAAATTTAAATCTAGACGATCTAGTCCTTTAATAGAAAACACATTAGTACAACAAAACACAAATTTCAGGTAAATATGAAGGACAAGCTGAAAATAGAGATGAACAAAACGGCGAATGGCAGGTTGCTAGAAATAAAGATCAGCAAATAGATGCAGAAGAGGAGTATAATCATGAATTAGATTTTTCCGAAGGGCGAGATACTAAATCTAATCAACGTATAGAAAACCAACCGCTTATCAATAGGAAAAACATAGACTATAGTAACTTGTCTCGTCAGGGACGACAACATTTTGTCAAGTCTAAAAGTGGATCACGTCATTTTGACAAAACAATGGAGATCAAAGGAGATAGTGAAATAGATATCAGAAACAAGATTGCTCTTCGCGGAGGAGTGAGGCGGTTTCGAAGCAAAAAGCGAAGAGCTCGTGAGAGAGACGATATGACGAGTGAAGCCATTTTCGAAGCAGACCGAAGTTTCGAGTCTGATGATAGTGAGCTCGAGTCTTCTCCCCTCCTATCAAGAAGAGGAATGGGTTCCAGGAGAAAAAACGATGGCAGCTTTAGCCCTCATCGCGATTTGGGATCAATAGCAGACAAACATTACCCTAACTATGAAGAATATTATGATATGAAGAGGGCCCTTAACATAAGAAATAACTTACTTACAAATCCACCAACAAAAGGTAAATATTTAATTAAGTATTAATTTAAAATATGTATTCAATTTCTCTTTGTTGTATTGTCTAGATTGGCTCAGCACAAGCGAGTATTCCATAAACTTGATTAATTTGATAGCAAACGTACGAAGATTTAATTTCCTGTAAATTATTTGCCCAGTAAGTGCAACGCCGAGGTCGTTATCAGTCCGACCTCTTGAAAATTGGTTCCGTCGAGCGAATATCCCAGAAGCGACATTTGAACGAAATACACTATCAGAATCTACATTGCATCTTCAAAACACTACCACCACTGCTGTAACTGTATCTGTTCCAAGTTTACTTATTACAAGTGTCATGACAACAATCAGCAACGAAACTAAATCAAATTTATCACTAGCAGAGAAATCTAGACTGTCTATTTTGAAAAAGGCACAGAGAAAAGAAAGTTTAGGTGGCAGTACCGCGACTGTTAAACCACCCGTGTTGATGCAAGTAACAGATCGATTGCAAACTGTTGTAATGGTGGAGTCTCCTGGGTCTCGACTGCAGCAAATGCGGGCAAGGGAAATATCCGATGACTCACCGGAGCGTATCCTTCGTGCTAAGCGTCTTATGCGCCACAAACTTATGTCCAATGCTAGAAATATTCATGAATTAACTGACAACTGGGACGAGCTGGTCTGCGACTATATCGACGTGTCGCTTCTCAACACTTCCGCAAGCTTTCATTTTTCAAATGGCATACTCTGTTTAGTGAACATAATTTGTTCTATGCTAATTTAGCCCTTTGTAACAGTGGATGTGATAATAAAACATGGCACGAATCATTTTTATTTTTATTTTGGACAATTTGATATGTTTCCTTAAACATTGATAAGCATGAATATATCTTAAAATAAATAAACAAAAAACAATTGCAGATATTGATGTATCGTCCAGTACAACGAGTATAGCTGAGCGCGAGTTGTCGGCGGTGCTTAGCCGGCGCCAGCGCGCACAAAATGCAGAAAACCCGAGTGGCCCCAATTACCTTGCCTCGGATATCCACCGTCTGTTGCCGACTTTCCCCAAGAATGCACTAGACCCAGAGCAGCATCGTGCCTGGAACGATTTTGTACTGCACAACGGGAGCTTCCGCAGTACTGTCTCTACAACAATGACTTTTTTGTCTTTAATATATTACATACAAAATTATACCTTAATATTTATTTTTGTCCTTAATTTGTGAAAATTTTACCTATTCAATGTAACCCTCTTAGGGTTACATTTTATGCCCAAGTATGATTAAGCATATACAGGAAATGTGTATATGTAATCTTAAATTAAAATAATAAAAAATAACAGAGCCTTTATTTCTATTTCACGGTGAAACAAAGAGTTATCTATAGTAGTCGCCGGCTTTTAAGGCGTAGGCCGCCCCAAGACAGATAGATAATACCTACTTAATAGACATATTGTGTGCTTGGATTTTTTATTATTTGTACATAACTATACACAGACGTGTACGAGTACTCGTATAGTTATATAAAAATATATCTTTGGCTTTTTTGTTGTAAATAAATAAACTATTCCATTTTATCCTATCTTTTGGCAACCTCATCTTGGCCAAGATGGCCTAGGCCATATTTCACTACAAATTCACTTTGTTAGGTTAATTCGGTTATGATTTTGGCCCATGTAATTTTGTAATCTGAATAAAGCCCATATTCTTTCAGCTTTTCGTTGATGCTTTCATTTTTTTTCCTTATGGACGCATTCTAATAGTTTGAGTCCCAGCAGACCCATATTTCTATATAAAGGATGCTTTTTTTGTAACTGACTATGATCGATATTTTTGTATTTCGGGTGATATTTTCTGCAATTATTTTTGAATAGTTGTATCTATGGTTCTTATCTAAGGGTTATTTACTCAGACACTGGAAGATGCCGGTTTAACCTAAATATAATAAATCGTTAGCAGAACGGCGCTTTTGCATTGCACAGACAGATAGACTTTTATATGTATGATGTAATTGTCGATTAAGATATACGATGGCACGTTCATTTAATGTTTAATAGTCTTCGATAGACCATAATAATAAATCTGATAAATATAAAGTGTGATTTTTATAATAAATATGTAACTAATCCACAAGTTAAGCATAGCGCCACCTTGTGTTATAACTTGGGACTGAGTGGAGAGTTTGTAGGAGGTAAAATGTGCGAGGTGCGGAGGCCAGCAGAGGGAGGGCGGTCTGCGGCGCGGTCGCGGTCGTCAGCGTTCAATTATTTATTCGCCGCGCGTGCCGCGGGCCGTAGGTCGCTCGTGGTGTGCACACGGGGCCCGCGTCTCCCCGTCCGTCTCTCGTTGATCGCGTCTCGTGTTAAGTGACTAGTATGAGTGACAGGGACAGGTCGTCGCCCTCCCTCACGGACACCCCGCTCAAGACCTACATCGGCCGGCACGACGACGACTACCCCCTTATAAACGGAAACGGTGAGTACCAACCCCGAGCTGCTCGTGCTGGGCGCACGCCGGCTCTAGGGCAGTAGGTCACAGACCGCGTGCTAACCCCTCGGTATTCTCTCCGCGCACTCGTTTTGCCGCATTGGGTCTGCTACAATTTCAATCGACCCGTCCCGACTCCCCAACACTTAAAACACTTAGGTATTATGCCTATGTAGTAAGTACGAAATATTGCGGTTATCTCAAGACTATCTTGTGGGAAGAAAAGTAGCATATGGCGACTGTGCATGGATGTTCGGCAGCGAGGTGGTGCAGAGGTATCGAGTCGGCGCCGCGGTCCTCAGCTGTAGTCGATCGATACCTGTGACCTTAAACACACAGATTAGATATTTTCTAAACATTTTTTGCGAGCTCAATATATTCCGTGTTTAAGAAATATTTATTTATTCACGTCTAATGTTGGAAATTATTTCCTACGTGTCACTTATGATCATGATGATTGATGATTTTGTGGATAAAGCAATAAATATAGGTAAAATTCCAAAGTTGACATCGACATTAGTAAAATAAGTCGCTTAGGCAAATAATATTCATATTTTTGCCAAGCCGTTCTGTCACATGACCGCAGCGCATCGTGGACTATTAGAATACCCCAATATATAATTATAAGAGCGAGTTCGCGACGTATCCTAGTCATGTGATTTGTTAATAGTTCATAATAATGTTAAAGTTGTTTACATTGTTCAGCCTCCACTCGCCTCATAGAAATTTGAATGGTTTTTGTGATACACTGAGTTTTACCGCATTGTTCAGTCATATATCCAACTTATTCGACGAATAAATATATTTTTTTAAATATATCTTATCATGTGATATAAAAATATCTAAGTGCGTGTCGAAATCACTATGCTAACAGAGTTTCAGTGCCATTGAGCCATATTATCGTTATGCGTAATCTTTTAAATAAAATAATAGCGATTGAATCTTGCTGATGTTAGAACTCTGCCGATAACGAACCCATGGTTGCAGATAGCGGAGGAGCGGGGAGAGAGTGAACAATAAGAAAATAGATGATGTATTTGTGGAGCTCGAACAGTTATTATAAATTTAGAACGGCCAAGTTATTTGGGCAGGAACGTTGCTCTCACCGCTTTGTCGTTCATTATCAGCTTATCTCACAGCGTCTCCTTGCTCCGTTTTTGATTGATTTCCCTACGTTTGATGTTATCTTAACTAGAATAATGTACTCTATTCTAGTTTACAACATAGACGCTGAATTGGCGTACTAAATTGTGTTGTTCAAACTATCACTCGGCTGAGTTTTAATTGAATACAACCACTACCTTTACTTGATATTTTAGTGATAGGGCGACAACGTCAAAGCGTCAAAGATCTCTCAATATCATGTGGTCTGTGCGGCAAGAATTTTTTTTCATTGTACCTTGCCCTGGCGTGGCACAATTTCGCAGCACGTCACGGGAGATGCGACGCTCAATTTAAAACAAATGTCGGCTCAAACCATCCATTCCTTTAATGACACGTTTGTAACATTTGCTAATTAATCTAAATGCCAGACTTTATCATCGCCACCAATCTATTATTATCGTCGATATATTTATAAAATACATTCATACGAATGAACAATATGTAAAATAAATTATGCAGCGTTATTACCGCGAATAGAGTTTTAACAACACTTGACCGACTTCGAAAACACCGTAGGAGGTAAATCTGTTTATTTTCGTTAATATTTTGGTAATGTTTTATAATACTACAACTATTTATTATTACCTATTTACTGCACTTTTTATATATATTGGTGTGTTAATAAATGTTTCTTTACGTATACTGTTTTTTGAACATTGGTATTGATTCTTTCGAGATTCAAAATTTCACAAGATATTATAATCTTCAGTTACAGTTACGACGTAGATTTAATACTTCTTAAGCAATGTATGATCATGGAAAATGTATGCTAAATGTTCGTACATTTTAATGAGTTAATGTTATCAGTCGATGCGGGTGATATACATTCATTAGTCTTGACTCTTAACCAAGTAAACTGATATTATATTAATGTTGGTTAAACGCGTTAAACACAGAAACCACTAATTCGACTCGAATACTTTCAGGTTTGATAGTTATATTAGAGAGAAAGCCATAATTTAATCGTCTTTGCTGCTTCGAATATTCTCTATTAAATCCGTGTTTAAGCCGGTCTGGTACCGGTCAGAGCTGGAATTCACTTGCGGTCTGTTCAAATAGTATCAATTTAGAAAATAAAAACGCTCAGTCAGTGACCTAAAAGGATAATTCGTCAAAGTGCCACCTGAATCCGGTGAATTCTTGTTATGTATGTGTGCTTTTAAGTATATAAGAACTCTTAAAAAATAACGTTCTAAACTGTTAACTGTGTTCTAAAGTGTTAATAAGCAAGCTCGGAAAGATTGCATAAAATGTATTCAAGACTCTTTTGAACAAGACAAGATACTTTTGAATCGTAATTTTTTACCTCCGGAAGGCAGGAGAAGAGCCGGTAGGAAGCTTGATATCACCTCTTTAAAAATAGGATTTCAAATACAATTATGTTACTGAAATGAGTAATTCAATTTAAAAACGCATTGCTGGGCTGCACAACACTTTAACTGTCCCGTTTAAATGAAATCTAGCATAAGCGTAGACTTTATCAGATTATATCTGAAAATTGAATGAATGATTAACTTCGCGTATGTGAAAGGCTTAAACGAAATTCTCATCCAAATTATAATACTATTTTAATACCGTACGGTTGGGAACAGTAGTGTCCTACGACAAAGCGGGCGTCCTATGGCTCAAACAGACTATCCTCGGTATTGATTTAGCTGAGTAAACTTTTCTACTTCCTCGCAGACGGTCAGCTATTACCAAATATTATTCAGCTCATTGATTGTAATCGTTCCACTAACTGTTTCTTGTTAATTGAATTTGTGTATCCGTAATTGAATATCAGATTTGCGAACTAATTGTCTATATAATTTCTATATGAATTAGGAATAATATTCATTTTCTATAGGTAAACCATAATTGTATTAACATATTGGAACTATAAGACAATTTAAATAATGAAACTTAATATAAATAGTAAAACAAATTGAAAAAGTTTGGTCTTTGTGGCAATGCTCAATGCTTGCGGCATTTCCTCGCTGTATCGCGATGCTTATACGATGAGCGAGATTACCAGCCCTCGGTCCAAACTTGTAAGAAAGACTCTCGGTTGATAATATTAATTAATATTCAGAAAAACTTTCCAACGTTTCTTTATCAATACTTGGTCGATTTGATTAGCATTGGATAGAATATCCAGAGTCCGTCCATACATTAAAAATGCGTCGGGAAAATAAATAAGAATATTGTTGTCTTACTCAACTTGGATATTCATTTTAGGGACGTGCGTAATAATTGAAATAGGTTCGTGATGCGTTATGTTCGTTCATCTTTCAACGGTTTCTCTTATAATGTTGAGTTCCATCCTGAGTGTTAGTCCCCTCATTAGCGACATCTCGTCAAGTGGGTCAGCGTCGCGAAGCGTTATTTGTGTCGTCTATTCTTTTTGTTTAGTTCTATTTGAGACATAGCTCAACGAACGACAACGTTGTGACTCTTCATATGTACAGTTAGATCTATTTCTTTTAATCGTATGTTACTGAATGTATGTGAGCTGTGTGGAAGCCTAATATGACCAAATGAATTCCATATACTAAATGTCGTAACACACTAACCGTGTCACAAGAAGGGATCTATCTCTTAATATTAGAACGCCACAGTGTCGTTAAATTTCAGTTTAATTACAACGTAATTTCTGTGTAATCTTGATTTTAATATAAATTGGTTTTCCTTACTATGTCAAGGTTGTCGCTGTCGGAACAAACTTTTTACTTACGTTGCTTTGAATTATATTTGTATGAGTAAATTACTAACAGAAGATCTTTATCTTTACATATATGTAGTATACACTATATATGTTACAATACGATACTATGTTAACATAAAATAAACTATACCGAATAATCATCGAGTTTAAAATAATCAATTTGATATGAAATGTATTGTAAATCTAAGTGAATTCTAACTATTTCTACTTATGATATGTTAAATTTCTTACTTGTACAAGGTATCAGTTCATCAATTAAATAAACAACCGGTTTTAATAACGTTCACAACGTTATCCTCAACGCAATCAGTTGATATATCTATTGCAACATTATTAATAACTCATTTATTCGGCAGAGTATATATCTGACGTAAAATCTTGTATTTAGTAAATGATAATATTATGACGATATAAACACACACAGACATTATAAATATTGAGTTAAATATGATTTAAGGCCATCAGTTTTTTTTTAAATTTTATTATTTAATCAGTTAAGGCTCAAGATATTATTTGAATAACAAAATACAGTCGAGCCTCTAGGGATGAAAACAATCGTTATTACGATTGCTACATACGATATGTTACGGTTAGTTAACAGTAATCTATGATAAAAAAGGTTTTTCATATTTATAAATATTTTTCTCAAACTACAATATAGTAATTTGCATTAGTGAGCGCGAAAACTTAATTGTGTAGATATAAATATATATGCTTCAAAAGTAATGCATTTAAAAGTGAAAATATAATTTGTACTTCCATGCATAAATTATACTCAATTTAAAATAAACTTACTTACGACTTCAACTTCATGATGTGCCTTACTCGTTTGTAAAGAACCCTCTTCTATAAAAAAACTAGTGTATTAGGTTTTAAAAAACTTAAACTTTTCTGTTGTGTACAACGCTTCTCAATATTTTAAAGAATCGGTTGAACCTAAAATTACACAGATTATACTAATACAAATTTGACAATTAATTACGTACATCACTGATACGATTATGCGTGGTAAATATAATCGCAGCGTTAAATAAAAACAATCGATGTATGAAATTTTTCAATCAATCATTAGGTACATCTGTAATCTCCTTCTGATTTATTTAGATATTGAATTATATGTACTTTTTAAATTTTCTTATTCTTCCAACTATAATAGAAGATTTATGGTATTAGAATAATTAATTTATCTGTCTGACGAGTCTGACGTTTCTGTGAACGGTGACCGACTGTGAAAGAGGGGCCCAAGTTAAGGGAGTAAGCCTCCTGCCGTTGCTGGTGCCCATGAGCGGCGGTATCGCTTCACTTAAAGTGACCCACCTGCTCGTTTGCCTCCTGTAACATAAAAAGCTACTCACATTGTAACACCCAGAACATTAGACCCGCCCACCACCTCAACTCAAATCAAACAACATCGTCAACCTACATCTGTTATTCCCTATAAAATATGAATTTATTCCGTATGACAAATGCCTTTAAAAGTGTAGCCATATAAATATTAAAAGTATTGTTCCATTTAATTGTTCTAGTGATTTATTTACCGAGAATTATCGAGCCTTTCTTTGTGTTACAATCGTATTAAAATTGCTTACTGTAATTGTGATTTTAAACGTTTCAATTAAGTAGCTAGAGTAGCGGTTATAGGCAAACGGAATATTCTCGTATTGATTTTGTGATTGCAGCTCCGCCCAAACGTGGAAAGAGAGACAAAGCACACATCCTCATTACATACACTTTACTCATAGAATTTTAATGCGATTTGAAGACTTGCAAATTTCATAGAAGTGAACGATTTGCTTTAAAGAAATGAAAGAGTTTAGTCAAGTACATTTGAATTGTTTTAAACATCGTCATTTATGAAACAGCTATTTTATTGACTTTTTTAAATTGAGCAAGCAATCGAAGCGTTTGTTCGGTGAGCCGTGTGCGAATTGGTTTCAGTATGAGAGTGTCAGATGAATGCAAGCAGATTGTGGTGACAGGCTATTAGTGCTAGCTTTGAAACTCTGAATGAGGATATTGCAGTGCATCTAGACGAATGATTACTGATCCCATCTGAACGACACACTCTGAGCTTATATGTTAACCTGTCTCCGGACTTCCATTTTTAAATATATTCGAAGAGTTTAAATAAAACTTTTAGTCCTGCCTGCGCGACTGAAATGAATGTACTTAATTGACTTACAAGTTCCTGCTTAGAAGTCAATTAAGCACTTACTTTGTTCCGTAATAGTTTCAGTATGTAAAATGATCGCTTCATAATTTAGTTTCTTTATCAACTCTAGTAATAGATCTGACTAATAATGTCCTAGTTCCCACGCATAGGGGGAACCTACATTTATCTAGGATTAGACGGGGCTAGGCACCGTGTTAGTTCCTGTGTCGCGTCTGTAACAAACAGAATGACAGTTTGGCTCGTCTGTGTTGCCGAGAATTTTTATACATTGACCTAATCCTTAAGACTTGTATGCACAGAATGTAAATAGAAATCTTTTTGTCTAAATATGTTAACGTGGTAAAGACACAGAGTAAACTCCGCAACTCTACCGAGATTTCACGACGATGTGCGGATCGTGAAATGAAATGCAATCACTGTAATACATTAACTTGCTACTTACTTATCCTGCTGTTCCTACTTATAACTGTTACTTGGCAGTTATTAAGCGCTTACGGAAAGGTGACAAAAACAAATTGTACCTACTTAAGAATTGTTGACTGCGTTGTCAACATTGACATTTGAAATAAACTGCGTGATTTTGTTTTTCATCATGTCATAGGCAATAACGAAGTAGCATTTTATCGCACTGTTATATTACAACATTTGTCATGTCACTGCCAAAAGTTACATACATACATATTTATTTTGTTTTATGTATTGTAATATTAATATATTATACATCGTTATGAATGTTTATAAAAGGTATGATTCTACACAAAAAAACAACGTATTTGTTAAGTCTTTAAACAAATTTTGATAGTTCTTTTAATGTATGATAAATTAATTCAAATAAATTTCAACTTGAATAAATTATAAAACTTTTTAAAATCATTTTATTTAACGGACCTTGAGTAAATGAAGTGTATAACATATATGAGGTTTGAATATAAAGCCCGTGACCCAAGTAGAGGTCACGTAATTCTGACAAGTATTTTACGTAGTGACGTACTCAGAAATGGTGTTCTCAATCATGTAAAAATATGTTTTTTTTTCTAGTAACCACTTTGAAGACGCTAAGACATCAACATTTGACCTTGATCTATATTACGAATTCAATTTTATTACTGACTAAATTGTTTTGTTACGAGGACTCGTATTCCGTTGACCTTTATCAACGGCAGACAGGCATCAAGGCTAGGCAATAGGCGTCCATTAGTGAGAGAAGTTGGGAGAGAACGCGAGAAGTCAGTAAAAATTATCTAATCATATTGTATTGATGATTATTACCGCCATTATGATTAAATTTTATGTTGTGATCTTTTAGTTTTATCGATACTTTTCTCATGTCTGGCACATCAATGGCTCCTGGCCACAATTATCTTCTAGACGGATCTGAAAATTCAATTATCAACAGCGGAAGTTTAATGACTCTGTCATAAACATTATCGCGGTTAGATTAGAAAAAATACTAGACATATCTTCATCTTCATTTCAGTAACCTCTTGGCTTGTCTTACTGAGAAAAAGAAAATATTAATTATTATTGAAATTTAAAAAAAATTGTGTAGAAAAAGCTGTACGATATTACAATTCGATTAAAAAGCTGTGGCTTTTATAATTAGCCATTACACCGAACAGTGGCGAAGCGTTGAACAACAGTCGTGAAAATGTAAAAATTCATAGGAAATAAATCAATTGAATGTTTTGGAGCGGCTCTATTCATAAATCATGTGGAGGCATCTGCCTTGACACAATTTTCACCTCGTAAGATTTTTCTGAGCCCTGATTATTTAAATTATGGTTGTCTAGAGTTTTAAGTCGCCACTCGGTGAAGTTACATCCTTATTCACATTTTAAACAGCTTTACTGGAAAATAATTAACACATTTTTTTCTTCTAAAAATGGCGAATCTCAAATCAAAATCAAAATCTACGAATCACAGTTTAGCCTCTGTGTTACGTTACTTTCTCGGTTCTCTTAACTTGTGATAAATGAGGACTGACCTCGGTCAACGTGTTAATTGTTAGCAAACAGCAGGCTCTATAATCGACCTTGAACATTGAGTGTCATAGGTCATGCTTCAAGGTCATATCAATACAAAACAAGTCAGATTTACTTGAACATATTTTGACGCAGGTTGATAAAATATGTTCCGGACTTGCTTTCATAAAGTTAATGTATTATATCAAAGTATAGAAGAGTATCACGAGTTGTCAATGACATCGGATGAAATTCTAAAAAAGAACAAATTTTATGGATACAATAGGACGTTAAAAACTCCTTTGTTCGGTTCTTTATTTTTAATTACACTAGCTAATATTGTCTTTGACACAATTGCTGTAAATAACAAAGGTTGGCAAATGAAGCAACAGCGTTTATATTATTCATGAAACATTAAAGTTAAACATGCACTGTATCAGTAGCACCTAATAAGTGACGTGTAATTTAAATTAGTTATTGATGTAGATAGCGTTACGCTCGTACTAGTCACATTATGATTATATTCCCTCCCCACTTCTAATCATGATATTGACTTTGAAAACCGTTTAACTAATGTTTCAAGCCACGTGGAACACGTTAATAGAATGTTAACTGATTAATTTGACGACGAAAAAGTGTGGGAATGAATGAATTAGAATGAAAAATGAATTATCTCTAGCTTAGCTTTAATTCGAAAAGTGTACTGTGTGTGATCATTACCAAAAAACATCAACTTCATTCTTGCCTGCTTCTTCTCAGCTTGATCGTGTACGAACATTCGTAGAATCACTTAGATTTAAGTTAATCGAAATAGTCCTATAAACCTTAGTGTCTTAAAATTGCATTCACACTATGTCATAAAAATTTCTGACTGTTGTATCGTTTCTTTTATTTATTGTTATCAAAAAATTAAATTCTCTAAAAATAGATGTTGGCCGATTCTCAGACCTTCTCAATAGACTCATATAATATCACGAGAATCGGTCAACCCGTTTCGGAGGAGTAAGGGAACGAAAACTGTGACACGAGAATTTTATATATTAGATATCGAACTAACGTTATTAACGAAAACTCAACAGTATGACGAAAGTATTTAATATTAAATACATTTATTGAAACATGCGTTACAAATTAATTGTTTTTACTTTATGATTAACAACGTATCAATCGTATTCTGAGAGAGCTTTTATTATTCCAACCCTGAACATACAGTACGGATGTATGTAACAAAATTAACTTGGAAAATAGGTTACGGGTAAGCTCAAAGTTATATACTGCGCTATTTTCCATACAGTTTATAACACAATACTATATTTATATGATCGAAATAGTAAATTCCGTTATGATACAAATACAATGAGTTAAATTGCTTGTGAAAAAGTGTTTTGGGTATATCATGGCAATATACAAATGAAATCATTCGTACGAATTTGCATATCTATGTTAGAAAATGTCTTGGACATATTCAAAAGTTCGAGCAAGTCGAACGGAATCACTGGAGTGCTTATGGTAAAGAGAAGTACGATGATTATGGAGATATATAGAAAATGATGACCTCTGCCTATATCTTGTATGATAAATTCAAAATACAATATTTATTAAGTCAAGGTACAAATATTGTGTATGGTAAAACTTATCAGTGTACTTACTACAAATGTTTTATAGGTAACTAGCTTATAATGTCAACCTTATTTACTTGCCTATGTACGTGTTAGTGCCAAATTTCAAGTAAAGAAACCCAAGGAATAAAAATGTTGACAGAAGCGTTTTTGCCCCTTTAGGGGTTGAATTTCCAAAAGTCCTTTCTTAGTGCTCCCTTACGTATCTCAAGGAACCTACATGCCAAATTTCAGCTTCTTACAACCAGTAGTTTCGGCTGTGCGTTGTCTGGCAGTCACTCAGTAACGGAAGAGTTTTAGATATATAGAATAAAGATTGACAGTTATGGATAGTGTGAAATTTTCAAAAAATATTCCATTTCATAATTTAAAGTAATGAATCGTGGAATCCAAATGATAATTCGAAACATGAAAAATCATGATTGCACCTTATTCGATTAGTGGTTTATAAATTAAACTGTGGTTTACAACAAGAGCCTTGGTTTTGTACAATGCCTAATGGTTGTGTTTATAAGTGTAAAATAATTACGTAGGTGGAGTACTAGCTGGCGTTTATTCATGTCTATTTGTACACCGAATCGCTATCCTATTCATTACCCACTTCATTATTGTTAATACTATGCTTTGCACTATCGGCCGGATATTACAGTATTCCAATCCAATTACATTGGACAAAGCATACATTTAATTCAATATATATTTTCAATTTTATATTTTCAACTTCATGGAAATGTTTGATGCAATTTCAATAATAGAATATATTTGTTTGTATTTAAAAAGTGTGCCTACTGTGCGAGGTGAAAGGCTATAATATGATTCAAATCGCCCATGGAAATAGTTGTATTTATTTTTATATTAACTAACGGTTCCTGGCGGTATGTTGTAACGTACTTGCTTTGATTAATAAATGCTTTAAAAATCTTAAAATCGTTAGTTCTGGCAGATAACATTATACCGTCGTATAAGTATGTATGTACAGTTTTCTTTTCGTCTTATAAGCTCATTATTTTGATGTACTTAACGCATCTGAACAATGCAAAGGAAATGATTACTACGTAATAACTTTGGCCGACCTTGCAATTATTTTCAATGATACATCGCTCCTTCACAATATCCATTTGGTTTAGGTTTATCACATAACTTCATTTATTATTCAGATATCATAATATAGCTTAGCTTATGTTAACAAAAAAACCCAACATACAATGCAATTCAAAAACCCAATGATAACAATATCATGGCATACAGTTTGGAATTGCAGATTCTTGTCGCCTATCGTCTACATCGAAAATCCCTAGACCATTAGATCTTTATCTATTTAAAGGATCACAAAGTTCATATGGATAAGCGGGAGGTTTGTTATAGGAAATATATAGAGGTACAAGCAAAATGTATGCTTTCTAAAGATTAAACAACATATTTCGTATGCAGCGCTTCGTGAAGATGTGTTCATAAGTGTTAACTGGTTGAAAAGAATTGCTGTTTGTAATTCTGTTCAGCAACTTACATACACTGTTTGACAAAGAACATCCACGCGAACTTAGTAAATAATATAAAAAGTAACACGTATTAAAGTCTACAAGTAACGACGCCCAATTTTTAATTCTATTTCGGTTTCTCACATAGAATCGTATCAGCGATTACTTGACGAGCCCGATTTGATTAGGCATCAAAGCACTCCAGGGTGATAAGTCTCACCAAGTCTCACAAGTTACCCTGACTAGAACGGTTTGAGACGATATATACTACACTCGGCACAAAAGTAACAAAACCAATTCAAAATAACATTTATCTGATATTATCAATATTATTACAGTTAAATCAATTTTGCTTTTGACGATTTCTGTTGCAGATAAATTTTATCGTTATCTTAGTTTGAAACCAGTATGGACAAATTTTAAAATAATGTGCGAATCTAAACTAGTCCAAGGTAACCGTGGGAAAGTTATGTTTGCTTATATTGCACACAATACCTAACTTCGAACTAAATAGTTAATCTAGTGTACGGTAAAAAAATATCAATACACAGTTAACTAAAAGTTTTAATAAAGATCAAAGTACAAAAGTCCTTCCTCAAACTATATTTTTTTTCCATTTGGGATAGAGACTTTTGGACTATGGGGTGCAAGTGCACAGGCGCTTATTAAAGAATTAAGTAGGCGCCTGGTAGTCAGTACCGGTGATCCAAGAGCTGGTGTTTTCCTTGCTCAGCGTGTAAGCATCGCCATACAGCGAAGAAATTCCGCCAGCATTGTGGGTACTCTGCCACAGGGACCAAACTTTTTAAATATGTTTTAGTTTTGTGCTTAAAGCCTTGTGGCCTAAAGCTAAAAGGTCTCTTTCTAAAACAATTAATGTTAATAATCGGTTCAATCGTTGTGTTTGTCTATAATATCATTAGATACATTTAAAGTGTACTTTATGTGAAATCAAATTAATTACAAATACTATTTAATAATTACGCGTAAAATATTTTTAACATTGTTTAGGGTTTTTAATGTTGCTATTTTGTGGTCACAAGAGTAAGATGAAGCAATGAGAGCCATTAGCTCTGCACGCCCTTCACTCGCCTCACCGGATGGGACGTCGGACGCGGGTGCCCATTCTCCTAGACTAAGTGTATAATTTTATTGCGTATCTGCAATTTTATATTGTAAAGCTTCATTTTGAAGGTTTTCGCTTACGATAATACAGGTCACATAGAACCGTTTAACTCCATATCATTTGTTAATAAAACATCGTATATATTTAAAATCTATTAAATTGCTATATATATATTAAAGTGGTTGAAATAAAATAAAATGACTGATATTTTCGCACCAATGTTGAATTGAGCACACTTAAATAAAAAATATCTCTAAACTTTTAATATTTAAAGCTGAATACATTGCATTGGATGTCAAGCGTTGGCGATGATGCATCGGTGACATAAACAATTACATTTATACGTGTGATTAAAACACGTGACATTAAAAATACATACAAGTTTAAAGTTCCACTCTTCTACCACCAAGCCCTATCATCATTATCATTTTCTACTCCTTGCGGAGTTTTATTTTTAATTTAACCCTAGAAATAGTGTATACGGAAAAATATGTCCACGTCAACTAGTATATAAATATAATTAATAAGTTTTATTAGGTTCATAACCAAATAGCTTTAAATCAATACATTATTATACTGTTATTTAACGAAAAAATCAATCTCATACAGAGATTGATTTTTTCGTTTACCAAGCAAAGTTCATTGTGGTCTTTCTATTTTATTTTATTCCTCACCCCATACGGCATATCAAAAAAGTTTACACAATAAAGAATAGGTTAAAAGAAAGCCAAAATAAGGTTAAAACATAGAACCGGAAATTAAATCTAATATCAGAAACAACAATAATAATAAAAAATACGAACAAAAAAATATATATATACATATGAACAAGTGGAGTATATCAAGTGAGGAACGAGCATTTAAGTATGTGTGTGTGTATTAGTGTGTGCAATGGTGTTGCTGTGTGAGGCTGTCGGACTAGATTTTCGCAAGTCTTCTCAGTCAAGTCTCTAAACATTTATCGTTAAATCTATTTAAACTGGTACTTATGATGTAGATGTCCCCTGCAGTCAATGCAATAATCACTTCCTATCATTCCCGACGGCAAATCATTGGCAAAACCTTTGGTAGTGCAATTAGCACATGACGCATGACTTTGGTACTAGTCGATTTATTCCACTTTTAAATTTAACACTAAAATCTAAAAAAACAGGTCGATTAGGTTCTACCTGCACTCAGGATTAGGCTTATATGTGTGTGTTCTATTGTGGTTGTAGTTATTAGTTATTGTATGTGATCAAGGTCTGCTTATATCTACATAAATGTCATTAATTGCATAGTTTACTAAAAGAGTAAAAAGGTAAGGTTAAAAATCAGTTTTAATAGATTCTTTATGTCTACGATCCGCCGCAGACGCTAGGGTTGAAATTTTTATCCAGTCCGATCCTTGGCACGGTCTCAAATATACTAGTTATGCGATAAATCTTCCGGAGTTGCAATTGATGTTGCCATCCCTCTGGTAAATCGCTGCGGAAACAACTCGGCTTAATGTGTGGCAACACGATAAAAAAATTTTTTTTTTGTTATTTTGCATCACATGCATTATTTTACATGTATGTGCCTTTATATAAGTATTATACAATAAATAATAACGGTACTTGTTGGTTGAAATGTACATTTGTTGTATCGTGAGAATTTAGAGGATAGTAGTGGGTTTATTTGTGAGATCACGTGAATTAGCTACGGCCAGCGGGGGGCGTTGCGCAGAGACGCGGGGCGAGGGGGCAGCGGCTATTCATGCAAGTAGCGCTTTGGGATTTCAGTTTGCATTCATTTCTCACATAACAACATAGACATTTATACATCTATACACACATGCATATATATTCAATATTATTTTAATGGCTGTTCCCAAATCTATTTAAGTCCCAATCATATTGTAAGTAATTTCAACAAAACGAATATTATTATTGTCAATTTTACATTTTGTTCAATTTGGAAACAAATGACTAACGGTGCCGTGCGCAATGTAAATAGATCCATTGTGCGAACATTTTTTTTAGAGTTAGAGTCGTTGTTAACCGAAGCACCAATTAGTAAGTTTTAAAGTGTAATTAAACGCGCCTCAACTGTTTTTACTGCGGGTTTCTCTCGTGTTCAAGTAACTTTTCCTATTTTTACGCTCGGAGATAATGTTATATATGAGATAATATATGTCGAACGGAAGTGAATAAATCGTATTTGTGTATAAATAGCTCGGCTTGTAAACATGAATGCGAAGCCAACAGACAGCGCCGGGCTGTCGACACTTGTGGTGTTTCTGTAAAGCTTAGCCGAGAGTGCAAGGTATCTGTTACTGACCTACATTATATCATAATACTATGTTGTCTCCTTAACACCATATCGCCTGAAACAAACTGTTGTCATGCGTTTAGCGTTGCCAGCCATCGGAAATTGTTGGCTGGCGTATCAAGATATACACAAGAATCTTGTGATCATTCAATATTTCATTGGGCTGTCAGTCAATTATGCTACGTCAGATCATCGGTAGCCAAACGGCAAGTACAAATGAAACCTCCATCTATCTATAAGATCTCATAATATTCGCGTTTACAAAGTCTGGCTCCAAGGTACTTCGAGAAGTGCGAGCTAAGGGCTGACACTACAGCGACAATTTAAATGCATCAGATATTTTGAAAGCTCCAAAGCGTTTGTTGGTATCGTGAATACTTGGGGCGTTTTATAAATCGCAATTAAGCACGTTCGTTCAACAATTACTGTGCATGCTCATCAAATTAACCTCTCACCAGTGTCTGCCGACTTCCGACGAGCTTTTTTTATATTTCAAAATTTAGCTTCATTGTAATGCAATATGTACGTATTTCTAACTTCAATGTGTTGAGTTTTCCAAACATGCTTCCTTAAGGTAGATTATGTTTCTGTTATTGAAGATATTTTACATAAATGTTTTAAATAAATTGTTAAAACTTTTTGTCGTCTACAATGCTGTAAACGTTCTATATCTATTTTAAACGACCAAAAATATGTCGATATCGTAATGGACTCAAACGTGATATTGGCCTTAGGGTATAAAGAACCCGGTGCATGCGCACAGAAGACCGCCGGTCGCATCAGGTGGCAATGACACAATGATTACTCGTGACCTAGATGTACCAGAGCGTCGTGAGGAGGTTTGCCAAGTGACGAAGCAAGCGGCGCTAACTCAATTAGCGTTAGGGCAGCACCACCGGCTCCAAACCGAACCACTCACCATGGCCCCGATCACAGACGGATTCATTAAAATTGCTGGCCAACACACTCTTAACGCTTTTGTAGAAATACCATAGTAACACTATTCAAATACAACTGTTGCGACGAATCGAGTTTCCACACACATTCATACATTTCAATTATAAGAAATAAAATTAATGTTAATCGATAAAAGTGAAGAAATTCACTGAAAAATTGATATTTTCAGTTTGATTAAATAAACAGTTATCAGTGCGACCACTTTAAACGGTATATCTCTGCGTGTTATTATAATGATAATTTGTGACGATAAGTGAAAAAACATTAAAAAAAATTCTGCGCACACAACCTCCAGATAAAGTCAAACACATAATAGGTGTATAAAAATGTTATTGCACCCAATCGAAATATATTTACAACGTGTTCAAAATATAAAGCTCCCTACATGTTATGCATTCAGGCGCTCGCGGATTCTTGTCGATTCTCCATGCGGAGCACGACGCGCGACGTTAGATGTTACCCGTCCACGTCCATTCTGTGCTTATAACATTCCATAGACTTCAAGTATTTATGGCAAATTGCGTACCTACATCATTTCACCAAATAATCAAACTGTAATTACATTTATCTTTCCATAGAATCGTATCAGCGATCACTTGAGTAGGTACGTCAAGAAAGTGTATGAGGAGACCAATTTGATATGAGGTATAAAAGAGGGTAGCTTTCATCTTGTAGCTAAGGAGATAAGGGTTCAAATTTAGACCGGTCTGAGATATTGACACGGCTTTGCTTGGTTTTAAATACGGAATACGGAAACTTAGCTATCTACATAGCCAACCCATTTAGACTCACTTAGACAGTTGTTTATAATTATGTTTATTGTTTTATGTATCGGCCTCGAAGATTAAGATCAACAGTATGAAAAAGTGTAACGAAGCTCGGTATAACGGCGTGAGCAATATATGTATTTTAGATTTACCTAGTATTAAAAAATTTAATGACATGTTTTTGTTATTTGTTTGAGACCGGTCGGATCGCTTTTCGCCAACGAAATTTATAGGTGATTATCAAATTATGTTTTTAACCGCTTGTCCTTCATACGCGTTAAAAGTAATAAAAACAGTTGTAAGTGTATAAGTAATGTGACAAGATTAAAAAAAACCGCAAACACGCAACCATTACAAAACACACAGACGCTTCTGAAATCGAGATTGTCGTGGCGGATCAATTTCTCAGGCTCTAATAGCTGATAATTGATTTCATCTGTGTATGACATATGATTTAGCCGTTCAGTTCTCACTATGCGATCGTAGCCTGCTGAAACTAGTGACGCTGCATACATCCGCTGTACGCAAGCGAACTGCTAGTTCCAAACTTAGATTAGAACCGACATCGAAAAAAAATATTCGCAGAAAACCAAACTGAAACTCTCATTGTCTTTTAACCTCCTCTATAAATGTATAATTACTTTTTTGCAATTGCAAAGGTACAGATACTTAAATACAAAACTAATGACAAGTTTGGTTGTGTGAAAATTGCAGAAAATTTGGTTAACTGAAGCGTATCATTGGAGCATCACATATTAGGAGCATCGCGTTAAGTCATGCATACACGATAGTAACACTAATTTAACTACCATACACGGGTGACTGCGGTGTCACGAACTTCTTCTGGCTTCGTAAGCATATAGTAAATGATGGCCGAGTGAAGTGGAGAGGAGAATACCGTCATTCACGGCACATGCCTGCAAAACAAACCGGTTCCAACAAGGTATTCGTTTTTTGATAGGTAGTAGGCGTGGTATCATCGCGTTGCTATCATTAAATATCCACTCAATACAATAACATCAAGCAATCATTTAAAATTAAATAGGTATATAATATCTATGTTACGAAATAATTATATTAACTTAAAAAGTTATTTTTTCCACTCGTAAATTTTAATTAATTATAATATGGTAATTATTTCAAGGCAACACTTTGTAAAATTCGTATGTTGCAGGAATAGTATATTATATTAATATATGGTGGCATTTAATGAGCGATGAAGCTCAGGGCACAGCAGTAATTATGTAAAACGAACGTGTTTAACGGACCGTTAAATGGAACTGCATTCGTAATAATTATCAAACCTTGTTTAGACGCGGAGGAGCTACCGTGGCAATTAATTGGTATACCCATTAGGTTATCCTGTGCTAAAGCCGGAGCTCGCAGATACCCGACGAAACAATCATAATTTTAACGTTCCACACAATCAGAATATCGTTATTTACATACAGTCGACGTAGCATTTGAAAAACTGTTGACCTTCATTTAATTTTTTTTTCATTTACAAATATTGTAATGACGTCTTGCAACATGCGGAATATAAATATCTCACTATATCGTAATATTGTTAATGGATTATTGAGATTAACCAAAACAATATTGGATAGAATTTGAAATTTACAAGTGTTTTAATTAAGGACACTTCTTAGAATGTCATAAACACTTTTGAATAATGCTTAAGGCGCTGTAAAGAATTATTGCCAAATTGGTGAAGGTATACATATTGTATGAAGAATAATTAAGTGTCGAGGACAGTGAGTTGCGCGGGTCAAATGAGCGTTCACGCTTACCTTCATACATTATTAACTAATTATTACGTACGCATATCTAACACTTCATTAAGAGCCACGTTGACACCATTTTAATTTACTCGATGGTTAATACATATCCCATTATAAAGTATAAATTTAATAACTACAGTGTTTCTCAAAAGAGGATTTTCTCCAATTACTCGGAGTATGAATTAGATTCGATGTGTATGTAGTATGGTGTGACATGGGAACACAGGGACCGATTGTGATGGAGGCCGGTGGCCGTCAGCGATTGACAGTTGGCACGCACACTAAGTGGAAGCTATTTTTACAGCGCAATATATTTAAAGGTTGTCGATGATGGATTGTCGTTATAACACACTTTTGTACTACAGAGCTTCTCACAGCACTTCAATACTCCATTCATTTAATTCTTAACTTTATATACCTTGGGACCGACCGTCTGTGTCTGTCTGTCTGTGTATGTATAAATTGATATGATTTTTATTCATAGTAAATATACAAATTAGATATCAGCCGTGTTTCGCAAAATGGAACGAAGTTCCTAGTTTATGTTGTTAAACATTCATTGTCATTTGAGAACCGTTTGGTTTGATATAGATTCAGAGTAGTTCCGAAATAAATCGGCTTCAACTTGCTCAAACCGGGACTGAGGTTTTTAAGCTGTCATCCTCGTAATGCGCCTACGCATGCCCGAGAAGATCAACACAGCCGTATTGAATTTCAAATGTTAAACACGGGGACGGTAATTTTTCAACAGGAAGTTGTTTTAAATTTTAATTTGTAAATTTGAAAGACCACTATCGTAAAGTTTATCGTGATATATGATTTTAGTATAACACTTGTGGATTATAAAATAACATCGTGTTATCTTCAGTGTAGAAACGATAAGCGTTAGAGGCGACATTCGGTTTTAAAAAGTTGCAGGCCTTGTATATTTAGTCGCAACATTTTACGACACAATTAATATTTGGCCTTTATAAAATGTTTTGCTGTATAAAAAACTTTGTCGGATAAATATAGAATTTCTACCAACTTTCACTTTCCCAAAAATATTTCCATACGCCGTGATCGAACAAAATTTAGCTCTTGAGTATTTTCGTGTTCTAAGGGTTGTTGACCCCGTCAGTCAATACGAAATGTAGGTCAACCCGTCTGTGAACGTCCGTGGCTCTTTCAGCCCACTACTTGGTTTACACACCCCAATCTTACCAATTCAGATCTCTATCTTTTGAATAACATTCAATAGCTTTTTTTTTACGCACGCTGTAAACAACCCTATGCTACCTGTTAAAAATTACAATTATTACTTGATTTAGTAAAAATAACAACACAATGTCGTAAAAATAGAAAAAAAAATGCCAAAAGAAATATATTCACGGTCCATTATTAATTGGACGCATGTTAATTATTATGGACGGGTAAAATAAGGAGGTCCGTTTTTATTTGTATTAATGCAATGTTCTTAGGCGTTATATTACGGAAGTCATTATGTTTTTAAATGTCTCACGACCAAACCGTTCGTTTTGACCTTCACGTAAAAACATACTTAAAATTTTAAATTGAAGCATTGCAAAAAAAAAAAATTACAGCCTAGTCTTTAACTTTTTTAATTAGAGCGTTTGCAAAAATTAATATAGGTTTCGTTTGAACATAATGTTATTTTATTTTTGTTTAGTTTGTTTAGCTGAGTCAATCATTCGCCGAGTGTCAAAGAATGCTGTTTTACGTTAGACATTTTTTTCTTATACAAATAAACAGTTAATTATTATTATGAACACAATATTATTTCATTTTAATAACAAGCTATTTGAATAGCTGATAATTTAGTTGCACGTTATTTAAAAAATCCAAAGAGGCAAACAAATGGCGCATCATTTGTGCGCGGTGTTTGCGCCAGGAATAGATCGTGTAACCCTGGGCTAACTGCACTGCGATCTCTCGCAGATCACCGCCAACCAAACTAGCTTATTTACAATTCATACAACATTCCTACAACTACTTCCATAGTAACGGATCCATAGTAACCTATGAAAAGGTTAGGCTAGCCGCAAAGAAGTAACTGAGTATTTGCCGACGCATCGCTCGGGTGACCACAGTGTTACGAGACTCCTTCTTTTCGTTTGTTGTGTATTATTTATTTACGGAAACAAAACAGACATATCACAAATATACAATACAACAGAAAAAGATATATGACAAAAATACAGAGGCATCCTAAAACATGTTTCACAGATGAAAACGAAGAACGGAAGAAAACCAAAAACAAAAATAAAATACTATAATTTAAAATTAACATACCTTATCAAAAACACAAAAGGAGAAAGAAGTAAAATATAAGATTTAGTTAATACTATATAATACACCAAATTTTGCTATTACAGTGATTTCAATTTGGATTCTATATTACACCTGAACGCAGCAGAGGGGCACGAAAAAATGTCTAAATCAAGAAATATATTGTAGATGTAGATACTGATCGGCATTTCTAAATAAAATAGCTGTAGTAATCCGTTTGAAAATAATTAAAAATATTTTCTTGCACTTTAATCGCCATATTGCACATAAAGTATCCTCAATTTAACGACGGTGTCATAAATTACTTGTAAGCCTCCTGGTCCACGTGTCCATGGGCGGTGGTGAGCACTTCACTCGAAGTGAACCGCCTGCTCGTTTACATCCTGTACATAAAAAATATTTTAAGATTCAAATTAGGCGCGTAAGGTCAACTTTCTAATAGTATTTTGACCCGTTAAATGTTAACAATGGTTAAGATATAGGTTTATTAACATACAATTGGAATATGTCGACTTCAAGATACTTAATTTATCAAAAATAAAATATATATACCAAACATAACGCCACAGCTGTCTGTTTCTGTAAGCTTATAATTTTAATTTAAAATTTAATACATTTATATATTTATAGCGTAAATACTTGGCTTCAAAACACACATCTTCTCGTAACATACTGCTCTTACAAACAAACCCAATCGTAGTAACAATATTAATTCCGTTGCCTTATTTGTTTCCTAGAATACAAATAAATTAAATTTCTTTTTACAGGTGAGCTGTCGATTTGTCTATGGTTGCGCAAACAGAAGCCGGTGAGTGGTTTGCTTGAGCCGTGTATATCGACCTCCTTACCCTCTACAGTATACCTTTATAAGTATACTACTATTTCAGTAAGAGTCAGTAGTCTAGATTAAGGCAAAGCCAAACGCCGAGAGAGCAATTGCATAGATATCTACAATTGACATAATTGACTTGAGTAATCGACGATTAATTAAATAGAATGGAGAATTGAAATAAATTTAATTGCAGCAAATATAGTTAAAAGCGGAAACGGTTATTTTTATCAATGTAAATATACAGACGCCGCACAGTAGCTCATTTCATCGTTACAACTAAATTTGCTTCTCGCAAACACGCACATCACTCAGTAATTACTGATATATTGACTTCAAATATTGATATAGCCATTCTATATTACAGATCAATGTATTAATCATATCTCAATAGTGTTTTTGGATGAGTCAATTAGAAGAGCAGAAGCTTCGTATCCACGACGTCGCCCGAGGGCCGAGCGTGAGGCTCGCGGAGACGTTTCGTGTCTTTTTCACATTCATGAAATTGGCTCAGCTGCTTCACTTTACCTGAGCGAACGGGGGCGGTATTGATCAAGAGTCCAATGTTGGCACGAGGCCAAAAACCAGGCGCAATTGATTGCAACTCGATGTATTGCCAGTTGCTACACGCTGTGAACGCGCCGTGCGGCGTGCGTTGTGCACTGTTATCCATATCGCGCATACAAATAAAGGCTTTACAATGTAGTTCAAACAAACCATACGAATCTCTTTTTTTGCCAACCTGAATTGAGGTGGATGACAGAAACAGGCTGTGCACAAATTATGCGAAGCGATGTTAATTAGAAAAATGGTCGTCACCGAAAATTTATAGATCATAACGCGACGTTAATGTGCTCGTAACTCAAACACAATTATTGAGCATTCAGAGATGTTTCACCGTGTTCCCTTACATTCACCATCGGTCACGACATTTCTACCCTTTTTAAACGCGAAACACCATTAATATTTATTACAAGGGGTTACTTTCAAACACTCAAAATCTTAAGTTAAATAAGACTAATAATGTTTTAAAATTCAAAAGTTACTGAAGAGAAATTACTAATATTCAATATCGCATTCAAGCTACATGCAATCTATGTTATAGCCAAATTTGGTTCCAGTGCAACACTCAACTTATCGAATATTCATTGTACAGACAAACGTCAAATTAATTTTAAATTATCAAAAATCTAAATTCAATGAGTAGAACAATAAAATACGGTAGGTATTTTATTGGGAGCCTGAAACTTTGTAAGCATCTAATTCTAGTCATCTCGGTTATCACAAGCCTTGTAGTCCACCGTGTCTCTGAGAACCGATGAGGCTGATAGAACACGAACCGCTCACGCCATGACCACCTTAACCCCGCCCGCCCTTTTATTAATCACTTTTACTATCTTTACACAATGCTTGCTATTAAAAGCAATTTTGCAGCATACACTTTATAAATAAATAGCCTTATAATCGTATGTAAAAAAGTCGAACGCTGAATCGGCCCAGCGCTAAGAGCGATGAACTTTCTATTCAGTTAAAATGAACAACAAGGCATATATCTCTATTTATATCGCTCTAGCTATAATTAAATGCGCTTATACATATAAATGTTATATTTTTTGAACAGATCTATCTAGTCATTATTACTACCATGTGCATCCTTTTGTCAGAATTAAGCAAAACATTTGATATAACTCAGTACCACTGCCATTCTGTGTTAAAAGATTGACAAAATGCTATAATCACTTTTTGTGTGTATCATGAATATTGAAGTATTTATAGATTTCTTCTTATTTCCAACGGGTGGTCTTTTTGCTTGCTTTGATGTTAAGATTGTTACGATTGGTTAACGTAACAATACTATAATAATATATAATAACAGGCTGTATTTAAATAGCCTTCAAACAAAGGTTGCACATTTAATTTAATTAGTAATACTAATATGAATAAGAGAAGTTATGGAAATATCATTAATGCAGAGTATCTCTGTATTATCACGTATTATCATTATGTGTGCTTAGATTCTCACGCTCATAGGTTTTAATTGGGAAACATGACATCCGCTTTTCTTATTTATGACAAAATGTAGAACGCTTTTAAAAATACTAAATTTTTATGCATTGGCTGATGATAATGTTTTACTGAAAAAAATATTTTCTTGTGATTTACAAAATTATGCAATTAACGATGTACGCTTCCTTGCTATAATTAACACAAAATAAACTAAATGACGATACTATTTGTTTATTCATTTAACAAAATTAATAAACTCGATAAGATTTGTTGCATATTAAAGCTGCTTATCAACATAATCTTGCTCCACTTTAATTCTAATCACACATTCATCCATTTAATGTAAACAGATAAAGAAACCAACAGCTTCGACATCCAACATCGGATAGACGTCGGCTTAATAGAATACCGTAATGTGGAAATATGTATATTTTGAATGAAAAACGAAATAACAGCGCGATGTCGGCGACTCTAATGGCCATTTATTTATAACATGGATCTTTAAGAAATTCTATCACGTCATTTAGGCACAATTCCCCGATGATCGTCGGAATACGTTGAAACGCTTATAAATAATGTCACGTGAAATAAATATCGAACGGAAATAGTTCGGGAAAAATACGAATGCGAATAACCGACACACTTTCGAGATTTGGTACTGCGTGAAGATTTATTTTATTGTTATGTCGTGACGGCGCGTGCCGCCCGCGTCTCTCCACACATACAACACAATTATTTATCACTTAATTAAATTATTCTCGTTTAGTTAACGCCAATCGTTAAAAATCTATTTTACACGATATTTATTTCTTTTTACAAAAAACGCACAGTATTCTATGGCTTATTATCGGTTGTTGGTTATCCCTTTGAAAAGGGAACCTTTTCCTTTGAGCAGGTGGTAATAGTAACTTTTAAAAGAAACTCGACTGCGGAGATTTTAACTTGGAGGTGTATGAATAGGAACAACTTTAAAATATACAAATCTTTTTATTTGTGGTATAAATGTCACAAAGATGGTATTCGTACAGTACGGATAACAAGTCCGATTTAATATTACAAGCGGTTTTACTGTCCGTACGGATGTACGGCACATTGAAATTCCATCGTATTCAGTTACGAACTCGTGATCATGTGATGCTTGGCTCCTACCTTGGCACTCGCTGCTTTACGCGCTGCGTCAGCATTTAGTTATTTCTGCTATACGGTTCCGACCTGCCAGCTTTTATTTCTGCTTTCGGTGGCGGCTTACTCATTAATAGTTTTTTTAAAGCTGGATATTTTTTTTCGAGATCAACCCCTTGGCCCGATTCGGCCATTGCTATTTTGCCGTGAGTTCGCAAGTAGGCCATCGGTTTGGATACCGTTTGTAACTATCAACTTACAGTGTATATGATGTTTAGGTCTTTGTATCCGGCTAATAGCTTATGAATATCATATAAAAGCTCCCTTCCTGATACATTAACGTCGTCCGTGAGAAGGAAGAGAGTTTAGGAAGTAATTACTAAACTGTCTAGCAAGCCTATTTGTCAATATTTATGTGTTTGACGTCATAGGTTAATTTGGATCTTTTATTGTATTTAGTATTCTCCGTTTAGTATTCTCAAAACCAATAATCAATTTTTAATCCGATCCAAACCGGAACATAAATGTATTGTATATTTCGACAAACAGACTTTCTTACTGTATGTAGGCAAACCTTTTAATATTTATATTAACGTGTGAAACAGCACACTGCTCCGATTTGACCCTTTGTCAACTTAAGACCTTTGCCATGACATGCAAGCACGCCAAACTGCTTATACATAAGTTGAAATTGTACACAATTATCCTCAATAACCACGTGTATACAATAAAACTGTTCGACTGCGGTTGCTTTAATAAATCAAGTCTAAAATTATGTATTTTTTATAAGATAGGACAGACATGTAATTTGCCAAAAAATACAACACGTCCATCGAAGTATTGACAAGCGTTGACAGCCCTCAAGATGGGTACACTATAAAACGTCGCATTTACCAAGGAATTGCTCCATTGAGAGCCGAAGCCACAGCTCGGCAGTACCCGTATATAAATATAAAAATATTGTGTTTAAGCAATGGCAAAGAACAGTGATGGTCGTGCCAAACGATATCTTGTGCAATGTTTAGTTAACGCGTGCGTTAGTTCACAATTACATTTGTTTCGGCCTTTTAAATCCCCATTCATTAAGATGTTGCGTGATTCAACTATTTATACATCCGATTCAGTACAAATTGCATTGGCTATGCTAAATTTATGTTGGAGATAAGATTTAGCATTTACAATATGCATTGACAGATTGAAAGCATTTCTCAGTAATATTTATAAATAAATACAGCGGCTGCCGTTAAGGCGTTTTTGCCACAAGAATCAAACCATTTCAATTTATTACTGTGTTTCAGTTTTTATTATAATTATCCTATGGATTGTATTGTGCTATAGTTGATCCATAATTTAAAAATGATTTTTTTTTAAATTTATTTACCATTACCATCTTCCACCGGTTTCTTTACTGCAGTTCACTCTTTATTTATATAAAATATGAATATTACTATAAATTTAAAAAAAAAAATATTGGTATGTAATCTTTGTCTAATCATAGAAGGTAGTTTTACTCCGTACTTCGTTAGACGTCTATGAGCCATGACACACACTTAAAATAAGTCTGTGCAGCTTTAGACCCAGCCGTTGTTAATATTGCAGTGCAGTAGTCGTTTACATGTATGCAAAAGTAATAAAATCTAATTCTGTGACCGAGTATTGCCAACAAAAATTATAAAAATAATGCTGCTCGCAAATTGTACTCGCGTTTTGTCTTGTAATGCATTTTGGATTCAAAGCATTTATTGAAAATTAATTACGTTTAGTACCGGTGAGCTGATTGAATAATTAGGAGTCACGATTTTATTCTCATAAAAAACATTTAGATGTCAATTTAGGAAAATATTAACTATCCAATATAGTTAACATATACAAAACAAACATATATATATACAAACATAAGTGACAGAACACACACGTTACGTTATATTAAAATTATCATATACATCGACTTAGACTTAACAGCACCTAAATAATTCCATAACGGCCTTCCAGTATAATTTATTAAATATATTTATATAATTAAATCTAATTTGCCTTTAGCACATATTGACCAGAATTATGTGACGTTTCTGTCCTTGTATGCTCATCAGCCATGTCTCCAACCGAGTTGACTCTTCTTACAATATGTGATAACTATTGGTTAGACTTGATTACGTCCTTGAGTATCTATTGATTATCTAAAATATGAATTAATCACCTTATAATATTGGTATTGGTTTATGGTTCCCGCTATTAGACAGGTGTATGTTATTTAGGCATGACTTCGTCTTCATTAGGCTCTATCCTAAAAGGTATATGTATCGTCAAAGGAATATAGATGTCAAAGTCAACTCAATAAATATTTCTTAATATATCCTTGCTGATTGGCGTGCGTGTACAAGTTGTATGGTAGCGTTTGACTTTTGATCTTTTGAAGTGTTCATTTTGTAAAGGTGAATATGCCAAAGAAAAATACACATTACTCGTATTTATTGGAATATCTTGTTTGTTGTATATAAGAACAAATTATATTGATTAATTTTAACCACGCAGACATATTATTTATATAAATATAAAGTACAAACAGCTGAAAAACAAAGACAGTATAATTTGTCAATGAAGTGTCTTGGCGGACTCCAAAGTGTCTAGTCCCGAATCAGCATATCCGAGCTTACCGGCGACGACAAACTTAACGTAATTAAAAATCCATTCTAGCTTATAGGGAATTGTATTATATTTTAAGTACACAGAATACTTAACAAAAAACAAACGTTTTCAAATATATATAAATATTGAAACCTTTAGTTTGTTATATATCGTTAATTATTAGGAGAAGCGGCAATTCAGCGTGCGATTCTCTAATTTACTGTGCACATATTAATTATTTCTAAGTGCGCAATTAGTTTAAATTAACACCACTGTAGAAATCACCCATTTACGGCTTAAAATCAACAGATGCCGTCTGATCGGTTATCGCTACTATAATAGCCATTTGGTAGGTAATTCTCCACCGCCACAAACAGTGGTGTAACTTTGTAGAGTTGCTGATATTCTAAAAGTCTCTAGCTTTTATTGTTTCCACGTGGAACTTTGTCATGTCATCGTCCTGTATTGTGTACGTCACCGTGGAATCGTTTTAAGATTACGAGGTTTCGTATGATATGAAAAGATTAAATTTTTACTTTTTATGATTGAAGACTATGCGTCATCAGTTTTGTGACGGCAGATAACGATCTATTAATTAAGCTCGTTGCTCCATTAAACAAATAACACGCGAAACAAAAACCAACACAATAAACCATTAAGCTAACTATATATATGTTTTTATTATCATCGTAAAGTGACGTGGTAACTTGCGATGACAATCAGGGGGCTTACCCCCAATTTTTAAACTGCGTACGACTTGTTGTGATGACTAAATTCAAATAATTACCACATTATAAGTGGTGTCACCAATTTAAAAATAATACTTTTTGACACCAAACCGGCCGATCAGCCTACGACTACTAGCCTAATAAATTTAAAAAAAAAACTTTGGTTTGTCCAGTAAACCAGCATCAATGACCGACGACATCACATATTTTGTGGGCTGTTAATGGTTGTAGACCGTCATTTGAAGAATGGGGGTGGCCTATGGCTAAAGGTGGACCTTTGAGCGGCTGATGGTGGTGTCAGTGATAAACATTTCATAAACAACATTTTATTTTATAAATATGTGCACCGCTGAAAATCGGATCTCTATTTCTATCTCTAATCATTGAATGATACATGATAAGAGATTGTACAATTTGTTCCCCGTTTCCAAGCAAATAAATGCACCGCTAACAAAGCTTTTAAGTTGATCAATTTGTTTAACAATCGCTACATACATTCAAATAAAAATCTAGAATAGATAGTTATTTTCTCATTGTAGTCTTTGAACTAAATTTAGAATCACAATGCGATGAAATAACACGCTAAGATTGCATTTAAACGGTATGAGGAGTTTTAATAATATATAATATTTCAATAGTTTATTTAATAAACTAGCAATAACGTTATTGCCGGTTTATCAAATTAGAATTAGTTTCTTTTCATCCCACTTATCGTAATAAATGTTAATTGTATGGTTGTGATTTAAAGAAAACAGTATAAAATGTATGTTGCAGGTATGAACCTATTGTGGTGTTTTAATAAAATGTTAACAGGCGAAGCATGGCCATGTCGATTTATCGAGGCAGTACGCCATTGATTAGTAATTTCCTTGTTCACGAGGAAACTGCAGTGCAGCAGTAAACGATTTTACGCCTCACTTAAAATCCACACATCCTGTAAACGTTTTGTTGTTAATATTTCCAACCCAATTGTCGCAGAGTTGTCCATTAGTTAAATTTAACCGAGTCAAAGACATAAATTAAAAAACTATTTGTAATGTCTATAATATCTATAACAGGGAATACGTAGTTTTCTCAGTACAAAACAAGATTAATAAATTAATTACCACATGAGTACAAGGAATTATTTCATTATGTTTCCACGTTGTTTGTTAGGAAAGGTATGTTCCTAATTAAAAAAAAAACACTTAAATTAATTAAATGAAAGGAACAAGGTATATTCGTTGACTGGAAATGGAATTCTTAAACAAACAACCACGTTTGTTTCGATCGTCTGCTTATATATTAATGGTACTTTTACATTCCCTTTCTTTAATCATACATAGTCCATCTACTTCCATCTTGCAACCACAACTTACTTAGAATATTTGACCCAAATGTTTTATTTATTAACCCTAATAAATATATTTTGATTACCAGACTTTATTCAAAGACTATGGTTAATTCAAGTGACGGATAATAATAGTTTAACAGAGTTTGGGAAAAAGAGGTAGAAATTCGGCACCACAGCCATCCTGCGGATCTTGTAATGCGGACGAGTCAGCTGTAGGGCGGACGAAGCCCGCAGAAACCTTTAAAAAGCCTTATGGATAAACGGTATTAACAGCTCAGTCTATTTAAGAAGCGTCGGCTCGCGCACTATTAAGGAAGTATGGTGACTGGTGCCGCGGGCGCGGATAGCTCCGAGGCGGATAGTCATACACACCAACACATATTATAGTTACGCACACACCATCACATATTATACACACACCCGCACTGATAGCTTCGTCGGCAGTACGTGCGTTTCGCGTGAATAGGCCATCAATTAAACTTCGAGTAATATAAACAAACGCGTTGACGTCACGACCTCAACCAATATTTTCGTAACATTTTAATTGAGTAGTGAAAAGTGTTGACCGAGTAGTCTTAGCATGCGACAATAATCCCTGGGGTACGAACCTCGTCGGTGTTTACCAATAGATTATTGGCTATTTTTATATTTATAACATTTGCTAATACGGTAACAATATCTGTAGAAAATCGGCATTCTTGAATTCCATCCCGCATACCTACTAATCATAATGATTATAAAACGCATTCAGAAATTAGTGGATCTTTTTAAAATCGAGTTCCATGTTGCTTCCTTATATATGTTGACATAAGATAACGCCACTTCCTTATTAATAGGACCAAGCTATAATAAATAAAGTAGAATGTTCATTTATCCGGGCCTTTTTATATTTTTTTCGGAACTCTATCTTCTCTTTGAAATTGTCTCTGAACCAGAGACCTGTTCGTACACACAAATTGCGTTGTAAGGTTAATTATGTTAACAATTGACGGTAATTTTTATGTCGAGTTGACCTTGAGTGAATCAACTTTAAAAGCATTTACTTTGATCGTCACACTACACTCAACGTGTAGTATTTGTCAATATTAATTATTATATGTGATTTTTTTTTTTCAAAAAACATCACTTCCTGAGCATGCTGGTTAATTATGCCAGGCCAATTCCTTATAAAAAAATTATATGTAATAAATGTCAAATAGATCGTTATGTGATATATAATTATTGCTCCGTGTTATCATTTATTGCTTCTCTTATCAGCGGCTTTGAACTGGGTGCTCAAAAAAATGACAAGATTCCACGGGTTAGTAAAAACAGATTGTCTGATCTTCGACCCTTGTGGACCACCGCTTGCATCATTTTTTTTACATATAAACAATAAAAATATATATTCAAATGTAACGATTCTTTCGTACAATATAAAACTAAATATATATTTTGTAGACGTTTAACGTCATGTTCGAGATGTCGATTATTCACAAGGAATTAGCGAGTTCTCTATTGAAATGAAATGACATTGAAATTGTTCGGGCGTGATGATTTGTAACTAAAAACTGTTTGGCCTCAATTATAAATTATTTTTAGTCAATGTATTCGAGATTTTGAACTAGTCTCATATGCATTAGTTTTATTTTATTATTATTAAAATGTTTAAATGATATATTCATTTCAAGAGTACTAGACGATAAAAATATCGTGAAATAAATTTTAAACAGAACTAATTTAAAGGTTGAATGAAAATAGCTTATACTTCACATTTAATTAAATCTTATCTTTGACCTTAATTTGCGTCGCTTCGCAGTTCTTTCCAAGACTTTGATCGTGAGTGGCTTGTTTAAAAAAATTAAGAGCAACGCCACGGTGTAGGTGTTTTATCATCCGTTAGGGAGGAGATCAGCGCCTGACACATGCCACCGATTTTTAGATCTACGACGCACGTTGATACTAACCCAGCAAAGATGTGACAGTAATAAAGTAACTACCTACCCTTACGGGTGTGGCCCGCTCACCCCGATCGGGCCCAGATAGATAACCTTGCGACATGTACTATAAATGTATAATGCGTAAAATACCTAGATAATAATATATAAATCACTAATCATGTGTATGGGTTTGTGTATTTAAAACGTTTTATTCGGCATTAGATTTAACGATCATTTTTTTTATAATATACTTTCTAAAACTGTGAGTTTTTGTCAAGTGTAATATCCTGTTTAAGAAAGGCTTTTCTTCAGTCTTACTGAATTCACTTGTATTTTGTTTTGTCAGTATTTTTTAAAATTCTTATTTTTAGCTTCTATGCCTGTCATATTTTTTTCTTGTGGCACCTCAAAACTCCCCTTAAGACATTTAATTCAATCAAATGAGAGAATTTAAGATTAATTTCTCTAATTTGACATATACTTGACTCTGATTTACCGATTGATCCTTTAACCTAACCAACTATTTTCAAGCAACGTGCATATTCTAGAAGACGACATGTCACGGAACTATTAATGTGCGAGTTCCTTTATATAGTATATCTGCATACTCCACATTCTATGCTTAACATGGAATCGATGAAACGGATCAGTAGAGCGTGGCTTATTGGTTAAAATTGCTGAAATAGTTCCTGTCTCAAAATATATAAATTTGTCAATATGAATCATATTGTCTCTTTTTCTAATATTTTACAGCGGACGGTAGTGTGATTGGTAGCTTCTACAAGTAGATAGAGTTATCGCAATCTAATCAAATCAGAAATAACTTTATTCGACACTTATTAATCGCAATATCCAAACTATCAGCTGTTTTTATATACCCTACATATATATATATAAATAATGATTGTAACATAAATTATATATTTTTTATTTTGAAAAATACTGTATATTGTATTTGATAACTGACCAACATAGCCACAGAAACTATGGGCTATATTTCAGGTTTTAACTATATAGTTATATATAAGAATTATCTTATTACTTCGGGTTAAAACATTTAAATCTCTTAAACATCATTCATATCGCCCACTTAACAAAACGAAAGTGTTACCAGAATGTGATAGCGTTGATTAAAAAAACTTATCTTCATTTAAGCCACACCGTTATGTTCATCGGATAGACTAGTGTAATGATGTCGAATTCCATACAATTTGTTTTAAATTTTCTATTAAGGTCAGTAAGATTTTTATGTTTATCATGTAATAGTGAAATTTTATTATATATACTTATGCTACTCTGTGTACATATTAATAAGTAATTGGAAGGTTCGTTAGAGGTGTCAGCTGTGAAGAATAAAGTGTCATCCATTTGACACGACATTCGATACAGCGATGCGCATGCAAGATTTCATGTGAGGTTGTTTTTCAAGGATTTAAAAATGCGATTTGTGTATGCAATGTCATAGAATAATAGGTATAAGCGCACTATAGCCATTCTTTATGAGATTGAACATTTTTCAATTTTGATAGTCTTTTTTCATTAAGAGGGAATATGAAATTCTCTCTTATACATTTATATTATCACACGTTTACACTTCACCTACTTTTTATATGACAAGGAATTTTATTAAATATTTACTTAAAAGATAACTCATATTTCGTTCAGAAAATATATTCACGATAAGGAAATACCAGCGCAATACACTGCGGCAATATTGTTTATTTATTAATAACGCGTATAAATACTTAGCTTATTTCATTTGAATATTGTTTTACCTTTCGGGTTCAAACATATACATTAGAAAGAAAAGTTGAATGAATTCACATAACGACATTTCCCTTGGAGCCTGTAGATATTACAATATATATATATATATACAGTGTAAACTCTATATAACGAAACTTAAAAGGCTATGCAATTTATGGCGTTATAGAGAATAGTTGTTAAAGGGAAGGAATATAAATCAGAATTAGGATGTAAGCTAGAACTACCAAAGCCAATTGATTTCGACGCTTTAAAGAGTTTGTCGTCATAACGAGTGACGTTATATGGAGTTTACACTGTACTGAAAATTACAAAATATTGTAAGATAACGATTGCTCATAATTCATAACATTATCCTTGAGGAAGGCTGGCGTTATCCTTGAATACAACTCACTTTAATTAACCCAAACATGTTGTGTTCATCAATCACGGTTTATTATAAAAAAAGGATTTGAAATGCAAAACATTTTTATTTCGAATCAATAAAAATACCCTCGCTATGTATGTGCCCAATTCTATTCGATTTATATATTCTTAGTATATTTAAACGATAATATTCTAACAAAATAATCATAAGAACGCCGATGACTGTAACATACGTTGAGAGGAGGCGTCTTCAATGCATCGAGTTTCGAGCTCGGACGTCCTCAGTGACACACTATAAATATGACAGGGTAGATGAATGCTGCCCAAGTAAAAATACACACAAATGAACGCGGCCGTGGCGGCCTCTACCGTACTAAATATATCCCTCAGAACTTTAGTAAATAGTACCGAGGCGATGGTTCGTATTTAATATTGTAGACTTTTATGATTTTTGTATTAACTAGTAATTTTAATACATAATTTCCTTAATTTTTAAGTATCGTCAGACTATAGAGAATAAATATTGCAATTGTAATATGCAATTCTCAAGAAAACAATATGTACAATAGTTTTACATCCGCTCGTAAACTTTAGAATTAATCTAAATAATACAGCAAATTGAAGAGTTCTACGCAGAGGAAAATCGCAGGACGCACGTCATAATGCAGCTCTTCCCCGCCGCGCGCGCGTTTCATTGTAATTTGCGATTATGTCTGATTATTACGCCAAATTATGTCACAGTGTCACTAGTAAACATTACACTTAGTGGCGCCATCTACTTTTGGCGCAAAGTTGTCTTGCGTGGCCTTCTGTGGCTGCATGTTCGTCACGTGCGAATGCCTGTCCTGTTTTACCGACGGCTCTACGGCCGACCAATCGCATGGCGCCCTACATATCCGACCAACGTCCGCGAACCAATGGCAGCGCATGAAACTTCAATTTCAGAACACACATGTGACTTAACTTTGTCCGCAACTAAATAAAATAAAACGGAAAAGTTTATAATTATTTTAATAAAACTTGGCATCCATTTTTATTTCGTGCTATTTCGGTGTGATAAACCTGAAAATAGGATGAGGCGAAGTGGTGAGTTTTAAATGAAAAATAAAACAGCTGTAAAGTGTAAATAGTAATAGGTTAAAGTGCACACCAGCGCCACACAACGCGAGTGTCAACAAAACGAACTTCGACGTATCTTCGTCTCGGCACGTCACATCTGATACGGTTTGTGGGAGTTGTAGAGCCATTATTGTAGTTAATCATTGGACGAGCTTGTAGATGGCGCTGTTAAAGATTTTTCGCTTATTTATATTTTTTAAACAGCTATGGGCTCCAAATATTATATAATTAATTTGGCTTTTTGTACATACCAGGCCATGATATTTTCAATATATATATACATATATTTATTTATAATTTGTTATTATCAACCTATATTACATTTCAAAGTAGAAAGTTTATTTAACAATCAACAAATTAAACAGTTAATTAAAATAATAAACTATTTAATTAAGTTTTATATAATTTTACGTTTTATCATTGTTTAAATTTTACTATTAGGAAATATAATATTATAGTATACAAACAATTTGAAAAAAAAATGAAACTTGATGCGTATATCGAATACATACTGTTTTTTTTTGCTTAAATTAATTTTAGTAGCTGGAGCGTTCATACCGCACACTGCGAGGGGTTGCCATGATTTTAATCTCACTACTGCCGCGTTCTGGAAATAATCCGATACAGAAACTATTTAACACTCAATGTCAATTGAACAATGTAAATACGACATATCAATTTCATCGCTATGGCAACCCCCAGCAGATCACGCAAAGCAAGAGTATTATTTTAACAAATGCTTGTTTGTCGGCAGATTTCCTGAGTCACGGGGCGAGTTTCAACAAGAAATACGGTTAGTAGTTCACAATTGCTTATCACTCGCAAAATTTTCATTCATTACATGCTTATATTTCAGCTTTAGCAAAAAATAAAGCATTTACATAATATTCATTTATTCCTATATATGTTTGATGAAAGATTGTGTTTATGACAACTCACCCGAATCGAATTCTTAGCATTGTTCAATTTTTTTGGTGGAAAGCTATTATGAAAGTATTGATAATAACATCACATCTTACAAATACCGAAATTTGTAGAAATGACAACGGAAGGATTTGAAATAATTGGACAATTATAATTTTACGCCATTTTCATATGACTGACAACAATGGCGTGAAGATACAATTTTATTGCAATCTCACATCCGGACTAAGTGCAGTTACCAGCTTAACCCTTCATTACAGACCCTCTAACTAGAAATACAAAACAGAATAATCGAAGTCGTTTAATATAACTCTTTATACTTCGTTTTTGTATGCCTATTATTTATTATAAAGTTATCAATCGCAATAAAATAATTTAGTGGTATTAAAAAAAACCAAATCTGTCATCAAGCAAATACTTGGAAATATGTGCAAATCGCTACATGAGAGGAACGGACAAATGAAATATTCTCACGATATTTATGTGCATTATGTTCCGCGAATTATAAAAAATATACTTGTGCGCACTGTTTGCAAAATAATAGAAGATAATGAGTGTCAACAAAGAAAAAAAAAGAACTTTATCATAACGCTTAATAAAAATTCAATATAGTATTTTCTAAACGGAAATTCACCCCAAATATTCAATGTTCGATCGTTTTCTTATAGTGCATAATTTATTTCTAGTAACGAACATAACGTTTATGCATAAGAAGTTATGTTTATATTAACTTAAGTTAAGAAAAGTAATGTGAAAAATGGCAACGCTTTTAATTTACGTATAAAAAAATGCTATAAAATAAAGACTCAACGAAGTACTCATAGCATAAAATGCTTTGTTTAATCGACTTTAATTAATGCCGGATTGCCCATCACTTTCATCATATTGTTGTTGATTTAAAAAAAACTCCTTAACTATTGAGAGAGATAAAAACTATTTATGTTTTGTCCTTGTAACAGTTAATCCTGGCGTTGTATCGAAAACATGTCTTGCGCGTTATTATTTTGCCTTTCTTGACGTCAAAACCAAGAAGGAGGAAGTTCAGGTTAATATTATAAAGATTGTTATAATATTTTTGGCTTCATAATGTTAATAAAACAGTGCCTATTTATAGAAATAACTTTTTCGCTCCGTCGCTAAGCGAGTTAGCGAGAAACACCTAACGGCTGCACTGGAAGGTTGACAATCCGTTTTGTATTAATCACGTGTTCCATACGCATCTCACACTATAATAGTCAGTTTCAAAATGTAAATGTATTACGTTTCACCCGAGTTCATTTAAATGTAATGAATAATCGGATCGAAAGTGAAACTGGATAATCTTTAATGAATTTGCTGATATATTTTGGCTAATCAGTACCTATTATATTATAGCTTATATGATTACAGCTTAAACTTGAATACACACACTAAATAAAAATTACGGAGACCTGAAGAAATCTATGTTATTCTTTAGCCTATGAGCTAATGTTAAAGAGAAGATTTTTTTAACGTTTATAATTTAGGTGATTATTACCTAGGGTACAGATTGTCTGCTCTAAATAAATAATTCCAAACATTACAATTCACAATTGTTGCGAATCCTTACAAATTTTATACATAACGGATAAAAATAACTCAATATTTTTTAGAAGCAATGACGCACAACGATCCTTTTGTGTTTGTGTAGAGTTAGTCAAGTTACATTTTGCAATAATTATTAAAGCAGAAAACATTCTTGAAATCCTCTCCCTAAATACTAATTGTGGAAAGATTTTAATGACGTCAGTAAATTTGTTCTCTGGTTCCGCGATCGATAACATCACGACGTATCGACACTCACCCTCTCCCACGTGTCTACTGGTTACTTGCAGTTCCAAATATGTGTCTTTCTAACTATGAAACTAATTCAGATAGGTCTGGTAACTATAACGTTCTTGCGTGTCCCTACGCCGGGCTTAACTTTATTATAACTGTAGCAGTAGGAAATATCTAATATTTATAGATGCTGTTTGCGCTAAAATAACTTAGACTGATTAGTAAGTTTTTAATTTGAAAATGCATTTTCCCGAACAGTATAAATATAATATAAATCGTATATCAAATGAAAAAGGAGTCATTTGAATTTACAGCGGGTGTGGTCAAGTATTATAAATGTTAAATACTAATATTAAATATTACATTAAATATATTTTCTTCGCAGGTAGGTCTACTTTTTTCTTTTATTCTGATGTTGATACTGTCCTGTCAAACCGGAGTTAGTATAAAACGATGGTTCTATATAATCAATGAGCTACTCAAACTTCGTAGTACGAACAGGAGTATCTTCAGATTTACGATTTTTAATTGTTATACATCTTAAAGAATAAAATATTAGAGTTTGAGCTATAGACTATAGTTATAGACTTATAGGCTATAGTTATATTCTACTTTGAGTTTTCCTTCAAAAACTCCGAATATAGCCCCGCTGGACTTCTTGGTATCGTTTATTAAAATGACCAGCTGGGTTTTTTTTGTGGGTCTTGATTTTCTCAGACCGGCCTTGTTTTGTACGCTCGTAGCCTTAACTGTAAGTAGAAAGTTAAATCCTGAAGTGCTCACTTTAACGAATAACACTTTTTCCAACAAAATATGCTTTTGCGCTTCAACAATTATAAAATTAAGAACTTTTTCAAAGTATCGTCTCTCTTTCTCTCTTACGCACTAATTTGTAACGTGTAACGTAGACCGTAAATGCAATCATGTAGAAGGAACTTATACCATACTACCTATTGTGTATCTCCCAACAAAAATATTACCGTACTGAGGCCGTAGTTCTGCTTTAAGGCTGCATTACTGTCCTTGCTGTGGCTTCTATTCTATATATATCCTGTTGGCTCTAATATCTTCACCTACATGTAAATTTGAATAGAATTTAATTGATAAATTTCGTTGTCAACACGTATAGAGGACATCCCAACAACCTTACCAAACTGGGAGAGACGTCGTTATAGGGACGCAGGTCCCTTAAACTGGCTGCGTAGCGCCCCGGGTCTACGCTGTAGCATAGTGAATAAAAGCGGTCCTCTTGAAATTGTGACACTATGAAAAGTTGTAAATAGATAGCGTAAAAAGTTTTTGTTTTCAATGTATAATTTTCATACATATCACTAACTTATGTTGTTGTTTCACCGTTTTTCTGAGTAACGATAAACAAGTAAAGCATTGAAGATTTTTCGGAAAATATAGACACGGTCACGATCACTATCAAGACTCGTCATGGTTGTTAGCAGTTTGTTTCGTCATCAGAAATATCAATGTTGTCATGCCGCAGAGCTGTGACCGAAGCCAACCACGAGATGCATAACACAGCCAGTGAGCCGAGTCACCATTTAGACTGCCACGGCTGACGATGATGTTTAGTTTTATGTAGTTAATTAATCCCAAAAAAAAATTGACGAGACCTGACGGTTTAGATAAACAATAAGTAGTTCAGAAGTTTAGTTAATATATCAATATTTAAAAATTGCTTTAACGTCGGCTGTATGGGACACATGTGGTGCGGGGCGCGGGGGCTTCACGTGGCTGGGCGCACGTGGCCGTCGAGCGTGCCCCCGGCGGGGGTGCGGGGGTGGAGGGCAGGGTCGAGCACGGTGACGGACACGTGCGCGCTCGCATCTCCTCAATCCCGCCTTGTATCGCCCCGGGATCGGTCGTGTCCTCGCCGTCACGATTGAGCTCGCCGCAGCGGACGCGCGGCCTCGATGTTGGCCAGCGCGCCGCCTAGATAGGCACGGCTATATAGATATGGGTTCCTGTGCCCGACCCCCGACTGCGCCTGATCGCTGCTTCCTCGAGCCACCCGCTCCGGCACCCGCACGCTACGTTTGCCCAGATTCGATGCTACAGGATGGCTCTGTGTACGACTTCCCGTCTGTCGCCACGAAGATGTTCTTTCTAAGTGAGTACTTACAGAAGAACACTGCCGCAAAAGTACTTAGAAGAATTATGTATCTAACAAAAAAGGAGTTAATACAGTTTTTAATCCTATTTTGGTTTCAACCGATCCAATGATTAATAGCATTAAAATTGACGTGGACCGCCCACGGGTAGTTGCCGAGCGCGGTAAGGCTTCTTGCAACGGAGTACAGCCTCCGCGCTAAATGTCTTTCTAATATGGGATGAGCTAGTCTCTTTACAAAAATGTTAATATATTAGTTAGTTTGATACACCTCAATTGGATCTTAGTAATATGCGGAAGATACATTACATTCATTTTACGATACGCATTTGTTTGCTATTTATAAAGTTTTTATATCAATAATCATGAACATTAATAGAAATTATACAGGAAACACGATAATCGAAAACTAAGTAAACAAGGGGTTTTACTATATCTTTAGTCATGCCTACTGACTTTTAACAATTTAAAACTGGGTAAAGAGATTTACATAAACATAAAAAATGTGCATAAAAATACAAATGACAAGTATTTTACCTTGAAATTTCGAATTAGCATATTAATTTCAAACGTTAAATCATATATCATCTGCACTAATAGATCACAATTTAATTGTAGTTTGTATTGTAGATTTGCATAATTTTTCTAAATCTTTAGAGATTACACAGTCCGTGCTTTTTCTAATCTGGTGTGTCATAGGCGACGCACATCAAGTTCAGTGGTATTTAAATTTATGGTTTTACGCATTTTTACGCATTTGGTATTAGAAAATCTAACCCTCATAGTTTCGAATAGACTTTGAGACCTTAGACGCCAGCGCAGCATGCTCAGAGTAACAAGCACGGAACAGATGACGTTGGTGGTTTGAAGTATCTTTTGTACTTACTGCGGATGGAATTATATCTGTTTTGTTTTTATTGCGTGAAATGTAAGATCTTGTTATAGAAACAACTGCTTAGTACAGTAATTGTATTGAATGGAAATATTTGTAATAGTTTGTTCATAAACAAAACAGATTATTAGTATCTATTTCCTCTTAAATTCTAGCTTTAGCAATTCTATACGACCATTTATTAAATAGAAATCTTTTAATTTAGTAAGTTCAAAAGGGCCATTGTGAATCGTTTTAATCTAAATGACTCTACGTCTGTTCGTATGCGACCAAGCATGAGAAGAAGCAGGCAAGAAACTCTGCTTGGTTGTGTGTTGTTTTATGTGCATTAAAAGCTAGTAAGGAATGTAACAGAGATGTCCATTGCACCAACGAGAAAGCAATATCTCACGTACTCATAATTTGTTTACTCCAATTCAACGACAGTTTTATTTCTAATCTTATCTTTATAACATTGTCATCATAATATCCACAAAACAAAAGACTACCCTATTTAATATGTTTCTCACATCTTGTCTATGAGGCCAAATAACAAATTCTACCGATTTATAAAACATCTATTGTTTTAAATTACTTATATATAAGTAATTTAAATTTGAATTTTGACGTCTTTTAGTCAATATATAACTAAAATAATTATATTATAGTCAAAATTCAAATTTAAATTACTTATATATAAGTAATTTAAATTTGAATTTTGACGTCTTTTAGTCAATATATAACTAAAATAATTATATTATAGTTATATATTAATATAACTTAGATTAAAATTTACTTAAATTTAATTAGAAATGCTTAGTTAGTACAGTAGTGAAGTGACGTATTTATTCGCTTTGATAGATAAAATACTAAAGATTAAAGTAAATAATTATTCGGATCATATTCAGTGACATATATGTTACCATAATAATGATGAATAAATTAATTATCATTGTTTTAACGAGACAAATGACTATAGCATTATAGCGGTTTTAAGATTCCTATTACATTCTACGGTATTGTTATATTATAATCTATAATTACTTTACTTATAACTATAGTTATTATTAGTCGTCTACATTTTGCTTCAAACAGTTATTAATATCAAATCAATCAATAAAAAGAAAATGAAATTGACGCCTTTGTACAAAGGTACGCGTAATTTTTAAATGAATTCCATAATTCCTTTCAACCATTTCATTTATAGGTATTCCCTGTTACGCCAACATTAAATTAGTTAACTGTCTGAACGACCCTTTGTATATATTTATTACATTGAAAAGGTCAAAGTACAAAAGTCTTTCTTCAAACTATGTATTTTTTCCATTTGGGTTAGACATTTTTGGACCATGGGGTGCAAGTGCTCAGGCGCTTATTAAAGAATTAAGTAGGCGCCTGGTAGTCAGTACCGGTGATCCAAGAGCTGGTGCTTTCCTTGCTCAGCGGGTAAGCATCTAGTAAAAAAAAATATAATTTTTACATTCGTAACATATTAAACGGTGTATATAGAAGTGTATCGGCAGACAAGATCTTACATAGTCGATAAACGTGATTAAAAAGTATAACATCTAATACATATGCTTAACGTATATTTGTACTATAATTTTCCTCGAAGCGAATATATGAGGAAAATAAATTGAGTAATCCTTGTATTACGTGCGTTTAATGTGATTTCATATGGCTAAAATCTGAGCAAACGTGTAAGTACTTTTATCTGTTGGGAATTGTCTGCAATTTCGTTTACACGTTCCTCGGGAATGTAGTCTTAGTGGTTGGCAATTGATTTTGTCACACACATCAGTTTTCATTCCGCGTTGCAATCATTATCGAATGGATACTTGGCAGCCTGCGACTGATGCCACTTAAGATAGTCGTCAAACTGTAGATAATGTTTTTTCTTATTTAGATTTTTCGCTATTCTCGAGTCTATTATTTATTATCTCGTTTAAAATCAGCAAACGGTTACGTTGCGTCGTGTTTTTGAACTGAATCGGTCAAGGGTACTCGAATTATACCGCTGAATTTTAACAACTGTTTGCACGTGTCGTCTTAAGGACTTCATTATCAGACACTATGATTGTTTCATTAATATATTAATGTAACTAGAAAACTGACAATTATTTCCAACATATGTGTGAAATATAAAAAATATTTAAAATATACTCTAAAGCTATTAAAATATAATGCAAATTAAATTCTAACCAAATTGAGATGGAAACGTCACTAATTTTTTTTTATGTTTTTACCTGTAAACAGCAAAAATATACCAACAATTCTGTTGCCTCGTTTGAAACCAATGGTCAAAATCAGATCTCGATTTAATTAAAAGAAAAATATGCTTTGTTACATATGTCGGAATAATATTTTTATACAATAATATTGATTATGTCAAATAGTTTCGCTGAATTTGAGTAGGACGATGAAAATGTCGTTGTAGAGAAGGTTCTTTGAATCTGACGAGAGAAAAAGAGGGGAGGTGAACGCAGTAGTTATTAAAATTATATTCTCGACTTGTTATTATTCAGTGGACGAGCGAGCGGCGCGCCCGTCGATGACAAACATTCCATTCAATTCGAAACATGGAAAAAATCAATTTTTGACTTTTTTTACAAATTTAATAATACGTAGTTATTGTACAGTTTTATACGATGACTATAAGTCATTGTATATTATTATTACGAGAGAGAGAGACGAGAGTATCTTTGACTTTTGAAATAAGTGAATTAATATGATTATTTTTAATAATTCATATATTTTAAATAGAAAACTTTAATGAACTTAATAGACCAATGTTTCGATATTTGTTTTTTTATTAATTAATTAAAATGTTATATACAAATTTATTCCTATTTAGTAATAATGGTCAGTTAACTAATTTCAATGCCGAATTCCATTAACGCCACATATAAGTAACTAATGAATTATTTATTATTACTTTGCATATCTTTCTATAATTTTTTTGATCAACAATCCCAAACAAACAAAATGTACGAGTATATGAACCAAGAGTGTAACTTAAAATGAAAATGCCATGAAGTCAATTTATAATGGAAAAGTAATTATAATTAAAAGAAATATTAGTAATATAAGCAAAGGTATAGTTTATAATGTAGTGGTAGTAACATTAAATTGTATTTCCCTTGACTGCTAGTTGTTCTGATTCGTCGTAAACAAACCAGATTTAAAGGCACCGTGTAGTTTGAGACGTCTGAAGTAGCATAAGTAAACCCGGATACGGTATTGTCTCTAAAAACTTTTACTATTAATTAATTTCTAGCGAGAGAGTAAAATGGGTTAGGTCGATTTAGAGAAGGCCTTGAACACTACCATTTGTGTGAGCTCGCGCGTAGCGATAATTATCGCATTTTAGGCAACGGAACGGTGAAAGTGTTCGTGATTTTGAGAAAGGAAAAGTAGTTTATTTTTTATAGCAAGAGGCTATACACTCCCCCCCTGCCCCTCGTTCTTCCCCGCGGCGGACAACTGGTCCCGTATGAAAATGAGAGCTATCACAGCTTTCGTTGTGGCTGAACCACGATCGTGACATACCACACCTCACCAATTTTTATCCACTATACCATAGTTTCAATTAGTTTTGAAAGAAATCTTTGCAATAAATACTTCATTGTTATGTTTAGAACTAATCTAACGATGAAAAATAAAATGAAAATGTGTTTATTTACATAAATACATACCCTATTTAAGTCATGTTATATTGGATGGATGCATCAGAATAATGTATGAATATAATATTATTCCTAACAATTACAGATATTGAATATAGTTGTACAGAGTTTTATTAACTCAAACCATTACTTACCAAAATCCGGCGAAATCTTGTCATTATCACTTCAATGCCCTAGGGGTTATCATTATCTTAACATAGGATAACTTCCTGCTCCACACTCTCGATTCGTTTTTTTTAATAAAGGCAGTAGAAGTTGTGTACGTGCAGTTCGTTTTTATTCAATCGTGACAAACTATCTTAATTTTATATACCTTAACTTATTGTTGCAACTTTACATTCAATAAAAACATATTTATTTTAATTCAAATGCTATAAAATGATTTACAATTTTAAATGGAAGTTTGAAATGTTCAAAGTCCGTGTGTCCATCGTCTTAATCGATAAAAACCTTAAAGATTAACCCAAAAGTCTTATGTATGTATGTCGGTGATGTTTACAAACAAATATATTACATAAACATGTATATTACGCGCATGTACGGAAATCATATGTTGATTGCCTGCTTTCATGAACGTTTGTATTTGCGTTTACAAAACGTTTTATATAGTTATTCTAATATATAAAGTACACATATACCTACCTACTTTCAATGTGTCAACAAACACCTTAACTTATTTATTTATTTTTTTTACACTTTATTGCACTTAAACACTAGAAGCAAATGACGTTAACAGATTTTAGTACATATAAGAGCAACGGGCGGCCTTATCGCTAATAAGCGATCTCTTCCAGACAACCCACACGATAAAGGATTATATATATATATATAGTACTTATATATATATAGTAACTATACAATTTCCACGCTAACTATGAAACTATATACTATAATTTTAATAAATCTATTAGTTTGTTGACTAGATACTTATATTTTATTAGCAGCAGTTAAGCGACGGAGAGAGAGAATTAATTGCTATCAAATTGATTTCAAGTTTGTATACTAATTGTTCGGGTATGCAGTGTTTAAAAAGAGTTAAGTAAAGCCACCTGGCATGAACAAAACACTATTGTTAACCGCTATCACTACTTCACACCTGGTCTAGGTACCTCTGAATGTTTGCTTCTTGCTTCTCTCTTTTTTCATATATATCATATAAAATATGCCAAAAGAGTGATTATTTTAATTAACGAACTGATTAAATAAGTTACTAATAGTTAAGATCATGTAAATTAAGATCTCGCTTTCGCATCTGGATAAATAGTAATGATTTCTATTTTTAACAGATTTTATGGCTATTGGCAAAAAAGGAGTATTTAATTTTAATGTATTTTTGTCTCGTGAAAGGCTTATTAATTTGTTTCTAAGTTTACTTTCGGTTACGGTATATCAATCATTTGCCGAAAGAACTACAAAAACCACAGGTTTAATACAAATATTTATTACGGTAAATTTGCCGGTATATTTGTAGTAAAAATAACAATAAAATATCTTAACATTTTTCCTATTGTATCCAATTATCGCGCTATTACATGAATTGCACATTTTCAATTAATTGTAATAAGTATTTTTTTATATACGGTACAGTTTGTTAATAATATAGGTAAACTTGGATCATATTATGGACTGACTATAAATACCCAACTCTTAGAGATTAAAAAGTTTATGGACATTATTATAAATACATTTATAATTTAAACCAATATTTATAAATAGTTTTAATATTGCAATATATTGTTATTAAGTGAATATTAATAGGCGTTCATTCAAAAGAGTTCAACGCGTACACCCCCGGATAGCCTAGGGTGGGTGGTCAGTGGCCGGGAAAATACTCAAGTAATATAAGCCTTTAATATAAAAGTATATAAGTAATTAATTTAATTTAACACAATTTTTTATTGTAGTTATCTTTATACTTATCTCAACAAAAAGTACAGTTAGTATAACGTCTGTTACAAAATTAATGTGGTACCTATTTGACTTTCACAATGACGCGATTCAAGACCTTAAACATACTAAAAAGAAGTGTTGACTTCGAGTTATCACCAGCTTCCCTTGGGTCTAAACGACTAGGTGCGCAATAGCAGGTGTCTGTACCACAGTGGGGTGGTGTACTGGTGGGGCGGAGAGGCGAGGCAGCGCGCGGCGGAGAGGATGGCGACTCGCGACTCGCGCTTCGCTCGTAGCCGCGCCCGCACGTGAGGTGAGCGCCTGCGCCACGCGCGTCCGCGATGCCTGTCTAAGCCTTTAAATACAATGGAGTATCCTCTCGCGCCGCCCGCCCAGCCTTTGGGCCCGCCGCCCCCGCCACAGCTGTTGCCTGCACCGCAGCCTCTACCCTCTTTGCAACACGCGCACCTACAGGACGACGATCGCTGGAGTCAATATCACATCTGGAGGCAGCACGTCTTCGTCAACGGTCAGTCAACGCGCCTGCCTCTTGTGGCGATCCAACATGTTTGGATATGTGTTCTTTTTGCTTATGACGCCGGAAGATAAAATGTTATCACATCCAAGGCCGTCCCGCGCTCACTCGGTAGATAGTGTACAGTGTCCAAGGGATTTCGCGATAAACGTGCCCAGTGCCATAGACGACTGCTTGGAAAGAAATCTTCGGAAGTTACGGGAACCAGTCGCCGGATAACTGGGTCACCGTATGTAGAGTTCCGTTGCGATTCTTATACCAATTGATCTATTTATGTTTTGTGAGCACATATTCCGTGAACTCTACGCTTTCTACTCTGTCTCCGCTGGATTCTGGTAATCGTATTTAATACGTAATTCAAGAAATATTGTCATTACCTTTTTTATTCGTAAAAGTACAAAACAATTTTCAATACTATAAAAATAATGATTCATTATAGTATCAGAAAAAAGCTTTAAAAAAATGTGTGTAGAATTATTGCCTTTCCGTAAACAATATACGGTGCCTTCAAAGTATATAGGCAATAACTAAGTATTTATGTATTAATTGACAAAGTCATCGGAACAGAGTAGAAACGTATTTATCTCTATTGCATAAAGTATTAATTTAGATTGAAAATCCTAACCCGGAAGTAGCATCAAAATTGTCCGTAATGTTTTTTTTTAATATTTTGCTATTTTGAGAAATGCCTTGGCCTATTTGGGCTATATGTAAACTTTTGATACCATACAATCTCGGCCAAAGGTTAGAGGCTGTGACAGTTGCGAGTATTTCTGTAACTATAAGCGTGTCACTTACACATGGATTATAGCAACCTTGAAAACTCCGAGCCATTTATTAAAACATAGAGGTGCACGTTGCTAGTTATTATCTTATTTCAGTATTTCCTTTGGGTTCTTTAGTGCTTTCATTGTTATATTTTGTATTTTCAGTGTAAAATGATATTAATAATACGCACAACTTCTCCATACAAAACAGCGAAAATAAGAAACCGTGGGCAATCGTGTTATTTCGATCAGTTGGCGCCGCACTTTCACTCCGAATATTTGGGAAAAAGTAGCGACCTTTTCGCAACTTTCTCCCGACTTGGCCCTCTCCCCCGCCGCCCCCGCAACGCACGTGCTTTCTTCCGCATGCGCGAGCACTTTTACTTTTTAAACCTTACAATACGAGATGATGGTGCAAAAATTATTCCAAAGTGATTCATTATCTATTAAATTTCTATTTCGGATATTCTCATGCTTGTCTCTATATTACATACATACAATATTAAACTGACACGAATCACTTTACTTCTCAAGAATACCCTATGTCTTTTCTCAGGCATAACCTTCAGATGTCACCGCACTTTAAAAAAATATTCAATTCTGCAAATATTCAAGACTGCAGACTGTTTGCCCGTGTTTTTCAGACAATACATTGCCGTGCTTCCGATTTTGTTATGTTTTAGTAAATAGTGTATTAGTTTATAGTGTATTTATATCCAAAAATAACCATTGTAAAACTCCGTTATTTGTTAACCGATTTTTTTAAATTAAACTGATGACACGAAGTTCTACTGGACCTACGCGATAAAAGGTCAGCGCGGAAATTTTGAACAATTCGATAACAATGTAAATGAACATACATTGTGTTGAATTAAATAACATACTACTAATGTTCACTAATTCTAACTTATCAAAAGTCTATTGTGTTTTGGACTTGAAATTTAAGAATAGGTACATTTTCGTAATATTAATAAGTTCCAAGTAATTTTGTACATCTTTAATATTATTGTTTTTCAAATAGAGCGATTATATATACGATTGTGAATCGATATTGCAAGTTATGGATCGGTGAGAGTAGTTGCTATGCCTTGTTGGTGCGCCGAGAGTAAAAGTAATATTACGCAGTACTTCCGCGTCTTGTCCCCCTCTCGAAGATCTTCCGACTTTTACTTTTGATGACGTCGCAGGCGCAGCCTCGCTCCATTGCCTCCCTAATACCACATCTTATATCCGCATTTGCACGCTTCAATATAATCAAACAGGAAATACATTAACATGTTTAACTAAATTACATACTGAACGCGAAACAAATTCATGTAATGTGTAAAAATTTCTATAAAACTCGGTATATCATAAATTTTGCGAATCTTTAATTATAGTAGAAAGGTTGCCGAACTAGTAAGTTCATATCGAATGATTGTATGGTAATTAAATGATTCCGTGTCAATGTCGTACACGTGGAGTACTATCGTTTTTCGTCGTATAAGTTTGATATACACAACAGCTGATAATTATATAACATAGTAAACAAATAAAATCGCATATCTATTCCATCAATGAACGTAAACAAACTAATGCAGCCTTGACCTTACCCAATTGGGTAAATGCAGGGAAGTCCAATGCCGCAACAACCTAAATATAAGCGCAAAATGTGTCGTATGACGTGCCGTGACGTACCGTGTCTTGGCGTGACGATCATTGACACGGTTCCCTGCACCCTTACCTTTTATCGTGCTACACTACTTCCTATCCGCAATGTGCATTTCATTTTTTTCCAAGTGGTTTACTGAGTCATTGGAGCATACTCGAATGTATATGATTATGTTTTTCTTGTTATATTAAAAAAGTTAAATTTAAAAAATTACATTTTGAGGCAATCCGACGTCGCCATCGCGACTGTACGTACTGTCGTCTCACGGTACTTATATTAATTTGAGAAATAATCCAAATGAATTAGCTATATTCACACTTTCTCGTTAGCTTTCGCTCAATTTGCACGTTAACAAAAATGATCGTGCGCCGCCGGAAAACGATTGCTTTCTCCGTTGTGCAACCATCTACTTCCCACTTCCTCACCGGCCCCTCCTCACCCATATACCTCCCGACCAGGAAGCGATCTATTGCGCAATGCCAATACTATAGGTAGTTACCTGCAAACCTTTTATTACTGCTTTCATTAATCTGGATTGGATTGTAGACATATTCCAACCCTTTTTCCATTAACTTCATTCTGCTTGAGTTGCGGCAACATGCTTTTAAAAACCATACCGTTGTAAAATTATTTCCTGTCTTCTTGCCTAAATTGAGCCTTTACAATTGATATTGTAACAATAAAACCAATAAAGTGGGTTTTAATTAGAATCATCACTGACAGTCATGAGTAGACAATTTTAAATAAAGAATGTCACAGGTGGCCGAAAGTTGAGGTCGTTTTAAAGTCACATCAGAACGAGTCGCTTTCTAATGCGCCGCAAGAAAGTGAGAGTGCCCCCTCACCCCCGCCCCGCAGTCGTCGCTTATTTGGACACCACTTTCTCTGATTCGGCACTCCGTCATACTAGTTACAGAAAGTTACATAGAATCATTTGTATACAAAAAATATGTTAATAATCTAATTTCCGGCAACTGTAAAAAACATAGCATTGTTTTTCAGTATTACTAATGAAATCGTCGCTTTTTATCCCCTTTACCGCCAAAGGCTAATGTTTTAAAAACTACCGCTTCATTTAATTCCTGGAGGATATCGAATCAGTATTGAGTTATGTCAAGAGGATTATTTGTATTACTTTAACACACTGAAATTTGTATTTATTCGTGGCGTTTAAGATAGCCGATTTATACTAAGCAGTTACAAGGAAGCGGGTATGGTTGGGCCTGCGGGGCGGGCGGGGCATTGTCGTCACCGGCTGCGGCCACTTTCTCCGATAAAAGTGAGAGCGGTCGAGGGCCGGAAGTATGCGAGCCCGTGCCCGAGATCACAATACAACCTATAGGCATACTATATTTGTACTTCAAATTTTAATCATATCATATTATATTCATAAAGTAACCTATATTTTTACACCTTAACTCTTTATTTTATATTGTAAATTAAAATGTTGAGCTCATTCGAGCATTACATTTAAAAAAAAATCATTTCTATGGGATTAGTAATTACTTGTACACTTCCTGATCGTACCGTAGGCGGTCTTGAGCGTAAATGGCTGAGACGTCGGTCGTACAAGCACGCTCGGGTTCGCGTGTTGCACAACTAGGTTACTTCAGCGACTTCCTCAGCCGCGAGTTTTTTTTTTACGAGGAAACCGCGATTGATATGTTACGTCAATCTTCCTGTCTCAGCTACTTCCCTTCTTGTTTTGCATCCACCTATAGAAAGAAGCAATCAGGATGTCAAACTTAGCGTGATTTAATAGGATTTCCGTATTATATTATTATTTTCCGAATTAAAACAAAATATCAACATGGCATTAATTATTTGTTATAATTATTGTTGTATAAATAAATGCAGTGCTGTAGCCATACGGAGCGCCTAAGAAGGCTGCTCAATATTCTACCTCCCCCCGCCCCCCATCGGGTGTAGAAGGTGGGGGGAAAGGTGCTCGAGGCGCGCCGCGTGACCTCCCGCCGGACACGTGCTCATCTCCGAGCTCACACAAACGTACCTGTTTTGTAATGAATGTGGATGTACAAGCATACAATATTTATTCTATCTAAATGTCGAACGAACGGTACTTCGCCTGCGAGACTTCAGTCTTTTTAGTCATATTCAAATGTTATTGGGTTTTACGGCAATACTTACTGTCGGGCAAATTGTAGAAGTATAATGTATTACTTATATGGGAAAAATAAACTGTAATAAAATTGCTTTTGCGATGATATTTTCCGTGTTTAAAACTAGCTGAGCGAATGTATAGAACGCCGCGGGCGCATTGCGAGGCAAGGCTCATCCCTTCCGCCCGACGACGGCGCGCCAGAAGCACGCGGTCGCCGGGTTCTGGGCTCAAATGACCGGGCTGATGCCCTTCTTGTTACAGGCAAGTCGGTCAACGCTAAGGATGTGCTTGAGGACAAGAAAGATGACAGCGAGCTGTGGGAGGCGCAGGCGGCCTTCCTCGGCCCCAACCTCTGGGACAAAACACTCCCCTACGACCCAGATCTCAAGGTACACGAAGTCAGTACTCGTCACTCGTTACCTATTGCGTGTCGTGTGTGTGTATTACAGATGGTGCGCCGCACTAGGTAACCCAGTGTGTTAGCGTAAAGTTTAAGTGTTAAGGCGATGCGAATTGCGATGCGTTAGCGAAATTAATGTGCGGGCGCGATGATATCGCCTATCAGGCGATACCAAGTCGTGTAACCGAGTGTGGCGTGCTTTCAGTACGTGGACCTAGACGAGTTCCTGTCAGAAAATGGAATGGCCGGCGAGGCACTGGGTGGTGCGCATCTGGGCGGTTCCGCTTTCGGCGCCGGCGCCGGTTTGGCGCTGGGCCTGCAGCCGCCCGTCACAAAGCGCGAGCGTTCACCATCACCTTCCGACTGCATGAGTCCCGACACCATCAACCCGCCGCTTTCGCCCGCTGACTCCAGTTAGTATTAATTCTCAATATACAATTCAATTGCATTCAGTTTATAAAAAGTTAATGGTTTCTTTCCAAGTCTTTCCTTCAAGCGTAAACCCTAGGTTGGGGTTTGATTACCATTCACAGATCATTCAACTATGATCGTAAATGTTTGTGTTAAGGTAAAACAAATGCGTATGTTAAGTGTTAACGTTAATCGGCACTGAACGCAATGTGAACATTTCAATATGAACGATTAAAATTATAAACAAAATATAATTAAATGTTAATTTAAAAAAGTTGATAAAAACAATAAAGTGCTATTTGGTTTCCGCTTGTTGTTTTATATATTCTAGTAAATAAGTGAATAAAGTGTTAAGGATTTAAAACACTTGTGATTAATTTTGCACTACGTAATAATTTCAGCATTTTCAATGGCGTCGTCGGGTCGCGACTTCGATCCCCGGACGCGCGCTTTCTCCGATGAGGAGCTTAAGCCGCAACCGATGATCAAGAAGTCGCGGAAACAGGTAAATGATGTTAGTGCGCTGATCATTCCTAGCGGCATGCCATGGCCTCGCCACCGGGAGCGGCCTCACACAACACACATCACACGACACAACGCCACACACACACATAAATTACTTGTACCTACTTTTAGAACCGTAATCGTTGTTACATCTTATTAACAACAAGTCATATGTGGAAAAAGTACACCTTAACAATAAAACAGCTATATACCTACTTAAATTTAAAAAAAATATTATTGCTTAATAATACGCGGGTGGTACGAATATATAATATATTAATAATGAACAAAAGACTGAGACTTGTTTTAAAAAAAATGTTTGTCGGTTTCATAAATATTCTTTTGCATAATTTTGTTTTATGTTATATTGTTTTCAATATCAAATCGTAGTAAAAATAAGTGTGGTACAATTTGGTACATACAAAAAGTGACAAATTACTAAAAAATTATGTTTTAAATGCAGTCAGTATTCATGGAGCATATAAGAACTAACACCACGAGCTGTTTTACGAATTGCGAGTGCAACATCTCACGCTTTCGGACCTATAGTCGTTGAAATTAATTGCAGTTTAAAAAGTTTATGTTAAAAATAGTAATTTCGTCAAAGTAGAGACCAACTACACTGAACACAATAACAGACACACGCACATTGCTTATTTAACGCTGAATATTTACTAACTGGGCTATAAAGGATTATTGGAAAGGTGCTCAGCCTAATTTATATGAGGGAAATCAAAAATTTACTAAGAACTTTTAGGCTGTGCATTTTGTATGTATATAAGTTTAAATATTATAATAGAATGGTAACGTACTAATTTAACTTTTTAGGTATCTTAAAACCGATCGCTTTAGCGGTGTTTTGGTTATTACGAAACGACAGATGAATTGTTAAATACGTTCATAACTTGCATGAAACATGCTTTGGTGGAAATCCCATATTATGTACCTGTAGGTAGGTCTTATGGAAATTTTTCTTCATTCGGTTAGAAAGGCACTGGTCATTACCCTCGTCACCCCGAACAAATATGATTAAACTATAGGTGGTTGAGGTTTTAATTTTAGTTCGTTTTGTCCTTTTTTAATAATGATAAAACAAAATTCTAATTTAAGTTAACTACGCCACACGTTTGTCATGCATCTGCAAAAGCATACAACATTATAATAAATGTAGGTCCGATCGGGTTCGAATCAGTTGTTAGCGTGCCCATGACTTGTGTCTATGCACGTGTATGAATTGATATTCCGTTTTCGGTAGATCGTATTGAATTTCCGTGTTATTGTAAAGCTGGTGTTAAAGTTATAGATAATCATTTCTCAATTAAATTATGAGAGATCTTTATGCTTGGTCGAAACGTAAAAATATACGCATTGATAAGACTGGATGACACATATTTCCTTATCTATTCGAGATCATCATGGATTCGCATATTCTGTAGCATGTCTTCTTATCTGGAGTCACTAGCTTTGACGCTCAAAAAGTCTCCTGGTTATATAAACCAATTCCGCAACCTTTTTTATACATATAGTGAGACGTGACAAAGCTGTCTCACAGTTTTCCGTACAACATCCTTATTGTTAATATACAATTTATATATCATATTTAGCCAATGTACACAAAAGTAAGACTAAAATTTGTGATCTGTAGATTTTTTAGCGAGACAGCCGCGGCTCGCAGCGGTTTCAGCCGCCCGGTTACTGTTGATACATATTTATCCTTGACAAAAAGTGGACCGACAATGTCCTTGTTATAAAACTTCTAGAAGAAATGAATTGTATCTACGTTGATTTTGGTTATTGGCAATGAAGCAGATCATAGCTTTATAAATAAACGAAGTGTGCTTTATATTATTTTTTCATTATTCAAATGGGCTAGACTATGTGGTTTTGGTTTGATGTAAACGTTGTATACACATAGTCTTTAGCCTCCTCAACTTTATAATCTGGTAATTAAAGAATAATATGTTTCATAAAGCTATGAGAGCTTCGTCCTGAGTTTTTCGAATAGGTTAAACAGATTATTCGGCCGATGTCTTCCGGAAGTAGGAACGTGATATGCTTCCTGTATACAGTTGGATATAATCTCTTCTTTCCAGCTAATGGATTTGTATCCCTACAATTGATAACATACTTAGTTAATTTTACCATGCATTTACCATCATGAAGCAGACTGATTCAACAGTTCTTGAAGGTCGCCATATTCCTATTTGTTGCACGTACTCAAATTGTTTCTTGACTTTCAGATGTTTGTCTACGGTAAGAGGTCCAGCGCAGGTGAATACAGAAGGCCCAGTCATCTCGATATGGTACATAACGTTATGCTTAGGGACATTTTAGCACACGGGTTAGGGATACGTGTATACTCGTAATATAACCTTTTTGACCGTTTACATTAACATATAATCAGCTAGTCGTGATTCGTAATATCAGCAAGGATCGGTCGTTTTACAAATAAAATAATATTTTTGTAAACCGATAACGTTATTAAAGTTTTATCGTAAATATGTTAGTTCAAACGTTTAAGCAAAATGTCACCTAGTTGACGATCGTTCGGTTTATGAAATTTTTATTTCTTTTGTGCAAATATGGTTATGTTTAGTTCCAGAAGATCGTATTTAATTTAGCATTTAGAATCTTAATACACTATTTACATAGGGTTTTTTATGGACAACAAGGATATTGCCTATTTTTTGTAAAGTTTGTCACGCACAGGCAGATACGTTTAAAATAGGTTGTATACATTTTCCTGGTAAATTTGTTAACACTATGGCGAAATCGCGCATCACAATAGCAAAGATCGTCGGCGCCTCGTGTCTAACGTCGTTTCATATTACCGCTGCGTGATTTTAAACGATAACAATTGTGCATATCATTTCGTTTCTCTATGTTCAAGTCCTTGAATCTGCCATTTGCCTGTAAAAGCAATTCAGCTACTTGTGCTTATAACAAGAAAATACCTTTTATGCAAGGCATAATAGCTTCTGTGACGATGATGTCCTTGTTAATATTCAGTCAGCCAAAAAAATGTTTTGACGACTCATTTGAGACTGGAGTATCACATCTTTCCCCAAAATCATAACAACAATTGAACATCGTTTCGAAACATTGATATCATCAAAATTAAAAAAAAAATGTCGACAAGCTGACAAGATCTGTTGGTACAGATACTGTTGTATCGCAAACTAGTTGTTACAAGGTCCTATTTTCACTGGTTATGTTTTGATACCAGTATAGCGTATCCGTTGTTGATGGTTGCCAAATCATCACAGCAATTAGTTCATCCTGACATATAGGATCACGTTGGATTTCGATTACATGTAGATATCGGTTAGGTCGTCATGATGCATATAACACGACTTTCGTGCGTTACCATACAATAGCGATTGACATACGTCGATACTATACGATAGTATATATGTCCACATATTAAAAGTTTATATGAGAACCGCACGTTGCACTTAGTAATTATTATACAAATAAGGAACATTTCAAAAAAATATATTAGAAGTTAACCTCTGAATTTACTGAACTTATTTTGACACACGACGAGACTCGTGTCTCAATAATGCTCTACGTATTTAAGCCAGGTATTTTAGCACTTGTATAGTTTGTAAAGGGTGGCGGGTTAATTTTATTTTGGAGAGGTGAGTCGGTGTGACAATTCGTTTTCTTTCCGCAGTTCGTCCCTGATGACCTGAAGGATGACAAGTACTGGGCGCGTCGCCGAAAGAACAACATGGCCGCCAAGCGGTCACGCGACGCGCGACGGATGAAGGAGAATCAGATCGCTTTGAGAGCCGGATACCTCGAGAAAGAGGTACGCATTTCTTTAACTTATTCGAAATAACGATAAATTATTAGTAAATGAATCGATAATATTGAAAAGGAGACTGTCAAGTTCGTAACATATAATAAATGTCTATATGTTATGGATAACCAACAACTTATGCTAAATAAATTGTGTTTCTTTCATGATAAAATTACTGCCTTCCCATCAACACTGTCATCCATTTCCTAGTAGTTAGTGTAAATTGAAACTATTATCTGTCATGTGTTGTTCATCTCTCGTTCGTCGTCTCATTGAAAGCTTATTTTAACCAATAATTGTACGTTTCAGAACATGGGCTTACGGCAAGAAGTGGAGTTATTGAAGAAAGAGAACCACATCCTGCGCGAAAAGCTCTCCAAGTACGCGGATGTGTAGGCGGCCAAGGGAACCGCACAAATACACACAACACCGTGTTAGTTACCCTCTTAACTGATTATATGTACCTAGTAGCTTAAGTAAAGCATGGATGTTATAATGTATGTCTATGTAGGTGAGAAGCGCCGCCGCCCCACGCCGCGCCGCCGGCGAGCCTTGGTCCCGGCCCGCTCGCCCGGATCTCAGCGCGACCAGTGACCTCGGGCCCCGCCTCTACGTCCACGTCTGATGTTGCCCACTTTATGTTCAATGTTATTCGTTAAGAATCGTTATACAGTTACCGTAAGTTAATTTAGCGTAGGCGATAACCAAAGTTCCCAGGCGGACGGTCGTTTCGGTCCGGGCGGCGGCGCTCGTGGACACCGCCGATAGTTTGCTCAAGTGGCGTCTCGCGTCACGCCCGCGCAAGTGTAGTGGCTGCGTCTGTATATAGGTAGTCGTAATTCTGTGGCCCCACAACGAAACCTCGGGGCCCCGGCCGTCTCGGGCGGCCCCCGAGGGTGCTTTAACGAATATTTTAGAGCATATTTTAAAAAGACTTATTTATAACGAGGGGGCGACACGCGGGCCTCGGCCGGGCCCAGGCTCGCGTGTCGAAGGCGGCGCCGGGCGCGCTCCGACCCGTCCGTCTCCCACCTCGGGGCCGCGCCCGCCGCCGCCCACGCCCCGCCCGCTGTTCCACCCGCTGAGATTAGCCGCAGCGCGAACACTAGTTTCGTTTCAGTAATCATAGTGATAGTCTAAGTAGACCAGTAGGTAGCGTAGCGTAGTTGTTATTAGAATATTTTTGTTATGGCTGTAGTTGTTAACGTTTCGAAAGTTTATATATAATTTGGTTTAGTTATAAAGCCGCGGCCGGCGCCCACTGCACGACCGCATCTCCGCACTCTGTACGACTCTCGCTAATCTTATATATTATATTTTTGTAGATTTTTGTCGTTGATAAATGAGTCAATTGTATGTTTATTGAATTGATAAAATTAATGTTTATGAAGTTAAGACTAAGAAGTTGTTGCATTTGAAAGTATTTTATGACTTGGAGCGAGAACAATCAAATGATTTTTATAAATGTTTACATTAAATGAACTGTATACTTGTTTGTTCGGAGCCGAGAGCGTGGGCCCGAAGTGCCGTGGCCCCCGTAGGGCTCCCGGCACGCCGCGCCCCTCGTCTCGACCGCCACACTACCGCGCTCTGTGACATTTGATATTTCCACTTGTTTGTTGAACATAATATTATTGTATACATTAAATTATTACCCAGATATTATCATGTACTATACTTTTACATACGTATATAAAGGTTTTATCAAAAGTTTGTAATAAATGTATAAAAGGTGTACGGTGTAGTAGCAGCAACCGAGTCTGTTTATTTATTAGCCCTGAGTTGCGCAAGGCTCGCCTACCGTGTCTCACTCGCACCGGTCGGTCGCCACCAGCCGACGACACAAATCATATTCATGTACCCGTAGTATTTTTTCATTTTATTTATATGGTTCTATGGATTAAAATAAACGTTAATTGTTGTATGTCTGTCTTTTATTCATTTTAACGATCATTTGTGCGAAACTTATTTAAATCCAGCAAAAACACATTGTTGGAACGAACGAGCAATGAAAATTTATTATATTATTTACAAATAATTAATTGGCATAAGATTTTGATGTATTTCATTCAGATGGACTAAATTTATTACAAAAAAGAAGCAAAAAGATAAATAAATCATTTTAATAATATACTTTAATAATTCTCATTGCTTTTTTCAACTGACATAATTACGCAATTAAAATTACAATGAATAGTACTTATACAATATTTTAAAAATGTTTACATTTAATATACAAAATACATACTTATAAATTAGGTACAAATCATACGAATACTTACAAGCTACAAGCTCGCAATAACGGATAACCGTTGAGTATTGTAAGCCTCAAACATTTGATATAAATAACAATGCTCAAAAATAATCTTAACTAATATATGATAGGTATTGCAGGCAACCGAACACAGATGGCGCCATTAGCATTTGCCAATGAAGTCAAAATGACGCGCGAACTTCAAATTGAACGTGACAAAAATAGCCAGTTTTTATGAACAATGGGGAAAATGATACTACTAACGTTGTAGAGAATTGACAAATAGCCAATTGATATAGCTAAAAATAGTGTAGCAGTTACTTTTCGACTTTTTCCTAGTGGCGATATACTTTTTTTAAATTTCTCTGCTAGCAAACAAAATTAGCACTTTTAAATGAGTTGACCTTTAAATTACACTTATAGTATAAAATAATAATGTTAGGCGAAGAATAACGGAGTGGTCAAGCCGTCGGTCCGAAGGACCGCACGATACTGACAAGGGCCGTGTACGTACCAGCCACTAAGCCAACTAGACCAACCAAAAAAAGGAAAATATCCTTAAGGAATATCAAGGAACGTTCGACACTCGCTCGCTTCGCGTACCACTGACACGCCTCCATTAGTGCAGGGAAGCAAATGCCCAACGCCGATAAGCACAGCGCCCCAAAGAGCGAGATGAAGAGCCCCAGTCGCGGCACAGATACAGCAAGCACAACTTAAAAGAAAATGTATAATATCATCTTAAGATTCTGTTACAAAAGTACATAGAATAGATAGATTTCAAATGTAAATATGTATTAATTAAATTCAAATATTGGGGAATATACTTACACGTTAAAAGACAAAGCACTACTCGTAGGCCGTACTCCCAAAGCCGAATGCGTTGGCTGCCGTTTTTTTGCAGCCGAGGTAGAAGGTATCCCTTCCACACAACTTCCACAGGCACATAACAGTGGAGACCATAACTTATGAAAATAGCCACCGCAAACATGATCATAACGCTGGACGCTAATCTGGAAATAACGAGGTAAGTGGGTCAGCCAACAACATATTAAGAGGAGTAGAGAACGGAACTTATGCCTTTTAAATTGATGTGTTTCTGGGTGGACGCAGAAATCCTATTATTGAAGAATTTAGCAGAATAACTTTCTTGATTTAGACATTTTTTCGTACCCCGCTGCTTTCAGGTGTAATATAGAATCGAAATTGAAATCACTGTTATAGCAAATTTTTGTGTTTTATATAGTATTAACAAAATCTTATTTTGTACCTTTTGTGTTTGTAATAAGGTATGTTACATTTATTTTATAGATTTTTTTGTTTTTGCTTTTCTTCCCGTGGAGTTTTTGTTGTTTCTGTACTTGTGACTGTGTATTTAACATATTTTATCTGTGAAACATGTTTTAGGATGCCTCTGTATTTTTGTCATATATCTTTTTCTGTTAATGTATTTATGTGATGTGTGATGAACAAAACAGTTGTTTCCGTAAAAAAATATAAAATAAAAAACTATTACCGCCCAACCCTTCGGAATCCAGCCTACTTCGCTTAACATTTGAAATTCTTTATAGTTATGTAGATATTTCTTTTATGGTATACATTTTTATGTATTGCAAAAATTGGTCTATTCAATTTGTATGCCCTATTTATGCCTATATTTTACATTAGTTATATGGTTAAGGTCTGGAATTAAATAAAAGAACTCACGGGCCTTTAGGTAAATCAAGAGTGATAGAGTCGCTGCATTTGGAAACGCAGTAGGTATAGCCAACCGCACCAATAGCAACATAGAGCACCACGATGATGAGCATACCAGTATTAAGAACGCCACATGGCTTTAGAAAGGCTTTCGGCGTCTTCATATTGTTCTCTACTGCTATCACCTGCAATACATTGAAAGCATTACGGTACCTTCAAAATTTTATAAATATTTGATGAGACTCGCGTACATTTTAGTCATTACTAATCAAATCATTTATAAATATTTTGAACTAATTTAGTTTAAGACAGAGTTAGCCCTGTATGTAAATTGCTATGAATTACAAATATTAAAAACAATCAATTGTAACAAAAACAACTTACTACGCCAACAGCAGTGAGAGCGAAGAGAATGGTGCCAAAGAAGAGTGGAAAAGTAGCTGCGGATCCCCAGAGATCCAGTGGCTCTGAGGAACGTTCGCCCGAAATAAGAAAGTAAAGAGTAATGCCAAGTCCCAAGAAGATTAACACATTTGCAAGCGCTGAGAAGGGCGCCAGCAGCTTAAGACTCGGGATCAGATTGAAAGCGACGAGTGGTATCAGCAATGCACCCATGTACACCTCCACTGGCAACTCCTGTACTGGATCGACCACCTTAAAGAATGTTAACAACTTATCATCTAGCACCTTAAGGAGACTTAAAAACGTGTCGTCAGTTTGTACTGAGAATTGTAAACATTTTTCAAAATGAATTTATTCGTATAGGATATTGATGATTACAATGTAGGACGACATATGGTAATTCTCGGCTCTGGAATTTCCTTAACAGTTAACGACCAATTGAACGAGCGCAATCATGTTATATTAGTAGAGGCGACATGTCAAGTAGCTCTCATAACGGACCTCCCTTCCCCTCCCCCACGTACGTGAATGACACGGCCCGTAGTGTTGCGCCCTTGGCTCTAATTGCCAAGTTGCCGGCTCGGCGCGGCCCTAACTATGCGCACTATCGTGTTACAGTGACGTCGGACCACTGCCCATTAGTTATGATTGAACCGCTTCCAAAGTTCAAATGGTGTCTTTCTCGTCACATGAGCCTTGTTGATAAATCAGATCGCGTCATATTGATTTATCACGGTCCTATTGCCCGTCAATTGTACTTTGTGCTACGTCGAAAGCAAGTAAATGCGTCGAAAAATATTGTTTAAATTCCATTGTTTTTTTATTCCTCAATGCCCGCAATAATTTTCCTATGAATATTGGGAGCAGAGCAAGTATCGTACAGATAATATTTGTACGACACGTGGGTATTTATTGTTCCAAAAATACGTCATATGTATTAGACAGTAGTAATTCAACAGCGTTACCTTTTTAAGGTTGTCGGAGATAAAAACAATGTAAACGCAACAGATCCCGAGCTGATAAAGCACTAGGAAGGCGTCAACAAGTGCTGGTGCGGGTTTCGACAGGATTCGTAGAAAGCCTGGACCGCGGGCCAAGGCAGCCGCCGCTGCTTGAGGGTAGGCCAGTTGAGGCACACGACGTGCGCGACAGGCCTCGTATTGTGAGCGTATTAATACTTTCAAACAGTGTGTAACCAGCACGCCACCCAACACTGTGCCCAAAATGCCTGTGATCAGGCCAGCGCGGGCAAAAGCTTGTGGCATCGCGAGGATCCCGGTGCCGAGACTGCATTTAAGCAGGTGCACCAACGTCTCCATATTGCTGAAACATTTATATTGTTTGTTCTTATATTTGTTACATTTACGTCTAAAATTAACTTTGCATCGCACATTGATAAAAATAATAAAGACTTTCGCATTTGAAGCGCTATCGTGCATTCGCAAATAATCGAACGAAACTAAATTAAACATTGACGGTAGACTTTTCAAAATATATAAAAACAACACCGCACAGCTGGAATGTAAATAATACTTACTTAGTTGGGTTTTCGAGTTGTCGATGCTCGTGTGGATCATAATCCGTCTCCCCTGTATCCCCCGCATCTTGTGGAAGGCTGCAAGAATACGGCTGTTGATGCTTTGATACGATTATTACTAGTTGTGGTTAGAATGTATTTGAAATATTTACAAACATTTGCTCCAAAAAGAATAATCCAAGCAGTGTTTTTTTGTTGTGTTTTCAATTTTACTATTTATTAAGTCATTTAGATATAAAGCGATTGTAAATTAACCAATATATTTTTTTACATTTTCAAGAATAATAAACGCATAGATAAAGAAACCAGCAACACAAACATTTTAATATATTCCAATCCAACGCAAGTACTATGAATAAAAGTTAAATTATCTAATCTAAATCTGAAATTGACAATAATAAATTATAATAATCCAATGATAATGTGTGTATCCACCATTACTTATACATACATTCAAACAAACATACAGTGCATTATGTGATATTACCGGTCGGTATCGCTATTAACATCATTATCGGCCTCCCGACGCGGCGTGGCCGGCTCAGAAACTGGCTGAAGTTGTAGACGTTCACTTTTCTCATCCATCATATTTCTAAAGAAAATAGCTCACATTATGTAACCACTCATGTGTCGTTAACTATTTTTAAAAGTAGCACACATCAGTGCGATTAGGTCCACCTTTGCTTTTTAGTATTTCCAATATTTAGAACAGTTTGCGGTCAATGGCTTAGGCGCAATATATTTAAAAATCATTATAATGGGTGAAACAGATCGGCAGCCTTGAGCCACATTTATAGTTTAAGTCGGTCTGGCTGGGGTCGCTAGTGAACCGAGAGACTCGGCTCTCCCACGTGACGTCATCGCTCTAGGTACGCTCCCGCCCCGTGGGACCTCTCTGTCTATAGTTAAGATATATATTTGTGTCATTATGCCGTTGACCTACCTTTGAAATGGTGAAATGGACTATATATATTTTCATTTTTAACACATATTTTAAATTAAAATCTAAAAGCTTTTGAATATTTCCTAATCAATACAAACTCTTTTTATAGTAATATATTTAAATAAATAAATATTTAAATCTAGACGTATATTTTCTTATAATATATGGAACTGACGAGCCAGGGCCCCCTGCCAAAAAGACAAAGCGCCAACCATGGACACAGAGTAGTTATTGACTGTTATTGCGTCAATATAACAAAATATATTAGACTTTAATCTGAGAAAAATAAAAACTTATCATGTATCACAATTGTTTTAAATCATGAAAAGTTACGATTCCTTGGTAACGAATAATTGGGATAAGTCAGCGATGTTACATAAGCTACCTGCGTATCGACCGCGCCTCGGTCTCTGACCCTCACTACACTGCTACGCTGCTACGAGTTACACGCTACGTGACGCTTTATGACGTAATCACTAATTTACAAAGTGCACTTTCAAAAAAGTTTATATTAAATAAGCACTTTTTTTCGTGGTCATATAATAATCACGACGTGCACGACAGCCTTAACAATATGACAATTTCACGGTTGATGTATCGCTAATATTTGTTCGCAGGATCAAAGGGACCTAGCGTAACTGTTGCCAGGCCTCTGTCTGGCGCCCTACTGAGTTAGCGACTGCCGTTCGCGAGTAGTCCCGACTCATAACTCTGCATAACAATTCCGGTATTTTTAGAAAAACACGAGTTTATAAAGACCGCGTACCACAATCACAACGTGCATTCTTTACGTCGTATCTTCAAACGTCACTTCCCGTAATCATTCTATACCAATTACCATCATTTAACGATCAAACATTATAAGTTTAGTATTATGGCATTTTATTTAAACGACCCAATTTATCAGACAATATTTCTTTACTTTTTCATATTTTTATTTTTTTTTATTTGGGATATTTATACGCATTCGTATGAATTAGGGTTCATTGATATTTAATCAATTTATTATTTAGAAATAAAAATTGATTTATTGCTTTCAAAAAATAGATCCCATGTATAATATATAAACTATAATATGTAAACTAGCCTGAGACCCTTTTAAATAATAAATTAATTTTAAAAAAAAAACTTATCATTCGAAGCGACATTCAATTGATTGCCGGCAATAAAACGTGTCTCGTTTCACTAAAAAAAATGAGTTGATTTTTATATATCATATTACTTTGTACTTTATATATATCTTATATATAGAATTCTCGTGTCACAGTTTACGTTCCCTTACTCCTCCGAAACGGGTTGACCGATTCTCCTGAAATTTTCTGAGCATATTGAGTAGGTCTGAGAATCGGCCAACATCTGTTTTGAGAGACATTTTTTTTATTTATTTTTGGCAAAACGACGTTTGTGGGGATCAGCTAGTATATATATATATAAATATATATATATATTGAGAAATAATAAAATGTTACATTAACATTATACCTATTAAAGTAAATGGCACTTATATTACATCACGTGGCAATTATATTATGTCTAAGAGCACATCTCAATAATAATTGAAGGCAGTGATTACGGGGTCAAGTGTTGTTTAACATCATTGTATTATCGTTTATTTTACACACAAAATGCTAGAAGTGGCTCAAGTTATAATTGTATGATAACCTAGGTCTGGAAGTACTCAGAGAATAAAAAAAATCAAATGCCAACATTGAAAAAAATTTGAATACTATTTGGAAATATGAATGATATAGTTTATTTTCATTTGTTTAAAGTCAATAACATATTTGGTTATTATTTAAATATTTATTATTTACCCTATTGCCCTGTTCTAACAAGTCAACACTACGTTACTAGATTTAGCCTTTATGGTAAAGAGATAAAACTTATCAAACTGTTTTGAACTTGAAATGCTTTCAGAAGTTGTTTAATAAAATAATTAGTATTTTATATTATGAAAACTGACCGCTACAACCATTAAAGGTGAACGTCATATTACTTAGTAATTTGAAACCATGAAGTAAATTTTTGAATAATGTTTTGACGAACCCTAACTTATATCGAATGACGTCAAAAAGACGTCCGTTTTACGATTCAATATTCAAACCCATCACGCCTAGTACCGTGGTGTTTATTTATATGATTTGTATAATATACAAATTTATTTAATACAGATAAGCGCTTCTATGAAACTATTACTCAACTAGAGACGTCCCCGATGGATCCCCAAACGGAACATTCAGATTTAGAAATAACACAAGAAATGTTCTTTCTCGCATTTAATAGCAAATATATTAGGTTAGCTGTAAATAAAACATACGATAAATAGAAGAAAACAATAAATAATTTTTATCACAACAACAACTCGCATTATTATTGAAAAGACCGAATGATGCCCAACAGAGCAGAGTAAGTTCCGGAAACAAGTCCAACAATACCAAACACGAACAGGAATGCGTCCTTAATAATCATTAAAGACCGGGTGGTTCCCGGTGGCCGCTGGTACCAAAGACATGCTTCCATCATGGCTGGGAAACAGAAACCCAAGGCGGACAGGCAAAGCGCACCAAACAGGGAGATGAATAGGCCAAGGCGCGGCACCATCACTGCTACCACAACTGAAAGTATACATAGGATTTTTTAAGATTCTTGCTGTATTTTATACTATTATTTATAAAATTACATTTAAGTGTGATCGCACTCCAGACCCTACTGTATCATCCCTTCAAACTGTGTATAATGATAACAGTCCAAGAACTTATGACATAATTGGTACATTGACCGTTTCATTTCTTTTTAATTTGATACAACTAAAAATAACGCTGGCTAGTTCTAGTTCTTTATGTAATCAGACATAATTTTTTTCATTTCGGATAAGTAATTCAAATAAAACTAACAAGTGAGTACGCCAAGACCAACTCGTAGTGCTATCTCGCAGCATTTCATACGGGCAGAGCTTGCTCCTTGCATACGCGGCAATAAGTACTCTTTCCATAAAATATCCACCGGCACATAGCAATGTAGCCCATAACTAATGATGATCGCGAGTGCGTAAAGAATAATTGCGATGGTCGCGGCCCTGAAAGATGCTCTTATTTATATCGATAAAAAATCCTTTACAAACCTATGATAATAATAAAGCCTTTTATTTTTGACTACTGATTACTTGAAAATTATTCCTGATGTTTAAAACGGAAACAAGTTTACAATGGATTTGTTATTGGATTGTCGTTTCAATTTTTATATAAGCCGTTTGGTGTAAATCAATTTTTAAAACAAAATATATTTTTTGGTTTATTTTGTTAGTTGTTTAAGATTAATATCAGAATCCACTTGTGTGATTTCTAATCGACTCGTTTTCTCCAATATTTGAAATATCTTCACAATTAAATAATAATAGATAACTAACTATACACAACTTAGTGATGTAGAAACATTATAAAGCATAATTAATTAATAAATAGTGTTTTTTTACGTCAATTAATACTCTCCATTACATGCATTTGACTGATATACCGATATATTATTATAATATGTACAGTATACGATAAATAAATAATGTTTCTTTAAGATTAAAATAAAAATGAATAACGTACGGCCCGGCCGGAAGATCTAGAGTGATTACATCACGACACTCAGAGACACAAAATATGTAGCCAATATAACCAACTGCGATGAATAGGGTCGTCACGAAAGCCATACCGATATGCAACACTCCACACGGTCGACCAAATGATTTTGGTGTCTTCATATTATTTTCGATCGCTACCACCTATACATATAATTAACAGAACGTCAGAGAAGAAAAGGAAATAAATGTAGACATTTGGTATCCAGTCGAAATTAGAACTAATTTGATGTTTCAGGTTACACATACCACGCCAACAGCGGTGATTGCAAACACAATGGTGCCAAAGAACAGCGGAAATGTTTCTACTGAGCCCCACAGATCAAGGGGCTGGCTTGAACGCTTCATAGTGAGCAGAAAGTAGATCACAATACACAGGCTGGTTAGTGTTGCGAGATTAGCAGCGCCAGATAACGGCGCTAACACCTTCAGATTTGGGATCATATTCATCGCGATAAGCATAGGCATTTGAAACATCATGTGCATCTCCACAGACGCCACAAATAATGGGTCACACAACTGCATAAGACATACCTATTATAATTTATTCTGTAAGCAAAATATTTGCGGGTGTTATTGACCTTACCTTTTTGACGTTATCGGCAATGAAGACGATATAGACACAGCATACACCTAACTGGTAAGTAATAAGAAATGTATTTATAGCGACGGCGGACGGCCCACCAAGTACACGCAGCGCTTGTGGTCCCATATCGAAAGTTACTTTCGCCGCTTCTGGATAAGACATCAAAGGTACGCGCTGGGCCTTACATGCACTATACTGAGCGCCAATAAGCACCTGAAGAGAATGGGTCACTAAAACCGCCACGCATACTGTTGCTATAATGCCAGTAACGAGGCCGGCCTTTGCGAATGCTTGTGGCATCGCCAGAATACCAGTACCCAATCCCAACCGCAATAAGTGGAACAATGTTTCCAGGTCACTGTGAACATAAAGTGGTAGTGTAAAAAAATGACGATTCAAGTGTCCTTATAAAGACCTATTTGAATAAAGATATTTTTAGTTTGAAAATGATTGAAGTAGCCGGTGAATACTAAATCTAATCAAATTAGGAACTTTATGTATATTGTATTACTTGGTGGGGTTTGGTACATCTCGAAATTCATGAGGATCGTAGTCATCGCCCGGGTCCGTTCTAAAAATATATACAAGTTTTTTAGTACATTTTAGTGGTCAGTGCATTAATAAGCAGTGGCGATTGGACCTTCGTGATGTTGGTGACCTGGCGTCAGAACGATGAGCACGCCCAACACCCGCCTTCCGTTGGAAACTGTTTAGGTCCTCGGCACTGTACCTCTGCATTTCAGAGAATTAACCTGTCACAGTAATCAAACATATTTATACGGACTAATATAAGAAGTATTCATCGTTAATATACCTTACGAAGTCGCTCTGAATTAATGTGCTTCTCTCAAAGTCAACAAACTCTTTTACAGTTCTATGACAGCGAAGAAATTGTTTGTAATTTTAAATTCCTATTTATCATTGTTTCAAAATCAGGTGATCAAATAAACGACAGCAATTGTTAAAACTGAAAATTCTCAAACCTCAACAATCCTTTTATACAAAACACTAAAAGCATAGTACATAAAATAAAAAAAAATTTTATTAAATGACTTTAGGTAGCTGACAGAAAAATTGTTATTTGGATTTGAAGTGTTTGTTATCTATTGGTTGGTTTGGCCGTCACATCTTTTAATCCTTGTTAGTTTTTTTTAGCACTGCGAAGATAACAGTGATATCTGTCAAATCAAAATGCATAACTCAGCAGTTTGATGTATTCAATTTTAATACTTACATTATATTATTATTTAATATTGAACGTGATAAACCATCAAAATGTTTGTATACGAATTTATGGCTGGTATAGTAGATACAATTACGGGAGGTCAGTAATCAATATTTGGTTTCGATATTTTCGCCGGTCGTTGACACTTGGTTGTGTTTTCAGGCGAGGACGATGAGGAATCATACGATCCACACCAGCACCGGAAAGTCGATAAACCAACATCGTATGTCCTATTAAACTATACTAATACATACATTACATTAACAAGTTAAATTTAACGTTGCACATTAAACATGCAGGTACTCAGACACCATGATTCATCTGCTCAAGGGTAGCATAGGTGCTGGTGTACTGGCCATGCCAAGTGCCGTGGCGCGTATGGGGGTGCCTGGAAGCATCTTATGTCTCACACTTATTGGCGCTTTTGCCGCATATTGCATGAATTTGCTGATTGGTGCTCAGTATAGGCTATGTAAACGCGTTCGCCGTGGCTATGTAGCTTATCCACGCTGCATGTTCATAGCTGTGCAGCAGGGTCCACCAGCCTTTCGTTGGGCTGCCACACCACTTTACTACTTTGTTGATGGCGTTCTCATACTATGGCAGCTCGGCATATGTTGCATTTACTGTGTATTCGTAGCAGAGAATGTCAAGCAGGTTCGCTTATACTTTATTATTTGTCAATCACAACACCAGATAAGAATTTATTTTTCAATTAAAAACTATATATTATAATACAGACACTGGGTTAACACTATTAAAATAGTAAATATTACGCAGGTATTTGACTTCTACGGTGCAAATATATCGTTACGAGAACACCTCTGCATACTCTTGATACCACTTATACTATTAGGATTAATAAAAGATCTCAAATTGATGACACCACTCTCAACCGTTTCCAACGTTGTAACAATGCTCGGCTTTATTCTGGTGTTCTTTTATCTAATCGAAGATGACGTGGAAATGGATGATGATAAAATAAAACTGAAAACCCTTTTGGACATACCTGTGTTCATTGGAACTGCTCTGTTTGCATTAGAGGCAGTCGGAGTGGTGAGTGTGTTAAATTGTTAAGAACAATCTTTAATTATATGTAAAGTGACGGTTATGCCAGGTCCTGGCCCTGGAATACAATATGGAGCATCCACGACAGTTTGTTGGTCTATGTGGATTGTTTAACATTGGAATGCTAATAATAGTTATATTATATCTCACGATGGGTGTGTTTGGTTATTTGAAATATGGAAGTGATATTCAACCTTCCATAACTCTCAACCTGCCGCAGGAAGAGAAGTGAGTTTGCAATTTTTATTTTGCCACGGCGACCGTTGTTAGTACTATATTGACACTTAGGCGTATTTCAGAAAAGCGCAGGCTGCTAAATTAACATTTGCGTTGGCGATATTTTTGTCATTCCCTTTGCAAAACTTTGTTGCTTACTCGATCATGTGGCGGAAAATCAAAAAGAATGTATCGGCATCCAGCAAGAGTACATTTGTCCTTGATTATACATTACGATTGATATTAGTACTTGTTCCTTGTGAGTATTAATATTTGGGTTTGTTTAATATAATGAATGAAAATGAAATGCTTAATATTAAATTATATTTTTATATTCACATTTACCATTTCATTTTGCTCTTTAACGTATAGCGATTGATTTTGTTATAATAAATTAAAATGTATTATTCTTGGTTCTCCTTTAGGGGCAATTGCGGTGGCAGTGCCTCGACTGGGCCCATTCATATCACTATTTGGTGCGTTTTGCCTGTCACTTCTGGCGGTGATATTTCCGGGTGTCTTGGACGCCTGTCTGCGCTATCCCAGTGATTACGGGCCCGTGTGTTACCGCCTCATACGTGACTTACTGATTATTATCCTAGGCAGCGCTTGTCTTGTTTCTGGCTGCTACACCAGTGTACTGGAAATCATTCACGATTAGAACTGCCCTATACTTTAATGCTCATATAACCCGCAAATTATGGACGTTACTGTCACTATGTTATTTGTTAGGTTTGATGTAAAATAAATGAAAAAAATATTCAATTTAATAATGCATATAATTTTAAAAATAGAATTGTTGAAAAATTTGTCCCTACAGTTCTTAAGCGCTTAAGCGTTTTCCAGTTTTCCATTAGTCTTTTTGGGAGAGGACACATTTTAATATAAGAACATAAAGTACGCAGCCGTATCCATCTCGTCGAAAAGACTACCGACCGCGGTGATATACATTTATCGTGCTGCACGTCGTAAGGCCCTATGCAGTCGGTCGATATGTGCAAGCTGGCGAAGATGCCGCAGCAACAACCGCAATTGTGTTGCATTCAGCTCGCCTGTGCACCTACTGCATCGCGGGCAGACGTTTTCTGTTATAACAAAATCAATTGTATTACATAAGCGATAAAATAATGAATAGTTTCTATATTTTAATCACCAAACTTAAAATAATCTGCTCGTGTTATTCGTTACTTGCTTATTAAATAGCCACAAGAATATAATAATAAAAACACTCACTTTCTTCTTTATTAAGTGACTGTTTTTTACATGCCGCATCGGACCTGCAACCACCATACAATTAAAAGAATTAAAATCAAAGTTTTTTTAATACAATTTAAATGGCATTATTTGTAACTAACAATGCTTCATCTTCTGCTTTTGTGTACACATCGTAGTTCTGGTCTTGAGAGGTTGCAGCCTCAGCATCCGAAACGTTAAGTCTAAATCAAAATCAAGTCTAAATGAAACGCCTCTTCGATTTAAGGATTAATATAACCTATAACTATAACAGATTTCTTCGGAAGTAGTTGCACTACATTTAATACTACTATAAAATAGTTATATTTACTCAATATTATATGTATATATGGATATACTTGTCTGGTGAAAGAGAGACGCGTGACAAAGGCAGTGGTAATGATTCGATCAATGTTCGCAGCACGTATCTCGTTGTGCGACGAGATGAGCTTAGACGTTTTTTCGTAGGGCGGGCAGATGGGTTTTTAGCGGGCACGGTGGGACGGGCAGCCTGTCGAACACTGGATGGCAGCACTACCAGTGAGACGGGATGTGCTGGTGGTGAGTCCAAGAAACATGACAGCTTAGAACTGTGGGCATCAGTGCGCTGTTATTTAGCGGTGTAATCTTGAAATCAGAATTGACGGTTGAGGAAAAATAATACAACGAAGAGATATGATAGGTATTACGTGAACAAGTTATGTTTATGTACATAAATAAAATAATTAATATAAAGTATTTTTATTAGAACCAGAAATTATACAACTTAGTAGGTGGTAGTGTAAAAATTGACGATTCAAAAGTGTCTTTAGTCTAGATTTAAATGGATTGATATAATTATTATTATATTACCATGTCAACTAATCCGAGCCTCTATCTAATATGTTACGTCCTTACATTTATTTAATAAATACTATCTTAAGTATCACGTAATTTCATAGTCATGAGAGAAAAAGTTAAGTCAATTTGCTGAGTATAGTGTGTTCTGACGGTGATTGATATAAAATACTTTATACCTTTCAAACTATCGAATTTTACCTTGAGTACACTTTATAAAATCACTCACGTAAATTCAAGACTGGGCGTCAGTGGCATAACCAGTAGTGTTGATGATAGTGGACTCCAAAATGGCTGACGTGAATCTTCAATTTCATGGTGATTCGATGGTGAGGCTGACGGACTGCGCCTACGCAACGGGCTATCGTTCCTACATTCCCCTGTTTGCTTGTTTGAATCACATCTGTATTATTTCAAATATATTTATGTGTTTACAACATTGCATTATAATACTGCACACGCAACTAAAGCGTGCTCACCCAGTGCCACCATTGTTTTCACCAATTCTTCAATTAGCGTTAGAGTTGTATAATCTGGATTCGATTCGATGTTTAAATAAATATAGAATAATTTTCTATTTGCCAGTACTGTTTAATAACTTGTTGATATATAATTATCTTTTTGATAATTGGATCCGCAATCAGTCCCAAAAGTATGAGCGAATAGGGACCGCGTCTTTGACTTGCGGAGCTGCTTCCCACTGGAAGCCCAGGCTCAACTGCTGCCAAGAGCTACCATCGGGCTTCCAGCTCTAGGATATTGTGCCGTTTTAGACGCTTCTCATAGTGGTCAGTGATGAGTATAAAAAATAAAAAAGCCTTTGAAATATAAAGCATTGTAAGCGTAGGGTTCTCTGCAAATAAACCAGTCTGTTTACTTACCGGAACCTCACTGGCGATGATCGGGAGCGTCGCCGTGCACGTCGTAGTATCTCACCTGTAGTAAAAATAGGAAATGAACTTAAATAAGCATCTGCCATACGCGAGTGCATCTTTCATTGAGTAAACAAATATCATCTATACGTTAAAGAATAACTCTCCTCATTTTGGCTATTTATGATTATAGATATAGATATATCAAGTCCAGAGGAATTAGAATTCAAGAGTACCAGTATTCGTGCACCAATCTAGACAATTGTGGTTATTTACAGATATGGCTCCAGCAAAATGTCAACCGATAATTTATATCGTTTTTGTACAAAAGTAAATATAAAAAACTATTGCCTTCGAAGCACTTAAAAAGCTCATTTTAAATACGTAAACAGGCGTTAAAAAAAAGATGGCGGTTTTTAGAACTTACGATGGTAAAATGTTGGTGGAGGCGACTGAGGTATTCCTTCGAGCTGCACTTTTCCTTCCCCAGCGCCACCTCCAACCCCGTGTCCCGGTTCAGACAAATACCTAGACAAACAATATATCCAGGCGAAGAACTTAAAGTTATAGATCTTTACAAATGGATATTCATACTGAAGTAATGCTATGTTAATGGAAGTGCAAAACTATCCGTTAAGGTAAATTTAGAAAAAAAAATAAAACCTCGCCACATAATTCTTCATCAAATCAGCCATTTAATAGTAATCAAATAGAAGAGATACACGTCTGTTCCACGTAAATAATTTCATTAGAAAGTGAACTCAAAGATGATCCAAAAATTTTAATAACACAAACGGTTTGACATACCTGCTAGAGTTACCATAGATATTGGCTGAAAATAAAAAAAACCAGAACGTGTACGCTATAGTCAGAAAGTAAAGTGAGATTATTTATCAATGATAAGTATAGATCTTGAAGATAGACAGGAGACCACCAGTGATACAAAAGGCACCACAAGATATATATTTATCTTTTGACATCTTCTATGAACACATCATGACGTATGATCGCGGTATGTCGAATGTATAACGAACACAACCTCAATAGCCTTAATACAATCAATATATTTTAGAAAGCCGCAGCGTCAATCAATATTGGAAATTGTACTGCGGTGGGCTTTACTGATAAAATGGTTTTTCCCAAAACCTACGCGACTTCTATTTCGTTGCAACTAAATACTAGCAATCAAACCTAAGCATTTCGGTATTGGTAAAAGGTAATCCATTTTAGGAAATGTAAAAACGAAATGTATTAAAATATTTTATTAATATTGTAGAGAGTGATGAGTGAGAGACAGGTTTAACGCGCAACAAACTTGAAAGACAATCATTTAACAATAAAATTTAACTCTAAACGAAAACTTATGGGTGGCCTTTATTTGAGTTGCAAGACCAAGTGTAGCACTTAACATCTGTTAAGTGCAATCATTTGATTGCTACCTGTTCATTGACATTTAAAAATGTCTAAATTTTATATTTTTAGATCCCAAAGAACTTTAGTATCCTAAATAGTACAGGCCGAACACAACCAATCTCATCGATTCGCGTTTACTTCGATAACCTAAATATTTTCTTTAGTCTTCTCCACTAATATTATTTACAATAATTTATTTAACAACAAAAGTTTACAACGAATATTTATAATGTACTATTTATATAAAAACCAAATTCTTATTCCATTAATAATATTGATTTTACCATAAACAATGGCAAGAAGACAATTTTCTTGTAGGCTCGGTTTTACCATAAATATTAAAACATGGCTATATATACGCGTAGTATATGACAGTACAAGTAACAAAACCGGTAATAGACGGAGGAATACATACGTTTAGTCATATATCTGTTCTGTTACATTCGTAAATACATATTAATTAGATAATTGTTATTAAAAACAATCGTCACTATAAAGAGAAAAGTTATATATGTGTATTTAAACAAAATTGTCTTAACATATTTTTGGTAACAATTATATAAGGATTAACTTAACTTACGGCTTCTCCGAATTCTCCTGAAATTTAGTGGCCATAGACTAGGCCTAAGGATCGGCCAACATCTATTTTTAGAGACATTTTTTAAAATATTTTTAATTCCTGCTTTAAAAATACATACTTACAACCCTAAATTTTTACCTTTTTAACACCTCTATTTTTTGTATTTTTTTGGCAAAAGTATGTTAGTATTTTAATTAATTACTTATTAATTCTACCAACATTATTTAGCACCTTGTATAAAGTAAATTTTAACTTACTTAATTTATTAGAAAGTGAGATGTCCCATCTCAGTTTCTAATAAATTAATTCACTCAGTTAATAAATTAACTTATGTCTACGTTATTATAATAAAAATACATAATTAATACGTCTCACAGAGAAGCGTTCCTTACATAGCACAAAAGTTATTAATTAAGGCAGTCAGGCCTTTTTAAAGAAGACGATAATCGCTGACATACTTTCGTATGTGCCCGTGGTGAAGATGAACACGCCCAAAAGGATGATGATACAATTTTTGGTTACAAGGAAGGCAGTGAGCCGGTTTTTGTGGGCCTCGTGGACTAGTTGAATAAGAGGTGGGAACATAAGCGCTAACGTTGTGCTACTGATCGCTCCGACTAGTGAAATGAACAGTCCCAGTTCAGGTATCGATTCGGCAAGTATAACTGTAAAAGATTATACATTTTAATACAATATCTAACGTAAATTACTCGTACATTTTTTTTCAAATTTCACAAAAAGTTATAAACTCTCTATCTATATATCTATGCAATAAACGTCATACTTACACGTGAGGAGGACTATAAGTGCTCGGTAAACAAGTTCTTTGACAATTAGACCGTTTGGGTCTAAGCGTTTGCGCAGGCCTGGCCAGGTGATACATATGGGTACGTATACTTGGAGAGGGTAAGTGAGTAGCATTGCCAGCGCAATTAATCCTTGCACCACAGAACTTAATCTGTAAAATTATTTTTTCTAATGTTAATCCTGAGATCGTATTTTAGAAGAGAAGTAATAATTAGCGGTGTCTTATTCAGATGCTTCAACTTTGGTGCCAATAGTTGACTATTGAATGTTTAAAGAAAATTATAACGGTTTTGACAGATATGTCATTTCTGTCAAGTTTTATTTCAGGTCTAAGTTCTGGCCTTCCCATTCATAAACTAACAGTGTGAAGGGGTTTCGAACTAAAACACAATACTGTGTTCTTTAAAATTGAATCTCATAATCAGAAAGAGAGGAAAGTTAAAATCAACTTACACTTTTCCGACTGGTAAATTCAGTGTTAAACTACCGGCAACATCATCACCCCATTTCAAGTATCCCAAAAATCCCACCGAGACGAAGAAGCAACCGACTATGGTCATGCCAACGTTAAGAACGCCTAGAGGCTTCTGGAACTGTTCTGGTTGTCGCATTTCATTTTTCAAAGGTAAAACCTGAAATTATTACAACTAAATTATTCATGAAAATATTTGATATCTATTTTCAACTCAGACAAAATTCGACTACATCAACTTGAATCTCTACGAAAATTTGAACAAAAGAAATATCAAATTTGCATTTCAACTTACCAAACCGATACCTTCGAACGCGTAAATTGCAGTACCAAAAAACAAAGGTAATTGTTGCCAGTTTGCAATGTAAGTCCTGGACTCAACGGGTGGTAAATCCTGTGCCGCTTCGTACAATACCGTACCGACACCCAACGCCATCAAAATATTTGCAATTGTCGAGAATGGTGTCAAATATTTAAGGTTTCTCACCATACACGAAAGCAGTATGGGGAATATAACAAATATCATGTGAATTGATAGACTTATTTCCACTTCATACTGATCGCAAATCTGAAAACAAGAAATTGTATAAGTTTTCTAAATAAAACAATTCTTTTATTTATTTCTCATACAAACACAGTAATTTTTTATTGTTTTAAATATAACTACTTACCATTTTAATGTTGTTGGCTATGAAGACAATATAAATGCAGCAAAAACCGAGTTGTGTGATACAGAGAAATGAATTGACCACGACACGCATGGTAGAGGCAAGTGGGCGTAGTCTCACGGGTCCATATTCAAATACCAAAGATACGGTGTCCGCGAAACCCGGTGGCTTAGGCCGCTTTGTCTCCCGATACATTTCCTCTGAGCAATTGAGCTGAAATATATATTTATAAATATATATAGAGCTACAAATAGTTCCGCTTTAAGAAGAAAGTTGAACCCTGGTTAACGAAGAACGATTCACCGAAATGATGAATGATGATAGAATTTCAATTAACCTCATACTATGAAAAGTGAGTAAGTGGATATAGAATATTTTGATATTGAATAGATAAATATATTTAATAGTAGATTTATTGAGGAAGGATGTATACCATCACGCTACTAACGCTTTTGAAAGATTTCGTTTTACAATTCTAAGGTCGTTTCCTTTTTCCGCCTCGAACCTACATGATTTTATATGTTTCAATAAGAAAAAGAAACCAGTGAAATAAGATTCTCGGAAAGTTGTAATCGAAATCATTACGGCCCATGCAAAAAAAGGTTAGCAAGGATTGAGCCTGCTTGTTTAGCCGCTGATAAACGGTACAATTAAAATAAAGGTTCCATCTTTAGTGTAATAAAAATTACCAATAAATGTTGCGCGTGAACGCATATGATGCCGATTATAGCTGTCATGATTGGTGAAAAGACGATACCGCCATTTCTGAACGCGTCACCCATGGCCAGTAAACCGGATCCGATGTTACCACGAAAGAGATGCAACATTGTATCCATATATCTGAAACAAAGTTTTATAGACAATAGAGCTAAGGATTGGCATTTTTTCACTTGAATCAAAAAGTTGGCACTCAACATTTATTACGTAAATATTTATTAATGGTAAATAGTCTTATATACTCCCATACCCGCGCACTCACATATACACACACTTGCGCGCACACCCCTATACACACACTAGCACCTTTCACAACATATTTCTAAATTGTTATTGTAATTATATGAAGAGATTGCATTCCCAACATATGTATCATTTATGATTAACACAATATTTTTTCAATTGCTAGAAATTCTCTCTCGCTAAGTATTTCGTAAGGTAATTATTCATAGTTATGTCATAAAACGCTTATATTAAATTGTAAAAAATAAAGTCCAGCAGGGTGCCATGCTGGACCACCACATGGATGCACCGGTACTAACTACCAGGCGCTTCTTAATTCTTTATTTAGCGCCTGTTTCTTTTTTACAAGCATTCACTTGAAAAAAAGATTATATATCCAGGAGTTTTGTTTTTAATTAAACTTACGATGTTGGATGTGACGCCCGGTAATGGCCATCGTCTTCACCCTCACCGGTCCCACTTTCAAAATCCAGCTGATCTTTTTCCTTTATAAAAACGAGCTCACGGGATTGGACGCCATCAGATAGATTACTGTAAGAATATTGAGTTGTTTGAAAGACACTATATCGCTTCGTCGTTTGCTCTCAACCAATTTTCACCGTTTTTCAAATGGATTTCAATATTTGTGGATTGAAGAGATTATCAATTACTTTGTAACATATAAATAGAAGAGAAACATTTAACCTAAATTCGTTTCAAAGAAGAACACAAAGACCGTGAAAGGTGATAGGAAAATTATAAAAAAGTTTTCCTCTTATTAAATAAAATTCTATTAACAATTCGTTAAGTGCGTGAGTAATTTTCATTAATTAAATACTATTGCAGTATTGTTTGCGTAACAATTAAAATATAACGCTCTAAAATGTTCCAATGGTTGACTCGTGTTAAAATTTGAGTTCTTACTTTTGAGTTGTAATTACGTAAGGCAATTTATATTACGTAAGATATATACGTATAACGTTTAAAAATATGGGTTTTATGTCTCTTAGGACTTTTGATAATAAAAAACTAGTATATAAAATATTTTTTTAATTGTTTTTGAAGAAATATATACATTCATTCTTCTGTTATAAAGTGAAAACACCAGATGATTTCTAGTTGAGTCAAATATGTGTCATCCTTTCTATAAGATAATGCAAAATGATGTAGATCACGGCATTTACAATACTCATTCAGAATGTCATGGTTTGGCTATTCGAGTTATGCAATTTTTCTGTTTCCTTATAATCTTACACATCAAATTATCCCACTAGAGCCTTATATTAAATGTCTTATTACTATTAAAAATACTGAAACTATACTATACGAATGCAAATGTTTTATCCCTTTTTGATTATAATTTTTGTATTATGCTTGCATATTGATAATATGAATTTATATAAAATTTCATTTACAATTCACTTTTAATTCACAAGATACTAAGACAAATTTTACGCCTGAACAAAACGATTCCTCAAATTAACCTTAGGCGAACACGTGTTGGTCACAATGCCAGTCAATCATTGTTATTCAAAATGTTTGAATAAGTTAACAAAGACAATCAATTAATTAACTTCTTAAAAAGTTCTAATTGATATTCTATACAATTTATAAAACTAAGTAAATTTAAAAAAAACTGTAGCGAATTCGCTTCTTTTTATGCGCAGCAAATTGCCTTATAAGAATAATCAAATCATTATTAATCATTAGAAATCGCAAACACGTTTCAACACCTCAGTTTAATTATTCTAATATAGTAACACTTTACACAAATTAAAGTCTTGCACTAAAACAAATGGTTGATAAATCTATTGATTTGTTTGTATGTCTTCCTGGGTCTCGAGAAGTAGCTAGCAACGGCATTTCCTAATCCAGCAGCAGCTGATGACACAACATTTTGGAACGGTCTATTTTGACCTGGGAAACCTTGGTTGAACTGTTGCTGGTAACCGTTGTACCCATAATTCTGGGGCACGTATCCCGGTGCATATCCTCCTTGTACATTACCGCCATGTCCTCCATGTCCTCCGCCATAACCATGGCCCCCGTGACCATGACTACCATGGCTCCCGTGGCCATGACTACCATGGCCATGCCCGCCATGCCCTTGGTCTCCATACTGTGGATAAACTGGCGCAACTGGCAATCCTCCGCAACCAAAGAAATAATTGGTGACCGGTGCTAAAATATACGTGCTGGTGTAATCTTGGGGACCAAACTTTTCACCGAATGTCCGTCCATAACATGGGTTATTCTGATGCTTTTTCTTCTTCCTGTGTTTCCTTCCTAAGTCATCATCGCCGTCCAAAGCTATGTCCCTTGAATCCGGGCCATCATCCGAAAAAACGATGACGCAGCATTGCAGCAGGACAAATATAACCAAGGATTTCTAAAAATATGACATGAATAAATCAAATAACAAATCAAATATATTACTTAAACATATAAATTTGTTTATTTGTAATGTTGGGGCACGAAAATTACATATTTGAATTTGACATACAAATATTTGTGAGAATTCTTACGAAAAGCTTGTTCCTATTGTTGTTTCAGTGATTAGCAGACGAACGGCTGTCATACTTAAAATCAGGTAAGGCTTAATGACCGGATGCCCATTTACTTATTTAAATACGTTAGAACATCGTAATGAAACGTAAGACTCACCATTTTGCCGGCTGTTGAGAGATGTGGTCACAAAGAAACTGGTGTTGATATTGGGGGGGTTTGGGACAAAAGTGAAAGTGTTGATCCTACGCAGAAGTAACGCAACACTACTTTATTACAATATGGGGAATTTTGTTAAGTAATATAACCTCAAGGCCGAGGTGTAGGTTGAAATACGTTGTCAGATTTGTACTCTGATTATATTTAATAGTACATGCGTGTGATTACGAGAGAAAAAGCTCGCCTCTTAAACAATATAGTTTTCAACAAATAATGTTATTTTTTTGCTTAAGTGTCGCACCATTCAATTGTTCTTCACCAGCAATTCACCAATTCACTTTAAACGCATATTAGCATCAAAAATCACATGTAATTAAAGGTTTGCACTTATATGTAAAAGTCTGACACGTGTTTGGTGTTTGTCACTGAACTTATCCAAGGTTAGATAATATTTGCTGAAGTTTTTAACTACAGCACAATGGAACTGGAGATACATTTGAAATTTAAATACGTTATTTCTACGATAAAATTAAAAGTTAATATAAGATACAGTAATTGTGTAAGTAGATTATAATTAGAGTTTCCTATTAATACACAAAACAATGTGTGTAGAATCAGATATTTGTTAATATGTTTATTATAGATGTATTTAGTTGCAAATTAACTATAATCGTGTGATTTCTAGTTCTAGCTTTTCATTTTTATTTAACTAACTATTACGTTGGAGTGGAAGTCAGATTTTTTTGTAAGTGTTTTTGTTATCATGAGAACCTCGGGCCAAACAGTAGTACTTATATGTATAGAATATTTGTAGTACAATAAAAAAAGTAATGGATAGAGACACAGCATTGTATAAGTTAAATCATAATTCTTTTAAGTTACTTGAATGAGAATATATTTGATAATATACCAAAGGAAATAATTCAAATCGATATATTATTATAAATTACACTCAGTAGAATAATAGCAATGTGCGTGGGGTGACAATCATAAAAGAATAAAATTGACCAATTATAGTTTTGAGTAATAGATCGTGCGATACAGTTTGTTATACACACATTTTCTTGTTGTATACTTACTATTAAAGTATAAAGTATACGATAAAGAAGATTTCAATGCAATTTTATTTAATATTAGAATTCAGAATAAAAATATAAAGATCAATTTGCAAAGTACTTACCATCCGCCGAGTGATACAGTGCTGCCGCTGATATGGCTTACCTCCACTTGCTCCCTTTTCATCTGTGAACAGAGATAAAATTGGTCTCAGTAAATTACATATTTTGTGGGGATAGGCATATACTTATATAACAATCCGGCACGTTTAACCGAATTAACTTTCAACAAATTTAAAACGCTTAGAGTATTCTGGTTGGAAAAGTATACTATAAAGTTAAAAAATATTTAGTGTACAATGATCCTTGGATTGTGCAATTAGCAATAGCTTAGTATCAGCAAAGATTAATTATTGAGTAGCCTAACAATGCTTTTGTAAATTAATCATGCAACATAATTTTATTTAAAAGGAGCAGCTTTCGCGCGCGATTGGTTCTTGTTCTTCTCGGTACATGCCATTCAAACCAGTGGCATTGTAAAAAATCACGGTTGAATAGTGTCTTTATAAACACCTGCTTGAATAAAGATATTTTGAACTTGAACAAGTATACCAATAATGAACACACTTCACTTACAAAATATAATATTATTATTTGTACTTGCTAACAACAATCGACTTATGATTGATCTGATTCAATGAATTATTATTCAATCATTCAGCGTCTCCTCCGCTTCCGCATAGGTTAAATTGTAAACTTTTTTATAAATAATGTCAGTTCTTCAACACATTTGGTTCAACTCTTTTCGCTGGGTTACCACCTAATAGAATAGGAGAATTATCACCATACCAAAAATAACAAACTGAGTTTATTACCCGCTCCTCAGCTTGATCGCGTTCGCGGCTTAGTCGTTTGTTTGTATTTAAGACAATTCAAAACAGTCATATGTACCATACTGAATAAAAAAAATGACTTAGAAACTTACAATGATTTGGTCAATACGTAAATACGATTTTCGATTACCTACTTTTCGGTGAGTTTGTTTAATTCCAAGTAACTGAAATACATCTCTATTTCGATACTGACAAATCAGAAATACTTAGTTTGTACATGTCAAGTCTTTGTTAGAGCAACTTAATCTTAATAAGTTAATGGGTTGGTTAACTTGATTAACCGGCCGATTGAATTAATGAAATGGCATTAATAATAACTCAAACGACGGATGATGTGCTTTCAATTACGATTAACAATAGCTTCAGGGGTTACATACATGTACCTATTAAGGTCACTTATTCACATCTCTAAAAACGATTCTCATTTTACATCAGAGTAGCATCGTATAATATATTTGACAATGGTTCCAATATGATTTATTTGATGTGAAATGGTGGTCCAATGTTGACGTTTATAGTGTAATGTGTGTAGAATTAAGTTAAGCGAATCTTCACGGGTGATGTTGAGTGGGCATTTCCTTTATTTAAGCGAATTATCGCGTTATCGTTACTCGTATAGGGGGCGACACACCATGTGTATGATGTGCACAAAGGAAAAATTGCGCCTCTATTTTGTTTGGTAGGAAGTTTTTTTTTTATGTTTGCGTAAAGCCGATTGCATCGAAGTATAATATATAAGTTGATTTAGTAACAATGTATTGTCTTGAGGTTTTATTTTGAAAGAATTTTTATATTTGGGCATTTTAAACATTTTAATGGCTTATTAGTTATTGTATTACAAAATGCACATTAATGTTATTAGAACATGCTATCCTCAAGTATGTATAACTATACGTTTATATATTTTAATAAGATGGCAATACATTTATAACTGTTCAACTAAATATTACAAAATATACTTAAAAAAAGTATTCACAAGCGTTACGAGTTGTGTATGCAATTTAACGTAAATTTATTTTATTATTTCAGTATTGTCTGGTTACTGATTTATTAAGGATGTGGGCGTGTGATATACTCATGATATGTTATTTGAATAATTAAACGCACCCCGATATACTATGTGTAAATAAAACACCAACAGTTAGAATGTCACGTAGTAAATTAAATTCCAAAGAAATCACAAAAATTATTTCACGATTCATTGCATACTTACGCTCGTTCACGATTAATCAATATTATCGATTTCGTCAATAGAGTTATACAAGGCACTGTCACCAGATTGATACCAGCGATTTGTTTTATATTTGATTTATTCAATGGTTCGGCCATTGGTGCGATTCGCACGTTTCTAACATTAATTAACAGCGACATTTGCAGCATTATCATTATTTATGTAATTCGATTATTTTTTATTGTGATTAATGTAAAAAAGTCTGGTCCACATTTTTACCATTTGTTATTTATAACAAATTGTCTTTAAAATTTATGAGCCATTGATACCTACGTATGAATTGGTATTTTAATTTAAATTTTGGTCTTAACATTCTCCTTAATTCTTCCATTGCGAGAATAGTATATAGTATAATATTATTCAAGATGTTGATTTGAAATCAAGATTTACTGAGAAGGAAACGAATAGTCCTTTAATGGAACATATTTCTACTATTTATTAAGTTACTATTCTGTTTTTAACTATCATTTCGTATTACGTCTCTCTAAATCAAATAAGCCAAGTTTTGGAACTGAAATATAAATTTGAGTCTATCTTGGCAAATTGACCTGGCGGAAGACTGGTGATCATAGAGCTAAGTAATTCTAGATAACTAAAGAGAAAGAAAGATCTAGTCTCTATGTATCTCTGACATAAACAAAGAACAATATCAAAATTTCTAGTAGTCGATAGAAGATAAGATAAACAATTCGGTCAATTGTGTTTGATATTGATACGTTATCGTAAATCTTAGAAACCACGATATCTAGATTAAACAACTAAACTTAATCACGCATCTCATGATCGCTATTTCATCTTATCTTAACAGATATTATGGCGTATCTTTGATTAAGTAATTTTAACATGCTGAATGACCTCTATTATAAAATATTGTTCGTACATCGTAAAGGAGAACTAATAACGTGGTGACATAATTCTGTTCTCCTGTTCAAATTGCTTTGATGTTAAAGGTTACCGCATCAGGGTACCCATTTCCCTCAAATATTTCGACTCAGCTAATTGAATTTGTTTGACATTTTTTTTTCAACAACGGAAAATTATATATGATTCACTCGAAAAGTATTTAATGTCACAAAATAATACATTATTGTAGTGAAGTACAATTTATGTTGTTAAATCAATATTATTTAATGTATGATAAACGGCATAAAGTGGTTAGTACACTTGAAAAATATTTGCTTTGAGTTGTACATTTAAGTCAGCCCGAATTGCGCCAGTCCATACAAACGTCTACGGAAATTAGACCTCAATTGTATTATTATCTTCTTATTATAATATAAAATTTAAAATGAGAACCAAATACAGTTATTTGTAATTTTTTAAATTTATTCAGAGTGCTCATACTGAGATACAAAACAATGCAATGTAAACCTCAACAGTTCTTATATGTAAAATCGATTTAATTAATATAGTATTAGCAATAACATTATAAGAAGAGAAATAGGGTTTGATTAAAAATGACACTTTAGGTAAAATTCTGTCGAACTAAATTCCAAGATTATATAATAAACTAATTAAAACAGGACGTGTTGTTAATGTTTTAAATATTATTGAAAGAAGCCTATTGGAACCCTACAAAATATTAAAATTATCAATTAATTAAGGCTTAATAAAAAATACATTTATTCTTAAGTTGTACAATATTTAATAGTTTTCCTTGTAATTATATCACACGCAACCTAGCCCTTGGTAAACTTCGGTTGTTTTATTCTATTTAAGAAATTTGTATATTAGTTAGGTTAATATTAAGATTATTTTGTGTTTATTAATAATTATTTTGTATGCATCATTTTCGTGATATTTAATTCTAATAAAACTTTTAATTTTAAGAAATTTTCATTATGTATGTCATTCCCGTAAATGTATTTGTATTATTTGTTTTAAGATATCGGTGGGATAATGAGTAGAGTTTATCTCTTTAAGATTTGAGAAATGAAATGTTTAAAGGACCAACAGAGCTGTCACCCGCGGTATAAAACCGCGGTCTTGAATCATCAGAGAATTAACAAGTTGGTTGACAATATATCAAACAAAAAATCTCCTTTAAATCGCCAAGGTTCCTAGAACGGTAGGAGGTTGTAAAGAGCTGCAAGTATTCCATGCTCTAATGAATCACAAATATCTCATAACATTCAAGACACCAGAGGGCACTGTGAAATAGGAGCACTCATTTGTATAGTGGGTACAATCCGCAAACACATTACACCGAGATGAATCTGGAAAAACACAAGTCACGATTTGCGACCGTTTGCCTCTGACCTTGACGCCCCAATAGACACTCGTGTCGCTTAACACTTGCAATGTGCAGAAATGCTTAATTGAAATTCCTATAACACAATATTGATTGTTTCATTGGAAATAGAATTACTGTTGTTTTAAACATAATTTGTATGGCTTTTGTATCGATTATTTTGTGTTTATAATAATTGCCATAATATTATGTGTGGCTATTGTGAAAGCTGCGTAAAAAGTCTTAGTAGTCTTTTTACAAAAACATATTTCGACCAAAAGCCGTTTGTACAAAAATACAATCGAGATTCGGTGACTGCTCTTTAAACATGATTAATTTTTAAGAGTCGTCTGAAAGTTAATTGTGGATATTAATTTTAACTTATCATATTAGAAAGTATAGTTTCGCAAAATAAAATTAAATGAACAAATCATAAAAAAATAATAACCACTGCGTAATATACGGTAATTTTTTAGCGTTGCGATTTTTGGAATAACAAATATTCCTTTTTTTTTAAACAAATGAAGAAGAATACTGCTAATTATAAATTCAAAGGTTTTCTTTAAATATTCCATAAAAGATGCTCAGTGTCTCACTAGTCCTATTATGAGCTGTTATGTTTATATATAGTGAGTTTTGCCCGGCGTAATCCAAATATCCGTGCGCATGATATTAATGTTTCGCTTGTATTGGTAAAAGTGTGACCCAAAGTGTTTTTTAATTTCAACCAATTTAATTCAAACTTGTGGAGGGAAGGTATCCCCTAAACAAAAAGGAGAAGTAAATGACCCGAGTGCCCTAGTGGCTATACGGAGGGAACTTCGTTGGCGCAATTCAGGATTGAACATCGCATTGATTGTAACCAGATGTCGCTACGGGTACTCCTCTAAGACCAAGTTTAATGAAGTTTTTTTATGAACAGTTCAGATTGTTGTTTGCCAGGTGGCAGGTTGCATACCGACCCGAATGCCCCAATGGTTAAGGTTGAGAAGTTGCTATATACGCTTAGCGGACGAGGGCACTACGTTAGCTTGATTCTGGATTGATTATCAATACGATGACGTCATCGAACTTGCATCGAAGCTACAAACGTAGCGATATCTTATGTATATTATTATATTATGTTATTTATATTTATATGTACATAAGCGTTTGCTTATGTAATGATCTATTACCGTTTACGTTTACTCATAAGTTCAAACAAAGTTAACCACCACGGTCATTAAACAATTTGAGAAATGGACCTATTTAATATTAATCTAAAGCGTTTAAGTTCGAAATAAAGGAACTGAAGTTTTTATTGTATAACAGGAGGGGGATAGACGCACTTACTTATTTATTACTTGATCTGAAAGGACACCCAATTAATTGAAGTAAAGAATGCAATTATATTTTTAAAATGACTAAGAAATAACAATTGCTGCTCAATTACGTCAACATATAGCGATGTATATAATATATTGAAGGTTCCGTCATATTTTCTTAACATTTTCCCGTCGCTTGTTTACGGACAGGACCGGAAGGTTTGAATACAAATGGATCAGACCGGAAGTTGACCTGTTAAGGCCAAACCAGAAACAAAGACTCATCATAAAACGTGAATCTTGAGGACTTAATGTTATTTCTAAATGTTGTAAAATAATTTAAGATAATCTTATAATCGTTTTCCTTTGTATATAAATACTTACCCTTACAGGTATTATACGTAAGAAAAACTTATTCAACTTAAAAACTGATTACCGAAATTTGAATTATGCATTATAGAAATATTACGCTTTAACTATGAACACATTTCAATTTCGACCAAAAATAATTAAAATATCGCAATTTGAATAACACTCGATTTTAAATATACAGTAATATTTGTCAAGTATGAGCCAAATATTAATATTGTAATAATGTGTTAATAATTTACTGATTAAGTAAGATTTTTTTTATAGATTGTTGTGAGAGTTCATACATTTCATATCGGTAAAAGGATCTTAATTTTTATATTACATTATATCAGCTTTCGTATGATTTCAAAACATTTCAACTAGCCCCTCTAAACAAATAAAATTGTCAATTTTATTTTAAATTTGTACACTTTGAACACATAGGTTGGTATTCAATATTTAATTACAATATATTCCTTGTAGTTGTAATTTATAATTATTTTGATCGGAAGTCGCGTTGTAACATTAATGAGCTCACAAAGTTTATTCAAAGGCTTATGAAAATATTAACTCTATCCAGTATTTATTATAAATTATACTAACTAATAGTTAAGGTGTATAGCAATAATTCAAGGTTTGAATAGTATGGTCAATTTAATATTCATAATGATTTGAAGTTTCACCGAAGTTCAACCCACATTTCTAACAGCCGGCACGTATTTATTCGTGCTGAGCTAAGGTTAATATTTGTTTGTGTCCGACATTTATTATTTTATACACGTCCTTAGACTTAACTAAATCAGAACTAACACGAAAATATCTGTCATAATATGTTTACGATCTGATAAAGGCTGACTTTATATTTTTTTCATATTGGAGCACTGTCTGTGGCTTTTATAAATAAAGAGGCCTTGGAGGGCCCTCTATATTTATTTGTTTTGTTGACACGAACTTGCAAAGAAAAATTTGCTTTAATAATTTATTACACAAAATTAATTTGATTTTTATTGTGTTGAGATATATTTTTAATGGCGCATTAATAGTATGCAATTAGAATTACGGAACATAAACTAGAAATGATTTTTTATTTTCCTCTGTGTCAAGTCTGATTTACAGACGCCGCAAAACTAGCTAACGTGGCGAAGGTTTGGAACGTCTTAGGTTTCAAATATAGTTTACCGATTTACTGAATTAATGGAAATTTATAAAATTTCATAATATAAAAAAATATATATAAAAAATTTGTATTAATTTTTTTAGATACAAAATTATATGTAATGTGGCTATTACTTATATATAATGTTAGTGTATTTACAATTGAACCTTGATAGTTTTTTTTAATAAATGAAACCTAACATTTTGTTAAGAATCAACTTCTCTAGCAATTATTTCACGTTTCTATGTGGAAAATTATATATTTTTCCTTAACTACGAAAACTTTAACCTGTTGACGGAGAGACATGTCTAGGTTATTTTAATATTTATACAAATAACCTAGACCTAGCAGAAATCTAACCAATATGAAAAATAAGCATGGCCATGTAATAACTAATTAAACACATGTAATTTATGTTCGACTCTGTCACGTTTTTAATTATGTATTGTTATATATTGTGTTAACGATTACTAGGATTCCCCTAAGAGGTTTTTCATTACATTTATTTTGATAAAAACGTAATTATTATTATTTTTTTAAATTCACTTAATGTATAAAATGAATTGTATTTTTGCAAGATTGATTCGGCCAAAAATATACACGCACAGAACGATCCATAATTAATGATTTAAAATGTAAAATATACGATAAAATCTCGCATTATAGTTTTTCTAATTCAAAACAGTGAGAGCAAAGTAATATTTAGCATTAGCCACAGTTATAATATGTCGAGCGAGAAAAGTTATGGTTTTAATTTTAAAAAATCCGGAGCGAATTGTACTATTATTAAACAGTTTAAAAATATCAAACATTCGTTTAAATAGAAACCAACATTAAAAAAAACGCGCAGCTAATACGAAAATTTATACTTACATTGTCAAGCGCGAGAGCCTTTGAACAATTGTTAACTTGCGCAACGTCTGGCGTGGACCGAACTGAACTAACTTGTTACAATACCAAGAAGTAGTTGATATATTTCCGCGCTGCATCAGCCTCCGCTACAATTGTGTCCTTGATATTGACATATACATGGTGTTGTGTAGATCGGTAACCGGCGATTATAAGATTTCTGTTAAATCTGTGCTTTCAACTAGGCAAAAAATTATATTGAAAATGCGTTTAAATTATGCATTTTTAATAGTGGATATATCGATGTAAAACAGCGCATCCAGAGTCCAGAACAATTACGTTAATAAAACAGATGGTAATTAAATAGGTTCAAAATACACAGACACAAATTTTAAGGTTCTATATTATTTCAGAACGTGTAAGTTTTAATTAGAATGTTACTTAAATATTCATTCATTTATGAAATAATTATATTCGTATTTTAATTACATATCTTATAAATAAATTGATTGATCTTGTTAGAATTTTTCTAGTAGATTTTTCGTGGCGTAGAAGACGCCCCTAAACCCTTGAAGAGCACACTAAAGTAGGTGGTGCGCGTTCTCTCATGATCGCGGATGCGGTGCCGTCTCAAACAGACCTGGAGACGTATTGTTGCAGATGAGGCCAAGGGAGCCGGTAAGACTTGGAGCGAGATAAAATGCGAAGCAAGGCTTAAGCCACAAATAAAATTTAAACCGATTAAATCATGGTGTCGCGATAAAATCACTAGGTATGTAATATATTAATTACTTTAAAGTAATTGTATATTCTTAACCAGCAGTTAAGAATGAAATTATGATTGACTTAAACTGTATACATTTACATGCCTGTCGTTTACTGTTAAAATAGCGTACAATTCTATCAATTCCTGTCAAATATTAGCACATCGTTGTGTCAGGCACAGAAGGCTTGACCACGTACCCAAAGATAAAATAACTATCGTCAAACTAAAATGGTCAGCTTAACAAGGTTTATTTTAAATTAGGTTAACAAGTGTCTAGGAATTTCGTAGTAGTATTTTTTATTACTTAACCGAAGATATAGTGTTTTTTGCAAAGTATTCAATCACGAGTAGATAATCAAAATTAACTTATGTGGACTTGCTTTGAAATAAGTAGTGACAGTTACTTTTTTCATAATTATGAATTTCCTCCATAAGAAAAACTTATTTTTTTTGTAATTCTAAATTTTTAATCATACAGTCGTGATTTGCTTTCGTGTAAAATATATGTACTGTGTGTCCCTTATTTACATTGAAGATATTTAAAAACACACGGGAACATTTGTGATAGGGTTTTAGTTGTACGTGAAAATATAAAATAAAACACCACACTGTATAACACTCTTAATTTAAAATGATTATTTGTTAATACTATTACATCTTATAATAAGGATCAGCACTTTAGAAAATGCAAATGTAGTTACGATATAAAACCTTAAACTTTTATTATTCTATTCCATCAAACAGGTCTGGATCGTACTGGAAATCCTGAAAAGTCAAAGTTACATGTTATTTGTCATATAAAACATACGATTGCAAATACAGTGTAAACTCGATTTAACGAAAAACTCTGTAAAGCGTCGAAATCAATTTGGCCTTGGTTGGTTCAGCTTGTATTTCATAAATTTTTCTTCTCTCAATTTAACGACAATTCTCTATAACGCCATAAAATATTCTGATGTTATAGTGTTTACACTGTATTTACGCTAGGAACGAGATTAAAAATCGAGTTTTTAATCAACAATTTAAAATTGGGACCCGATAAACTTATCAAATTGTTTGATGACACGAAATCGATAAGATTGTCACTTGTGCTAATACAATTATTATAGATTATCCCACTTGTATTTAAAGTGGGAAAAAATTCCAAGTGATCTCAGACAGATAGTACAAATAAATTTCAAACTGAGCCTTCACTACAACTCCATGTATAGATGAGTTAACAATTTTTTTAATTATTTTCTTACTGAGCCCAATTGCGTGTCCTCCAACAAAACGTCAACCTCCCTCACGATTTCATCCATGTCCAGCGAGGCTTTGCGTTTCGCGATCGTATCCATTTGTTCTGGAGTGTCGTCCGTTGATGCAGCCTCCGAATGTGGCGGTGCACTATTCAAAGGGGCATTTATGATAAATTATCACACAACTAAAAATACCACGCATTATTCAAGAACAAGCAAATGTGATTCATGGTGTTTTTTTTTTTCAATTTTCATATTGTAAGAATAAGCTTATAATACACTTCGTGTACTACACGATTTGTTATTAGAAAACAATATACAAATACACCAATAACATAACTTTTATTCATTCAGAAATAAAATAGTTAATGCCTGGGAGGAATTCGATAGTGTCACAGATGTCACAGCTATAAAGACTTTAACAAGTGTAAAGATTATTCTGTTTTGCAAAACTTACTTAACAACTTCATATATATTCCCCAATCGTTTGGTGATCTCTTCCATTTCATCTGTGATTTCACGTTCCACGTTACTTGTCGCCTGTCGACTTTCTACGTTAATGGTATTCGACAAATTATTGTACTGAGAATATCCCGCCTCACGCTGATACTTTTCTAAAACGAGGGTGTCCTGTTGAAAGAAAAAAAAATAACACGTCAACTACGACGACCAACTGATTTCAGAAAAAAATACAGTAAATAATACTTAGAATAAGTACAGAGGTCCGCTCCTACTAATTTGTATTATGTCTTGTCATAAGTTAGCAAGTGATGTGTTAATTGAAACAAATTGCCAATAATTCCAAATAGGTTACATTATTGTTTAAATCTTGTTTATCGTAGATAATAGTTTAAACACATGTATGTAAATCTTATATTATGTATCACGTCACTCAATGTGGTTTGATTTTTTGATAACTGTCTTCGTCTCAAGGATAATTCATGTCTCAGATAAAGTAAATCTTTATATGTATTATGAATATTTCAAAGAGGCCTTGCTTATTGAATATTTGGACTTTTTAATGTTTGTATACTATTATCTATATATATACTTGCAACCAATAAATCCTTACATTATACATTAGTTACATTTTGGTACGATAACGTACGATTCGTAATAATTACGAGTTTATAAGATCTATTTGTACATGACGGATGACGATAAACTTATCAGAATTTAAATTTTAAGAATAATGTCTTTATAGACATTTATGAAACTTATGTTTATTTACATAAATGAATATACTTGTATTGTAAATAGAATATTAGATTTATTCGATAGATGTTGGCCGATACTCATACCTATTCAATATGCTCACAAAATTTCATGAGAATCGGTAAAGCCGTTTTGGAGGAATACGCGAACTGACATTGCATTTTATATATTAGATAACCTTTATTAATGCAAATAAATTATTAATTTCATTATAATTGAATAAAGAGGAAAAATGATTTCCGGGGGTGAAGCATGGAATATTCCACTTGCCTTGAGAAAATGAATGACACTTATTTTAGCATTGAAACTCATTCCGTAATCTCTCTTCATACGGAACATATACCAATATATTTGACTATGTAATTTTTGGGCCAATTCATTGGATCGATCACAGATCGATTGTGCCTTTACAGATTTTTCTAGTGGTTTCAAAAAAATAAATTATAACGTGGTAGTGTAAAACTGGGTTCATATATTTCTACCTGAGGCGTTCCACAAGGTTCAAATTTGGCATCTGTTCTTATTAAATCGTTCATGAATGATATAAGCTCGTTTATCAGAGAATTGTCGATGATTTGACTGTATATGCAAAAGATATGATTTGTTTTAAAGTAATTTATAGCGCAGTTGTGAAGTTGATCAAAGCGATGTTCTTGGCATACAGATAAATTAATCCTCTCTTCATATATAGATAACCTTTACATCGGTCCAACGTAATTAGATAAGGGTACTCCGTGTTATACTCGGGGTCATAAACAGGTTGTAGACAAATAGTGAAAAGTATAGGGCGGAATGGAAATAAACTATTTCAGGTTAAGCTTTACTGTATACGTGTAGGTCTTCTTCGTTTTGCGTTTTAACAAGTGAAAAGAATAAATAATATCAAATTAAAGACGAAAACGATAGTTTTACGTTATAAAAGTCGTGTTTAGTTGCGTCCGTGGCTATTTTTGTTGTTTTTCAGTTGACATAAACAGAATATACCAATGACGAGCTCACCTTAACGAACCAATAGAGCCATTCACCTAAGAGCGATTCAGCGCAACATTCACTTGGGATAAACTGTTTCACATATTAATTGTCGACATTAAATTATTGCCTTGAACAAAGAACCTAGAGTATTCAGAGATTTTAAATTCGTAAATGCATTATTCTTAAAACTACAAGTTACAACTAATTACAATGTCTATGCTTTTTTGCATTGATACTATCATTAAAATTAATAAATTTAAATTTGATTAGTAATTTGACCATTGACGATACTCACTGTGTACTCCGGGAAAAGGTTCTCATATTTAATCGGATCCGCGAGCGATTGACCGGACTTTTTGTTCGTTGAGCTGACCGAGTCACGCCACAATGACACCACTTCGTTGACTTGTGACGGAATGTACGATCTGCGGAATTTATTTCCATTAGTTAAACTAAGTCAGTTTAGTTTAGTTAATATGGTAAAGTTGTAATTTTTACGTGTTTCTGTCACTAAATGTTTTAAGATGTTCAGTTATGAAAATCAATTAGAAAATTTATACCAATTAATTATTATTTATATATGGTGTGTGATTTGTTTACCTGGCAAAAAACGCGGCTTCGGGCAATTTGTTTGCTTTAATTAATAATTCGAGACATTGGTCAAGATCGTTCAGCATAAAGTGAGTAACGAACGCGATGTTCTCATCTCCTTCTTCGCCCGACCTGTCAGCCACTTCTGCTAACAGCTCACCATCGCCTGCAAATCCATAATAACCATTTATTAGTCATGAGTTAAAAACACAAAAAAAAAAAATTTTTTCAAATATCATACCTGTACTGCTAGCGAACAGTAGGAGGGCACTGAAATCTTTCGCGTTCTGATAGCAGGCTTTCGTCAGTTCAGTATCGGCCGCTGCAGCTGCCGCCGCTCCGAGCCTCGACCATCTACAGAAAATATATTTATATGAGTCTGTATTTTTTTTTAAAATGTGATTATCCACTGTCGAGGCCGTTGCATGTTAATGCTAAATACAAAAACTGGTTTTGGTATGAAGCTCAAAAACAGTAGCTTACATCACCAAAGTGACCAACAATAGCACTGGCTGAGATTTTTGAGATGCGAGGAACGAGAACGCATCAATAAATCGGATGCAAAGCAAATAAAAAGAATTTCATAGGCTACAGTGAACAATGTAAAGGTTATAAGACTCTATTATTCTGAAGCACACAAGCTTTTAGCCGAGATTTTATATATTAACAAAATACAGTTATGAAGAGCTTTGCTGTATTACGATTCGCTATATTGTTTGTATGTAACAGCCAAGAATGTGGTGTAATTAACATAAGATAACAGACAAAATCTCTGGCGATATAAATATATTTAAAATAAATTTAAAAATCAAACTTGTTCACCAAAATAGCCAAGGTTGGCAGAGTGAACATTAGTCTAAATCACTGCAGAGTAAAAACACTATGTGGCATACTGATTTTGTTAAATATTTTTGGACAGACACAATTAAAATTAAAGAAAAGGACTAACATAACGTGAGCCTTTCCATATAATGTCATATTGAAATATATAATTGACATATAACAATAATTGATTCAGTAATTTTAAATAAACAATATAATCCAAGCGCAATTCGTCATATTGAACTCTGCTGTGGCTTTTTATGAATACATACACCGTTTTCTTGTAGATCATCTCATATCTAATTTGTATTACAAAACCAAATATTCGTTTGCGGTCTGATCAAAATACATTAGTATTCTAATCCTTATAAGAGACTCGTCTTCGCAAGATGAATAGAGACTATGAGTGTCTTATAGAAAAAAATGTCATACCTTGCAGCGGACGTTTCAGAAGGCACACCTTCAGCAACAGTGGCCTCCTCAGCCAATTGTTTGGCTTTTTCCAACTCGCCCAACGACAAAGCCAACTCAAACTTGTGCTCCGGCTCTGATGACACAGCCAACGCCTGCTGCTTGAAACCCTACAAAGTAATCATAATATTAGTATGGACATCACAAACATTACTTAGTACTTACTAATTTAAAATTATAATTAATATTTACAATTCACATAACGAAATTTTGCTTGTGGACCTACTGTATTGTTTTACTTTATTTTATATTTTTCACCTGCTTTTCAAGGAAGTGCGCGACTCTAGTGCGATGTTCTTCTGGAATGGTGGGCAGGATCTGATCAGCAGTTTCAAAGTCGCGTCGCATTACCGCCGTCTGGTAATTAAGTACTGGGAGAAGAACTGAATACGAAACAACATTCAACTCCTTATCGTTCAAGTACAATCTGAAAATGTTTACATTTCAATTAAAACAGATTCGGCCATTTCACTTACACAATTGGAAAAAATAAGTGAATTTCGAAATTTTAATACGAGTACTCGGGGGACTGGTAATATTATTTTAATTGAATTCCAAGTAAGAAAGTAACTGATTCTGTTGAACTCACCGATTCTCCTTGGCAACATATCCCAAAATGTACATTGTGTGATCAAGGTGTGATATTGTGACGATCTCTCCTCCTACATAGTAGTTGATTCTGTTCAGTGAATTTGTATAGATGAAACAATCACCAACCCATAAACCAGTTTTCACAACTTCATTCACTTCGCCAACCAGCTGAAATCACATTTTCACATACATTCATTTTATATCTCATGAAAAGAACGGTTAAAGAAATTCATTTAACAGTGACGAGTGAAGAGTTCTAGTATGATCATATTTTTGTTCTTAATAAAACAAAGTCCTTAATAGTTGAAATCTTGTCAACCACGCTTTTTACATTAACCTGTATTGGTTACATACAATAAAATATACAACAAATTTATTTTAGCACCATGCTTACATCAAAAGCATCTTCAATGCCATCTTCAGTAATGTTGGCGTTCGTCTCCCGTGCAAGGTTGACGACACTTGCATTATAGCTCAAAAGGAAGTAAGACTCATCCGTGGCAAGACACACCAAATTTCCATGCTCTGACCAGTAGACGTGGCGAGGTTGAATTTCTATCCTGTTAACAATTATGTTGGCTCTTGCTTATTAAGGATGCAATAGACATTTTTTTCAAAATTATTACACAGATTTCTTTTTAAATAATAAAATCAGTATTAAACAATACAGAAATGGTACAAATCAATAAGGTTTTTATGTTTATCATGTATGCTATTAGCAAGTAACCATATTTTATTAAATCATTAATAATGACCACATTGACAACATATAATATATAATTCGCACATGTTTATAAATAACATAGTCCTTATTAATTTAATTCATTATAAGGTACATTTAAGAGGGCTAAAAGGAAATTTTATTAAGGAAAGGTATTTTTTCCTTTAAAAAGATATATTGAAAAGTCACATCTGACTCATACCTTAGATAATAACAAACTCAAGACACTCAACAAATTGGAAATTTTAAGAACACCACTTTGTTAAAATAACACACTTGCATTTTACAGTATATAAATTGATAGAAATACCTATTTTTATGTATATAAAAGTCATTAAAAATATAAACTCAAGTTTATACATTATAATTGATAGCAGTATAAATATTCGCAATAGGTTTTCCTGAATTTTATAAAAAAAATGAAATTCGCAGTACAGTAATCATGTATTAAACCAATATAATACTAATATTAGAAACTATTATTTTCAATGTTTGCCTCAAGAGTTAACCACTAAACCCATTTTGATAAGTTTTGCTTGATTCATAGGTTTTTTTTACATTGTTTTCAATGCTGTAATTGCATACTAGAAAGTTTCCACATATTTGTAGGGAAATATAATTTCTACTGGAGTCAATATAATTTCAAAAAACAAACAAAACCCTTGTTATTATAATACAATATATAATTTGTATTTTTTTCATAAATCGTTTGTAATATTATTATCATTAAAAGTAAACATGCATTTCCTTTACACCAGCTTTTATTTTATTTCGCATTGCAAATATATTTTAAATTATTTAAACAAAAATTTCAAAGACAAATTTGAAAAGGTTGTTTGATGTCTTACCTTCTTATCAGTTCAAGTCGCTCCCAATCATAGAATGAAAATGCCATACCGCTTATTGATTTCACACCCAACATGCAGCCACCAAAGATTCCTGTATAAAATATTAGTATTAACACATACTATATTCACAGCAAGCAAAAAGAAAAGCTTAAACAAAAAGCCTACCTTGAGCACCATACTCTGGTTTAAAACTCTTTAATTCTTTAAAGTTCTTGAAGACACGAACAGTGCTTGAATTTTCTAATGTAGCATATTTGGAGCTATCCTGTGCCCAGACAAATTCTTGCGCGGATCCAAAAGCTTTGTTTCGTAAAGCCATGGCTGTGTAAATAATATATTCACCATCTCCACATACCACAACAAAACGTCCATTTGGATTGTGCTCAATGGTCTGTGGGTATATCTCACATGAGCCCATATCCTTGGCAACCACAGGAACACGTTCTCCATCTTTGATATCATGACCTGTGAATAATTAAGTTAATATTTATATGAGTTTAGGATAACACTTAATTTAATTTTCTATTTAATAACTTTACTAACTAAATTTTACTATTAATACCTTCAAGCATTGCCTTTAAATTAACTTGCTGCATTTCAGAATGTTTTGCCCATATGATTTTGCCTCCACTCACATCCATGGATATTGCTGGCTCTTCCCTTCCGATTTTTATCATTATTGTGCCCTCGTCATAACTAAAATTTAATGAGGTTAATTAATAAACACCTTTGCACATAACAACATCTGAAAGATAGTGAGTACACCCACCCAACCGCTACATCATTGGAGCCATGCAAAGAGGAAACTGTCCAAACACGCTCAAACCCATAGTTTAGAGAAAACTCCAAACGATATGTTCCTGCGTGCCATAGGCGAACTGTCCCATCTTCTGAACCTGTCATAAGGATTGGCAGTTCGGGGTGGAATGAAACTGCTGATACATTCTGTGTATGACCTGCAATATAAATAAAATTTCACTAAGTCAATTAAATTTCCAATAATATAGTTCTGTTTTTTGATAATGGGCATGTAAATATCAGAATGTCTTTAATACCAGTTGAAAGCTAAATGGTTCTCTCTCAAATTCATAACAAAGTAGAATATACTGTGTGTTTATTGTACTGTTGCCATGGTTTATCTAGTTTCCAAAAGATGGATAAAAAAAGTTTTCTATAATATACTAAGCAAATCAGATACATTATAATGGTAAATTTCTTCTAATGCAATATGAACCTCCTACCTACTTTACAAAAATCTATTTTAAAATAAAAATTCAAATTACCTTCTAGTGTTTGAACACAAGTTTTGTTTTGATAGTCCCATATTTTTACAAGGCGGTCATCCGCACCACTGATAAGATATGGTTTATCTCCTCCATGGTAATAGTCCACACAGTTTACTCCTTTTTCATGTCCCTCTAGTGTGAAGTTAGATATAGATGCACCCAGTTGCCAAACCTACAAGAGGTCACATATAACATAAAGGCTATCATAAAATTATTAACTCTATAGTAGTAAGTTAACAGAATGTACCTTAACTGTTGTATCTAAACTGGCACTTGCAAATGTGTTGTTGTCTTTAGGATTAATAACAATTTGCATAACATAGTGGGTGTGTCCCTCAAACACTTGCTGACATGCCCAATTGCGGTCCCAATTCCATAACTTTATCAGCAAATCATCTAATTAAAAAAGTTGAAAATTGAAAGACTGACACTTTACTAAATGGAAAACATTAATGTAAATAGGAAAAAGTAACTTACCACTGCTAGTTAGGATAAAGGGTTGTGTAGGATGCACAATGATGCATCTGACATAATCGGAATGTGCCTCAAAGGAATGAACACACTCCAGAGTATTATAATTGAAAACCCTTATCTGCATATCATCAGAGCCAGTGACCACCCAGTTTTTTCTAGGCACAAATTTTGCTGACCTAACTGGTAGTTGATCGCAAACCTAATAAGAAATATTTTTTTATAAGTAACACTGAAGTTTAAGGATATTACATTAATGACATACTTTACGAATGAACATAAAAGTTTCTAGAACTACGCTTACCTCGAATCTTTTGATCTGCGTGTGTGTTTCATGATTCCAAATATTGACATCGCCATCATAAAGCGCACACAACAGCCAAGGTTCTGTAGGATGCTGATCGACACACTTGACGCGATCAGACCTCGCAGTCAACTTCCTCTTTATATCGAGTCTCAGCGGCTGTGCGGGCATAATAAAGAGAGATTATAGTACCGATAAATTTTCACGCGTTTTAATGAACTTAAAAATTGTGTGACTAAGTAAATTTTTTTGCTATTATCAGAAGCCGACATGTAAGTGATGACATACTCCAACAAATTATTAATTACGTGGCTGACATATCGTCAGAACATATAGCAACAATATAAGATTGTAGTTTTAACTTTCACTTGATGTGAAACACAAACTTACCATTATCAGAACTTAAAACATGAAACTTTCGTGAATTCGTTACAAATTAAAAATCTACGAGTTACAACCATGAAATTTTGACAGAGTGGGTGGACGTGTCACTTTATTTTTTTTTTACTTAATACAAATAGGATCGGATACACGCACTATAAAAGACTCACATAAGATAAAAAATCAAATAGGATTTGACGTCTTCTTTCACAGTCACGTCTCTGCTTGACCCGGGATTTAAATCTATCACTTTTAATTAAATCTCATTTGTAATTATTAATTTATATATTAATTAAATTTATCATTAATACAATAAATGTACATAATATTAACTAAGATTGTAGGTATCATTATATATGAAGACGACATCCGTAAAGATTTTTTAACCATTAACAGTCAATAATTATAGACAAAGGAGTGGAATACATTATATACATTGCTGTGAGAGCCCAGACATTATTGTAAAAATAGTTTTAAGTTCCGTACGTGCAAAGTTTCAGTATGTCGTATGTCGAAAATATCTTTTCTCTCCAATTTCTAAGAATCAAAATACTCAATCTAGATAACAGCTGATGTGAAAATCGTCTCGGCTGTAGGTTTCATTACAAATAATATAATGATTTATCATAACATATTTCCCTACATCTATAAAAATGTTAAGCCTGCGGCAAAACAGTAAACACTTTCTAAATAATCTCTGCGACAGTCTGTAGTAAAGACATAAAAAAATGTCACGTATTATAGTTGTCAAAAATGAATTCAATTATTGTTGAGATTTTACTCAATATATTTTCCTGAGAGGTGTCCATACAGTAGAGACTCCCGTTTTACAAATAACCTAACAGAATTTATGATTTAAAGTAAGATAAATATTAGTGCTATGAGTAGCTGCACTCTTAGTTAAGCGTACGCGGCTACTGTGACAACAATGACCCCAAACAAAAAGTTTTAGGTTCTGAAATCTTTTGCCAGACTCTTCTACTGCGTCCATATCTACTTCTTGCCAACAACCCAGCTAAATACTATATTAAAAGGCGTCTTTTGGAAGCTGGCTTTGGACTCGACAAGTAGTATTAAACGATAACCAATGCTTTAGCATCCATAGAAATGTATTTATATTTCCTGGATATTTCCTTTGCATGTTGCTATTATTGAGTAATGTTGATACTTCAAATTCATTTGCGATTTTTCGATAGTGTATGTAATGATTTCCCAAACTATTTATGAATAATCCATTGAGATTTTATAAGCTTAAGTCATAATTATGATATCTGTTTAATAGTATTTCTAATTTATAGAAATTATAATTTTAAATTATGCAATAATCAAACAAATCTCAAAAAGGATCACTTAAATGATAGATTTAAGTAATATCAATTATATCATACTGTAATTTTAATATAGGTATAGTATTTCGACTGTTTAAATTTGTATTATTAAAGGATCATGTGATACTAAAAAACAAAAGACAAATCAAAAATTTATTCAAACTATTACTTAAAAGCGCCTACTTACATATATTGTTTTTTTAATTTACAGTTAAACACATTTTCTCTAGTTACAATTTTAATATTACAATGAAATTTTATCACTGATGTTTTTTTAAAACTAATAGTTATTTAGATTAGTACATTTAACAACATTAGAGTTTATAATATTTAAAATAGTCCAAACAAATAGATTCCAAGTAACAATGAAGAAACAATAAACTTTTAGTAAACATAATGTTGAGAATTGAGATGTTGGGATTTTTGGCACCTTTTAAAATACATAGTTTTTGGAATTAGTACCATCTATATAACAGTATTTTAAGAGGCATTTAAAAGTTCGTACTAAGGAAAATGCACCTTAACTGTAACTAATTAGAATAAAATACTCTGAAGTTAAAATGTTTGGACAATTTCATGTGAACTGAGTCCAATTGAGTTCACACAATTTTGTCACAAACGCGTATCAGGCTTAGAAGGAGCTCCAATCTCCTTATTGTCATCAGAATTTCCCGCCTTTTCCATATTACGCAAGTTATTCTCAAACTCCACTGGGTCTATCATTTTCTTACTCGGATAGGTGGGTGGGCCTAAAATGCCCTCCACTTCTTTGTAATTTAGGGTTTCCTTCTTCAAAAGTTCTTCAGCCAGCTAAAATAAAGAATATTTTACGACCTTATAAACCCACAAATGATTTTTTTCAATAGATCGATCGGAACCAAGTTATTCTATTTATAGCTTGTTGTGTATCACACCTAACCTAAACCACAAATGTTGTGCAGTGAAATTTTAACTGAAATTCCTATGAAAACTAATACAACGCATAGGTAAAAAACAAACCGCTTGTAATTTATCTTGATTCTTCCTTAACAAATCTTCGGTTTTATAATAAGCTTTGGCAATAATATTCCTAGCTTCGATGTCTATAAGGTTTTTCAGGGTTTTGCTAAATGGACTCTTTCCTCTTTCATTTATATCCGGAAATGACAGAAGTCCAATCGTTGGCGACATTCCGTAGACGCGAACCTGAAAAGAAATTGTTTAGTAATCTCTGTCAGATTTTCTTTGTCTTAGCATCACAAGAGGCTATTGAACAAATACTGAATTGTGTGTGTGTGTTTTTAGGATAAACTTATTTTATATTTTTAGGTTATCTTTTTACCAATACTAACATAAATCCTAAATTCTTAATATTGTTTCAAATTATTGGAAAATAATTGTTATTAATACAACGTATTAACAAAAACTATTATCACTTTATCTATATTAATATTATTATAAAAAAAATATGTAATAAATTCTGTGAAATGATTTTGTGATTTTTTTATGCATGTTATGTTTCAGTCGGTACATTTGACTAATTAAGACTATAAATTATTTATTTATATAATTATATAGTTTTAAAAAGGCAACATTTTAAGAGAATTTTGGGAACTGACCTGCGCGTACGCAATCTTTGTGACCTTTTCTAAATCATTTTTAGCACCGCTTGTGATTGAGTTAAAGGTTATCGCTTCAGCCGCCCGTCCTCCTAACGCCATACACATACGATCAAATAACTGAAAATAAATATGAATAATAAGTAATAAGAATAAATAAGATCTTTTAAACTCTTTACTACGGTTAATAATGAATTTGGAATCCAAACCGCTTACATTAATTTATAAACCAAAAATTCCTCGTCGACAAAACAAGCATACAGCAGCCTTTGCTATATCAATTGGTTAAAATTTCAAAAATAAATAAAATACATTTCACCACACAACTGTAGTGAATTTTTTACCTATACAAAAATGAAATGCAAAATGGTGGAAATTATTTAACTTTTAGGTTACACATACACATGTTATATTCATATATTGTATACCTCCTCCGTAGAATACAGCTTCTGATCCGATGTTGTGTACTGGGCGAAACCCAGGGCCATATTGGTACGTGGCACTATAGTGACCTTTAATAATGCATCTGTATGCTCCAAAAGCCAACCAACCAACGCATGACCCGACTCGTGATACGCAACGACACGTTTTTCCGCTGGTGACATTGCGTGATTCCGCTTCTCGGTTCCACCTGGGAAGAAAATATTGTAATTTTATTGAAAAAATTTAATACCACATTTTTTACTGATAATGGAATATTTTAAATAAAAGAGACAATCGAGACTTCATTTTATTTAACAGGAGGCAAAGCAGGCGTTTCTTTTTGAGTGAAGTGCTAACCGTGCTGGGACACCTGCAACGTCAGGAGGCTTACAAGTGTGTTGCCAACGTCTAAGGCCTTTAAACACCACAGTAATACAGTTTTATAAACATTCAATCTTAAGATTGAAATAAATTGTATTTTTTAAATAAATATTGAATCAATAAGAAATAAGTAAATTTGAATGTGAAATAATGTTTCAACATGCTCATACCGACAACTCTTTCCACGGCATATTCAAGGTTGCCAGCTCGAACAATACTCTGCTTGTGTCTCGCCGCGTGCAAGGCTGCCTCATTGCATACATTCGCTATATCAGCACCGCTAAAACCGGGAGTGAGGTACGCAAGCCTGAAAATAACATTATTGAAATATAATTTTATATGTGATTACCTACATTCTGGTTAATTTCTAATTTTCAAATATAAATTTTTGGTTTAAATAAGTAAACGGTTCAATTAATGGACGATTTTGGTGAATTTATAAAGTATTATATGTATTTTGATTTATAATTTCTGTTTGATGATTTATTCTATGTGTACCTTTTGACATAATATTTAGGCAGATCCTCTAAGACGATATTTTTCAAATGCCTCTCAAAGATCTCCTCTCTCTCTATTAGTGTGGGCAAGTCGATAAGGATGTGCCTATCAAAACGTCCTGGTCTGAGTAACGCCTGGAAAATAGTTTGTAATTAAAAACAATAATTTTTATATATTTTGTTGATTTTTTTATATTCGACTAAATGATCAGAACTTTCCAAATTAATAAAGTTTTGTAATTTTTGTATTTATATTAAAAAAATAAGTTAAAAAAAGCTTTTACCTTATCCAACACATCAGCTCTGTTAGTCGATGCGAGTACAACGACACCCTCACGGCTCTTCATCCCATCCATTTCCACCAACAGCTGGTTGAGGGTCTGTTCTCCTTCTCCACCACCAGGACCGAAAGATGATGCACCAGAAGAACGTGCTCGGCCAACAGCATCCATTTCATCTATATAGATGATACAAGGCGCCCGGTTATTCGCTTCTTTAAACAAATCCCTAAAATTTTTATTAACATTCATTAAAATGTATATGTAGCCTTTATATTCAATGTGCAAAAAAATATAAATTACCTAACCCTGGCCGCCCCAAGCCCGCCAATCATTTCAATGAACTCGGAACCATTCATAGAAAGAAAGGGAACATTTGCTTCACTCGCTACAGCCTTCGCCAACAAAGTCTTACCACAACCAGGCGGACCAAGCAATAATGCCCCTTTGGGTACCTGCAAGGTTGGTTAATTTTTATACTGTTTTCAATACATATTTTTTTAAAATATTATTGAATGTCGAAACTAAAAAATACTGTTAAACTATGATTAAAAATCTTAAAAGATTATATTTTTTATATTCTCACAATGTTGTAAATATTTTTAATGGAAACTATTTAAAACTTTATAGCATGCAATTTCAGCATCAAGTAAATAGTCAGCAGGGTAATCACCTTAGCACCCAAACTCTTATAATGTTCAGGCCTTTTCAAATAGTCCACAAATTCCATAACTTCTATTTTAGCTTCCTTCAATCCAGCAACATCTTCAAACTTCACACCTTTCCCTTGCCCATTCATGGAATCCACTAGAGTGAATTTAGCACGGCTTAATTGGCTCTAGAAAATTCATATTCATTCGCAATGCTTGTATAAATATATATATATTTACAAAGTGGCTAAAGAGAGGAAGGCCAGTATTTTAAGAATTGGAACACTCACATCATGAAGGCCCTAAGTTGTATTGGAAATAGAGTAGCTTCTTAACCATAAACCACATATTTAGTAGAATAGTAATTGCTACTAGGTTTTATTTAAAAGTGGCAATATAAATATAAGTTATTTCTTGTTATTCATACACATTACTTTTGTCACACAGAAAATATTATTGTGTGGGATCTAGCTTCCGCTTTACATTTTGAAAAAAAAAAACAATTAATTACTATTAAATAATACTCACAAATCCTCCAAGATTGATATTCATCTTCATAGATTTAGTAGAATAAAGGAGGGACAGAATGACGGCTGTGATAAGTAAAGTTGTTATCACTTTGCCCGCAACACTTCCATTTCTATCATATATCACTCTGACGCCTGGAAAAATTTAACAATTTCAAAAGCGCCCACTCAAATTAATATTTTAATTATAACTTACCTTCTTTTACACCCAGGCTTTTTTCTGTTTCTCGCAACTTTTCTTCGAACCTATGAATATCACCCACATTCATATGGTACACTCTACTCGTCGCCTAAAAAAACCATGTTTATTTCACATTAGTAATAGGACAGTAATTAATAGTTTAGTTGTTATATAGACCAATTTGTATTAAGTAAGAAAGTAGAAGGTTAAAGTTAAATTAAGTCATGTTATATATTTTTAAGTGATATAGTATATCCAACACATTACAACACATTTTGTTAAGTAATAAAAATTATTACTTAACAAAATTACTTTATAATTGATAATATAAAGTAACTGACCTTTCGACCTTTTACTACAGCACCATCATGAAGTATGATTGTAACAACTTCTATGTCCGGCCGTACAATTAATTCATCCACTTCACCTTTGGAAAGCATAGTGTAAACAAACTCATTCCATGACACATATCTGACAAACTGAAAACGCAAGGGATTTTTTTATATACACACATTTAATTTTTTATAACAATAATGCTTTTGAGTCTTCACAAAATGTTCCAAATCTGCTTTGAAAGAAATATTTCATTTTTGTAATCTTAAGCACCATTTGGCTGTATGATTATGTGTTGGTTATATGATTTTCTTAAAAATGATTTTACTTACTTCACTTTGTGAGTTATCACCAGGCAGCAGCATAGAACTCATCATGATTAATGTGAATGTTAGTGTCAACCAAAACAGAGCCTTTACCATTATTGATGGAATATTTGCATCATCTTTTTTCTTATCCTTGTTCTAAAAAATAATAGTTAAATTTTACAATAAAATTTGCTATATTGTGATATTATTTCAAGCTTACACTATTATTATCAATTAATACTTTAGTCAATTATTTTGATTTCTCCATTGCTGTATTCCTATTTATTATGCAAGACCATGATGTCTGAAGGCCAACCTTTTGCATCACTCAGACCCGACAATCACAGAAATAAGGTTATGTTATGTTAAAATCCCCATTTAATTTTAAAAGCAAATTTTTAACTATTTGGAACTTCTGGTGAATATAACTCCCATACATCAATTTCGATACAGTTAAAAGAAATTAGCCTTTAAGGACAATCAACAATTTAAAAATAAATACATTATTAAGATAATGATAATACCATAATAACATCTAACTGGATCTGCATGAAAACAAATAAAGTATACCTTATCATTCTCATCTTTGTTGTAATTTATTATACTTGTGTGAAGTCCTCGTGCCAATAACTGAGTGGTTTGTGTGAATCCAGGCAAATTTGATCTTCTCAACAATGCTTCAGCTGCTTTGTACTCTGTATTAAAGTTCTTTAATCTCTGAAAATGATTGAACTTAAATAAATATAATACATATGGGCTGATATATAAAACACAGCATATTGTTTATAAACATAGTTAATTTTCTTTTTACGTCATTTCATTATTATCAGAACTTTAAAATTTACTGATAGTTAAATTTGCATAGATAAATATTGCAACACAAACAAGAATAAGCATTGCATTGAAACAATCATATATATATTGTGCAATAAGAATGAACTCACTGGATTTTTTGATTTGGATGTAAAGTTATGTATGCTTGACAAAGATTTACACATATTCGATAAAGTTGAGTTATTCTTGTATTCTTTTGAAAAATTTCCATTTTTCAACTGAAGAAAATCTTTACTATGAAAATTTGAGGTTGATAACCTCGGCAATCGTTTAATAGATAACATTGTGATGTTTTGTGATTTTAAAATATCATTTTAATTGGCAAATACTCTTATAGTTATAATGAATTTAGATTTCTACAACAGAAGACAAAAATATTCACTTCAACATTTATTCGACAGTCACAACGCTATAAAATAAAGTGACAAATGACAGTTCACAATACCAAATGTCAAAAACATAACATGTAAGCATTGCTTTTGTGACAAGTGTCAACTGTTAACTATCAGCAAATGACAGCAACGTTATTTATTTTTCTTTTTACCTTTTATTTGCACTTACATACTGTATTATGTGTATAATATACAATTATCAATCACTGATTAGGTAAACTAATTGTGGACAATGATATTTGCATAACATAACATATGCATCTTGAATTATCTTTACAATGTTTACATGTTAACATAAACTAATTAGGAGATATTTACAATAATTCAATGATTTACACCCTGACTTGATTAGAATTTTTATGTTATGGAAGCACGCCGAATCCTTAAGCAATTGTTAATTATTTTATGATTATAATATAGATATAAGCATATATAAATTTAGTTCAGATATTTAAAAGTCAGATCATCCTTGATCGCTTAGCAATTGCATAATTATTCAATGTAATTATAATAGTTGTCCGTTTGTTGTAATTTATCTTAAGAGACAAATATTTTTCATTTAGTTAGTTATTTAGTTATATGTTAGTTTTCGATAAGTTTCTGTTAATATATTTTTTAAATTACTTTATAATTGCGTAATAGTACAGTATTGATTTATGGTATTATAAGCAGAACATGCATATGACGGGAAGGGAAATGCCCCAGTAATTATAAATAAGGTTAGTATCCGTTGTTCTCACATTTACCTCGAAAAGGCGGGTTTATGTTTTTGGAGGTTACAGGCTCAATTCCATTTTAGTAATATTTCACAGGACACGAAAAAAATATTACTACGTAATAAGTGAACTCGATAGCAATTGTACCACCGACGTTGAAGACCTTTTAATTGCAAACTAAAAGCATTGCATTCAAAAATTAGTTATTCTTATGTTTCTCAGTGTCGTATGAGAAGGAGGTTATCCGATTGCTGGAATAAGATATCACATCTAGAAACCCATCTTCATTTCACCTTAATTATGTCATCATCAATCAAGGGGCCTTAATAAAAATATACTATAAATATCAAATACCGCATAATTGGAATTCCGGTTATATGGATTAGCTATGTCAATTCGTGAAATTTCACTTTATGGATTGCGTTTCCAATATTCGGCGTTGACTAGTGTCAATTTGTGCTTTCTAGAAGGTATTAATGTTGTCAATAATATTCCAATAGCGATAGCCAAGCTTATTGGTTTCTGTCCGATTGTCATGAGATTAATAATGATACTTCACTGATTACAATGTATTTATATCAATATTTGCGTGACTGCTAATTTTATTATTTAATCAAATAAAACCTTAGTAGCTTAATAAATTAAACTATAAGTTTACCGGATTGAATCGCGTAAATTATAGCTGAATTATGTTGTATCGCTTATGTATTATATAATTATTAACATTATTTTTGGTGCGTGTTTAATTGAGTATAAACAATATTTCTAAATTAAAGCTTACTACTTATATATGCTTTTATTTTTAGTCTAATAAGTTCAGAGAACCGTTCGGAGGCTTATATATTATATATATATTATACCTATGTGTTGGATCGTTTGAGACATCTCAACAGTGCAATTAACTCTTTTGTGCATTTAAAACTATATATATGCACAAATATTAAGAACTTTTTGTTCACATATAAAGCAGTCACTAAAACTACTAGGTTACTTAAATTGCGTCTTTATTTATTTCTGTCCGTTAAATATGACATTTTAGATACTCAATAGAAAATGTAACTTACATTTTTCCAATTTACTTGCTTTAGTTAGTTTTCGCTCCAAATGTTGTAAACACATTTGAAACTTACCAATAACCACGAAAATATACAGTGTAAGAAAATATGATACCATCTTTGCAATGATAACGTAAAGTGTTTAGTTTCGTTACCGTCCCGAATGTCAAAATACTCCGGTGACCTCTTTTCGAACTTTACCATAATTTTGTCAAGTAAGCGTATACGCCAATAATTCTGTATTTACTGACAGCTCCTAAGTAGGGATTTTTCTCAAAAACAAAAATATAGTTTCTTTACATTTTCTTAATATACTCAAGTTTAGAATGAAATCTACTCTTACACGTTTTGCCGTGTCTCAGCGGTTTCATAGTTTACAAAGTGCCCAGGGACAGGGATTTTTCATTGCAATAGGATCTATGGTGTTACGTAATCTGAAGCCCACCTTTCACTCTATCTAAAAGTTTATCTATAAGATTTCTGAAGCTCATAAATATATAGCGTACTACATTAGTTCTTACAATAATATAAATGCATTATCCTTTTGAAAGGTATCCCATTCCATAAAGCGATATTAATTATAATTAAATTCTAATATCTCATTAAAAATGATAGAAAGCCAATGCTTTAATTAAATTATTTAATGATATGTCACGCCAACTCGTAGTATATAAGACTATATCGGCGCGATCAGAACACAAGTGAGAAGCGACTTTGATGTCGAACTACTCACTTCGTCATATAGTAGCAAAAACCAAGTAGCCATGGAACTCAACTACACAGCCGACGGCCCTATGGCCTTCCCATTCAAAATGTGAGTATATTTTGAAATTAATAATTATTTTATATTTATATCATTTTTAATTTCTTACAAAATTAATATATTAATACTTTATACTGCAAGGTTTATATTGTATTCAGCCTTATAGCTTAGTAGTCTTGCTCGGGATATTTTAATTCTGTGATTAAAGCCTTTTCAGTTAATTTCTATCTAATCCTTCAATTTATTATTATAAAAAGGAATACAAATGCTACAAGCACGAGTAGTGGTTTAATATTCGTGGCTTGATAAATTATGTGTATTATTAGACGGCGTGTTAAATTATTAAATAAATCCAGGGTATCCAATGAGGTACAACAACACATGCTGGGCTGGAATATTCCTCCAGAGGAACAAGACCTGGTGCACGAACACTGGCGCCAATTTCCAGCTGTCGACAAGTTCTCCCACTACCTTCTGGCACTCATCTATTTCATCCTGATGATTTCATCCATCGCAGGCAATTCGCTTGTTATTTGGATATTCAGCACGTGAGTAAAATACACTGTATATAGATATATCGAATTGAAAGAAACTGTTAACTTTAATTTATGAAGCGCCTTACAGTTTTTGAAAGCAAACATGTTCAGGTGTAAAATAGTTTATAGAGAAATAAATCTTGTATGATTTGTGTTTGCAATTATCTGCTGATATTGCTTAACGCTTCTATTATTTTTAGGTCCAAATCACTACGCTCTGCAAGCAACATGTTCATTGTTAACCTGGCAATATTCGATTTAACCATGATGCTGGAAATGCCCCACCTTATAGTGAACTCCTTCTATCAAAGAATGCTCGGCTATAAGTTGGGCTGTGACCTATACTCCGTTTTTGGGTCTTTATCAGGGATCGGTGGATCTATCACAAATGCAGTCATCGCTTATGATAGATACAAGTAAGCTAATATTACTTTATCGATGTATAATGAATATTTTATCTAAATATAAATACTTTAAATGGTTTTTAGGACAATCTCGTGCCCGATCGATGGCCGTATCAACAAAGTGCAAGCATCGATCCTGATTGCGGTCAGCTGGATGTGGGCACTGCCGTTCACTCTCATGCCCTGGTTTAGAGTATGGGGCAAATATACAACTGGTAATGCCTCTGTTATCTATCGGTCCATTTATATAACATCATGATGAATTAAATAATCAAAATTAATTTATATAACATCTAAAACTATCTATATAACTAGCTATATAACTTTTATTAATTGCTGGATTGAGTATAAAATCAGTTATCCAGTCTAAAGATTAGAATATAATGTAGTGTGCTTATAGTTATTCAAAGAGTGGCAGAAAGGAATGCTCCCTTTCTTGAGTTTGATTATTGAAAAACATATTATTTTCTATGGCTGGCTCGCTAAGAAAAACTGTTGATCGATATTTAGTATATCAAAGAAACAAAGAGTCATGCACCGTTGTTAACATCAATCTAAATTTGGATTTTTGTTATGTTTCAGAGGGATTCCTTACCACCTGTTCATTTGACTTTTTGACTGAAGATCAAGATACAAAAGCCTTCGTTGCCTGCATATTCTGCTGGAGCTACGTCATTCCCATGAGTCTGATTTGCATCTTCTATTCTAAACTATTCGTTGCGGTAAGGTTGCGGAGAATATGTTATTGTTGTATGAACTTATTCGACTGTTCTAGTACTTTCAATTGATTGTTTTTGATGAAAATCTATCAAAAAATATATTATTTGCAAATTTTAACTAATGACTATGCGTAGGTACGTCACCATGAGAAAATGCTGAAGGAGCAGGCCAAGAAAATGAATGTCAAATCCTTGGCTTCGAACAAGGAAGATGCTGGTAAGAGCGTGGAGATCAGGATAGCGAAGGTGGCCTTCACAATCTTTTTCCTTTTCATTTGCTCTTGGACTCCCTACGGCGTAGTTTCTATGATTGGCGCATTCGGAGACAGGTAATAACTAAATAACACTATTTAATATATACGTAAATTTGTTTTCAAATACAAACATATTATTATTATTAACAGCAAACTTTAAGATTTATATATAACAAACGATTAAAGAATAAAATACAGCGAGAAAATGCTGCCAGATTTATGGGTACTTTGCCACAAGGATCAGACTTCTCACGATAATTAATACTTGAATATTAATCTTTCATTGATTTACACCACACACCGTTCGCTCTTAGGGTAAACGGCAAACATCGTAAGAAAACCGGCAGATTCGATACTCAATGGAAAATCACCATGACTTAAATACCATATTCAATTATACAATTCATATATTATGTTTACAGGTCTCTCTTGACTCCTGTAGTAACAATGATACCAGCTGTCTTTTGTAAAGTGGTGTCATGTATTGACCCATGGATTTATGCTATTAACCACCCAAGATTCCGGTAAGTACATCTAAAATCTATATTCTTACTTATTTACTTACCTAGTTATGTACAGTTTCTTGCCAGTTTCTTATCGTTCGGTCTAAAGTACAATAAAGTTTATTTTAAAAATTAATATTTAAGTATGTAATAGTTACCCATGTGTATAAAGATATTTTTGATTGATTTGATTCAATCATATGTCAATGGCTCTAAAATATTTTAATGAGTATTTATTGGGTTAAGGGCTGAGCTGGAGAGAAGAGTGCCATGGATGGGTGTCCGTGAACCCGACCCAGATGCAACATCCACGAATGCCAGTACTGCTACAACACCGACCGATGCATAAACAATATTACACAATATCACACATAAAAGAACAAAGCATTGTGAACGGACGCGATTAATTTAAGAGAACCTGGGCCTCTTCAAATTTATCATTGCTGGTCAAGGTAATTGACAAAATTTTCCGCTGAAGAATTCTTTTCTATGCATTGCGATGGCATGACAGCATTGCGAATGACATTACAATCGTATTGATAAATATGGGAGACCCTATGACAGCAGCTATATGAGAAATTGTAATTATATAATCTGATAGTAAAAAGAAATGTGTAGACGTTTCTAACCAAAAAAAATAACGATGATCCCGACGACAATGGCTTTTTTAATACAAATAAATAGTTGAAACAAAAAAAACAACTTTTTCGTTTCATTTTATAATACTTCAGAAATGATACTATAAAATAAATACAATTGTATTTCAATATAAATTGTGCAATAAATACAAAATCCTCTTTAAAATCAACATTACCGTTGAAGGAAATGTTTACAGAGAGCGAATTAAAGCAGGCAATATCCAGGTTTGCAATATATTATTATATATTGCATTTAATATGTGCGTAAAACGATTCATGTATAACTTTAAAAAACTATAATGTATAACGCATTCATTTAAATCACCAATGAAACATAATGTATTCGTAAATATAATATTACAATCATGTGAAATACGAGATCACGCCACACATGCAAATATACCTTTGTACACTACTTAACAATGTATAAGAATAATATAAAAAAAAAATCAAAATACGATCAATTAACCAATAGTAAAAATGTAAAGACAAAGCTTTAGATTACGCAAAAGAAACGTCTGCGCCCAAAAATAACACTCGCTTCCTCACAGACAGTCGATTTTCGAATCCAGAAACAGAACGTTTTGAAAAAAGTTTTAAATATGTGTTAAGTGTTAAGTGTGAGTTATATGTGATGTTCGCCGGTGGTGGTGCTGGATTCCAAAAGCAGTCCAAGCCTCCGTGGGAGAATGCGAGCGAAATATCTCACAGCTGGTGCGTATTTTAATTCGGTATAGGTATTTTTATACTGGAGATTTCAGGTGACGGCAAGTTGTTCACCTTGATTATATAGTTACAAACGTGTTAGTTTTGAAATTATATGGTTTACTATTTCAAACTTTCGAACAATAAACATTTTTGATGACATATAAATAAATTTCCAGTTTTAATGTAAAAAAAACGATAGTGCACACTCGTACAACGACGTCCGAGCTTTTCTGAATGTAATTTCGAAAAGATAAACATGCCTGCGCCGCTTCAGATCATAAACGATTTGCGAGACTTACATCCGTACTCTCTCTCTCTCTCTGTGTAATCGATTAAATATTAACAATTTCTATAAACATTTATTATTTTGTTTATTAGAATATTTTGACGAATCTGTTGCTATAATGGTACCGGGTTCTCATCTCAGTCTCAGTCTCTCTCTCAATCTCAGGTACGGTATTTATTTGAACATTTGTTAGAACGGGTCTGGTTGTTTTATTAAAAAAGTATATATACTATTATAAGCCATTTTTATACCCTTAAAAAAACTTCTTTCCTCGGTGTTAACAAACCACGTGTGTACTTTACACTCATTTTTTGTCTGATCTTTATATTTAGTTAATTAAAAATGTAATTCCATAATTTGGCACGAACATTCAATTTTTTTATGTATTGTCATGATTATTTCATAGGAGCTTTACCGACCGAAGACTACCACACTCAATATACTGGCACCTGGTTATATGTTAATCTATATACTATAAATGGAAATATTGTTTGTCCTTTTCACACTTAATAGACTGAAAAAGGACGAATTACTTCATTCTAATTTATAAGTAACTTTCGCGTATCTCGTTTATATGGTATCAGCCACCACAACAGGTAACTAATTCAACTTATGCGTATTCCAGAACAGAGCGGATAGTTCCCTCAATGCAACTTACCTGTAGGAAGGAGGTTAACAGTTAGAGTACTTCACCTTATAATCCAACTACTTGAAGTAATAATAAATAATATTGCAGTGCTTTAACAAAACCCTACAAACCCTAGATTCTTTAATAGACATGATTGACGCATGTCCTTGGTTCTTATGTCTAGCAGTTTTCTCAGGATGTCTAACTTCGCCGTAATCGAGTATTGCTTTTTACATCATAAGAAATGATGTCCCGGTGTGCTGAGTGTAAAGGATTACAGAGTTTGCATTTCAGTATCAACCAATAGTTAGATATGTCCACGTGCGCTATTCGTAATCCATCGTACACTGCTGAAAAAACATGATCGATAATTATTAACATATAATACAACACCGCGGTCGTTTGTTTTTCCTATATGTATGAGGTTTATTGCATGTCAGGAATATGAATATTATATGGCTAATCGTTAGGTATGTTCGTGTATAGTGTGCAATTACTCGACCTTAGCCTGAATTCACAAACTGCCGGCGACATGCGAAATACAGAAAACTTATAATATTACAAATATTTACATTATATAGTTGTAAAAGATGAATTTTAAAATCGTAAAGACCGTTTGATGTTTCCGAAATAATCTGTGAATGTGTGATCGTCATTGTCGAGGTGTAAAATCACGATGACCTCCTATTAAAAATCTAGGCTATTTATAACAATGTCTCATGGGAATTCGGTTAATTTATATAGTGAAAAATGCAGCGTATAACTAAACATTATCGTTCCATAAATTTGATTTTAATCAGAAAAAAAATTGTTTTCTGTGTCTATAAGTACGAGTACCAACATAATTTAATACAGATTAAATTCTATATAATTTCTTACTTATTTATTTATTTAATACCTATATTAAAGAAATATCCAATACCTACGAAGTAGGCGAATTAAGGATGAAAGCTATCGGCCGATAAATCAGCTGTGTTCAAAAAAAAAAATCTCCGACTAATAAAATAATGTTTATAAAAACAAGTAATTTTGAGTGTCGGCTCTGCCCTACCTAACTTCATGCTACAGTGAAAATGATTCTTGTACCGTGATTTATTACGTTACGTTATATTTAATGAAGTTAAAAGAACTCGATTATTATATGAATTACATTCTAGAAATTATTAATAAAATAAAACACAAAGACACCTTGTCTGGCTTATTAACTATATATTTGTATGAAACAATTTTACAAATAGTAGTAGTATCTTCAATTCTCATCAACATTTATGTGATGAGCAAATGCACAAGACTGTCTGCATTATATATATTTATAAAAAGTATATATTTTTCGCATATAAACGTCAATCACTTGTTGATGAGATATATCAAAGTGAACACTCCAGGTTCAACTTTCTTCTTATAGCTAAGATACCCACAACAAACTTAGCTGGGCGTAATTTTATTAAGCGTGATCATAGTTTCACAAGCATCATTCCCAACTTTTTAGGATAAAATAGGATTTGCTCAATAATATTTGGTTAAAAAAAGCAACTGCCTGCACCTCTGGGTTAAGAGTACACTAAAGTAAACACTGCTCAGAACCTGCTATTAGATCTAGATAAACTTTGAGCACTCGTGTTACAAAAGATAGTTGTAGTTGTACTACGTTGAGCTCTGTGAAATACAGCTTAAAGCTTCGAGCTTTTTGAAATTTGTAAATTAAAAGGAAATATTTATTTTACGTCGCTTTGTACTTAAAAATACATAAACAAATCTTAACATTCAAATAAACGTTTTACTTTTGTAATTCTGTCAACTCATACCATTGGGATTAAGTTTATAATTTCAGAATATTAACACAGCGATACGAACAAGATAAAGTTGTGAACTCAAAACTTACACATTTTATAATTAATTAGGTTTTGGAATATATTAACGTGCTTTAGAGATTTAAAAAGAATAGAAAGTTCTTTGGCGAAGACGAACTGACGAAGCCCTTAATCCTTAATGATTATTGAGCTAATAGGGAACTATGCTTTCGACGTCTTAAAGGCTTTAAATCAAAAGCTTGGTCGCGTACGAAAAGGCGTAATCATTAAGATATAAGACGATTCCCCTATAAATAGTCCTGAATAAAAAAAAAGACTTTATCAAATGTAACAATTTAACGATGTAGAGACAAATCGACGGTGTATTTAATTCATTGTATCAATAATAACTCAATATAACACATTTCGAATAGAGAAACACCAGAAAGGTGATTCACAAATATATCTTTAATCATATAGGTAACTTTGGCACACTTATGAATCTCTAAAAAAAACCTTGTAAGTTAAATGAAAAAACTTAAAGAAAAGATTTCACCGCTTATTTACCCGTATTACATGTCCTCTATTTTATAAACAAAATTCAAAAGGTTATGTTAATGGGTAAAATTTTTATATCCGTCATACAATTTTGACATATCTTGCACTCGTTTAATTTACTGGAAAATTTCATCCTATCATTAGTTTCCATTTTCCATACAAATTATTAATCTACGGAATGTAAAATTCCATATATATTTGACAAATTAATTAAATTAAGTAAATTTCTCTCTGACCAGGCTGTAAAACATATCAGGAAACTATTTAAACAAAATTCACAACTTTTGAGAAGAAATCAGGATGATTTATAATATCTCTGTCGTAACATCTGGTGAAGGCATAATGCCAACTAACTTGTTCGGTGCTTCTGGTGACGTTGCACGCACATATCACATTATGTTTATTAATTGTATGTTGTGAATTAGACTCGTAGAATTGTTTTTTTTAAATTCTATTTAAATAAAATAGTCTAATTGAAGTTCCATCAGTTTTTAAGCAAACGTAGAAACTATATATATATATATATATATATATATATATATATATATATATATATATATATCTCAACTACATATACGATAAAGTTTGGTTGAATTTACTGATTTCCTGTTCGAGTTCAATAAATTATATTCAAAAGTCTGTTTCATCGATGAAACTACCAGCAAAATCAACGAGGCATTAATTATATAAGAAGAAAAAAAGTAACTTTTTTAGATACTTGAACAGGGATTAATTAACGTACAGCGTAGGAACCAGAAGTATAATGTTTTTTTGATGGTATTGTATGAACAATCGCATTGTTAAGTTTATTTTGTTTTGTTTGATGTAGCAAAATCGATGAGATTGAAAGTTTGTCTGTCACCACTATATATTTATAGTATAACCCTAAATGAGTCTGGACCTGACGCGTGTCCACGATTCTTGGTCCGCATCCATTTTTCCACCTACATCCTTAACGTTAATGAGGTTTACCTTTTATTATTTGGTCAAGCTAATAAGTAATAACCTCAAAAGTACGTATTTCGTACTAATAACTTCGTAAGAATTTTCTTTCAACTCTTAACCGCTGAGGAGATTTACCGTCCATCATCAGCTCATCCACATAAGAAGATGACTATCAGAATATAAAATTGTCAGAATTGTTATTGCCTGTACGTTAATTTGAAAGTTGCCCTCGATTTCCCTGAATCATCCGATCCTGTAAAGCTACATCATCCCTGTGTAACACAGGCTATATATAATTCCAATTGTAACAATTTTAGCCCGTGAAAGAAAGCCCTGTCGAGATCATTAAAAAACGCTATATACTTAACCAAATTACACGTGGGCGAAGCCGCGGGCGGAAAGCTAGTACTTAATATGAACAAGCAATCATTAAATGAGTTTATCACCGTAGTTAGACAATTGGCTCTAATCTTTAATTTAAAAGGGTTTAAAAGAGGCATTTTTATTTTAAAATAATGGAAATTAGAATCCGCATATCGCTATCCTAACATAGTTATTATATTGTTATAAAGTCAAAGTCAAAATATCTTTATTCATTAAGGTACACAGGACCATTTTAAATCGTCTAAAATCTAAGTGATTCTACGCCTGTTCGTACCAAGCTGAGAAGAAGCAGGCAAGAAACTCGGCTTGCTTGATTTCTTCTGGAAATGATCCCACTACACTTTTTAATGCCCCCTGCATTACAAAGTGGAACTAATTCATTCCCAAACGTTTTCGTCATAAATATTCAGACAATTTATAAAATGCTTTTTCTAAAAGCCTTCGTTTAACTACTTTTTTAAATGTACGAAATTGAATAGGATTTTGTCATAGAGGCATATACATTGCCCTTTAAATGAATTACCAACTATTATGGAGCCTAATAGTGGAAACAGCAAGCTTATCCTTATTTCTCGTATTGAGACTAAAAGCGAGCGTGTTTGCGTGGCAACCACAATAATTCCATTTTCGTACAATCGACTTGTGACTCATAATTTACATTGTTTTGCATTCGACAATCATAATCGTATTATAACTTAGCATTAATGGATTTCAGAAATAATATTAATAAAAACTAAATAACTATTGAGGGTTAATTATGGAATTTTAATGATATAAAACTATTACGACTTTATTGCTTATGCCGTCTAACTTAAAAGTAGTTACAAATATAAGTTTGGTTACGTATAGTTGACAGTTGTTAATATTGTGTTTGATATGTTGGTAAATATGTCTAGGCCAACGCTAATTTATAGTTAGTCACATAACTCGTGTAATCTTTTTATAAAGAAACTAATGCGACAAACGCTGTTTTGCAATATATATTATTTCTAGGGTAAAATACTAACCAACTTATTGTAAGCGTGTGGTTACGAGATATAGACCGCCAAGAGTAGAAAACTATTAAAGTACTAATATCCCTATGAAAAATAGGTAGAAAAGTCAACATTTAGAGTTGCGTATATTTTTAACCTTAAGAATGTAGAAAATTTGGGGATATCTTTTATTTTAAGGGTCGACAACCGATTCTTAGACCTTCAGCCATGTACATAGAAATTATATACATATAAAACATCATTGAAATAACACTTACACTGAGTGACACACGATACTTTTATATAGTAATCGTATCTAATCTAATATCTTGGCGTACCGTGAAAAATTAAGAAATAATAGTAAGGACAATGGAAGACGCAGGCATGGAATGTTATCACAAGGCTTAGGTTTGTGTGTGGGGGTTTGGGGTGGCGGGTGAACTGCTCGTTTTATCCGATACGAATGGCAGAAGGCTTCATTCGCGCGTCCGGCACCGTCGGAAGGCCACGTCCGCGCTCGGTACGACCATCTTACGTAACGCTATTTACGCCGACATCTGTTGAGTGCCACGGCCACGGCGACACGCTTGCTGCTACCCCATATCAGGCACCAATCATGGCCTACACAAAACCTCGCAAACACAAGAAAACGCACTCCAACACCTAAGATAATGTAGAATAAATCATCAACTTAACTGCCATTCATCCTGCCAATTATTATTAAGCTTTGCTTTGTGATTTTAAAAGACTGAGGAAGAAATGTTCCATGTCCAATTCGAGGAGAAATATTGCAATCGCTAAAGCTATTGCTGAAGCTTTCACTGCCACCTTACACAAGTTTAGATTAAGTTAAAGTGGAATTGAAATTTGAAATAGGTTCGTGGGAAAGTTTGGAGGTCATTCGAAATTCGAAGTTTAGCAAAATTCGCGAGCTAAGTGCGTGGGTACTGTGGTGGCGTCAGAGACATCTTCGGATGGGCGCACCGCAGACCCCTAAACCATTAGATGATGAATTCGCTCCACGGGTGGAGGTAGTTGATGAAATTCGGGAGGTGCAAGAACGCAAGCTGGATCGCCGGAGAGCACAGGCCGGCGGCCAAAGGCGCCGTGGTCTTGACAGCGACCTGGAGAGCGAGCGCCGTAGACCTCGACGTAGACCGAAAAGGTTCGTCATTTATTCTTTCTACATAGCTCCTCTTTGGTACGGAATACAACATATTATATGCAAAATAAAAAGGTTCGTAAACTTTGTTAATTATTTCCTGGTACAAAAGTTATTTCAATCATTTGTATTAATTAATGGGTTATAAAAAGTTGTTTTGCGAATTAAGCTGGGCGAATTGCCATTTTTATATTATATTAGTTTGTTTTGCTTTGTCTTTTGTTTGATTTGCTTGTCATTGGCTTAAAGTGGATTTAGACTTTGAAGGTGACGTTAATTAAATTTTTAAAGCGATAAATCAGTAGCATATTAAAAGTTATACGCAGTCGACACTTTTAACCATCTTCAAAATAGGTTTATGTTTGTGTTATATTTATTTTTTATGTAATATGTATTTATGTAAATTATGTTCGAATCGAAATCGAAAACCGAATAAAATCTCAACTACGTCCTCTCTGCCATATTCACAATCAGAATGTCAGTTGTCAAGTATGTATAAAGCATTTGAATACTATTATATATTATAGGTATTCTAATATTTAATATATATATATATATATATATATATATATATATATATATATATATATATATATAAAAATAACATATTCCGTTTACAGAAATAAGAATTAAACGGTTTTTGAAGTAAAAGAAGTCGTTTGATTTTAATATAGGTGCACAGTAACATTCTTGTGTTGGTCTATGCACTGTCAAAATTCACTAAATAGAATTTCATAAATTTTTTAAAGTTTATCAACTGAACGGCTGTACACGGTATGTGCAAAAACATCGATCCGCTCCACCGTTTGGCGGCGAAACACTTTCACATTTAGTATCAAGGTTAGGATAAGTCAGGCCGAATGGCTACCCCATTCGTACAGTTTTAGTCCTGCGGCACATCTGACATTGGCTATGACCTAAAAAAAATATATTCATACATTCTTAATAAATTTCAATCGTGCTTTTGAAGGCTTTTGTTTGCGTTTATATTGAAATAATTATATACAAAGCGTTATAAGTGGTATTTTTATAGGGGTTTAATTATCAAATTGCCCTTTATTGTAAAATGTACTTCGAATTACCATCAACTTTTAAGGCTTTAGATTTTCGACGGAAACTATTTTCATATCGTACCTATGAGGGGTATTTCTTTCTATTACTAATTTGCATCAAATCGATTAATATGAAAAATGGGGGCTACTATGGTACCTAACACAAAATTTCAAAAGCACTTTTAAATCGTATTTTTTTACATATGCAATATCACATATTACATAGTTCGGAAGGATCTTCCCGGTAGATAGCGCTACCAGAAAGGACCAGCAAGAAACCCGATAGCTGCTCTGCAATTATATTCTAAATTCGAATTATAGAAGCATTGACTATTCAAGAATTTAACTGTCCAGATGTTGAGCTTTTTATTTATACCTTTTCTACATAGAATCAGAGATCACTTGTGTACGTAGTTGTCGTCGTACTTTTCTATAAAGGTTCCAAAGTAAACCGGACTCACGCTAAGCTAACTAAACTACCAAGGATCTTGTCCTGTTATTATTCTTTAACTGTGTAGTACACTTTTCCAACAAGAATACTGTTTATAAGCGTTTTAAATTTTTTTGTTTTTTTTTGCTTAATAAATATTTATTAAATGACAATTTTTTGAATATCGAATGGGGGTTTATTGAAAATGCGTATACAATTTCGCGAGAATGAATTGCCAATTTTATGGAGCCCACTTATGAGCACAGCGAGTTTATGCTTATTCCTAGTATAATGACTATGTACATCGGCATTTTTATTAAATTTATAAAAAATAAAATTACACGTAAAAAATATTTTCGTAAATATATTATGTACTGTAATTATATTGATTTCCTTAAATTTATACAATATATGAGAGAAAGATAGAGGTTGATCGAAGAGACCTACGCCAGTACAAATAAAGTATATATGTATATATATCCTAAGCCTAACATAAAAGTATACCGTAAAACATAACACTAAAAATATAACTAAAATAATATATTTTTTCTGTTGCAATCATATATGTGTTAAATGTCGATTTTCTTGGCAATATATAGAGCACCATTGGAGCTTACAGTATAAAGAGTCAACAGAACTAGTTCCTCATTTATTAGTTGGACATTAGTTTCAACGCTTTTAACATTTGGTAATGTGAGTTTAATACATCTCTCTTTAGCATTTAATAATAGGTTATGCCGAATAAACCAGGCCTTTTCTCCTTAAAAATTAAGGGTATATCCACAAAGTACAAACAATATCATCTCGCAAGTCTTACTAACATGGTAAGGTAAAAAATAAAGATCCTTGTGGATCACGTATTTTGCATTACTGATCTATCATTTTTCCATTGAGAAACCGTTTGAACTCAATTTTTAAATTTGACTCTTTTTTGTGCAGCCAAAATTCTACATCACGCAAAATGTTTAATGGTTTCTTATACTCGTAGGTATGAAAGACAATTATTTGACTAGTCATGATATAACTATTTCATTTGACAATAAAAATAAAGGTATGAATGTGTATAATGTTAACTTATAAATTACACTTTATAGGCTTAATTGAAACTTGGTTGACCACCACGGGATGTTGGCCGGAGATACCCGGACTTGATTCCGTTTACGGTCAGTGGTAATATAATAGATATTTTTGTTGCCTATGGCCTGAATGATGTGGTTACAATATGAAATTATGTATTTTAGTTTATTTATAAGTTGTGTAAAATGTGTTCCATATTAAAATTGAATTCAGAAAAACTGTGCCTGCTCTGATTTCAATTCTTTTGATGTTTGATGACTGTTGTATGTATGGCTGAGGAGTTCGTGGTCTAGACATAAGCCATCTGTCATGATTAAATTAGCGTACGAAAATACTACGAAAAATATTTTCAGACTTCTATTGTACCGATCTTACAAAGACAGCATCGCGCTCGAGCCTTCTTCGACCAAGCGGTATTACCTACAATCCGTTGAGCCTCAAGTTCGTTAACATTAAAAATGTTCCAATAAAGATAAAGTATATGCGTCTGACCCGGCTCAAAGAGAAATAAAACCGAAGCAGAGGTTAATTGTTCCTCTCTTATTTATTGTATGTTATAATATACAATATTATAGTTGTATGGGAAATTATTCAGTAACATCCGTTCGGCAGCATAAACTTATCTATCTATACAAATCAAATGTAAAACTGATAGTCTACACAATTATGCCAACAGCCACCGAGCCTGCACTCCAATGCCAGTACTGTATCTGACCGCAAACTTCGCTTAGCTGTATAGCTTTTTAAAAGACAATGCCTGCTGTCCGTAACAGAGAGATTTAATTGTATCGAGGTATGCTTACAAACCTGGGCCGTACTAATTTCGTATTGAATGTTTGGTTAAATCTCACTATCTGCACTTAAACATAAAAGTCAAATAAATAGAAAATCGTATCTATAAAAAGCGTCCTTTACAAGTTTCAAAATATGCAGTGAATGCCAAAAAATTTCTTGTTATTGTTCCAAACCATTAACGAAAACCAGATGTACTGTTAAGCTTTTACAAACTTATATCACAGTCAATTAGGTTCTGATAGCTTTCGTAGCATAGGTGATCGTGGACTCGGAGGGGAACCAATCGCGTATGGTATCAATAAAATGACAGGAAAACATACAAACGACGTAAAATCATTTGTTCGCATAAACACCATGATAATTCTCTTGACATGCATATAAATGTACAAATAAAATCAGTCGATATATTGCATTGTCCTCTTTGTATGCCAGCCTCGAATATTGGAATAACATTTAAAACAATAGGCTCCCTGAACAGAGGGAAACCTTATGTAAATTGCTTTATACCGACGGTTACCTATTTATATATTTTCCACATATGATGGTCATCACTTGTGTACGTCGTGCGCGGTTTGAGTGGGAGTGCCATGCTGTTACTTAGAGTTTCAGCCGAATGGGCAGGCACGGCCGGAGAAATACCACTCTCTCACAGAAAACCGGCGTAAAGTAATACAATTGGACTTTGTTCATTATGTACTCGCGTTTCGTTCGGTGAGTGAGGTCTTCCGGGGCCCATCCTTTCCCCTCCCCCGTCCTCCTATAAAGGCCGGCAACGCACTCACGAGCTACCAGCCGCGTGAGTGTCTATGGGCGGCGACTTCACCTATATGGTGGGCCTGCTCGTTTGACCCCTCTTCTATAAAAAAAAAAGTCAATAACTTTCTTTACATTTAAGGAGTTCCAAAATAAACTTATAATATTTCAATCAAGTTTGGGAAGTTGTGGGTTCTTCTCTGATATTCACCCTTAATTTAGGAACAGGCAGTGAATATAATTGTTGATTGTTTAATTTGTTAATTTTTTGAAATGAAAGTATACGAAAGTTACGCAAATGCATAAAGTTATTATGATTTTCGAGTCCACGTTGTCCACAATTCAGTTGCGCAACAGCTTCTTCTTCTCCTTCTAGGAGTGCCTCTCCAACAAGAGAAGGTCGGCAATCAGCTTCCCTTTTTATATTATTTTTAACGAAAGACGCCCTTATATAGCCTATATATAGCCCTTCCTATACTTTATTACTATTTGCTAGTTTTAGTACTTATTATATAATTAGTATATGTTACTGTACACGCACGTAGTTCCACGTATAGAACAATAATTGAATGTCACTAGGCCAACAATGTTAACATTAATAATACGTAATACTACAAATTGTTAAGTAGTTTTAAGTTTTTTTATGTATACAGAAAATAAAATATCAATAATTCTAGCTTAATATTAATCAACAAAAAGTTAAGATAAGAATGTGATGGGCACATTAAGCCTTGTGAGCCCCGGGATTGTTTATTAGTAATTATTTATTTGTCTGCCAACTTGTTTGACCAGTATTTAATCGCGATTCAAATATCTCGACCACAACATATAAAACCTTTAATTGTCAAGCCTATACCACCAACAATTTAATTGCGATTTCAGATTCAACTGGAAGCTACGGGATGCGATGTATAAATATCAATTGACGCCAGATAATTCAAATCGCACTACGACGATTGACTACGACAAAAGTGTTTGCATCAATCGATGGATTTAGTTTTGACAAAGTTCTCGGGAACTTCTCGTAGGTCTCTCTTGAAAGTTTAGATCCAGAGGAATTGAGTTTATTGAGTGTCCCGAGTCGTTTTTCGCTTGAAAAATTATTGCATTAAATAATTTCCAAGCATAAACTCTTATTACTTATAGTGAGATTATAACCTAAAACTCTACGTCTGCCATATATTTTATGATATTCTGAGTCTTGGTCTCGTAACTTTTAGTTAAGCCCTTTTCATGCTTAACCTGTAACTTATGAGAAGCGTTGTGTTAAGAAGATTCTACAGATGGCAGCGGTGTCTAAGTGTAAAGCTCTATTCAAATAATGATATTATTGTATTCAATCAAATCATCATTAAAAATATGCGTAAGTCGTGCATGTATCTAACACTTATGTCTACAAGACAGGAATCGTAAGGAAACCAAACGATAACGCACGCTTCTATAATGTGCGGTAAATAAAACTATTTTGAACAATTTCAGCGAATCGTTTTTGTTTATTTGATATTAAACGCAAATCTCTGACATGCAAAGGCCTGTCACAAACGTAATTAATGATGAATAAATGAAAAGCGGCTATATGTACATAGTGGATGCACGCTTACATAGATAGCAGTTAAACCTGCTTTTAACTAATCAAAAGTTTGTTAGTATTATACAAATAAAATAACTCAATAAATATTTATTGAACTTTTTATAACAAAATCAGCGCGTATATATTATTGAAGAACGTATATGAAGAGCCTAATTTAATAAATGGAAAAATTAACGGTTTTTATCTCTAAAATTCAACATTCTTATACGAGTATTTCAAATTAGATCAACAAACTCGGCTGGTTATCTATAATACTTTGGAGCTTGATCACAATCTATTTTGCTTTTTCATCCTTTAAATAGTCCTTTAAACTATAACATTTTACTACAAGACATTTTTTTTTATATCGGGTTGCAGTTTACTTATTTAATATTTATTAAATTATTAATTATCTAGATTATGATTGCTGTCTTAATACAAATCTGTATACAACTCTATAAAGAATTAATATGTTTTTACAATAATTAAACTAAACAAAAAGTAAAACATTTAATAAATTTTAAAGGCTTCGTTTTTCCTTGTAAACGTACCTATAATGCTGGCAGGTATCTCTCTTTGTATCGCAAAGCTTATACGCTGAGCGGGAAGCGTCATGGTATTTCTGGCGTAATTCATTAACATACAGATAGATAGATAGTTCCGCATTTGTATATAGATTTTTTGAAGTATCTTCGGGGCATATTAAATTATAATAAATAATGAGATCTTGCGGTGGTTTGTTTTATCACAAACTTAATGTTATATTTCCGAATAAGATTTGTAGTGGCAATATATAACTTTGAAGCAGCGTCACCAATGTAGGTCATATGCTAATAAGCACTTATGTGTAGGGATGAGCTGTGTCAGAATTTTTTCGGGATCGAACACTTGCTGCGATCCGATCTTCATAACTTTAATGTTAGCACTTTACTCAAAGTGGACCGCCTACTCGTTTGCCTTTCATAAAAAAATCTTACAATTTAATTTATGCTAATTGGAGAAAAATAATTATTATTATTGAAATTTGGGCAAGCAGCAAATTGTTTTTTTTTTTTATAGAAGAGGGGGCAAACGAGCAGGAGGCCCACCATAAAGGTGAAGTCGCCGCCCATGGACACTCAAGTGGCTGGGAGCTCATGAGTGCGTTGCCGGCCTTTTAGGGATTTATACGATTTTTAAAGACGCTTACTTAAAGAGGTTAATGCCCCCTTCGGAAACCTTCAATGCCAAAAAGGGTTCGGTTGTGTTGCTGGCGTATATGGTGGTGAGGTGATTTAGAGGGATGGATTTAGGCTTGTAGTTTGAGTTGGATGAAAATTAAAGAGAGAAGAGGAAAGGTTATCTTCACATAGGTAGCTTATTACGCCGGATAAACCGCTTTATTGTGACAGAGTAGCGGAAGTCGAGAGAAAAGCAGTAAAATACATTATACAAATAAATACAGTTGGTTAAATGTATCTATCTGCAAGCAAGCAGCAAGAAAAAAAACATATTTTCTATGTTATTACAATGAATTTAATAACAAAGAAATTGATGAGTTATTTGCGATTCAGGAATTCGTTAACATTCCAAAAAATTGTATTCGGTTTTTTGAGAAAAAAAACTTGCTTGTTTATTTATAACGAAAGAAAAATTCAACAAATTTTTATTAATTGAATAAGGATTATATATTCCAGTTTTGATTGGATTTCGTTCACAACGTTTATAGTCTGTTAATCCTTCAAGAAATGTATCTAATATAGTAGAAAGAATTTAAAACTAGTTTGTTTCTGTATTTAATAAGTTATCAACAGACTCAACATAATTTAAAAATTATACATACGTAATCTTAATGAAATCCTATTATGTATAATTGAACTTGCGTTCAATTTAAATATCGTATATCATACCTACATATAGAATACTGGTAACTTAAGCTACGCTAGTCAACTACGGCGTATATCTCGAATTTCGTAGCAATTTAGGACTAATAATCCGATATCAACTACGGCGTAGGCATCTTCGAGATTGTATGCCTAAATAGTTACTTAGGTTACATATTAGTACCTAGAATAACCAAAGGGTAATTTGATATAGCATTTAGAGCTAAGTAACTATTTAGGCATACAATCTATTCATTAATATATCGTTTAGTAATTCTAGATAGTACTCTAGAATTACCCAAAGGGTTTGCTATTTGATATTATTAAATGTTGTATAGATATATAATAATGAATTTAATATAAAAAGGTCGAACACTTACAAAGGCATTCAGAGCTAATTATGTACATTGGAAAAGGAATTTATCGAGAATAGAAAGATGTTTACAGTGAAAGTCTGGAATAACATAATTTAATAAGCTCTAATTAAGATAAAAAAGGAAACGTATATTTTGTGATCTCAAAAAAGGTATTTCCTGTTATTTATGCTCGTTCTGTTTATGACATTGCGATGTTAATGACTGGACGAATCGAATTTTTTGAAGCGAGCATTTTGCGTTAACTTTTTATATAATCATAGTATATCTATGATATATAAAAATCAATCTCAGTTATAAATGGGTAATATGATCTTAATTACTATGTTAGTAAGTGTAGATAAACTTTTTTTTCGATTCAAATCCAGTTTAAAATATCCTTGAAAGTTGATCATTCTCTTGACCTCTTAATTGCCTTCAGGCTAAAAGCCTCACATTACATTCGTACGGCCCTTGAGATGCAGAGAGTACTTGGCACTCATATAAAATTTAGTTCCAAGCAATTTCACTTTGTTGAAGGTACGTATGAAGTACGCTCCCCAAGCATGAAACGAACAAATTACCGTTTCATTGATTATTTTTGTTAAAGCAATGTTGCTAGGGGTACGACGTTTCTCAACTATATCTGTATTTGGATTATTTAGCGAACCCTTTTCTTACTACCTTCGCAATTTACCCTTAATCATCATCTTAATCGTCTAAAGATCGCATTGTACACCGGTAAGGACTGTTAAAACCATAAAGAGTTTATATTGAAAATAACAATTTATGTTTCCAATATCCCAAAATAGAAACTAAGCAAATTTAAGGTTACTTGTAGTCACCGGGCTGAAACGATTCGTACAACATTGTTCGCTTTCTTTGAAATATTGCCAAAGATAATGTAGTCTTAAACATATTGCGAAAGGGTTTGTATTTGATTAACATTAGCGCTTGCGTTCCGCGGACAGAATGATAAATATTCGATTTAACTTTTAAAGTTTAATTTTACGGATTACTACGGAAAGGTAACATTACCGTAGCCTGGCTAATTTGTAATATATATAATTTATATTAATATTAAACCACTGGATTTTCAATGAACACAGTTTCTGTTTGCGTTACTTAAGAAATTTAAACCAATAATTTATTCGCAAAAGCGATCGCTGGAATTCTCTAATCGCAATTGGAATTTGCATCGGGCTAGGATTTTCAATTAGAGTTACTTCAGTTCTTTATTTAATCAAACTTATATATTTTTCCCTTAATTTTATGCGGTCCATTAAATTTTTCGTTCAAAATAAAAATTATACAGCATTATGTATTTACAACACAACAGTGTAGTTTTACGTTATTTAATCAGTGAGTATGATTCTATAACATACCTATATAACTGCAAGGTTAATACAGTCAAAACGTTATATAACGACATTGAAAGGACGGTATAGTGCCGACGTTATATCCGATAGTCGTTATAAGCTATACCCAACTACTGTAGTTATATTATCATAGTTATCTATCTAGTAACAGTATAGGTTATGTTTGAAAACGAGTCAGAAGATAAAAGAAAAATCAACCAGTATCGGGCGGGACCATACCATCTAGCTGATATAACCGATGATAGGTCGTTGTAAACGATGTCGTTATATACGGTTTCGACTGTACATATTTTAGTGAATTTTCGAAGTCTATAATTTCATTCGACATTGGTCAATATTAGTTAATGTGGTATATTAACTAATATTGACCAATGTCGAATGCTATTTGTCCCAAATGTTCACAGATATTTGTGTACAAAGAGTATTTTCAGTTTAGGTTCTTTGTAACGAACGGTAAATGGACTGATATTTTTATATCTATTTTATGACTGAAGCCTGCGGTGAGGATTCATAACGAAACAGTTTTCAAATATCGTTTGGCGGGGTTAAAATATTTTTTTTTTACATTTTTAATAAAACGTAGCCATCGTTTGGATATTAAATAGTTTTTTTTGTTTACTAAAGTAAATACATAGTTAAAATCATCTGTGCATTATTACGTGATATAATATTACTTATTTGGTTGAGTTCAAGAGGTGTTATGCGTTCAACTTGACTTTTCTTGACTAAATATGTAAAGTTACCGCATTTACTATTTTCTCCTTTGACGAAGTAACCCGCCCCAACTAATAGAAGTACCGCTGCATCAAAGGTAAAATAGATATGTTTGCATATTTGTATATCTTCAATGACTCGTATAGATCGACTATACACATATGCATATATATATATATATATAGAATATATGCATATACTACACATAGAACGACTGCTTACGGTGTCATACATTGTAGCACATTCTTAAAATTACGCAATTTATTATCCGAACTGATATAAAACGACTCGTATCGTACTATTGTAGTTACTGATGCACCTATTGGGTTTACATAGAACAACATAATTACATTGGATACGGCAACAGATTGTTGTCTGTACCTAATTGATGCGCGATGCGCTCCACGATTTATGAAGCCCTGATCCGGACGGGGATGAAGAAAACACCAATTATCGGAAGAATGTAAGCTTTATTCGCATGTTCTCAAATCAAAATACAAAAAAATCAAAATACCAGAGTCTTTATCCAATATCAAATAAATTTATTAAGGAGACAGTATTATAAATGTTAATCCTTTTTCAATCATGAAAGCTTAGATAAGTGGAATAAATAAAAAAGGTTCTAAACACAAAAGTTGTTGAACTTTTTTTTTTCTTTATGTTCCCTTACTATAGACTCACACATATGTGTTGCATCGCAATATAACATTTCTATCTAATAACGTTAACAAATAACAAAAGTTAGAATTTTCATACCAGACAAAATAATGTTACATTATAACCTCAATTTAAATGTGAAATACCTGGCCATTTTTAAGATTGTCCACATCATGAAGTAATAGATTCAACGATTGAGCAACAACATATAAACAACGTTATTGCATTACGTAAAATAGTCACTCACTAACCTAGTAACAAGAAGTGGTTGCCTGACAAGTTAATCTAATCTAATAAAACCCATTCGTTTGCTCTGTGTGTGTTAAGCTTCAATATTCTTGGAAAATTTATGATATTTCCCATATGAAAAATGCTTTATTCCCTTTTGGTGGAATATCTGTGAAATATTAAAATACAATTTATTTGAAACATTCAAAAGCTTTTATTGAGATTGAGGCTTTGGAAACAATACTCTCAATCAACCCTATTTAATGATAAAATTATGATACGCAATCTTTTGAAAAAAAGACTGATCACTTTTAATATTTTTGTATGTGATGACCTTTTAGAGTCTCCAAACTAATTATCATATGTGTTGTAGATATTTAAAGATATTATATATATATTCAATAAATTTTTCGTTTTAAGTGTTTATATGTGAATTTATATATTAGTCTCAAGTAGTGTAGTTAGAATATATTGATACATGTTTCATGAAATAAAAACCAAACCCCATTTTCAATTAAATATTAAATTAATTAATGTCTTTCAGCAGCAGCGCTGGAATTGCTAGAGGTCACTTAAAATATGAAAATGATATTATACCACTTCAACAGTAAAAAAGAAGGCGAGCTTTAATATTATTATATAAATTAGTTCTAATTCAGACCGAATATTTCTCTCTATATACATAGAGTGGGTAGGTCTTAAAGTTAAAAATGTAAGAATTTTTGTAGGTAAAATCGAAAACGAAAATAACAATCATATACTTATACAAAATATACTTATATCATATACTTATCAAACATATACTTATAATGTATGTTTATTATGATATCTTAAATTCAAAACTCACCTAAATAAGCTTCCAAATAAGCATCGTATAAGCCACAAGTCGTGACAACGACATGCAATGCGGAAAGAAAATTATGAACATCTTTAACGGATATTAATTACGACATTGTTGATGCAATGGTTACAATAATGAACTGCCGACCAGGGGATAGTGCCTGAGACAGGTTCTAACCCCAGTACGTTCTATTATGAAATAAGCATGTATTTATGGTTTGTATTTATTTAAAGTAATACTTATGTGTTGTGCTAGCACCCATAACAAAAGCCATAAATCTATTACCATGGCTTAGAGACTATATGTGAAATGTGTCGCATATTTATTTACTAGCTTTCCGCCCGCGGCTTCGCCCACGTAATTTGGTTAAGTATATAGCGTTTTTTAATGATCTCGACAGAGCTTTCTTTCACGGGCTAAAATCTTGTTACAATTGGAATTATATATAGCCTGTGTTATACAGGGATGATGTAGCTTTACAGGACCGGATGATTCAGGGAAATCGAGGGCAACTTTCAAATTAACGTACAGGCAATTACTATTCTGACAATTTTATATTCTAATAGTCATCTTCTTATATGGATGAGCTGATGATGGAAGGTAAAACTCCTCAGCGGTTAAGAGTTGAAAAAAATTCTTACGAAGTTATGAGTACGAAATACGTACTTGTGAGGTTATTACTTATTAGCTTGGCCAAATAATAAAAGGTAAACCTCATTAACGTTAAGGATGTAGATGGAAAAATGGGAGCGGACAAACGATAAACGTCTCTTCACTCGTTTCCTTTTACTTATTGGTATAGGTAGTGTTCACTCAAAATAATCATAGGGTAAAACGTTAATGAAAGTTTGAAGTGCATGGTAGTCATTACACAATGGAGCATCTTAATACCGCGATGGATATATTTGGCCTAAGTAGAAGTTCTTTAAAAAAAAACTAAGACTCAACCTCGCACACTCACTCACACAGCAACACCATTGCACACACTGATACACACACACACACTAAAATGCTCGTACTTCACATAGTTCCACTTGTTCATGTGTATATATATTTTTATTTTTGTTTTCTGTTCGTGTTTTTTTTTGTTATTCTTTTTCCTGATCTTAGATTCTATTTCCGATTCTATATTTTAACCAAATTTTGGCTTTATTTTTAATCTATTTTTATTGTGTAAACTGTTTTTGATAAACTGTATAGGTTTAAGAAATAAAAAAATAAAATAAATCTAGGTTGATGACGAATTTTATCAACGCCATCTATCGAGCACATTGTTCAACACTTCAACCGCGCCCGCGCGCACTGCGTTATTTGTTATTTTTGTTAGCTCTCATAAGTTTTAATATTATGATTAACTTATATTAGAACATATTTAACAATCTAATCAATCAATATAAGTGTTTAAAAATTTTGAAGCAGTGGTTGAAGTAAATTTTCAATTGACCATAACTTTTCCCTTAACCGATTTTGATAAAATAAACTTTTGACAACGCTTCTAATTATATGTAATCCAACTGTGAAAACCGCGTTCAAATCCGTTCAGTAGTTTTCAAGTTATAACGTACCAGACAGACAGACAGACAGACAGACAGACAGACAAGAATTCCAAAAATTGGTTTTTTGGTTTCTATGACTCTTCTTTAATTGCCTCCTTTCAGTTTTTTGGAAAAATATTTAATGTACAGATTTTCGATTTTTACTGTCTTATTATTAGTATAGATGTCGATTGACACGCTCTCTTACTGACCACTCGCAACGTCAAGTTTGTAAATTATACAGTACCAATATCCGTTAAACAATTTGTATGTGTGATACATAAGTAGACAATTAAGGATATTTATGATCGATGGGTTAGACAATTTTGTTAATATTAGTATAAAATTAATTTAAGCACAGTCGGGCGGGTGGTTTATAGTAACGTGACTTTAATGGGAGTTTCGTGTCGGTACAATACGTGACGAAACACTATCAACTCAAGGTCAAATAAATCGTTTTTCGCAGTTCTCTGTTTCCATTAATATATGGAAGGTAACATGTAGCAGTCACTTCAAGTAGTCGAATTGCTTATGCCTAATCCACTCTCATAACAGCGTAAACACGTTTGTCATAAAGAGAAAGAAGAGTACTTTTAGACCTTATTTACTGATATAAGAGACTAGTAGCTTTTGCCCGCGACTTCGTATCTGAGTGTTAAATGGAAAATCGGTTTATAAATGGCAGAGTGACATTTGTATACAAATTATGAACCAAACCCATTTTACCTTTCCTAAAGTTTAGCCTCTATACCAAATTTCATCGAAATCATACATACATTACTAGTGATGATTTCCGAGTTGATATAACAATCACACGGGTACTATATGCGTAGTGCATTCGACCGATTTACTTCGTCTACGATGTCGGGCTATGTTATGTCAATATTACTGATTGTATATGTCACAGGCTTTATGCCTGTGACAAATATTTATTATGTATGTGCAATTTGAACTTACAATGTAGATTGACATTCCTCGTCGTTTCATTACCGCGTCAACAGTTTATAAATATGTTTATACTTTGTAACAATATTAAAAGGTTCCCCGACTTTTATATCGATACCGTTTTGTCACGTTTCATGCCATGCGCTATAGCACGAGGCAAAAAAAGTTTATTGCGGTGTTTCTCTCGAGTATTCATAATCAGTGCAAACATGATAATGGTACTTTATAAACTGCTCATTATAATGCCGCTCCTTATACGATATACGGTACGATACGTTACGTATCTTTTGATACGATTCAGTTATGTATTAAAGCTAAGGTTAATTTAAATCAAATATTGAGTATATATTTTTTTACTAATAATATTAAATTAATTCATGAAGCAAACATAAATTTAATACTTTAGACTTTTTTATTTCACAGACATTGAAATAGAGACGCATATTGCATTTTGGTATGCAGCGGAGATGAATGGAGTTGTTAAAATTTCGTATTTCATAGTCTTTAAACCTATGGACCATTTTTTTTAAATTGCTTGTGAAATGCCATTATTACTTTTTCAATCTCAGTTAAAATGTCGGGTTTCTTCGAGTGCGACTATAGTTTAAGTAAAAAGTAAGTTAGGTAATGTTGATAATGCACTACTGATACCGTTTTGTAGTCTCGAATTAACAAAGCTCTCTCATAGAAACTAACGGTGGTGTACGAGTACATCTTCACTTGAAAATTGATTAAAAGGTTTTCCGATAAATTCAGTGATAGCTACTCGAACTTATATTACACGCCGATAAAGCACTGTTATTTCAACGCTACTGCTAAGAACTCACAATTGTGTGACAGCAAGACAATCGAAGATTCAATAATGTTGTACTGTATTTGACATCGATGCACGTGTAGAGGTAAAAACCTCGGAGCACCGTTTGTGCCTGCTTACGTAATAACGACGTCCTTGTGGTATTGCTTGCGTCATGAACGGTTTTACACTTTTGATTGAAAGTTATATAATTCGTCAAAACGGAAATAGAACATCAAAAAAAGATATCATACCCGATTGTATCATTAGGCACTCTGACACTGGAGTATTTATATGAAGAAGATTTTGTGTCATTTGTTTTATTGCTAGAATTTTTTACGGGTATCCCCATTACATCAAATTTAGTTACCAAGCCGTTACACTGATTGAAATATGAACCATTTGTAAGATAATCTTGCTCTAATACCGCACGAAATATCAAAATCCGACGATTAAGAAATGATTTTACGACAAAGTTCGATCAACGAGGTCTAATGGCTTTCGTCTAACTATAAACAATCTCCGTGGCAAAACTTGGCGCTAACAGGACTCTCTACCGTTGTTACAACAAGATAATAATCGAATGAATAGTGAATCGCCATGGTCAAATGAGTAGTGGCTTTTCAAACACTATAAACAAGATATAAACGCGTTTGACTAATACAAAAAGTGATCAATTGTAATTTTTCGCACCACCCCTTTGTGGAATCAATTACCGCAGGTATTCCCGAACCACTACAACTTGGGGTCCTTCAAGAGCAGAGCGTACCTCTCCCTTAGACGCCGGCAACTCACTTGTAAGCCTCCTGCCATTGCAGGTGTCCAGGTGTCCCACTCGTTTGCCTCCTGTTATAAAAAAAGTGCAATTCCCATCTGTAACGTCGTGCTTTCGATCTCGGCTGCATATAAGCACTTATAATACTACAGTAAAGTGACACACAAGTTATATTCGCATAACCACCCTTTAAATAAATAACTGAATAAGGAAACGGAAATCCGAAGCGAAGATCCATGCAGCATTACACTACTAATAGCAGTACTAATTACTTTAAGATTTAGCTGAGCTGCAATACTATTCCATAAAATAAATATTCAATGGCTATATTAAATTTATTAAACTGGGATCCTGCAAATCGGAATGTATGTATAAGGTGAATGTCATATATTACTACAAATAAGAAAACTATTGAAATTTAAATCCGATCCATCGAACTAAGAAAATTAGATGACGTAATAAATATAAAATACCTTGCATGTTTTGGCATAATAACTTGAAAATGCAATAACGATAAATGCAATAATAATAAATTAATAATAATAATTGAGCAAAATTATATGCCATATGAATATAATTAATAAAAGATGGTGTCACGCACATATTATGACGTATATATAAGTTCTCGTTATCAGGAAATGACTTGCTAAATATATACAAAGATGAGAGAGAAAAACTAGTCAAACATATGTTTATAATTGCTACTTCTATATTCGGGTATAAACGAGTTTATGATACGTTCGTATATGTAAAACGCCGTTTCTAAGTTGAACCAAAACGAACAGAAATGCAAGATAATTAAAGGTAATAATTATTTATTTATTCAATCTATACAAAATTGGGTGCAAAAACAAAACATTAATGGGTTAACGCAAGTATTGCGTCTCGAACCACTGAGTTTGTATTTTCGTTTTTCAATTTAACTTCCTATTTGACGGCCCAGTTGGGCAAGTCAACATGCCGGACGGAGGGCCGCTGTTTCGATTTCCGGACGGTGGACGAGTGATATATATATGTTAGCTGCGGTATGAGTGTATGTATTTATATAAATACTATAGGTAATATGTAGTTACACATAAGCTATTACTTACTGAGAATCAAGCGTGTCTAAAATTAAACGCATATTTATTTTCATTTTGCCCTATTCATGCCCTATTAAGATTTGAGTGGGAGGCGCGGCCGGAGAAATACCACTCTCACAGAAAACCGGCGTAAAGTGATACAATTGGACTTTGTTCATTTTGTACTCGCGTTTCGTTCGGTGAGTGAGATCTTCCTATACCCATCCTTTCCCCTACCCCCCCATTTCCTCCATTTCCATTTTCAAGGCCGGCAACGCATTCACGAGCTACCAGCCGCGTGAGTGTCTATGGGCGGCGACTTCACCTATATGGTGGGCTTGCTGTTCGTTTGCCCCTCTTCTATAAAAAAAAATCATCATCTTCAACAGGATATACTCGTTGGATATTATATATCGTGTATGAGGTTAATCAAATTGCTGGGCAACACCCGTTTCTCTATGCGAATCGATTCCGCTGTTAATTGTTGATTGCTTAAAAATTAAAATGTTAAAATTTGGTTTTATATTTTTCAATGCTAGTAACCCAGGATGGTTTCTGCTCGCACAGCGTAAGCTTTACGAAACAGATAATGCCGCCAGTGTGGGTACAATGCAACAAGGACTCATGTTTTTAAATTTATCATAGTGAAAGTGAACTCACGTGATGAATACAGTATGCTAAGCGTGAGTTATTAAACGCACTCTGTTATGTTAAAGTAAACATGAATTTGTATGGCACAACCGCTAGAGGCGCTTATTGAATTCCATACATTCTGTAGGTGTGTGTGTGTGTTTGGATTGGGTAGCTCACGTATACAAAGAGATTTCACATTTTTCATATAGGTCCGTTGCGGCTAAACTCCGTAATTATAGTTTCATACGTTACAAAGTTTGCACTTGTAACCAATATTGGCCAATCAATACACTTGTGACAACAAATTGAAATAAAACACTTCAAAAACATATGAACGCACAAATAAAATTAAATAGTATTCCGATCCTACCAATACGTATAATAATTATAAACCATATTCGACAGACATGGTTCCATAAGTATTAGTTAACATGATAACTTACGATTAATCTTATATAAGGGCAGGCTAAATAACATAATAATATTTTGATCAAAAATTGGAAAATAAGTTAGGCCTTCTATGCTTGGTATAATTCAGATTAAGATTAAATTATATAATATAATGTGTCTAGTATCGCCTGCATTCGATTATTCGCCTGATTTAAAAGTACAAACATATAGAAAATGTCTTTTAGACATTTTCTAGTATACTGAACGGTGGTGCGAGTTTGAGAGCACTTAAGAACGTCATTGAGGGTAGCAAGACTGTTGTCTTGCTACCCTCAATGATTTAGATACAAAAATACCAAAACAATTACTGTATCTTTAGTGCCGTATCTAAAATGTAAGCGTGATAGCTTTCATCTCAATCAAAGTTAAGACTGTGAATAGGAAGGAGATACTTTGTTTCGGTAGCTTGTATACAGGCTAAACTTACATATATGAAACTAAATTTATAATAAAATATTGTTTACTTAACTTCAACAAGCAATTACTGTTGTGAATCCGTCATTTTGTTAAGTTAATTACGTTAAGTGTTAATTTTTTATTTATAAAATCCACGTGATAATGAAAAGGGAATTATATATTAATAAGTAATATGGTCAATAAAAGATTTCCACTTTATTTACACAAAAATAAACAGGGCGGAGAAAATCGGGTGGTGGCTGTGCAAGAGTATTGTTATGGTGAACTTTTGTAGAAATAGTATTAAAGAAATCATGATTTGAACACTTTTGGCACTTACAAGCTAGTTTTTTTATCAAACTCAAACTCAAAATATCTTTATTCAAGTAGGTCTTTATAAAGACACTTCCTTCATCTACCGAGAAGAACCGGCAAGAAACTCGATAGCTGCGCTTTTAATATAAACAATTAATACAAAATTGTGCTGCTGAAAATTAAAATAACAAAGCATTGTAAGGCTACTCAAGAATTGAACTGTCCCGATGCTGAGCCAATTGCCGACACATTAAAGGGATCTTTGTCCTCTAAATATTCGTTTACGGTATAGTATGCCTTTTCAACCAAAATACCCTTTACGCGCGTTTTATATTTTAGATATGTTCAAATAAATAGGAAATAGATGAACATAATGTCTAAACAAATATAATTGTTAAACTGCTAAGAATAAAATGCAAGACAAAGGCAGGTAATAGAATAAAACGCCACCTATGGATGCTGTTTTGCGAGTAACCGGCGTTTAAGGAAATGGTACATGTTGAGTAGTGTGTCTATATATTGTTCATTAATAGAGAATAAAAGAAAGCCCAATAAACACGTTTATTTCCTTTAACTGATGGTACACTACTAAGTACTAACTAATATTTACTGAAATCTTGCGGGCGGGAAGTAATGTGAGCACACGCACATATGCGTACAGCTTACGCGCCGAATCTAAATATGTGTGACCCTGCAGTACACTTTCTTCATGAAGACTTCTATGTCGTATCGGTTCGGAAATACCTCGGATGGCAGCTGTTTCCACATACTTGTAGAACGCAAGGCGTCAAGGTGATTCGTATTGTGAAATATGTTCTGATACACAATACAATTTACTTATATGAAATATACGATAAATCGTTAATAAAAAAAATTAAAACAAATTATTTAATTTGACTGTATTTTTAATATTTATACGTACAATATTCTCTTTCCTCTAATAATCTATCTATGTATAAAAACTTTATTACAACGTTTTATAGATATAAAAAAATATATATTTATTTTAACAGTTAATAACATCTCTCTTCATACTTCGTTAATGACCACTATTTGAAGGAGGTTGTTCAGATGCGGGATCTGGGTGTCACAATTGAAAGCAAATTGACTCAGGACACTTAAACTTAATAGTTCAAACTACTTGGTTTTGTGTAAAGAATAATGTAATTGAACTAAAAATAGACAATTTCGCTCTAATTAAGACATTGCTGGAAAACTGTTCGACAGTCTAAATTCCTTTTAATGAATGCCACATAAAGAGAATTGGAAATGGAAACAATTTATATTATCACGATACTACATAAATTCATATTTATTTGTTTGTTATGTATTCTAAAACTTATTTAGGCCACACATAATTTTAAAAATATGCTACGAATATATATTTCGCGATCACAGGCTTCGGCGCGTCGGCGTCAGCCACGGTGGTCAGTTTTGGAGTACGGAAGCGCAAAATAATGCTTTTTTTTATTTTTATTTTTTGCACGCTGTCATGCTTATTAATCGTATTCTTTCTTTTTTTAATGTTTTTTTTGTGTTGCAGATTTGTTGGGTGTGCTTTAAATAATAGGAATTTAGAGTTTCTAGTCAGTTAAGTAAGAAATTAGTAAGAGATTGCCGTTTTATTGTTACTTATTAACTAGAACCTAAAATGTTAACTTCATACATTCTTTAATAAAACTTCTCTCGCTTCAGAAATAGGATTTTGTTTATATACTTAGTCTTGCCATAAATATTGTTATAAAGAAAAGCACGATTTTTTTTTTATACGTAACATTTATTCCTTTCATAGTGAGTTAGTTTAATACATCAATATATAACTATTAAAAATATACAATGTTTATTCGAAGTGGTCTCCATTGGCTGCAATACAGTCTTTTAAACGTTGAGGCCAGTTATCAATAGCAGCACGAACTCTTTCTAGAGAAAAATTCTTCACTGCCAACCGAATGGATCGTTTTAGGGACTCCAAATTATCATGGCGTTTAGAGCAAGCCTTACTCTCTAAAACTGACCATAAATCATAATCCAATGGATTTAGGTCAGGACTTGACGACGGCCAGTTTTCAGTGCTGATAAAGTCCGGAACGTTAGTTTTCAACCAAGATTGGGTGGATCGAGCTCTATGACCCGGTGCCGAGTCTTGTTGAAAGCACCATTCTTTGTTATTGAACATGGTGTTAGTTAAAGGCTTAACTACCGTCTCAAGAATGGTATTTTGATAAACTTGTGCCGACGTTTTAATACCTTTTTCACAAAAATATGGCTCAGTCACCCCTTCATAGCTAACACCCCACCAAACCATCACTGAAGTGGGATAATGCCCACGTTGTACTCTGTTTACTAATTGCGAAGCTTCTTTAGAGCTTCCAGCATAAATACGGTCATTTTGTTTATTAAAATACTGCTCAATTGTAAAAATTTTCTCATCCGTAAACAAAAATTTTTTGTGACCTCCCTTTGCGTACCGCTTAAGTAGTTGTTTGGATTTTACCACCCTATTCTTCTTTAAATTATCAGTTAAGAAGTGACCAGTACGTCTCTTATAGGCTGCAAGTCCTAAGTCATCTTTTAATATACGCGACATGGTTCTAGGAGCTATCTTCATCTCCCGAGATAAAATCTTTTGCTTACGGACAGGATTTCTTCGAATTCTTTCCCTAACTGCTTTAATCACCTTTTTCACACGAACGGTACGTGGACGGCCAGATCTTTTTCTGTCACAAACAGAGGAGGTATCATTGTACCTATCAATAGCCCGGTAAACAAACATTTGACTAATACCAAGCGGGTGGAGGGTTTTAAAAATTGCACTTTTCTCCATACCTACTTTATGTAAGGCAATCACAGCGATTCGGTTCTCTTTATCACCCCACTCCATTTTAATATAACAAAATATTTAACAATATAATGGCGCGAAAATAAGAAAACACATCAAGCAATCATATAAAAATGACAGATTCCAAATTCAAACGTAATATTTTCTTTTTTTGAATAGTAACAGTATTTATGGCCAGACTAAGTATAATTAATTTAAGTATAGCATTATGAGTGGTATTTTAATATGGGTTTGATAGTCCTTTATTGTAATAGGTACATCGATATAAAACCTTCGTGGTTTGAGATTTATGAGTGTATATTTTTTTCACATAAGATTTCTCTTTTAAAACGTGCATACGTTTAGTTAACGACTTTCAGCCGTTTCGAAAATTTGAAAAATTCGAGTGATTTTTGAACACGAGTTCCGACGCGGATATATCGCGGCAGACGCGAATGACGGACGAACGACGGAATTTCTAATGAACGCACGTGAAATTTTAGTTTAAACCGTGAGGGAAACATTGATTTATTTGTGCGAAACTAACCGTGATGTAGAAGCATGGTGTAACGTTACATTACCCAAAATTTTGAACCCATAGGTAAAAGCTATACCAATCCTAAAGTAAATCTTAGCAGCAAAAAGGTAATGGTAATTATTTGGTGGTCTAAACATAGTGTTATTCACTAAAGCTTACTCCATGTCTGATTCCAATTAGTCATGCAATAACGGTTGATATTTACTGTGCCGAACTCCACAATTATTACAAAACTAGCAGGAATCAATTTTCACAATTATTGATTTAACGCGAGGCATCATACAACATGAGAAACTGTTGCTACAGGAAATGCAATTAGAAACTAGTCGCCACACTCCGAAATCCGTATTGCTCTTGCTCCAATAAACTACCGAAATGAACTAACGAATGTTATTCGTGATTTGGACAATTTTGTATGTGATAATAGGTTTACTTCCTAGAAGGCAGTACAAAATGCATTCACAGTTAGTCGAATCTAGATCACCAGTATTCAATCGCAAAGACATACATGATCTTACCTTTCCATGGCTGAAATGTATGGACAATAGTGGTATTTTGTTTAAATATTGTTTATTTAAAAGCAAAAGAATAATTCATATTAATTAATAAATAGACTGTACAAAATTTTATAACTTCATTATGTGTAAATCGTTATATAGAAATAACACCTTGTTCTGTCTTCTAGCCCTCCCAGTTCTTTTTAGTGCGGGTTTAATTTATAAAATTAGGACCGTCTTTGTTTTTCAAACTTTGTTTTTTTTCCTTTTGGAGTAGAGACTTTTGGACCTTGGGGTGCAAGTGTACAGACGCTTATTAAGGAATTAAGTAGGCACCTGACAGTCAGTACTGGTGATCCAAGAGCTGGTGCTTTCCTCGCTCAGCGTATAAGCATCGCTATAAAGCGAGGAAATGCCGTCAGCATTATCGGTACTCTGCCACAGGGACCAAACTTTTAATTTTGTTTATAGTTTTGTGTTTTTTATTTTATTTTAACGTATATAGTTTAGTTTAATATGAAGAATGAATATTTATATTACTTTGCCTGACCATAAACAATAAATGAAGTTATAAAATTAAATTTAAAAAAAAATTAACCTCCTCTGTCGTTTATAATGACATAGACACAGTTTGGCTTTCATAACAATAATGTTTTTGTCCGTTATTGGCAGAATGCCCGAATACAACATCATTTTGTACACAGGACCCAAAAATACAATATTATTCCTTGATAGAAAGAATGAATAATGTCCCTTATTGATCTTGAAATATGAGCTATATCCGGATGACGGTAGTCGTACTTATTAAAATATGATTTGATGCTCAGCAATGAATTCATCAGCTGTCCATGTTGCTCAAATTTACACAAATATGCTACAACATGTTTATGGTATCTAAAATCTAATTCTATTTTATTTCTACAACCCAAAAGCACAGTAAAAATTGACAATTATATATTTAAATAAAACTGAGTCAAAATAGGGTTAAAGAGAATAAACCTAGAGAATAGAAACCGATAAATGTATTTCAAGTGATAAACGAGCATTTAGTGTGTGTAATGCTGTGGCTCTGGGATTGAATGACTTTTATTTTAAGACTGAATTAGTTCAAAGACATAGAATTTGTTGTAATACCGGGCGGCACTAATGGTAAGAACTAGTACTTTTGAATCTATCAATTTGGCTACTGGATAGAAGTATATATAGTATAATTCAAAACAGTGAAGTCACTTCAAAAATATCTATCTAATATTATTGAATAAATGCAGTGGTCAATAGAAATGTTCTGCTTCTGCATTTTAAGTGTCCAATATTAATTGGACAACGTGCACTTAAAGTTACTTACTTAGAAATTAATACTGTGCCAATTTGGTCCATTCCGTATTTTTATCTTTCCATATTTGGTCGGAGACAACCTCGTTTCAAAGTTAAGGCCCGAAATCAAATTTTTCATCAGAAATCTGGTAAATCTTTCAAAAAGAAAGCGTATCACAAAATACAGTTTTGTACTCACGAGCCCCTGGCCATCTATCGGAGGCAACTTCACTTTTCTGGTGTACCTCCTGCTCATTTGAACTCTCTTAAATAATAGGCAACAATTATTAGTATTTTTATATATTAAAAAAATTAAACATATATGTAGTAAATAATTTTGACGAGAGGCTTTGTCTGCTGTTCCGCTGAGATTTACCTGCGTTCATTTCAGACACTGCACATCAGAAATGACTGTGCGGTAATTTATTATTTAGCTGCGCAGTTATAAAAGTGTGACGTCTCCTACAATATTCATTAAATGAAATTATATAAATATGTTGTTGTTCAATGAAATGCCTGTGGTGAAAATTTAATTATTGTAATTGAGTTGAGTCTACCTGGGGACTATTAACATTTAAGTGAATCGATGCAAACACTTTACGAACCTCTGGAAAGTAGGATTTTACCCGTTCCCATATGAGCTTTTTAAGTGCATGTACTGCCAAAGCGTGTACAAAGAAAATGAAAAAAACATCGTGTGAGCTTAGCAAGCTTTTATAATGACAAAAGAAGGTACATTGAAAAACAAAAAATTAAAGAAAACGCTAACACTGTTACGGCTTATTCATTATCGATGTGTTAACGGCCTCAATTTTGCGGAAGCGAACTGGAAACTGTTGAAAAAAACATGGCGTTTTTGAAAGGGTTTGCATTGAAATGCAGTGGCGATGAAATGAAATGAATTCAAACATGTCGAAGCCTAGAAGTGATGCTTCGTTTACATATTAAAAAGAACCAATTTTCGATAATATTTTTATGTTGTGTATGATTTCACTTATTTTAATTTGAGAGATATATTTTTATTTAGAAATACTTGACTTTAAAAAATAATAAACGCATAATAATTTTTATCTACAGTTTTATAATAGAAGAAGCAATATATAGATAATTCTTACAAGAAATACATATTTTTTAGACCTCCTAGTTAGTTAAGATTTTTTTTAAAAGCCAAATGAAAAACATATTTTCTAATTACACCTAGATAAATCGTGTAATATAAGGGCATTGCCCTTATATTACACCTTATTTGAAAGTGATTATTAGATGCAGGGCACTTTGCCAGACCGACGAGGTAGCGTGTTTGTTATTATAACATTCTTTTAAAAACACATATGTGCACAACATAAAGAACCCTTTCATATAATTACTTTTTACATAAACCAAATACATTATTATTTTTATATATGTTTTAAAGTACTGTTATAAATAAATAACCAAAATTTAAACACTCTAAGAAAGATTGAGTTCATCATAAAATTATTATTTACAAGCAAAACACACTATACAATTACGTAATATTTGCGTTCGTTTGCAAAAGTTTAATGTTTTTAATAGTTCCATTTGGATCGCGGTCAAGGTCGGTGTTAGCACGCAAAGGTTGATTTCAATATGTTATGTATTTATATGTAGGCTTTTTAACACCTAACAGGTTGGGATTTAATTTACACGTCTTAATATGCATTTAGATTTTTTTACACTAGCAAATTTACAATTTGTTGGACATATATCGTATGTAAATTAAATTTATATACATATAGGTATATACTTATAATAAAAATCCATATAAAAATTCTTTATATTCCATTCTTAATATTGACTATCGAATCGAAAACTACTGAGCTGATTTATTAGCAGGATCACCAATAGATTAAGCTTCGTCCAGAGCGCAGCAAGGAAAAAAGCTACTTATTAAAACTACTAAAAAATAAAACGCACGTTAAATTCTCTACATCAAACGTCAATTGAAATTTCGAATGTTAAGTAATCGCCGTGTAGTTTGCAGGATTAGATGTAACTTTGAATCGAATTATTAACTAGATAGAGCACTGACCTATTTATGTATTTATTTAGCGTTGTAATTTAAATACGGCCATTTACCGACTAACCTATGAGTTACAAATAATTAATTCTTATATATTTGTTTCTAATTTAACTAAAATTTAATCATCATTTACAGGTAAGTTGGCTGGTTCGCTTGCACTTGGGAAATGTCAGGTAAACGACAAGTATTCTATACCAATTAATATAAAATTACAAATATAATGTACAATGCGAATTTTCAATAAAATATAACATGATAATATATATAACACGATAACATAAAATAACGCCTTATTATATTGGAATTAACCACTACAAATTGCTCTTAATGCATAGGCGCGTAAGTTCCTTGGTAATTATTCAATGGATGTACACAAGTGTACGAATTATTATTTAGATTTACGTAATAATTTAGTTTATAAAAATAATAATGATATCCCGGTGTAGGAAAAGCATCTATTTTATATAGCTGATGACATAGATGAACATCTTTTATCCCTGTTACATTCGTGAGACTTGAGTAAATATAAATAGTGAGTCCATTATTAATACAATTGTTCTTTTCCTTAATTATCGGTATATTTTCATTTTAAAACATATTTTTGAATTAGAAGAAGAATGGGGCTTGTTTACCGTTTTAACATGTCTTTTGAATTCACGAACAAAACTTGAATTGACGTTGGCCAGACTCTGAGATATGTTACAAACAATATTTACAAATAATATTTAAATGCTTTACGGTACGACACATACTTTTAACTGGTTGAATCTTTAGTTAACTAACTAACTTAAGTTAGCTGATGCTTAAGGATAGTAGTAGTCTTCCCTCATGTCACTTTTTGAGTGAATAAAGCGGCTCTAATCTTCCTCTCCTCATGGGAAGAGTCCTTATTTAGCTATCATCAGTCTTTTGTCTTTGTATATGTTTGACGGTCCTGTAAACAGATTGTGTCGACTTTATAGTAGTATTGTAAATGTGGACGAGTCGGATGATGTTTTGCCGACTCTTTACTTACCTTTCGTAGAGGCATTTTAACAAGAAAAAAACAAACTTTTAAATCCTGATGGTGTTCACATGTATGTTCTATCTTGTTCGTATTATTATGTACATTGTATAATGTTTCAAGTTACTATATAATTGTTTTATGTGTATACCTAGTTTTATTATCTTATAAGTTTATTGTTTTTTTTTAATATATTTAGCACGTAAGATGTTTGGGGACAGATGTAATAAAATAAAATATGTCGCCTTTATCACGACGTTTTCATGTACACAATAGCAAAGCAATTTAAGACATTTAACCGCGTGTCTTATAGTATTAAACTGCAATCATCTATAAATAAATTGTACGATTGAAATAAAAACGAGTTTTAAATTAAACGAGGCACATCAAGTGCGTTGGACGTAACTGGATTCCGGTGCAATCCCTTTAGTAATACCTAGCAAAATCTAGATTTTATCACCTCACAACGGATTTATCCATCATTTAGCATGTTATTCTTAAAATAAAAATCCATTAACGCGTATAAATGCGAATTTATTGCATAACTTCTCGTTACTTGTCACTTTTATGTATGCAGTGCTCAGTGAAAACTGTAACAGTAATTGTTATTTGGAATTAATGAATCGCGATGTTTATAAATTTATACGAACAATAATCTATTGATTATAAATACATTGTTAATCAAAAAGCATTTTGTTTCAAACTAACTTATAGCAGGTATAAACCGCAAGTGCTTTAATCTGGAACGTAACGACTAGTAACCAAGTGGAACTATCTCAAACATGTGAAGGATTTGTACGTGATAATAATCAGGAAATCGTTGACGAACTATTTGACTGTCTATTAGATCACGACTAATAGAAAAATATTAAGGAATATTTTTAATAATATTAATCATTATGATTAAATTCACGATTAAATGTAGTGTAGAATGGCTGATAATGAAGTTATCAAGAAATTGCAAACTTAAATCTGGCAACGCACTGGTTATCCTAACCGTAGCAAGCTCGGATAATTAAATATCCGCTGTACTCAAAATTTGTTATTGCATCGGTCCATTTATCGCAAAAGGCTTCAGGCTGCCATCTAGCTAACATTAGAGAGCATATATTGATGCTTTAACGTCAAAAATCGATCCTTCTTATCCATGTACTAAGAAAATACTTGAATTTCACCTTAAAAATAAGAGATGTCTGTTTCAGCACTGCTTGAAACAGCTAAAATGTTGTAACGTTTCGAAAGATTAAAGAAATAAAATAGTTTCAATCCTTCGCTATTTTAATCAAAAAGTGTCTATTTTAATCAGTAGCACATGGCACAAAAGCGAAGTGATGAAACTCCTCCGTGCTTTTGGACGATCGAAGTTTGGGGGTGGCGGTGTAATGTTATTTTGAAAGGCAATAGTTTTATAAAGCCTGTCGACTATCGCTTTGAAAGTTCATCCTTATAAATCCAAAAAAGTTACAACTTGTTGCTAGATCTTATGGTGAAAAATGCTGGTATTTGAGGAAGGAAATGTTTAAAGGATAGTAAGCTTTATACCTTTTAATTAAGACTGGAATTACATTATGTCGTTTATACTCTTTATAGCGTTGTCTTCGTAGTGCCCATTGTTTTACTTAAATAGCGTTTGTTTAGCCCTATTCTTGTTTGGTCACAGTTCTAAGTGCGTTTACATAATAGTTTGTAATATTAGCTATGTTTTTTATATATTATATTAATATTTGCACATATATGAAAGAAGGAAATGAAACACGGGCATCACACAAACACGGTAAATACAACACAATAAATAAAAAAATATTAAGAATTAAAATGATAACCTAACTTACAGCTAACTTAAATAACACACATGTTAATCAAAACACAATAACAAATAAAAAAAAGATTTGAAAAGTGAATATATATATATATATATATATTAATAAATTATTTAAGTATAGTAATATTTTAAAAGCTAAACAACATACACATTATTACATTACATATGTTTTGTAAAAAAACACTCGTAAATTGTACACACCCTGATACTACAATGTAAAAATCTCGTGTCACGTGTTCGCGTGGTCGCATTCCAATAAATCAGAATGACCGATTTTAATGATGTGTATATAAGGGCGAATATATTATATACGGCTTAAACATTAGTATACATTTACAAATAGATTTTTGATCCGATACATTATTATATAATAACTAAAAATTGAGTTAATTTTAACCGTTAATTAATTATTGTGTAGTTGAATAATCTTAAATCATCAACATTCCGAATTATATGAAATTGATTTGCAATAACAACTTCAACGTTAAACACTTAAACTTCGCAGAGTATTGATTAAGGAAATTCTAGGAGTTCTGATTAAAATTCATACCTTTCACGTTGTGCTAATGCACTCTTTTTTACTATTTTACCCAGTCCTGGTAATCCGTAAAACCCGGCTTTTAACCCCAGTTATTAACTATGCATCCCGTAGATACATTTAATTAACTATTTCGTTATTATAATGTACTGAATTAAATGAACATTTTTATTCAAAGAACATCGAGTGTCTGTCAGTGCGAGTGTAAAAGCGACAATTCCTTTCTAAACGAACAATTAAGTAATGTCATGAACTATTTAAGTACCGGCGTTGGGTGTTGTTTAATACTATTTGCTCGATTTAATCACCGGAAATGTTTCATTTATAAAAATAATTGAAATCAAATAGTATAATATAATATAATATAATATAATATAATATAATATAATATAATATAATATAATATAATATAATATAATATAATATAATATAATATAATATAATATAATATAATATAATATAATATAATATAATATAATATAATATAATATAATAATGTATTTGAGTTACAAGTATTGAGTTGACAATGAGATAAAATATTATATTAATATATAAGTAAAACGATTAAACAATTAGTTCCTGAGAATAACGTGTTCAACCAAACATGATTAGTATGTTTGGTTGAACACGCGCATTTCGGTTTATAATACTTGTAATATTGTAATTAATTATTATATTATTTATTAAGTGTCTAGTACCGCTACATTCCTATAGGATTTGGTCTAAGTGATCAGCTGCCTGGGCCTGCATGTATGCGTGCATGCGTGCATGCGTGCATGTCGTTGTATTTTTGGCTCTAAGTCAAATGTTGAGAAAATCGGTCTATTTTTTTTCAAAATTGACTAAAAAAATTTCTGAAAGGCTTTTTGTCACATGAAATCAATTATTGTTTAATACTTAGCTAAGAGCCACACACAAATATTTATTAAAGACTATAACATACAAAGAAGTAATAAATAAATCAAATAGTGCTCTGCAGTAACCACGGGTGGCGGGAGGAATAATTATTAATTAGTAACAAAAAGAAGATCGAAGGATATATCTACCCATACATGGTTATAACATTTGTAATATTCCGGGTGCTCTATGACTACAGGCGGCGAGAGGAATAAGGTATACCCAGGGTTCAGGCAAATAGAGATGCGACAGAACCGACAATCACCATAGACAGTGGTTTGTTTACGTTTTCCCTGGGGTCATGAAGTTAGTTTACGTAAACAGATAGAGCAACACAAAGTTCATTATCACGGGTGACGTACGAAATATGATTACAATCTTGTTAGGGCTCGATTGCCTTTTGGCATCGCGCCAACACGCCTCAGAGGTTTAATGTTTGATATTTACACAAATTCGAAACTTGAAAATGCCTGTTGGACGCTGTTACCTGTTTATTAAGGAAAATAAGCACAAAATTTTCCACCCGTATCACCTTGATGTCTGTCGTCTCACCACTGTGCGTTTCGTTAGACATTTACCACGCATCACCCGTTATGGAACCAGCTTCCGACCTCGGTATTTCGGAACCATTACGACTTAGGGTCCTTCAAGACAAAAGCGTACCACTCCCTACAGGGCCGGCAACGCACTCACAAACGTCCAACCACTTCACCTGTATGGTGGGCCTCTTGCTCGTTTGCCGCCACTTCTACTCGCATAACAAAAATATATAATATACTTTACCATTATTGACCACACAAAATGTACTACTAAATAAACAATCAAACCTCATAAAACACTAAGGACAGAAGACAAATGACTGAAAATTGTATATCTCTTCCAGGTATGGTAAATAACTATAACACTAGTGTAATAATAAAATAGATATATATTATAAATCAAATAAATAATTTTTAATATAATTAAAAAAAAATATTTTCCAAACACATCCGTTTGCCCTACCGCAACCGTTACAGTCATTAATTTTCATTTATTTAGATGAGTTAATAATGTTGCAATGATGTGTACAGTGATTGTTAATTGTACAATGATTGTTGGTTGGATATATGTTTAATTGCTACGCAACAGTGGCGTCGTAGCGCGAATTCGACGTAGGAGCATCGTAGCGTATATTCAATGGAGTAATGCGGTTTGTCTATCATACAGTTTTGACTCATAAATACAATCAAAAAACAAATAATGTTGAGGTAAAAGTAATATACAGCATTCGGTTATGGTTATTTTACCGAGAATTGTTAATTAGGACAAAAGGACGCTGAAACTCTGTTCATAGTTGGAAGAGCATTGCATTGATTACAATTGCACATTTGTATGTTTTGGTAGAGACTGTTCGTGACATACTCAGCAATAATTAATTTACAAACAATTCTAAATTTTGTTATGATATAATTATAGTTGGAAAGCACACTGAGCATCAATGTTAACATTTTGAATAGAATTTAAGTTACTTTAAAAAGTTAGTTATTCGTTATGATATAATTTTAATAACCACCAAAAGTTTTTGTCATTAAAAGTGATTTAAAAATATCTTGTATCGGTATTATTAGGATAGTCATTCCTTATTCTATATCTTTGAGAAAACTATGGAAATACCAACAAGACGAGAGTTGTGTTGCAGAGAGCGTTCCTGTGGTAAATTCTATAAAATCGCGTTTGATATAAGTTATAAAAAAATTAAAATTAATTGATTTTAAAATTACACCTGCAAATAATAATATTCACATATTGTTTCATAATTAAGCACTATTCATTTACACATTTTCGTGAACAAATTTTTAATTAAATTAACACAGTCCGTTCAACCGACGTTCACGCGTCACGGTGTGAAAAATTATATTGTAACACCTCTTTGATGTCAATCGAAATGAACATTGTTATTAAACCAACACGCCTTTCTCATATATCGTGCATATAAACTGTTGTTCATGTCATAAGGGGAGCCATAAGCGTTACAATTTTTTTTATTTATTATGAAAACATATACAGATACATAACAAAGAATACAAGTTATAAGAATAAATATGTTAAGAGGTAGATGTATTCTCACTGAAAAAAAGAAGAAATAATCTACTATAGGAATGGCAACAGAATATATATATAGATAACAGGTTGGTAGGTTTCGACGTATTTCTGAGTTACGTGTTGAGTTGAGTGTTATAAAAAAAATATTGAAATGTATGGATATTTTTACGTCAGTAATAATGATTTAGAAATATTTTCGTTTAAAAGGAGATAAATTTATGTCTCAGGACGATTTTTTCGATATTTAATTATTCAAACAGGTCATATATATTGTGTTAATGTAAAATCTTAATGTTTACTTTAATTTTCATTGGAACCCGATAGGAAGCAATGTGTATAGGACACAGAGCTTTTCCGATTATGTTTACACATAGTTCAGTTCTAACCATGCATTTTAGACAATGTAAGAACTTTCATGAGTAATTTCAAAGCTAGGGGTAGTTCCAGAAACATTATTACAATGTTAGTTACCTTCGCGAGTGGGTTAAGTTACCACATTCTAGGCAACGTCACACACAACTATACTTTGTGCAATAAGTCATGTTTCTGCTACCAACTTTCGCTGCTAACATGTACTCACTCTTATCTACTTTATAAACTATGACGCGAAAGGCAGGCTTAATTAAGCCGTCACATGTCACAAGCTATATTGAATTTATAAACAAAGTCTGTGAAAATTTTAAAATGACAGCAGCTTTGTTACTTTGTTGTGACCCAGGAATATCAAAGGTTTAATAAAAAGGAGGCATACAAAGTTAATTGGACGAACGAAGTGAACTATAAACAATAGTGTTTTTCACATGAATGAAAAACAGGCGAGAAAGGCCCAATAATTGATTATTGAAATATTTTTTTATCTCAATTTTGAAATATTTCCTTGTTTGTAATGAACAAATTTTATTGATGCATGACTTTATATAATAACAATAGATATGAACAAGAATTTTTATTTTAATTTTCATTGACGAATACACTTTCATCATCAGTTCGAAACGAAAAGGATTTTTTTCTTAATAATTTCACGGTAATAAATTTTAATTAAAGCGAAAATATTACATTTTCAATTGTAAAAATGTTTGGATACTTACTGATCAACTTACTACACGTAACTAGCCTGGTAGCTGTCTGTCGGATCCTAACTGTACAAAGATTCTCGCAGAAAGCTTCTTTAACGCGTTACAGTTGGCGAGGTAATTCGATACTACATCCCTTTGACAGTGTCAAAGCTTGCAGAAAATATTTTTCCCTAACGCATTGAACTTTGATAAGTAATTACAAATACACCTCTTTAATGTGAATAGCATGGTGCACTATTATTGAAACCAAACGGTAAAACGTTTGTAAATTCGTTTATAAATTACGATATGTACCTTATAGATATTATGATAATCTCAATTTTCGATGCAATTTTATTTATTAATTTAGCACATGGTTTTTTTTTCGGAGATTTTTATTGTATAAGTTATTTTATTGTACAGTAGTCGATGGTTAACCCTTTCTAACTCTTGGGTTTTTTAAACGTTATTGAACTTATATTAAAATTCCTAACTGTGACACAGATTTTATTAGTCTGTTATATATAATAGTACATACGTATACTATTCAATCTCAAGAATAATTTATTGCATACACGATATGTCGTTAACGTTCTGTAAGCAATATGAGTCTTGCAATTTACTCCCAATTGTAAACGTGATTTCTGAAGTAAATGTAAACTTATATATTTCAGTTTATTGTTACAAAAAATATTTATTTATTTCAAAACAAAGAAGATAACGTTAGGTCGTCTTTAATGCAGGTTACACAGAATCAACTGTTGAACATATGGCATATAAGGCGTGTTGTTTTTGGTGAAATCGATTTCAAAGGATGTATTGGGAAAGACTCAAGGTTGACCTACTAAACACACCCAAACATCTCAGTATTCAGGACAAACGAACCAAAGCGACAAGGTCAAAGTCGACAAGTTTTCACCGCAATGCGGTCTATGAGTGAAAAAATATGTCGATCTGTACTCCTAATTGAGTTGACGTAAACGAAAATTAGGTGCTTAAATTATATCGGTATATATATATTTAACATGTAAACACATATCGATATATCGATTGTATTCAATATCAGATATTATAAGGTGATGAAAAGTATTTTACGAACAATAACCAATTGTTCATAAAATGTAAATTCTTGGTTACTAAGAATAAAATAAGATCGCTGTAAATGTAAAGAAATAAAGGTGAAATATAGAAATCATGACTATTGGTATATTAATAGTTAGTGCACGAGACACGAGAGTTCATTACAAATCCGGATGATTTTCGGACAGGGCCGGACTGGAAGGGTTAAAAATCTGAGTAAAGTAGAGTTTATGAGTAGGAGATATTGAATAATTTATAACATGGCTTAATAGTAATTTGAAAGCTTATTGCATCCAAAAATAGGATACTTCACGTATGGAGTTATATCCGTTTCAACTACACTTCAAGGATACATTTTATACGCAACAATTTAAATAAAATCTGTTAAGTATTGGTTAAAGTTAAACATTATGTTAAATATAATCATAATAGTGTCTAAAAAATTTAATGAAATGAAAAAAATATATTCATTGCAAAAAGTAGCAAAAACTCATTATTTTTAATTAGTTTTTACTAATTTTTGGAACGTTATATTATAATTTACGTTAAATTTCCCATAAATATTTTTCTGTATAAGTAAGCAAGTCCTGCCCTCTATCCTATATTCCACAAACTATAAGGACAAAAATCGCCGAAGCATATCAATGTGGAAAAGATATGAAATCAACAAAATAATTAAAACATGTAAAGCCACAAATATAGGAATTGTTAAAATATATTCAGTGATTGAGTGTTTGGAGATTGAACTAACAACGTGCAACAATATAAATTTTGCTTGAGCGGTTTAATATTAAATGTGAAATATAAATATGATTCGTTGAACATATAAACATTTTCATTTGAGTTTGTAAACTTATGGACATAATTTTTGGCTTACAATGATAAGTTATGAAATACATTAGAGTGTATATAATAACATATAATATTATTTTGTTTTGGAAAGTAACTGTCCCTACTATTAAAAAATGAATGCTGTTCAATTGACAAAAGCTCCATCTTTCGGGTGGTGCTCGTACTACATTCTAGGAATTAAGCCCTTTCAATGTTATACCTTGGCGAATATATATGTTAATACTTTGTAGAAAAATGTTGTTTTTATTACTGTGGATCGACATGACAAATTAACATTATGCCTACTAATACAAAAGTAATTAATATTTGAGAAGCGCTCTGTGAGCTAATTCGGAACTAATAGTACGTTTATAAATCGTTCTAAGAAAATACGTCAAATATGCTTACTTGACAAAACTATTTAGTGCGAACGCTCTCCAAACCTCTAAAACACTATACTAATACTTCTCACATAATTGGCTGCAGATATCAGCGATACACCTAAACGCCTTCGACACTTGGACTAGTTAAACCTTCACAAGTAAAGGTCCAAGAATATATATAGATAAACGTGTTTTACTCACTACGCAGAAATAGGGAGGAGATGAATAATTATTGAAAAAAAAAGACTACAAAGATATTGTCTATTGCAGAGAACCAATAAATTGTATTATATTAAAATATTGCACACGGCCCTACCTACCGCATGCATGACTATTGTGTTATTCATCAATAGCCTTCTTCACAGAATTAATCACAGGGCTACGCGTTCCACTATACTCGTAAAATGATAACTAATATGTATATTAACTCTTAGTATTCAGACTTTACGTTATATCGTGATATTACACTGGTTGCAGGTTCTCATAACAAAGCCAAATAAAGTCAACAATACAATTTTAACAAATAGAATGAGAGAACATCAGCGTAACCCCTTTAAAGTTTCTACTTTTTGCTGTTTGTTGTAAATAAAACAATACTGGGTTTAAATTATTTCAAGTCATATTTGTAATGTTATAAAATTGTCGAATACAGGAATGTTCAGCATATATATATATATATATATATATATTATTAATTTTACTGAAGTAACTAATATACTAAATATTTTCCACATAGAATCATATTAGCGATCACTTGGTTACCTCAAGGCCATCAAGTTGGTAAAGTAAGACATCCAAACATAAAATTCAGAAGCATTCTGGCAGCCTTAATAGATACACTATCTAACTATCTAACTCTAGAACTGGTAGAACGAAGACGCATTTGATCTGAAAATGCTGAAATTAATACGTTTATTAGCGCAATCAATAGGATTATATTTCACAAAAAATATGTAACTGGTGATAAGTGAAAAAATTGAATTATGTTTTGTGATATTCAGTGCTGCCAAAAAGGAAGGATCAACATTGCAACTAAAAGTTTTATCATTCTCAGCCCAAATGGAGCTTTTCATTATTCAAAAATGGAATACTCGTATATCGATATCTAGTCTAGTTCCAAGACGGTATTAATCATGGAACCAAAGTTTGTACATGGGCAAAAAATAATTATCTGTAGATGAACTAATTCTATTGTGCTCATATGACAGGACTTCTATGAATGTGGAAGGTCAATAATATAATGTAAACGGTCACTTTCGAAATTAAATTAATTAAATTGGGTTCGGAGTCCCGCGAGACAGTTAACGCATGCGTGGTCCTAAATATCATGACACTCAGTGTTTGATATGACGTCGGGATAGATGGTCGCGTCAGAACCATCCCTTAAAGTGAAATCGTGATTTTCAACTGAGAAAAGTTTTTGTCTCTGCTGTTATATGTTTTAATATTAAATACTAAACATAAAGTTATACACGCAAAGGTTTGTTTGAAATTCTTTTTTTACACTGTAGACACATAATTAATTATTAAATAACACAACGTCAATTATAACGACAAAAAACCTTTTTTTAACATTTACCACAATAACAAGTTATTAAATGATAATTAATTATTACACCAAACATACTATCCAGTAATGTTTTTTTCTGCTATTCGCGATAAACACTTTTTATAACGGTTTTTAACTATATATTTTTAAACATGCAATTGTAGTACTTTAACTATTTGTAAGAAGCGATTTTTTTCATAACATTCTTGATAATTTTATTATCATCGCTTTGCGAACCGTTTTATAGATTTTTATTTGAAAAAAAGGAAATTAATGTTTTGCCTGTATTAGAACTATGTACTTACAGGAGTGTATTGCTAGCTAACAATCACTACTCGCAATTAGGTAAGCTAAGAAATATTAAGCTACAAAGTATTGTAAAGATGATTAGGTTTTTGGTATTAGAATGTAAAGACATTTAATATATTATATAGTCTTAAATCTTGCTCTTGATTTGTTTATATATCAAAAACGTTTGCAGTCTTTAAAACTATATTTCATAATGTGAGCATGTCACTTTTTACCATGCGTTTGGAGCCTACCTAAGTGATAAGCGAATAATATATTTACTAATTATTTAATGAGTAATGATGCTAGAAAATTTTCTAGGTTTCAGGTTTCTTTAAATCTATATAAATTAATTGTTAGTAGGGAATTAACGATATAATTATTACCGGATATTCACATCACTTGTTTGCTTCACTTAGCTTGATTAGCGTAATCCGTTAATATGTATTCGATTTACCACTGGACTCGACTTTATGAAACCCACTAGAGTAAAGCGAATTGACTTTCAGTGTTAAAATTCCATAAATGTAATTAATTAAAATGACCAAGGTTTGTTAATACGAGAAAATCTTTACGTTATAACAAGCGTGCATTGATGTCATGGATATAATTAACTCATTAAAAATCAATAGCCGAGCTGTGAAATTAAGTATAAAAACACCTTAGTCGTGGATTATCATTTAATTATTAATAGCCAACGAACTGTCAGCAGTTGATTATGTGACAGAAATTAGTAAAGGTTTACTTGATTATTAGGTGGCGTTAAATCGAATGACATAATTATACAAAATGGTTGTATCGTTTTAATATTTCATATTAATATATCCCTTTTCAATTGAATACATTTCACACATGCATCGTTAGCATGGGAAAGTAGAAATGTGTTGTGAATAGGCGTCTCAAAGTGTTACGGAGTTTTAATAAATCTTTTTTTACGACGGTCGATTAAATAGACTCTGTTATTCTCACTTACTATTTTCTTGACGGTTGACTCTGCTATTGTATAGAGAAGATATCTGATAAATATAACACATACTCGTACACATACGACTATGTCATGCTGTACATAAAATACTTGCATCGCTGATTTGGTCGAATACAATTATTGTGTATTTATGACGAATGTCGCCGGATTTAGATCCCTACAAATATTTATAATAGAACACTATACCCTTTGAAGAATCATTAATACATTATATATATTTTTTTAATTCCAGTAGAACGTACTTACCGTTAATTTATTTACATTTTACTGTGCTAATTAATAATACTGGTACTAGTCACAAAAAATGCTTTCTTTAGGTAAGTCTTTAATTTAATATTTTATCAAAATAATATAATGATTTTATTATTTTTTCATCAATTTAATGTCTATATACATTGCGTCATCGTTTTGCAGAACTTTTGATACCAAATTTTTTTTTTACGTTTAAGACGTAATCAATGCAAAAATAAGAGGTTACAATGGAGACTTTGGACCGATTTTAATTTAATATCAATAGGCTAAACTCATTATGTTTTCTCTTACTTTATGACATTTTGTGACTATGTAAAAAACAATAAGAAAAGAAGTATGTACCTCTTTATGGATTATCATTTAATAATAAATAACCGATGAACTGTCAGTAGTTGAATATTATATGACAGAAATTAGTTAAGGTTTCCTTTATTATTAGGTAGCGTTAAATCAAATGGATATCTAGACATATACTAATGACATAATTGTACAAAATTGATGTAGCGATTTTAATATTTAAGTTTAATATATGGCACACATGAATCGTTAGCATGGGAAAATAGAAATCTGTTTGGATCGGAGCGACAAACCGTTGCACAGTTTTAATAAATATTTTTTTGCGACGAACGATTAAATAGACTCTGCTATTCTGATGAAGATTTTCTAACATACGAGTATATCATACTGTACATACAATACTTGCATCGCTGATTTGGTCAAATACAATGATTGTGTGTGTATATATATATATATATATATATATATATATATATATATATATATATATATATAGATAAAGAGATATATCTATATATATGATTAAATCGACTCTGATATTGTGTAGAGAACATGTCTAATGAAGATAACATACTAGTATGTCACCCTGTACATACAATACTTGCATCACTGATTTGGTCAAATACAATTATTGTGTGTATATATATATATATATATGTTTAAATCGACTCTGATATTGTGTAGAGAACATGTCTAATGAAGATAGCATATGAGTACGTCTCACTGTACATACAATACTTGCATCACTGATTTGGTCCAATACAATTATTGTGTATATATAAGTCGCATGCTACCGGGATTTAACTCTCTACAAATAGATATAATAGAACTACTTATTTTTAATGGCTAATGGCTCATAGGTGCGTTGCTGCATTTAGGTTCTACTAGTATAAAAAAAATAAAAATACTTAAACTAACGGTTAAAAACTACTAACTTTTTATTTATATTTTCATCAATTTAAAATTTCAAAACTAATAGGAGACTATAGAAATGAAGGTTTATATTACTTCGTTTATATATGCAATCAGTAATAGAACTTTTAGGAGATAGTTTTTGAGTCTTGGGAGTTAGTTTTTGAGTGTGCCCTCCAAGGCTACTACAAATTGAGATTTCTACAATTAAACACTCAAGTTAGTGGCAGAATATGTTTACTGTATAATCGTATTCGTAGGAGCTTGTTGATAGCCTGGCAGACGGCTCCAAAAAAAAAATTAAGCTAATAAGCATCTGTGTTAAAATCTGCCAATTTACACTATCTATACAAATGATATAGCGATGAAATTGTATTGGAGCATGGTTTCTTTATGAGCTGCGTGACAAAGTTATATGATATGGGTATGAGTTCAGAATATCCGTTTTCCAATGAAGCGGCGCGGCTATTGTCAAACATCACGATACAATTCTTTGTAGCACTAGTGAAATAAATCGATTCTTATAAAAATATTTCAACCGATATTACCATTTACAGTAAATGAGCGTTGTGTCATGATCATTTATAATCAAAAATAATTATCCTTTTCTTATAAAAACTACTACTACTAAACTAGTTACTAGGTAAATAACTAGGTACTAGTTACAGATTACGCATTTACGTCAGATGTATGAAAAAGTTTGTAATGTTAGCTTATTTTTTTTGGAGCCGTAAGGTAAGGTTAGGAATTTAAACAAAAAATCTTGTATGTTTTTATAATCATCGGAAAAATAAAAAAGCGTCAAATAGATCTATTGCTTCTTCATAAGCTCAAAAATTTATTACGCAAAAATTGTTAACAACCCTTATTCAAGTGAAAAAAAGCTTGGGAATGAGTCGCTCTAACTGCTGTGATAAGGAGATTTGTAAAAGTCATCACGCTTAAAACCTGATAGGTATATTGGAACCCTTTGAAAGATATAAGAAAGTTATTGACGTACACAAGTGATCGCTGATACTATGTGGAAAAGATATAAATAGATCTATTGGACAAGTCAGTGCCAAGGGTCAAACAAATAAAGCAATGCGAACCGATTGAAAAGATAGCTATATATACTTTGACGGTGGAGTCGTGTCTTTGTATGGACGTGAAGGCTCATTACTATATTGCTATATTATTTTATAACATCCGCAAAATATTTAAAAGTTTAAATAAAATATACCAATGTGCAAGCTATTGTATGGCCTCAGTTCACGCAACACAGTTGTGTTATCAGATCTTTGCATAATAGCGGTTTATCTACTCCACCCTAAGTCGATTTCAAAACGTTGAAATATTAGTAGCATTACTAAATTAAAGCTCACCAAGAGTAGAAGCTTTCGTCTCGTAGATTAAGCGTCACCTAACCAATGGCCGTGCGTTCATATCTCTGCGAAATAATGAACAGTGAAAGCTATGTGCGAATGCCGGCAAATAACCCGAATAGAAATTCAATGAGGCATGCCTCATAATGTTTTGTTGTATAACTGTGTTATTAAAGCTATGATGATGTACAGAATGACTTCAATTATCAAATTTAACCACGATTTTTTTTATTTATATGCGATGCCTACCTATGGACATGTGTCACATATGTGGCATGTGCAAGTAGATTTATAGGCGTGTAGCTTCAAGGGAGAGGTTTCGTTTTGTTAATATTAATCCCTATTAACCCCGTCTTTAAAAAGGAATGGTTCGTAGATCAGGTTGCCGCTTCGGCCACGTGTTACATTGTTTTCGATGAATCGAAAATTTGCTCGTTTATATGTATGTATGTATTTTTATTAAAGTTATTCGACTTTCAACGAATAGTTTTCTACCAAACTAATTTCCAAATTTGTAAAAGTGTAATAAACATTAATTGAAAAAAATAAACGAACGGACTCTTGAGTTTTTTCGGAATTATTGAGTTTAAATAATAGCATGCTATATACAGCAAATTAGTTTTGCCAGCGTAAAGGAGATGTAAAAAAATAATAAATCCATGTGCAAAGGCTGTAACGTTATCGTGAATTTAATATAGAGTGAAATATGGCTCACTTGTTTACGCTTTGATATTATCAAATAGACTTAAACATTTTAATCCGATTTATTACGAATGTACGTTAACGAACGATAGTTTGTGATTATTAAGTCTCTGGACAAATTATAACAAATTTATATGGTATAAAAAGTTCACGTGAGATGTTAGTAGCTACACACCATCAAAACTGCTCAATCGATTCTATCGATCACAAAATTCAGGATTTGTTTGTGAAAAGAGGCAAAAGTAGTTAAAATCGCATGGCACGAACATAAACATAAATATAAATAATGTTTGGCGTAAATGGAACGGCTGAATCTAAAATCAGATAATTTAAAAGTGAAGTATAAAAATATTTTCCTGATGAAACATGTTTTTCCCGCGAAAATCAATTTGCTTGAAAAATAAGTGGGATGTTTACCAAGAGATATTGCTTCTGTAAAAATTACACAGTTTCAACACACGTCGGATCAATATATAAACATAACTAATTAATTTTAGTTTGAATAAGTCTTATTCTTGCTGCTTTCCCAATCGCCATAGGCAATCTTTTCCATTCTGATTTTTCTTGAGCCATTCTGTTCCACATTGCTACCACTTCTCATCGTCCCAGTTTGAATAACAAAACTTTATGGTATAATAAATTATTATCTAGCCTTGGAAAAATAATCTTAGTTTGAAACTGTCTACACAAAGGGCATACTACCCTGGGGCATTCTCAGCATGATTTTATAAAAAAAATGCTTTCGCTAATGTTTATTGGTTTTTCAAATTGACAATATACCATTCCATAAATAATAATGATATTGCAATAACATCAGGTAGCCCTCGGATAGCATTTGTTTCTTGAGTCATTTTGTTGTTTTTAATAAATGTTAGTTCAGCCTAATATACGTTTCTAACCCATGAATGTTATACGCATCTGACGTTCTCGTTTTCGCTTACATTGTAAGAGTACAAAAAAAGATAAGCATCTCTTGGTACGCATTTAACCGCGTGTGTGACTTGCCGACTTGAGAAAAACACGCCTCAGCTACGAGTATCGAACTAAAACTTTAGTGCAAAAGGAAAAGCTTTTAGTTTTACTAATATAATCTGAAATATTGTTTAAATAACATATTATTAACCTTGGTAGCACACAATACTCTTATCAGTACCGAACCATGAGGTTATTGTTCGATTAAGGCGTACATTTTATAATGTAAATAAAACTTGACATTTTTTTTGTTATATACAGCCATCTTTGTGTTTATATATTGAGTATTTACTACAAACGATCAGGAATTAATGCGTAAATATTACATACATTTATTATATATATTATACATATGAATAAATGTTACTTCTATAAGTGCAATATAATGGTACAGCGAAAATACGATCGTTTAGGTAAGGTTACTTTCCTATTGAGACATGATGCCGTATCGTATAAAAGGCACATTTTGCGTGAGTTGCGACTAATTTTGTTACCAAAAAAGGAGTTACAAACACGGCGCATGTTTCAAACCAATTTTTGACGACCGTTACTCGTGTATCACAAAGATTTTGATACATCCATCATTTGATACAATCCGGTATCACCCTCATGGCTTTGACGCGTTGGATATATAGTGTATTCTAACTATATATATCTATTCTAACTGTTTAAAGATCAGGCCCCTAGAACCCTTTAATCTTATATTTGGACTAAATAGCCGTATTATTTATACTGATTCAGTTGACTTCGGCGCCAAATAGTCTCGACTAGTAGGCGGCACTCCTTGTGTATCCTTTTATGAAATTTTAACAATGCAAATTGATTTTTATAACCACTAGCATATGTAATATTTTCCTTTAAAATATCGTATATGGTACTGTTCTTTTTCGTTATTTTTATCTAACTACAAAGCTTTGTTTTTTCAATAGACTTTGCTACTTCTACTTTTAGAAGAATATACTGTCTTATTTGTGTCGGTACATTAGGTTTATTGTAAAAACATGAAGCAAATTGAAAAAATTACCTATTAATACAGTTATTTTCATTTAAAATTTTTACATATACATTTTCCATAAATACAAAGTTATTGAGGTGTTTCTTAGTCCCATACTGAATGAAAATAGAACAGACAACTATTTGGCATCGCGGAATTATTAAATTATGTCAAATTAAAGTCTATTTAAATTATTCCGGAGTTCGGAATTTATTATTTATTTCATATTGCCCTATGTTATGTGTGATGTACGTTGGTGTTGAAAATTATAAATACAAAGTCCATGCGATAGTGTTAGATTAGTTATCTTGATCATTAAACAACATTAGAAATACAGTTTTGTGCTAATTTTACAGTCCCAAAAATTGATCAAGCGCTTGAATCAATCAATCGTGAAATACATTATCTTGCTACGCATTATCGGCAGACATGCTAAATATAAATTCAATTATATAATGGTACAAATACGTCGCGAAAAAGCATGCTTAATACCTGTAGGTCCATACGAATACCTAGATTCTGTGATAGTTACTGTAATTTCTAAAAAAAATCTGGAACGGAACAAACATTATACTATTGTATATTGAAACTGTGGTTTCAAGTATATAAACTGTAAATGGTTTTTCGTTATATTTAGTGAAGTTATTCGAGAATATTATTTAATCAAATTTTCTATAGGTTAAGGAAATTCATATTTTATATAGTACTAGTAAAGCATTATGTTTGTGCATAAAAACGATACAATACGTTTACGGTGAGGTTAGGCAACACCTAAATAGTTTAACGGTACGCAAGATCCGGTTTATTTGATAATGTGGTCTCCCGTTTCACTGTATTGACGTTGAAGATCTTTTTAAATGGTTTCTTTTAGTGGCTGTGCATTTTATAAGCCAATTCAAATTTGGGTTGCAAAGTCAAACAAATATACCATTGTTGTACGTGTGATAGGATTTACCTAGAGCGTCAAAGTTATTTCGCTCAAAGGAGAACCACGATATTGAATTTGACGTGCACGGTAATTAATTTAGAGCTCTCATTAATACAAAATTAATATGCATTTGCTTATACAATCACAGACATAAGGCATCTCGCTAAATTAATCATAACTTCGTATGTATGCTCTAATTGGTACAAACTAGTGCCCCACCATCCAAAGGGGGGACAAAAATATTTCCAAATATTTCTAGACTGAATAGAAGACAGGCGACCCCAAACATTTTTGACGACGCATGTGGCTGAAGCACTTCGAGTGTGATTATTTTAAATCAATATATGAATTAACTTTATAAATTAAAAGTTAATTCTGCTACTTTGTTCCCGTAGCTCTAAGTATCGGCAATATTAATAAGACTCAAGATTTCAATACAACGTTGTAAAATAAGTCATTTTGCATACTTTGAAAATTAATTTTGAATGAAAATAAGCGCGAGATTATTTGTTTAGTGAAATGTTTATTTTAACGCAACATTGTTAACGCTAATGATAAGTATTAGTAACAAGTGAAAAGGTCAGTGCTTTTGTGGAAGTGATGGTGTTGCTGGTGGTCCAACATGCAGATGATATTAGCAGCTGGTGGAGGGTGAGTTCAGTATTTAATTTTAATACAGTAATCAAATAGTTTCGTATTTTTACCATATGCGATACGGAAATACTTATTTTAATTAGTATATGTTATTTAGGAAAAAAAATACGTACGTCGCATTGGAGATGATGTGCAAGTTAATTTAATTGTGTAGTATATAATACATCCCATAAATGTCTGATGTCGGTAACTGTTTTTTTTATTATATTGAAATGTTGCTTAATAAACTTTTGTGTATAGGCTCAACTAGCGATAGCTTTAATGGCACTCAAGTGCCATCTGGTGTATTTTATCAAAAGTTCTCAGTAAAAGCTTTGAAGCTTTCTTCTTATTGAATATACTGCCACCTAGTGTTGAATGTTCCGCTTTCTTAGTTGAACATTTCCTCATCGGAAAGATGCAGCTTTGTAGCGAGACAACGTTTTGGTATTGTGCCTAATAACAGGTGTCGCTTCTACCGGTATCATGAAAGAATATTCAAATTTTGAGTATACTTCTTGGTGCGACAACTTGACGATTGAAATTTCATACTAACTAAAACTGCTAGAGGTCACTGTTTTGATAGAGATTTTATGGACTTGTCTATTTGAAATATATCAAATAAATGTCTATTTATATGTTTTGAGCCGTGGAACGGCGTCATCTGCTTGAACGTTATGGAATATTTTTCAGTAATATATGCTTAATAAGACCATCCGGCACTCGCTAGGTGGCGATATTTTCACTTATCAAAAGCACAACAGATGACGCTAGCTAGCCCAAAGCTTCATACTACAGCTTATGTAGTTACATGACGTCAATGAATTCAAGGATTTCTGCGGGATTGTCATTGAATTTCAGCGAATAACTTACTTTTGACAAAGCTTAGTGTTATATATTTAACAGATTTATTTCATTAATACGCGTCATGTTATAAACATGACATATTGCATCTAAAACAAGTGGTATGCGCTTACGAAAGCACAATATTAAAATTAAGGTGAGAGATAAAGGGTGGGTAACATTCTTTTATTAACGAATCACTTTGAATTAAAGTGTTATTTGCCGCCTATAGACATCTGTAACGAAAGCTTATCGGTCCTTAAGTGAAAGCTGGTGCATACATAAAAAATAGATAATGAACAGAGGAAATAATTAAATCTAGCCCACAAAAAGCATGGAACTGCCTATAAAATAACTAATAAATCAATTTAATACTAAATTACTTTGATAAGTTTATACATGTTTGGGATAACGGTTATCATTGTCACTGTTATTTAACGATTTTTTTGTTTCAGGTAAGAATTGTAGTTCGATAATAAAATATTGAACTTTAAGGTAAGTGTAATTAAGTATATTTTTCCCTATATAAGCTTGCCTTAACTGAAATATATTATTATATTAACTGAATTATTTTTAAACTTGTCTAAAAAGCTCTAGTCTTGAATAATCTTTCTACGCATTAATCATTTAATCTTCCTTTTATATTACATAATGTCATTTCAAATAGGCTGATGTAATTTATACCAAAGCAAGAATTTATTTAGATGTTAAGATCTATCAATTTATATACATATCATCGCGATGTCCGTCGTCCACCATCAAATTGTGGATAGCTGCCCATCAAGGTGTATCCAAACCAATACGACCTAGGGTATTATAAAAGGCCGGCAACGTACCTTTCTGACATGCCAATATTATTTGAAAAATATATTTGTTACATTTACGCTACATTAAAAAATCGAATAAACTGCAAATAGGTCCTTATTTACATATAATAATTTTCATTAACACGTTTAGCAATAAAAAAAACACAGGTGTCCAAAACTATATATAATAATTTGAAGAAAAACGATATGAAAGGTATCTATCTCTTTTACAGTACCGCCCACCGGACTCAAAACAGAATAATTACATAAGCTTTCCGATTTTTCTTAGTTACAGATTTAATACAATTTTAAATGTTGGTATGTGTTGAATGTGTACTTTATATTTCGTTTCGTATCGTATGATGTGCGCAATGAACGAAATCCCTGTGATTTTATATTAGGAATAACGTTAATTTGTTATTACATAACGAGCCTTCATCGCTACACTCAAACATTGTTTCTAGGTTTTTGTTAACGATTATAGGTTTGGAAGCCAATTGTGAAATAAAATTCTTGAATTCGAATTGGTATCGGACGCTTCTTGTATCGTTCGCGTCGTTACCACTGCCCGTTTTTGACGTACTAATAACAAATGTATAATTTCAGTTTTAATGTAATTTTTGTTCCAAACATAGTTGAAGAACTAAGTGTGTCATGAATATAGAATATGTGACGTACAGAGAAATTCAGCTTCATCACAAGACATATTTTTGAATAATATAAATAAAATTTGTTTCGTTTGTTTAGTACAATGGGAACAATCCTTATTTATGTTATTTGAAAATAATAAAATTCACAGATCATCATTTCCAAATAATAGGACACTTGAACAATGTCATGGAATTGTCAACAGGGAAAGTTAAGACGTGTGTTGGTGTTTGATGCTTTCTGTATCGTGTTGCCAATGCCCATCTTTGTCTAAAGCATATATATAAAGCAAGCTTTATATGTAATTTTTATCCCAAACATTGTTTAGGAACTAAATGTGTCATGAAAATATAACATGCGACGAACAGAGAAGTTCAGATTCATCACAAGATATGTTTTTGAATAATATAAATAACATTTGTTACATTTTTTTATTTCTATGGTAACAATCGTTATTTATGTTATTTGAAAATAATAAAATTCACATACCATCATTGCCTAATAAAAAGCCACTTCGACAAGGTATTGTTACCGTTGACGGTTAAGACGTGTATTGTTGTTTGATGCTTTCTGTATCGTCGTTAGCATTGCCCGTCTTTGACGGGTAATAGCAGTGGTTGTCGACATGCTGCAAACAAAATGTATAATTTTAGCTTTTTGTATTTTTTGTCCCAAACATTGGTTATGAAATAATTGTGTCATGAATATAGAACATGCGACGTACAGAGAAATTTAGCTGCATCACAATATATATTTGAGAATAATATAAATAACTTTTGTTTCGTTTGTTTTTACAAAGGAAACGACCGTTATTTATGTTATTTGAAAATAATAAAATTCACAGATCATCTTTTCCAATTTGAAGGCCACTCGAACAATGACAAGGATTTGTTGCCGGGCAAGGTAAGGACAAGTATTGGCGTTTGATGCTTTTTGTAACGTCGATGCCTTTGGTTGTCCGTATCTTCGTCGGATACTCGCAATAGCATTGTTGGCATTATGGTACGTGCAAAATGTGTTATTTTCTATCAGCTTTCATGTCTTTTTTAATCAAACATTATATGTAATCTAATATGACATCGTTGTAGAATCTTCACCAAGCAGAGTAGTGAAGTGTAAACGTTATAAAAATCTTGTATTGTGTAATTACATATATATATATAATATTAATCATCTGGTAATTTTCAGTTAATCTTGTAAAATACTACAAATATATACATTAAATTTTACAATAAAATAACGTAATAAAATATTTAATTATGTCATTGTAATTATTAAGTCTGTAAAACGTGGCAAGTGGGTGGTATATGTGTTTTCCTTTTCACTTATCATTTTAGATTGTAGTATTGTCGTCGCTACTGTATAGTAGATTAACGTTCAACCGCGGTGCAGTGTGGATACTGTCATATTTATGCACACTGATCTCGGTGGAAGAATGTTGATCTAGAGCATCCACAAGAATATTATTATATCGTTACTATCAAGGTGGTTACTGTCTAATAAAGTTTTTATGCAAGTGCAAATTTTTGTTATCAAAATTTGATGCTTACTGGAAACTTCTATGGTCATGTTACACAGCAAGTATCATTACTATCAGCACAAATATATATTTGGTTCCATAATCAATTTCAATAATTTGATGATTGTTTAAATACCATTATATATATAGATAGTAGAATAAGTGTTATTAATAGTTATCTGTAATCATAGTGTAGCGGAAAATGCCTGCAAAAATGTATTTAAAGAACACCAAATCACTTTCACAGCTTAAATTCATCATTTTGTAAAGCAGTGTCTCAAGAAAGTCATAGTTCATTCTTATTGCTACTAAAGCCCTGACCCTACTTGACATCATGTAAGAACATAAGCACTGGCTCGGCGCCAGGATTCGCTTCTATTGCGCATGCATCTGTGTGTGAAAGCAATATGTCCGGAGAATGCTCGCTTGATTAAACTGTCTTAATGTTGTAATGTTAATCTATCAATTATTCTTATTATCATCTATCTATCTATTATTTACCAATAATTAATCGACTATAACTTTTTTTATGAAATTCTCTTGATCATTATGTTGATTTTATGAAAAAAAAATCTAAATTTCTTTTTATGCATGTTAAGATGAAAGAGGCCACAACACAAGCCGTAGTGTAGGCCTCAACGATGCATGTTTTTTTGTGTATGTATCTAATCTTTAGAAATAAATAATAAAAAAGATCTAGTACATTCGTGTTCAATTTTAATTGTTTATCCGGCACTCTCCATAACTGAAACTAGTTCTGATATTCTGGAAAGTATCCTTTCAAGTCCTCAAACAATTAATGTAGGATCACCTTCCTGCGAAATTTAGTGCACCTTGTTTGAAATATTACATTACGTAAAATACTGAACGCTAGTGAATTACATAGAGTAAAACCGCTGCTAATACCCGGCTTTCGGCTTCCTCGATTTGCAACACAAAATTAATGTTCTCAATTTGAGCCAATCAGATTTGCGCTTTAAACACAGCTAAATAATAATTTATTTTAATGTTGCTGTCAATTGTAAGAATTCTGTGCATTTATATCGACATTTTTTTTTCAGTCAAAGTTATTATAACGCAATCTCTGCTACGTTTTTCTTTTTCCACAGAGTAAAATTTATAAGTATTTATAATATCCAACATTTAACTAGGACAGAAGAAGAATTCAATTTCGTTATTTGAAACAATGCCTTTTATCATATATTTTGTAGAAAAAGTCTGATCATCCATATTTCCCTGCAGATCTGGTGGAATAAAATCGTTAGAGTACATCCGCGAACAGTATCGTATGACGATGAGCTTAAAAGCATCCTTAAGCTACATGCACTCCGGCTATCTTTAGGAAAATAACAATTCTATATAACTTTTATACATTTCATACATAAAATAGTATCAGCGTCCACTCGTGTACCGATATATGCTTCTTGATAGAAGCGTGAAGCTCAATCCAACATTAGGGATCAATGATCCTACCGATAAATAAAATATAATACGTCGTCATGAAAATTATTATTTATTTAATTCAGTTATTATTAAAACGAAATCAAATTTTCCATACATTTAACATCAATAAAAAAATAACATTTAACCAAAAGCCCACGGCAGAATATTGTGAAAGCTTATTTCCGGAAATTAATTATGTTCCTAAAAATATCATCATATTACTCTTAGAACATGAAAATTAACATCATTCTCGACAATTCATCTATTATTTTTTTAAGATCCAGCCTTAAGTAGGCCACGGCCTTAATTAAGATGAGTGTTGTTTAAGATTATCTGGATTAAAACTAAAGCTGAATTTCGGTGAAAGAGCAACGCGGTCGTCTTTAATTTAGCTGCATATTCACGGTAACTGAAACCTAGTTGTTTATCTAGTAAGCTCGTTTCACAGAGATTGAGTGTGGGTACTACTGTATTTTATTATTTCTCATTGGGGTTTTGTGTTGGTAAATGCAGACTGTAAGGCGTGGCGTTTATAAACATAGACGTATAAACATAAATGAAACAATACGTTACATCTGACAAGCACGTCTCATGTCTACTACGTGGAATGAACAAAAAATGGATGTATGTTTGTGCTTCCAGGACTCCATTGTGTCCATGTTTGTCGGAAATAGATTTTCAAAAGTTCGTCGCCATGACAACAGGATTTCTCACTCCAAACCGTTACGACTGACGTTAATACTTTCTGTTAAAACTTTCGCTGCTAGTGCTATTGATTATTAAAAGTATGATACATTATTATATGATCGTTGCTGAAATGGAAAACTTCTAAAAACTAAAACTACTAAATACTCAAAAGCAATACTTAGCCAGTTGTCCGTCACGTTATTTCCGAACCGATACGACTTAGGAACCTTCAAGAAGCGAGCGCACCAATTAAAGGCATCCACGAGCCTCCAACTATGTTCATGTTTAGGGGCGCCTTCAGCTTGTGCCTGAGTTTAGCCTTGTGCTCTTCTATATAAAAAACAGTCTTTTAATACTTAATTAGTATAACGTTACTTAAACTCTTGACTCTTTGTATATTTAAAAAAAAATGAGAAATAAACAGTGTCTAATAACGGGTTTTAAGAAAACATATAGTAATTATTAGACAGATTTATTCTTTATAAATGAAATTATTCTTACAAATTATTTGCATAGCACTCTCCTTTGTGCGGTGAGAATATTAGAATAAATAACTTAACTGTAGAGTTACTCTAATTATAGAAACTGATTGTTTTAATTAAAGGAATGAGTAAAAGTGAATGACAAACATTTATTACTAAACTCACAGACGTTCCCACGTTACCGTTCGCTCATCGATTCTCGTAACAGTGGGGCAAAATTAAATAAATGCACTGTAATTTCGGAATTATCGAATAATTTGTATCTCAAATGGGATTATTACATGTATATATGATTTATAGTACAAATGCATAACTCCTTAAAGAAAAGTAACAGATAACAGCGTTATCCCATTGTAAAGCCGATATCAAATATAAAAAGGAGCAGTTTTCAGTATTTTCAATATTATGAGGTTAATTAATTACTACGTTCTAAATTGAGGACGATGTATAATATCTCAATAATTTAATTTTATTCGGATTAAAACATTCGAAGCAAATGGAAATTACAACCACGGCATAGGCAAACCGCTGCGCGGTTGAAATACCTGTTAAAATAAGGACAATATATGTGTTAATTTTTGTGAAATTTGTAAAAAGCAAAGCAGTTATCTAAAATAGGATAAATCTTTTAGTAAAACACAGTTTTATTTGCATTATGCAGATATTTCTCTAAGAGATATGTATAAATAATAATATTAATTTATAACGTTTCTTTTTATCTTATTAGGGACTTATTGGTACTTAAATAAATAAATGGTAGACCCAGCGAATTTTGTATTTACATTGCGAGACGAATTATCATTTTTTTTGACGAACTTGGGTATATTCAGTTTGACACAGAATTGACGTCAGTAGACCGCAGATGTTTTGATCAAACAATTAGAACAGAATTTTGAATTACATGAAGCTAACGTTGAATGTAGATAAGATTGACATGAACATAAAGTAACTAGATGGGTCACAAAATTGTCAATAACCAGTCGATGTGCATAGATGTCGCGTAGAACTATAGAATATTTTGATTCATAAGTATAAAATTATAGACTTTGTAACATAATGGCACAACTTTTACACCAATGTTTTGTAATTTTCCAATACGTTCTATGTAAACTTATGTTTTTGTTATACCGTTAGTGCAAACGAATTTACGGAATACTTGCAAAGTTTTTGTTTTAGAAATATTGGTGTGTTTGACCCATACAAAATAACAAATCTTTAACTTTTAACTTGCTTAACAAAATTATTTTTCAGTCATATATTGTGTGTTTTTAAGCTAAAACACAGATTTACTAAATGAGTTTTGGTTCTATAATAATATCTTGATAGTCACAGACGTAATTGTAGTGACGTCATTAACATAATTTACTAACAACACCTTCTTTGATGTAACGAAAACAATTATTATAATAAACCTTTTTATAATTAGTTTCTTTATTAGTTGTAACATTCAGTTATCGTTATTCTTTTGTTTGATTTATTAAAATGCCTATCCAGCAAACCTATTTTCGTGATCGCACGACAGACGGTGGGTTTCGTCCGCAGTAGCACTGCACCAAATGCGGAAAAACTAGGGTTGCGAGCGAATAATACTGTGAATTGGAATTAAAAACCGTTGCAATATCACTGCTTTTTCTATTTTTGTTCAGATATGACACGGCTAGGCTTTAGTTACATTTTTGGTCTGTAAATGCTTTGTGGTTAATAGTTTGGTGTTGGAAGTTCGTAAAAATATTCGGATATATAAAATTGGTTAGGAATGGTATAATTTATATTTTATCTACGTTTTATTCTGTTTGAATTGAATACGCTGAACCTACTTTACCAAGTAACAAAGGAAGTTGATACAGTACTGTAAGGGCTTATTCTTAACATTGAATGGTCTTAAATGTCGTGAAAGGAGACACATATTACTTTATATCTTTTGTGTCGGGATTAGTATATTTTAAAGATGGTTCATGTTTAGTAACTGAGCGCTTAAGAGAAACTGTGACAACAGTATTACTGGAAGACTAGAAAAATATAAAGAATATTATCTAATTATTGAAATGTCTTTGCCTAGTAAAACATAAAAGCGAATGCGAGGCAACGTATGAAATGTTTTTGTATTAGTGAATGTGTGCGAGAGAGAGAGGGATAGTGTGCGTGACTATTCTGGTGTACTCGATACAAATCGGATTTAGGGTGATATTAACAACATATTAGGAATTAAATTTGTGTCTTCAATACAATTATGTTCATTATTTTTTTAATGTGCGTGATCAGTTTCTATAATAACTTACTTTAAACTTTCTTTACGCTAAAAGTGTGGATCATCCTTCAAAAATACAATGCATCAATGGGATTGGAACCCGTAAACTTCATACGTTAGCGCCATCAGTGTTCATATTATATTCGAATCTAATAAATTTATATCCGTCTAATTTTTTTTAGGTAAATCATTTGGTATATCTGGTTTAATTTTAATAAGTAAGTTCTGATGCGTACATAAAACAATATGTAACAATAGGCTTTAAAACGTTGTTTTGTAGGACAATATTTAACACTTTTTAAAAGTATATCGGTCCTAATAAAAAATATAATTGAAATACTTGAACATGAGGTATTTTAAACAGAATTTTGCAGACATCAATCAATATAAAATGTGTAATGAGCTTACATAAAGCACTTGAAAACCGCGAACGCCTGCTTCAAAGTCACGTAGCTAGAGTAATTCCTCTAACAATTCTAACATTGAATGCAACCACGTCACACCACGAAGTGCCATTTTCGTTTGGGCTATTTGGATTTGAAAATATATTCTTGATATGGACTAATAATTTTCATATATGATCTGAGTTCTGAGTTGCGGAGAAACATATGTGAAATATCTTCTCTTAATTAAAATTTTATACTCATGCATTAACAATGTAACAAACAATTACTGAATTTAATATTTTCTTCAATTTTATGTTCGTAATACGCGTACGATGACTATGAGTGATCAATGATTAAATAGTTTCCCAAAATATAAGCAATATTTATTGTAGGCTAATAGTGTTGTTTAAAATTAATATTGAAATTTGAAAATCGTTCTTTGTACGTATAAAATTATGCTTGAACGCTGAGATTTAAAGTGAACGCTTGAAAGACTAGCGATGCTGTTCGCCAACCACAATCAACTGGACCGTACAGTAATTTCATTTTCCATATACCCCTTATATCACTTTGTAACATGAATGTTCTGTCCATAGTTTATGAATCCACAAAAAAACATTTCTACAGAACATAACCTATTTTTCGCGTTAACGAAGCTTCACCGGCTCACAAAGCATAGTGGTCTTCATTGTCAGACCAACGAGTGACTCTTTACAAATGAGCAAATAGATTCCATTAGGCAGTTGATTCGTAAACGAAACTTTGTCCGGCTAGTTAACGAGTTCGCTTACAACAGTTTTAATTACCGGCTCGTGCTCAGAGTTGCCGAGTCACTGTTCTAACCACAAAACATCTGAAAGGTGTCTAGGTCATGTTTAGCAATTAGGAAAGGTGTTATGTATTTATGACTTGTTAGATTAGTTCAATTAAATACGATGCATTGAGTTAAGATTAATAAGTTATTTTATTATTGAAAATATTAAGCACCAACTTGACCATATGCTAACACAATTACGCTACTGGTTATAATATTAATGAAATTTCCGGCATGGAATGTTAAATTGTTATTGAAAACCAGACAATTTGAATATTTGATTGATAAAATTTAATAACAGGCTTTATAAATCGTTAACATCATATTATAGTTTATTAAGATTTAATTAGTTTCCTATTTATATAAAACCCTATTTTACTGAATAGGCACATAACACGCTTACAAGACTCATTTAGATTTTTAGAGTTGGGTTTAGGTGTCTTCAACCATTGTGGTTAGGAACTATCAAAATATATATTATTATAAAATTCTTTCCTCATTTAAAAATGGAATATCTTTCTGAACAGTGTTATAGTAGTAATTAGTATGTAATGTATTATTTAAAATCTTAATTAAATGTCAGTTGTGGCGTTGTTGAAATATATAATAAAACTATTGAAGGTCCATATAAATTTGACTAATTTTGTTTCCGATAAGACAGCAGGCTAGAAGTAGACCATAATAAAAGTCATTTGGGCAGGTGGCCAAAACGATGCCGTTGAGCTTCGAAACTTCACACTTTATATTGTTATCTATCGCTCAGAAATAGGTCGAACCATCAATAGATATAGGACAACCTTTTTTAATCCTAAGCTTGTTTGAATATTAATTTACTAATAATAATCATGTGTTGCAATTACTGTGTGGATACTATTAAAAGCTTTACCGATATTCGTGCTTTTTATGGTCTGCTAATGTATGTTCACGTTTTATACTCGATGAGTGGCAATCTCATAGACGATTGATTATGTGATAAACAAAATAAACAGGTGCACTCAAATAAAACTGCTCCTTGTAGTTGAGTGAACTAATTCTGCCTTACAAGGGCAATTGCGACCCTCATACCACGATCGAGGGCCAGATATGGGAGACTAAAAATGCGCTTTAAATAAAATAAATATGTGATATCATCTATTTGGTCCGAATAATTGTATCACAAAGATGTATCACAAAAACCTATGTTGAGAGTGCAACCTATTAAAAAAATTAAAATCGCTAAATACTTCATTCATATTTTTTTTTATAAAATCAAAAACCAGCTTATTTATTGCCTCTTATCTCTTTGCCGGATCATCTAGTTTATTTAAAAACTAAAATAATCGAAATATCTCTATTGTTAAATATATATATTAAATGAGATGATGGAAATTCCTGTCAGCCAATTTCCTCCATTTTTTTAATTAAAGGTATTTTTGCGTAGGTCAAGCGTTGAAAATCATTAAAGTGAAACGAGACTCTTCCCCTCAATATGTTTTATTTTTATAGCTCTGTCTGACTTCCTGCTTGCATACTATTTTTCTCCTTTGTGTTATTTACATCGTGTAAATAACTGACGTCAATACACTAATTTCGAATATAATACAATAATAAAATATAGCAAATAATGTATATAAATATGACGTTAACCATTTATTCTGTATAAAGCGGTTAAAATTAAACCAATTCATCATGTCACGTACGTATACTTTCTGAAGCGTTCGGACACTGATGCTACAGCTTTTACGTGAAAAATGAAAATGAAAAATCTTTCATTTTTAACACAAATAGTTAATAATCTACAAGGAATATTTATTTTATGACTTTCATAGTTAGATTAGAAAATAAAAGAAGAAAGAAAATAGATTATTATTAAGCAACTAGCTTTCCGCCCGCGGCTTCGCCCACTTGTGATTTGGTTAAGTATATAGCGTTTCTTAATGATCTCGACAGGGCTTTCTTTCATGGGCTAAAACTTGTTACAATTGGAATTATATATAATTATGTGTTATTCAGGGATGATGTAGCTTTACAGGATCCGATGATTCAGGGAAATCGAGGGCAACTTTACTTTTCTGCAAATTTTATATTCTGATAGTCATCTTCTTATGTGGATGAGGTGATGATGGAAGGTAAAACTCCTCAGCGTTAAAAGAAAATTCTTACGAAGTTATGAGTACGACATACGTACTTGTAAGGTTATTAGTTTGACCGAATAATAAAACGTAAACCTCATTACATTAAGGATGTAGGTGGAAAAATGGATGCGGACAAATGACAAACGTCTCTTCACTCGTTTCCTTTTACTTGTTTGTATGGGTAGTGTTAACTCAAAATAATCATAGGGTAAAACGTTAATGAAAGTTTGAACTGCATGGTAGTCATTACACAATGGAGCATCTTAATACCGCGTTCTATTGGATTGGATTGGATATTTAGCCTAAGTAGAAATTCTTTTAAAAAAAACTAAGACTCAACCTTGCACACTCACTCACACAGCAACACCATTGCGCACACTGATACACACTCACACACTAAAATGTTCGTACTACACATAGTTCCACTTGTTCATGTGTATAGATATATATATATATATATTCTGTTCGTGTTTGTTTATTCTGATCTTAGATTCTATTTCCGGTTCTATGTTTAACCATACTTTGGCTTTTTTTTATTGTGTAAACTTTTTTTAATAAGCTGTATAGGTTTAAGAAATAAAAAAATAAAATAAATCTAGGTTGATGACGAATTTTAGCAACGCCATCTATCGAGCACATTGTTTAACAATTCAACCGCGCCCGCGCGCACTGCGATATTTGTTATTTTTGTTACCTCTCATAAGTTTTAATAATAAGATTAACTTATATTAGAACATATTTAACAATATATAATCATACAATATAAGTGTTTAAGAAATTTGAAGCAGTGGTTGAAGTAAATTTTCAATTGACCATAACTTCTTTTTCCCTTAACGGATTTTGACGAAATAAACTTTTGACAACGCTTCCAATTTTATGTAATCCAACTGTGAAAACCACCTGTCTCCTATTGGCTGTCATCTTTTATCTGTCATCTGTCATCTGTCATCTGTCATCTGTCATCTGTCATCTGTCATCTGTCATCTGTTATCTGTCATCTGTCATCTGTCATCTGTCATCTGTCATCTGTCATCTGTCATCTGTCATCTGTCATCTATCATCTGTCATCTGTCATCTGTCATCTGTCATCTGTCATCTGTCATCTGTCATCTGTCATCTGTCATCTGTCATCTGTCATCTGTCATCTGTCATCTGTCATCTGTCATCTGTCATCTGTCATCTGTCATCTGTCATCTGTCATCTGTCATCTGTCATCTGTCATCTGTCATCTGTCATCTGTCATCTGTCATCTGTCATCTGTCATCTGTCATCTGTCATCTGTCATCTGTCATCTGTCATCTGTCATCTGTCATCTGTCATCTGTCATCTGTCATCTGTCATCTGTCATCTTTCATCTGTCATCTGTCATCTGTCATCTGTCATCTGTCATCTGTCATCTGTCATCTGTCATCTGTCATCTGTCATCTGTCATCTGTCATCTGTCATCTGTCATCTGTCATCTGTCATCTGTCATCTGTCATCTGTCATCTGTCATCTATCATCTGTCATCTGTCATCTGTCATCTGTCATCTGTCATCTGTCATCTGTCATCTGTCATCTGTCATCTGTCATCTGTCATCTGTCATCTGTCATCTGTCATCTGTCATCTGTCATCTGTCATCTGTCATCTGTCATCTGTCATCTGTCATCTGTCATCTGTCATCTGTCATCTGTCATCTGTCATCTGTCATCTGTCATCTGTCAGCTGTCATCTGTCATCTGTCATCTGTCATCTGTCATCTGTCATCTGTCATCTGTCATCTGTCATCTATCATCTGTCATCTGTCATCTGTCATCTGTCATCTGTCATCTGTCATCTGTCATCTGTCATCTGTCATCTGTCATCTGTCATCTGTCATCTGTCATCTGTCATCTGTCATCTGTCATCTGTCATCTGTCATCTGTCATCTGTCATCTGTCATCTGTCATCTGTCATCTGTCATCTGTCATCTGTCTTCTGTCATATGAAATTTGTCTCCTTTCATTTGTCATCTGTCTCTTGTCATAAGTTAAAGCGTTTCTAAGTCGGCTTAAGTTCATATAAAAACTTTGTTGCTTCTTAGCCATCGAATAGACCAATGTTGAAAAACGTTTCTTTTTTACAAAGATGTATTTTAATTAGATAAAAAAGGAGGCATTATGACTATTTTTTTGTTCAGTAGGGGGTACTTTCAAGTTGGTCCCGTAGTCAGGATCCGATGATTCAGGGAAATCGCAACTTTAAAATTAACTTCCAGGCAATTATTTTCCTGACAATTTTATATTCTGATAGTCATCTTCTTATGTGGATGAGCTGATGATGGAAGGTAAACCTTCTCAGCGGTTAAGAGTTGAAAGTAAATTCTTACGAAGTTATGAGTACGAAATACGTACTTGTGAGGTTATTACTTATTAGCTTGACCAAATAATAAAAGGGAAACCTCATTACATTAAGGATGTAGGTGGAAAAATGGAGGCGGACAAATGACAAACGTCTCTTCACTCGTTTCCTTTTACTTGTTTGTATGGGTAGTGTTAACTCAAAATAACCATAGGGTAAAACGTTAATGAAAGTTTGAACTGCATTGTAGTCATTACACAATGGAGCATCTTAAAACCGCGATATATTGGATATATTTGGCCTAAGTAGAAGTTCTTTAAAAAAAACTAAGACCCAACCTCGCACACTCACTCACACAGCAACACCATTGCACACACTGATACACACCCACACACTAAAATGTTCGTACTACACATAGTTCCACTTGTTCATGTGTATAAATATTTTTATTTATTCCTTTCTGTTCTTGTTTTTTTTTGTTATTCTTTTTTCTGATCTTAGATTCTATTTCCGGTTCTATATTTTAACCTTATTTTGGCTTTATTTTTAATCTATTTTTATTGTGTAAACTGTTTTTGATAAGCTGTATAGGTTTAAGGAATAAAAAAATAAAATAAATCTAGGTTGATGACGAATTTTATCAATGCCATCTATCGAGCACATTGTTCAACACTTCAACCGCGCCCGCGCGCACTGCGTTATTTGTTATTTTTGTTACCTCTCATAAGTTTTAATATTAAGATTAACTTATATTAGAACATATTTAACAATATTTAACTAATCAATCAATATAAGTTTAAAAATTTTGAAGCAGTGGTTGAAGTAAATTTTCAATTAACCATAACTTCCTTTTCTCTTAACCGATTTTGACAAAATAAACTTTTGACAACGCTCCCAATTATATGTAATCCAACTGTGAAACCGCGTTCAAATCCGTTCAGTAGTTTTCAAGTTATAACGTACCAGACAGACAGACAGACAAGAATTCCAAAAATTGCTTTTTTGGTTTCTATGACTCTTCTTTAATTGCCTCCTTTCAGTTTTTTCGAAAAATATTTAATGTACAGATTTTAGATTTTTACTGTCTTATTATTAGTATAGATGTCGGTGTATTATTTGGAATTCACAAGTATACGGCAATACATGTCAGAATGGCCACGAAGTTAAGACAACGATGACACGTTGTAACAATTAAAAGAAAAAGTTAATTGATTTATGAATTATTTAATAAGACACCAACAACACACATACAAACACAAACAAAACAAAACTACAAAAAACACAAGACATGTGTGTGCATAAATTATAGGTGTAAAAATATGTTTTTTAAATATCCAATTTTAGTTGATATCCGTCAATACGTAAAGGAAATTGAATTGCTAAATCATTACACATAAAATCAATAATTCTCTATTCAATTAGAGTTGTTAGCAAACGCATTTGAACGTCAATAAAATAAGTTTATGGATATCCACTCTCTGAGTATCCACCCACAAGAAACTCAGTGGGGTTATCATATTATGATTGTCATTTTTACAATAATCTGCAGTGATTAAAATCATCCGTAAGTAATAAATTTCGAATCGGAACAATTAATTTTCAAGCCGTATCCGAGATATATTTTTTATCATAGTAAGCTTTTCCAATTAATTTCCATTTAATGACAGATTTCAATTTATTAAATGACAAGCCCTCGGTAGTAAGTTAAGAACGCAAACACTTTCCTTTAAATGAATTAAATTTTCTATGGAACAACAAGTTTGCACACAACAAATTTGTTTCTCTTAAATTTACACTATGAACAGCACAATTATTTATATCAAAATATATTTTTATGGTTTTAGTGAGTTCCAACTCACAAAAAGTTACGGTCGTGTTTTGGTTACACAAAAGGAAAAGAAACGTGGGAAAACGGCTAAGTCTTAGACTTAAAATATGCAGATATGCGTCAGTACAAAAAGCTGGGCAGCCTTATACCCATCTTGTGTAGCCTCACTGGATTAAAGTCCACTCCATCCAACGATTGTAGTTATAACTACAGTTGCATTATTTAACGTACGGCTTATAGGTACGTATCAATCAATAGTTTTTAATACTTCAACTTCAAATATGCATTGGCTTATTGTAGACGTTTGACCAATTACTGACATAAATAAACATTAGGGGCACAAATCAGTGACCGGTTGAGTTATTAGCTCGTCTCAAAGCCTGCCACGGCAATGTGGTTTGTGGCTTTCCCTGTCAACTGCATACATGCGGCTCTCAATATCCACTCGTGCATTTATAGCTTACAGTGAGCATATCTGTAATTTAATCTACATATAATACTGAAAAACTACATTTGTAAAAGATTCCAAAGAATATAATTATGAGCCAGTACCGAACTACTGTAAGTTTTGTTTTTGTTACATTTTCTTTTTGTTAGAGGATATAATAACATAGATGTTCAGAATATAATTGATTACTAAAAAATGTATGAGCTTGACATTTGCATACGCTAATGGGGAATACAAATGAATAATTAATAACCAAAAATGAGAAACGATATTTATATGTAATCTATATTGAAATAATACTGCTTTTTTATGCAGTTTAGTGCAGAAGTGATGGCCACATAGATTTATAAGATTGTGTGGTATTAAACATAAATAACCGCATTTTTTAGCACAATGAGTTCCATAAATAAAATCGGCCAATGAACTCGGTACCAATTCTAAAAAGGCCACCAGCGAATTGTACTAGCCCTCCGGCACTGGAAATATCAATGGGTGGTACAAACTTGTTGATATTATTAAAGTACAGAAAACGACATTCGCTTCGAAACTACTTAATTAGATACAACACCTAAGAACTGGGGCCTATGGATTTTTATTTATTTTAATATTTGCTTAATTAAACTATATAATAATATATACAAGGAAATAGTACTAACCAAAGAAAATAGTTATAAAAAATAATATTATTCGCCTTGCTAACAATGTATAAAAAGTCTTCTAAAGGTTATTTAAGCTCTTACGGCGTTTATGGTTAAGATTAGAAAATAAACTTCCATTTATTTATTATATATAAAGATTGAGAAACTCTTACTTAAATTTATTAGAAATGTAATAAGGTGTTCTATGTTATACGTAATACGGGATCTTCAATTACTTAGTATATCTTAAAGTTATCATATTCCGGTTGTTAGCATAAAGCTAAAAGTGTATACTTAGATTCAACATTTGATGTAAGTAGCTAAATGTGTTTTAAATTAACAGCAACGCAAATCTCTGGATATAATCAAAAACCATAATGTGTACACAACACTTGGCAAATTTTCAATGTAAAATACAATAGTTGAAAATTCACTAAAACCAAATGCGTTATTGTTACTTGATGAGTGCTATTGTACCTTCAATATAGGATGAAGAGGCGCCATATAAGGTCAACTGGATTACAGATATGTAACTGATTGAATATTCACGTAGGTATAAGGGGTGGTCTGGTATCTCTAGGTCTAAGTATAGCCACAGCCTGACTACCCAGTGAGCTTAATGTAGTTTGTGTTGATTATGAATTGTCTCGTCTCGTCATAGGTTCTGACTACGATTTCATTATGTAGTACTAGTGTGTTAATTAATCCTGTTTGTTTGAACCCAGGCTGTGAACCAGATTTATCGCTCGAAGATCGTTTTTATATCAAAGAAGTATTTGATTTAAATGTATGGCATTCCCCTAAACTTACACTATTGTTGTTAATAAATATTATATAAATATAGTTTAAAGTTCTTCCACATATTTTATTGTACTAAAAGCTTCGGTAAAATATAAATGTTTTATAATATCACTGCATAGAGTAAAAACAAAAGTATTTGAGGCTAACAGTTACTAACAGATCTATATAAATATTGAAATAAAAGAGATACAATGTAAGTTATAAGTTTGAACTCTTTTAAAACGATTGTAGCTCCCAACGCTCAAAATTCGTAGCGTCGCAATGTCGTAGCAATGAAATCTCGTAGCTTGCGGCGCCGTAGCAAAAGCTTTAATACCATCAAAGGAAGAATATTCTGCATCGCAGTGCTTTAAGACCAACGTAACTTATAACGTATTTTATATTATTACAGTGTTATTTTGCTTTCAAAGCTTTTAAAAATTGTTTATGCTTCCGTGTTGTTCTCAGCACGTTGTAATTTCGTGTCCGTTCTTCTCATGCGTTCTATGTCCTGAATTTAAGGAAAAATGTAACTTTTTTTAGTTTTTTTTTAGGAATATGAAGTTTCAATGAGCATTTAATAGACAAATAATTATTTTTTAAATTCCACATATAAAAGATACTGAAAGGTACAGCTGCGTGGAAGTCCGAAATTTAAATTTAAAAGCATGAATTTATGTGTGAATGAAGATGCTACAATATATAGAAAAGATTTTCCAACGAAAAAGAAATTCTCTCTCTGAAATATTTCTGTTACTTATTGAAAATGTTCTTTTGTGTATCAAAGATTTTTATCAGATTGCAAATACTACAAAAGCAAATACTACGCTATTGGTTAAGCTAATATCTTAGATCTATACTTTAATAATATGAAATGGAAGTGTCTGTCTCTTTGTTAACAAACATTGAAAATTTGTAACATCAATACAATATGCTCAGCAAGTTTCATCAAAATACGCTAAGTACATACACATTTAAAGCGTTTAAGAATGTTTAATTGCCAAATCTTTTAAAATTTACTCAGCCAGTAAGTGCATAGCATTAAAATCACCTTACGGACAACCAAATGCAGCAATACTTTGTATACTTGTTTGAAGTATCGGATCAAATATTTCGACATCAGGTACAAAAAAAAACTATATTATACAATTTCCAGCTTTGGGGAAGGTTAATGATCCAGACCATATTAAACAATCACAATCACAAAACAATCTTGTTCGTTATTCCTCTCATATATAACAAAACATAACCAGGATATAGATGATATAGATGATAGAGATACAGACTTCCAAACAGAGGGTTCAATCCCCAGTACATATGTTGGCTGTCTGGGTTATACTGGATTTATTCCAAGTATATGTAGATGATCCATTGTGTTAGCACCCAAAACATCTTACCTTGGAATGTGTCCTACATTTATTTATATAACAGAATAAGAAATTATTAAACCGATACGAAAATTTAAGTGTCTTCAAACTTAAATTCTTCTTGCGAACACAAATTGTTTAAATTTTACCCTAAAATAATTACATACTAAGTTTTGAGCAACTTGATCAGCTAGAATGTTAACCGAAAACGGTTATTTAACTTTTCGTTCAAAGCATTTGGTTTCGGAATGCAAAACCTTCCTCGTTTTCAAAAAAGGTTCTTTTAAAAATAGACAGAGAAAAACTAAAGGAATCATCTTCGTTTATTTTTTACATACTACCATTCGTTAATACCAGGCATTTAATTAAAATCGCGGCTATATTTATGAATAATAATTAAACTATAACAATCATATAGCTACTATGTTACATGCGGTGTAATACTAACAAACAGGAGAATGACAATCATTTATCTTATTGACGACCGGTGCAATTTTTGATTTTAAATTCCTTTTGAAATTTGACTTTGTTGAAATAAAGATAAGTTCATGGTTTAGCAGACCTGGCCAAACTTCAACAAGCAAATAATTTGTTTGCATCACCTGATGCGTGCCCTGTTGCACTCACTTGGCAATCCACTTGATTGAAGAGTAATTTGAAATTTTTGGCAACTCCACAAAAATATTGAATAACGGCTACTTATATTTCAAACTGTGGGTCTTGTTTGTGTTTTGAACTTTAAAATGCGAATCACTTGAGGATTTTGGTGTGGTTAAATAATCAAATATTGTCGCTAGCACCGCCGGCCTCAGATTTCTGTACTGTTGAACGAATTTACAATCGCTTAGCAAACATAAAATCTATGTTGAAAATGGCGGAATAAATTTCGGAGGAGCTTTGTTTGGCTGCAGTTAATCCAACAGGCAATTTCAAAATGTTAAAGGGCACTATTTGGGCGCATTTTCCGATTTCTCAGAGATTTTCTTCTATACAGATCAAATACGTTTTACGGCTGTCGTAGAGAATGGTGTTATATTACTTTTAATCAGGAACCAGAAATATTAACAAATTAATTTGTTTGGATAAAAATGAGATTAACATAACCCAGTATGTAACTCTTTGAACATTTTTTTAACAACTCTTAAACATCCCTCTGGGACAGTCTTAAAAGAAAAAACAATGATAGGAAGAGAAAGAAAAACCTTTAACGTCCTCTTGAAGACACAGGACGTAAAATGAAGTCATTAAATGTAATATACTCGTATTAGATAAATAATTAATTATTGATTATTATATATTCTTCTTTCTTCTACTAAGTAAGGTTAGTAAGGCTATCCGTATTTATTAAAAATGAGCGTTTCTCTTTCAATTGCGTCACTTCTAGACAAATATAACGAAACCCACTCGTTTATTCGTTATCGCTGTGCTATTTTTATTTTGTCATATTAAAGCTAAAAATAATGTTCAGTTGGAATTTTATTTTTAACACTGATTTGACTATTTTCTTGGTGTGTACTTTTCTATATTATAAACAACCAACTGAGATTGATTGATCATTAGCTACGTTAAAAATATTTTTTTTTTTTATAATAAATTTATATAAAAATATCTATATACTCTGAGTTTGATTAGATACGCTAACCTTTTAGTCTTATTAACTTTAAATTAACTTTTAAAAGCTATAAGATAAGATGTACATAAGTTAGTAGTGTTATTATATATAGGTAATATGAAAGTCGTATAACTTACGATCAGTATAGAATACTGTTTACAAAGTTTACTAATTTCATCATAAAGTAAGCATAACGATACTAAAAAAGGGATTTTTTTAATATAAACGATGTCGACGCCCATAAACACTGCTGGCTTTAAAAAAAATAGCACAATATATGTTTTTTCTTTGTGATATGATTGGTATATTTAATTTACGGCTTACCTAAAATAGTAAACAGTATTTATATGTTAACAGCAATTTTATTATTCTAAGACTTTTATATCCAAATAGAAAGTAAAACAAATAAGAAACAGAATTAAATTTGAAAATCCTCAACATTATCAGCTTTAGCTTTGAGTACGCTAATAATTTCCCTCAATGGGTATTCAATACCACTGTAGGATTAAGTTCTCACGCTGCATTGCATATTGTTAAATCCTCTCACAGTATTAACTATTAAGCCGAAGAAATAGTTTATAGAAATCATAAGCTCGTAGCCATAAAACAAATCTATATTCAACTACTAAAATAATCTTTTTTTAAAACCATAATAAATTCTCGTGTCGCGTATTCGTTGTTATACTAATCCACCACAGTTTGACTGTTTTTTATGAAATTTTATGTATATATATATGGACTGAGAATCGTAATAGTTTTCAGCCCCATGGGGGTACCAATACCAGCTTTTTTTAAAATATTTATATTGTTATTAATGATCTCTACAACCCACCTTAAATAGTGATATTTAATGATTTTCTACTCTTGGCGGTGGATTTAACACGCTTCCAATAGGTTAGTTATTTATTAACAACATTTAAAGGGTCAGTTAGATAACACGTTAGCAAAGGTCACCTACGGACCGCCAAAGTGCGGGTCGTGGTACGGTCAATATCTGTATGATGGATCAAGGAAACATACATCACAAATAAAATAAATACATTGAGCTGTCACATATCTTAAAACGCGACTACAGAAATTAAACAGCATAACTTACTTATAATTAAAATGTTTAAAATATTTAATTTTATTGATGTAAAACTGTAATTTTTCATCCAGATTCTAATCAATGACGTAAAAGGTGTCACCATTATGACGATATCAATAAATAACGGTGTCAGTATACTGTTACGAGTGGTTTCTTGTCTAGTTTATTTTTATTTTTATAGTGTTTATTTCTGTCAATGTTAACGTTGCGGATTTGCATAGGTCTATTCAATTTGTGTGAAATGTTTTGATATTTAACATTAATACATCTTCAAAACGGTTTTAACTATTATCATATCCTGTATGTCTCCATTAGATGTTTACGACTTGTGAGAATTAAATTATACGTTGGCTCTGATTATTTGAATTAACGTCTATATTATTTGATATTTTTCGTAGGATCCACAATGAGGAAAAGGCATTTCAGGAATACATTTCTCCTATAGTATGGCCAAAGACTATCATGTTGTAATATAAAATATTTAAGACGAATTTTTCATTCAGACGAGAGTTTGAACGCAAAAATGTAATAATGAACTGAAAGTTTTTTCGTTTTCACAAATTGCCAACTTTTTATCTACTTTAAATGAAAGTTTTTAATAAAAACCCAATTATACCACATTAGTTAAGTTTTATATCATTTTATATAACATTTACACTTTGTTTTATTTTGGTTAAAGGCCACCTATAGTTTTCTCTATACGAGTATCTAACACTGGCTCATCGGGTGAATGATAAGATCGTAAAGACACAGAACTAACAGAAAACTAATCATCTAATTGCTACTACAGAAAAGTTGTCAAGAAAACACCAATCTAGTGCAATTATATTTTATTTATTGCCCTTCAGCCTGTCGGGACTTCCTAATTATCTTACCGCTCTACTTACTAAAGAATCAATGGTAAGAATAGTATTGATTACTCAATAAATAATAAAATGTTAACTATTTTTACGGTCTCGACGTTCCGTTTTTGCCATGGCTGACCAATAAATAAGTTACTCTATAATAACTTCGGTTTTATTTAAAACACCTGATCCAGTACTTTGGCAAGTTCTTCAATGGTTAATATTTTTCATCCGACGCCGATCTAAAAGTTTATTTTTAAAGGTAAATCTTAAGCCGCCCTCAATTTACATAAATATTTGCATTTCAACCTTAACAAGGATATTAAGTCGGTGGTTTTATATGGTGCATTTCAATCGCAAATGGGTATGTTTCATATACGCATTAAATTTGAAATATTTTATAATATTTCATTTAAAACATTTGTCATTTTAATAATTCTAATCAGACTATAGAAATTAAATATTGTTTTTGACTTAACTATTAACTAACTAAGATTTTGTTAAATTTAACAGGGATATATATTTTTTTATTCTTGTATTACCTAACTGTAATTTTAATTCTTGACGACTTCGGGTGAACCGGTCACCATTTTATTATTCTTGGTACAAAACAAATAAACTTTGTACTTTGTTCTTTGTTCAAAAGAGAAACAGACATACACTATATACTATATTAATGTTGTCTATCTATCAAAAATCTATCTATGAATCAGCAAATTTCAGATACAGTGAAAAGATATGTAACGTTTTGTTACATAACGAAATTTAATAACTAATATATTATACATTTTAGTAAGTAATAACAATATTATTACTTACTAAAACACGGTATTTCTAATGAGTTATGTAATAAATAAATATATAATAATAATTTTGGAAATAATCAATATTAATTACTGTACAATAATGCATTTGTCAGTACTGTAACTCACTGTATTTTTAATGGCACAAATTTCATACATATTTGGTTATGTCCAAGGTAAAAAATTAATAGCTTGTATTAAAATGCTAACACCAATAATAGTACTTAATATATACTTTTGTTTAAAAAATACATATTATCACACACACTATAATTAACTATAATATAAATGTTTAACATACGGGGATCAAACCCTCTGAAGGAGAAAGAACTGTTTGTTTAGCAGTCCGGATGACCGTGCTATGTTATAATCCATTTATTACTATGAACTAACAGAAAAATCGTATTTCATTCAATATAGATTTATATTTAAACATTGATTGTATTGCTATAAATTGAATTTAAATTAGTTTTATGAGTTCGATATTGATATAGACATATCCTTCTAAAAATGTACACTTTTTGGACAAAACCCGTAACTGATATTCAAACCGTTTGCCGATGTCCAACTTTGAAATTTGGCATTTGACTGGCTGAATCCGAAGCTTCCACTGGATAGTTTCAAACTTTGCAATGCACATGAGGAATAAAAGATATGTGTTCGAATATTTTTTAAAGCTTTTTGTTACTCAGCGAAATGAAAAGGGTACAGGCCAAATATTAAGGTTATTATTATTAATTTAGTGGGATATTATTATAAAAATTGCATTTTTTATGCTAAAATTACTAGCTGCGTTTCTTGCTTGCTTCTCCTCGAGCTTGACTTGAATTGATTGTATTTCGTATATTTATTTTCTCACCACAGACAGAGTAATACAAGATTTGGATACATAGTTATGAATGTGATGACTATGCTAGGTAAGGATAGCTGTGTTACAGGTCACCAGTATCCAACCACTTCGAACAGCAGGTCAAGTAATTGATCTAGAAATAGGAAAATTTATTAATTTATTTACCGTACCCCAAACATAAACTAATAAAAATATTCCTAAGTTACATCTAACAAGTGTTTATAGTCTTCCACTATAATTCCTTACTCTGTTTACAAAAGGCACTGTCAGGTGCAGAGTTAATAAAACGATTGATTAGAGTGAATATGCGTGGAATGCTGCTTTCCTGACGGAGGCTAGTTCGCGAACAAACCTCAACCAGCATTGGATGCCTCCTAGTATGTAAAGTATAAGGTAGATATATTGTTACTACATGGAGCTGATGAAGCGTATTTTATATTATGTACAGAGCGTGTCAGCGTGGATTTATATGAGAGGTTTTGTTTTAGGTGCGTAGACTTGTAAGCATTTACATAATTAATCAGTTATGTTATTTAAAATTTAACATTGATCACCAAATTGACTTCCAACAAATTTAAAACGCGCGTAAAAGGTATTTTGCTTGAAAAGGCATACTATACCGTAAACGAATATTTAGAGGACAAATATCCCTTTAATGTGTCGGCAATTGGCTCAGCATCGGGACAGTTCAATTCTTGAGTAGCCTTACAATGCTTTGTTATTTTAATTTTCAGTAGCACAATTTTGTATTAATTGTTTATTTTAAAAGAGCAGCTATCGAGTTTCTTGCCGGTTCTTCTTAGTAGATGCCTTAAGAACCGGTGGTAGTGTAAAAATTGACGATTTAAAAGTGTCTTTATAAAGACCTACTTGAATAAAGATATTTTGAGTTTGAGTTTGATACTGTCCCCATAATTATGTCTGATTTGATATTGGCATGTTTATTTATTATAACTAGTAAATTTAATTATAACAATTATTTATATAAACAAATTATTTTAAAGTTTATTTATAAAACTTGTGTTTAGCGGTTTTTATTGATTTACAATTGTATCCCTAGTCGTCGTGTAAAATGCCGAAGTAATGATTTATATTAGTCATATATAAAGCTTATTGAAATAGCTTTATATTTAGGAATGCCTAAAAGTTAAATTAAACTTTCAGTACAACAATTAAAATAGAAAAATATAATTTCAACAAAGGTTTTACATTCATATTGTAAATAGTTAAATGCGCAAATGTACAAATGGATGTTTTACTAAAACTTTAGGGCACATTGTTCTGACAGGTCTAGTTAGACTGGACGCCTGCTCATTTATTAAACTAGAACTAAGTGAGGAGTGGGTATTGTAGGTTATTTGTTAGAATGCTGCAATACGGATATAGGGATACAATAGAAATAATTGGTATTCTTGTCTATGAGAGAGCGTTAATTCATATTGTCATTATAAGGGCCAAATAAATATTCAATTATTTATATTATGTAATATTAACATTTCACTATAAAATGATTTTAAATAATTTGTAACAACTGTCTGAATATATGTACATATTGCATATGTAATGTTTTTTTTTTCAATTATATTATGGTAAGAATTTCACATATGATAAAAGTTGTAAGGGGCCATGTTGGTCATCAATTATTCCTTAATGCATTTAAATACACACATACATATATACGTAATATGTAAAAATTATATATTGCAAATTATAACAGTTACATTAGCCTTAAACAAACAAAAATTTCCGGGTGTTTGCTTTGTTTAACAGCAAAGGACTCCCCCAAACCTACACATAGTTAGAATTTAATTTGGTTATAGGCTTAGATCACGAGCCTTGCGCGTACACGTCTTATATATTGGTCCTCTCGTTTGTTTCACCTCTCTGGTGTACCACAATTTCACAAATGTAACAAAAATTATATGCAAATTATAACGTTACGAAGTCAACTATCCGAATTATAAGAACACATTTAATGTTCCTTTAATTAAAAATGAAATGGGGTTTTAGGCAGATATCTCGCTCTTGATCTTCATCTTAGATAATGGCATTCTCTCAGTGTTAACTATTTTAATCAGGTCAAAATAAAAAAGAAAAACAATGTATTTGCGATCAAGTTTACATAAATATTATTTTATCACATTGTTTAATGTTTAAATATTGGTAATATTTGTGTTAAATCAAGATAAAATTCACTTTAATTTAAGTAAAGAGTCGTATACCGTATTAGTTAGTAAATGAGTTCCATTAAATTATCAAATGTTAAGTGTAGCAATATTCATTGCATTGATTACGTACGTTCGTAGAACCTCTACAGCACCTCTACGAGATAGAAACTTCTGAGTTTGCGAATATATTTATTTTTGCATTATATGCTTATATTAATTAATCTAACTTGCTCAATAAATGAAACCCTTTGGGGATTACATAAAATTATTATATTATTTATAATGAGACCAAAAGTATGATTTAAGTTGTAAAGATTGATTGTTTGCACAAAACATTTTTTCCTAATATCTGGCTTAACGTAACAGGTCTTTCAATTAGTAAGAAATTGTAAGTTTTGGCAAGGCTCACAATACGAACAGGCAAAAGCATAAAATCACATTACAGCAACATGTGGTATGTTAGAATTAGAATCTCGGTTGTTTTTGTGTGCACAGAAATGGCATATCAGTTTTTATGAAGCAATTGTCGACATTGCATATACTTAAAAAAATATTTTTGATTTTCGAGCACTAATATGGTAGCTTTTGTCTAGCTGGTTTCTTTTAAAAACTACTAATTAAAGTTCTACTGTACTAATTAGAGTTACTGGGAACGACCAGATATAGAATGGTTTCAATTTTCCGAAAAACATTTGTAATTATCACCAGTCGTCGTTCACATAATGGGAGCGGATGTTTTACGAGCAAGGTCTTCCACTCTGAACATACGACAGCGTGTATGATTGAAACTGCAGCTCAGAAAGAGTTAGCCCGCATGAGGCCATCTCGTCTTTGTGAGGGTTTCCGCGCTAGGGGTAGCAAGAATGCGGCGTGCGTGCGGGCGACTGTGCGGCAGGGGGTGAAGAATGGTGGGGGATGCGTCGCGCCGCGGGGCAAGCGCGGGTTGACGCGTGCCGCAGTAGCGTGGAGGCGCCGCCGCGGCCGCACGCCAGCCTCGCCGGAACAACCGCGCCCGGGTAACGCTTTCACGAGGTCTCAAACCGCGCATTACTACTCACTTAGCCAGTGCCAAACCCCAAGGTTCAGTTCAACTTGGAGTTTCACAGACCCCAACTATGGTTCGATTTTTAAGGCTTCTTGTTACGAAACTATCCTCCTTCAAATCGCTTCTGCAATGCGAATTGCGTTTACCATATTTACCATTAACCGATTTTTTTTTGTTTTACGCTAAGGCAATAAATGTCACAAATTAAAATGAACAATTTGTTACATTGAATATAGATTTTTCAGCACTGTTTGAAATGCCGCCAAGATATCAGTAGGGGCCATCATCTACACATCGATTAATGTCACAAATGTGGCGTTAAAGTGGAAATATTGTTTGATATTTCACAATTTATTGATCATCAATATACATTCTTATTTATAAGCGGATTATTTCTAGGAATATAAATAAAATGTTGAAACGATCTTTTCATGTTTTCGATTCATTGTTTCATTGTTTGAATTTTCCCACCGTTGTTCTTGAACCGCAGTCAATCGGATTTCCGCGAAGACAAAATCGTCTTGACAATTTAACGGAGACCCTTGTCTAATAGAGTTGAGTCAGCAACATGTCTCATTAAACAACGTAAGATTCCATCAGAGCGTTAAGCTTTAAATGAAACTTGTTGAGAGCTAATTTCGTAATAATTCCTCAGGACAAAGGGCTAACATCCAATAATGTAACTTTTGCATTGACAAAGTGTAAACAGGCTTTGTGCTCCGGTTGTAAAGTAACCCTAACTACCTTATAAGCAGCCAAAGAAAGCACTGCATACAAAATACTTTAGACATTTAAAATAGACGTAAAAAGCGTTTGTCGTTATTTGTAGAAATTGTAGCGCAAACACGAAACGTGTTCTTAGTGTCCATGTTTTAATGTAATTGTCTTTCATTCTTAACTTTTTCTTTACAATGTAAGTTTGAATTGGAAATACAATGTGAGTGGGGTCCTTGTTTTTATTAATTAAACAAAGTATTTTTTTATTGTCTATTAAAATGGTAAACATGCCTTTAACCAATCGATTTTTTATTTATTTTAACATTCATTCTGAAAGTTTAGATAGATAGATAGATACGACTTCGAATACCTTAGGTGAATTGAATTTTAATGACGTGTGATTTTTAAACCTAATAAAGGTTTAAAAAAATGGATGGTTAAAAAAAACGACGAAATTTCGCCCAATATGTACAATACAAATAAATCACGTTTTTGCCATGAGAAACCCTATTTCTCGTACGAGGCATAAAATGATATTATTATTTTGGATGTTAGCCCAATTGTTGTGATAATTTCGCCTGTGCCCATTACCCAAATATAAAGGTCTACAAATTGCTTTTCACATACGGTATTCGTTCTTCAAGTTTCTTCAAATTTATTTTTAGAATGCGTTGGGAATATTAAAAAATGGCTTTAATTCGGATCAAGCATATAAGATTTCTTGACGATCTATCTATTGCTATATTTCAATTGATTCATAGATTTTTTAGTCAACCGCTACAATTGCATAATAAACCCGTTCTTTAAATAATTGAAGTGCAAAAATCTCGTCGGAAAAATGTACTTTTAATTAAGTTAACCAAAGTCACGATCACGAAACCTTAGTAAACACAATTTCAATATTTAAAAGTAAACCGATATTCGAGTAAAATATATCAAACATAGAGATATTATAATGTTACTTCTTTTGAAAAAATCCTTTGCTTAGTTGATTTCATATTTTCATGGTAAATATTCAGAATTTTGTTTTCGAGACATTGATATAGGAATAAATATTAAAATAGTGTAAGAGGCTACTTACAGTATTTATTTGAGTTAATATCAGTACCACTACTGTAAATTCAGCTAGAATGAAACTTAACAGGTCCAATCCCAAAGTGTCGCATCTTTACCCTAACCTATCCAATACATGTTCAGTGTCCGCGATATGCAAGAACCTTAAAAAGTTCGATATCTTTAGTTATGTGCGCAATATCATTAAAATTTATCGATAGCAAACGTTCTTACACGCATCTTATCATCTGATAATATACTTCTTGCATTGGAAGTTACTCTTTGCTATTTCGAACGGTCTGGTAATTAATGCGTTGATCTCTGTTGTTGATTTTGATGAGCTGTTTTATTTATCCAATATCTAAAGATTCTTAATTACTATAAACAAATACATTTGTAGTTAATAGAGAAATCAATGACTGTTCCAAATGCTTAACAATACTTATCATATTATGTTAATTCGAAAAAATACTTTTATCCCAAATGAAAAACTTCCGTTTTAATAATAAAAATGCAAATCGTTGTAAAATTCATTTTTCCGTAATAAAAATATTCTAGAACTTTATATTCTACTGACTCTTAAAGCTTCATTTCTTCCCTCTTTTTCTGACTTATAAAAATATGCTATCTAGTTGTAGGCGAATAATAAAGTACCCACGGTGGGCATAAAACAATACTTGGAATTTGAGCTCTCATGATATGTGTTTGCACAAATTTCTTAGAAACTATGATCCTTTGTTCGTCCAACCAACGACATGATACACGTTACGACCAAATCTAGTTGATGTAGTTAATTTTGTTTGATTTAATTTATGTTTCTTTCTATTACGTAAATATAATTGAACATTCAGACATATAGACAATTGTACGCGAAATAATCTCAGCGTAAATTAAAAGTGCCTAGTTTTGAAACACGCCTACGATGAAAACTAGCGCGTCTAACATATCACAAATGCCAATCAATTTAAACCACAAATATAAAATTAGTACACTTTAAGAATATAATGAACAAATATGGATGGATAAGTGTCTATAAAATTAAATATTGTACAAACGATAAAACGTTTTTTTATATTGGAATAGACGAACAAAAAACCGAAATCCATTGAGACATTTAAATATAAAGAGTATTTAGATAAAATCTCAAGAGTAACCTATCTGTATACTTGATAATAATCTTCATCAGGAGTTAAATCAGGGGGGTTCATTTATTTTTATCACAACAATTGACCTAGTTTTAATGGAAAAGAGCCAAAGTTTAGGCAATTTTTAAAGATTTAAAGCCGCTACTTAAATAAGGTCACAATGATAGCATTAACTCATAATTCATGTGAAACTTTCGTTTTATTACAATGCCATAACACAGTAACATTGTGCAATACGAAAACTAAATATCGTTACAGCCATAAAATATTGTCAATTTCTATGTTTTATCATAACCATTTTGACATTAACGAAAAAGTTGAATTCAATACTTTAAAGACAAGTTCAAATTTGTAATAAACTTTAGCGACTTAATTCGATGTCATAAAGTTTTCATACAACTGTTGATGTCTTAAAAACGTATTGAGGTATTATTAAAAGATGAAGTTAGTTAAGTTGCAAACGTAAAATCAAATCCTTTCTGTTCTTGGAAGTATATAGTATAGTCTATAAAGAAAATAATTTAAGAACAAACTCATCAAAAAGTCCACCTCACACATAAACTGCCACACCAACACCATTACACACACTCACATTAAATGCTCGTTCCTCACTTAAATTACTTCATTTAGTCATATTCTTGTTATTATTTTTATATATATTGGCTTACTTTTTTATTTTGTTTTAACCTTATTTTGGCTTTGTTTGGCTAATCATTAATATATATTCTGTGTTATTGTGCTGTTTGGGTTTGAAAAATAAAATTAAAAAAAACTGAAAAATAGGTTATTTTTTCATACGCTTTCGTTAGTCATTGAGTTTGAAATGATAACATTCTACCGGTGCTCACCTTTATGGACTTTTACTTCAGATTGTACGCCTTCATTTTTGTAGACGTGTGACGTATGGCGTCGATTCTTGGCTCTAGTAATTCTCGGTTACGTCACGGTATTTGCCCTCACCGTAGCGTTAAATGCATACATAGAAACACACAATTTTGAATGAGGAAATCGGCCTACGCTGAAATTGTGAGTAATTATTTTTAGATTTGAGATAATTGAACGGATTACGTTCGCCTCTCTTTAACTTACACCTATTATTACCTATCTTAACTACGCATTTATTATTTAGTAGCTATTTAGTGTCTACTTATTTAATGAGAATAAATTTAAGCGATTATATAATAAAAATGTGTTGAAATATTACTACTGTAAATAGAAACAGAAATGTGAAATTAATCATATCTTGGACTATACCATAAATCTTTAGAATTAAATTGGTACGTTCTACAATTCAGGACAGAAATATTTAAAATTTAAATAAACTTTATTAAACAGCTATATAGTTCTTGAAACTGATAACTTTTTACTAGAGTAAAAATCAATTATCTAATCTCTGGTTAAGTGTAAAAAACACATTTATTAGCACACAAGGTATTGAGTTAATAAAATTTCTACAATATTTTATAAACATGTAAACACAAATATTACGGAGAAATTATTTGATACTATAATAATCGGAAAGGTAATTAAACTAATGTAATTCAGGTCCACATTAGCCTCCTAATAATGTAAAATAATAAAATGTAGTATCGAGAGGTAGTAAACAATTGAATGGCAAAAACAGACATTAATACGCCCCGTTATGGGATATAAACTTTATTAATCACGTTAATAGTTGGGTTGTCATTAAAATTTGAAAGCCTATCAAAATTGAAAAATGACGTAACATTGACGGCATATGTGACCTTGACGCCACTTCACTTTAAGCTAACCGCGGCCATGTAATTGAAAACTTTACATTACAACTTTAAATTCAACTCAAGTAGGCATTGAACAGAAATGTTATCAAACTAAATTTGCGTAATTAGTTTAGTAAATCCTCCATTTATTACGGAACACGGTCAATTTTTGAAACTAGAAATATAGATTGGTTTAATTACACTTGGAAGAAGGGATTATATAGTGGCAAAGTCAATCGCTCACAGATCGTGAAATATATAAATATAATATGAATACGAGAAAATTCTATTCGATTGATGGTTTCAAATGGACAATTGTAGCACTTTTTTACAGATTTCGCGCTATTCGATTCGACTGTGTTGAAATAGCTTTTTAAAATCTCTTTCAAAAAATTTTCTCACTATTAGTTTATCACATTCGTGCCAATTGTTTGATGTAAATCAATCTTCCAATTAATTAATCATATAATGTTAATTGTGGTTGATTCCTACCGGGACCAATAAGGCAATACTAACACACATCACTAGGGTTTGGAATAAATCATCTCGCATTAAACGCTATTATATTTATACGTATTCCAATGATAATTAATTTTTTTTATATATAACAGATTACAAATTCTTATTACCGTAACCTAACATTAACCGTATTTTGTTCTATCTCCAATCTAACTAGTACCATACAAAAACGTTCGTATATATACTGTATAGGTTCCTTCATACATATAGCTAATTCTCGAGTACAAGTTAATCGCATCGTTTCGCATACTGTTTAAATACTAGGCTAACAAGTCTTTACTAGGTATATCTCCTATACAATTTCTAGCATATGTTCAAATTAATTGCATACTACCCCGCGGGAACGAACAGCTCGCTTTTAACACTAGGATCGATTAGCTTGGATTTCAAATACTTCGAGGACGGTTCGTTAGTTTATTTTGGTTAGTTTTTGTGTAAATGTTACGTATCAGGTGTGTAACAGGATTAGATGTGATGGCTAGGTTCCTAATCACAAGACTAATATGCGATTAAATCCTGAAGAATGACGGAGTTTCTAATGAAGCACATTAGTATAGAAAGCAATGTAAAGAAGGCAATGTAATGAACAAAGAGATTAACAGTAAAAATCACATAATAAAAATTAGGAGGTTTTTTTTAAAAATTAAAATTGATAAGCTTTATTTGAGATATTTTTTCGTTTTCAAACATCTTAGGCTGCTTCTAAGTATGTAAAATTAGTATAACACGTAACTTAATTTCAAGCATTATGCGGGGCAAAAAAACTCTATAGAAAATACTGCGTCTCGGTGAGCGATGCGGCTCCTATAATTATATGATTATATTAAAAGAAAACAATGACCAGAAATTAAGGGGCTAATTGCAACGGGTTTTTTTTTCAACAACCCGCGATAAGACCGAACACAAACACAGCGAAGGGCAATGTTATAAAAAAAACGAGAGACAACAAAACAACGTTTTCCTTCGCCAACCGCAAGAGGGCTCTAGTAAGTAACTAACAA